>BSBK01005235.1:195000-922500 GCA_027943335.1 Chamaecyparis obtusa | reverse complement strand
ATCTTATCCTAAAGTCTTTATTTAGTTAAAAGAAGTTTCCTCCTCTTTTAATTAAATAAAAAGCCCCCCACTTTTCCTCTTATCCTAAGTTACACAAATAAAACATTATTCTTATTTTATAAAAAGAGAAAAAACACTTTTTGTCTCATATGGACACAAAAGTCAACTCTTATTTTCTTATTGGAGGATATTTGTGCACATGGATTACTCCTCTTTGATGCTCCACCGTTGATTAAATCTTTTGCCTCTTAATCTCCACGGTCCATTCTTTCTCATTTCTTATAAAAGGAGAGCTCTCTTCTTCATTCTAGATCCCCAACTTTTTATGCTAATGTTATGTTGCAGGTTTTCTAGGTTACTTTGGAGCTTTTTGAAGATTTGGAGCATTCTTGGCTTTTGCATCTACATGTTATTCTAGTTTCATTTATCATGGCATTCGTAGCTTCATATTTAGCTTAGTTTCCTTTGTGCTTTAGATTAATTCATCTAACTTAATTAGGAGTCTTTGTAATATTTGCATATTTCCTTTCATAGCTTAGTTGCATTGTTCTTTCATTTCTATAGCTTAGCTTGCATTTCCATTTTTAGCATAGCTTGCATTTCATCTCCATTTGGATTCTTGGAGATATTGGAATTCTTGCCCTTGTCTCATTGAATCTCCCATTGCATTGTTTACTAGCAAGGTTATTGGCTTAATAGCTCTAGCTGAAAGCACTCTTAAAACCCTTGCACTCCATGCTTAGGGAGCTCTAAATCGATTTCTCAAGGTTTCCAATTCATGGATTCTCTTGGAAGCAATGATTTAGAGAAGTGCACATCTTAGTGTGTACATTTTTGGTGCCCATCGTGGGGCAAGACAACTCTGTTTTGTCCTTCTTTTCTTGCATTTTCGCTATAGGTTTCGGGTGTTTTTATTTTTTTGTGATTTCCGTACGTTGTTCGTACTTTTGTGCATCACTGTTGTAGAATCTCGCGTGAGGTTTCTCACCATATCATGTGAAGATTTATTGTCTATAGCACTTCTATGCGCGATGAAGTACTTTCTCGCGCAAGCCTGTGTATTTTCTCACACAAGCTAGAGCACTTTCTCACGCGAGCCAACGTACGTTCTCATGTGGGCTTGTGATTTCTCATGCGCAGTTTTATACTTTCTCGCGCGGGCTTGTGCGTTCTCATGCGCGGTTCGGTACTGTCTCGCATGAAATTCTTTGACAAACAGAGACCAGAATTCCAGATTTGTCAATTTTGTTTGCTATTTTTAGTTTTCCTAAATTTTTTAAAATTTTAGCATTTTCAAAAATGGGCACCCATTTTTGAAATTTTTTTGCAAACGGTATCGAAAATTGAAGTGTGATATATCGTTGGAAAGGTCTTTCCGAGCCTAATCCAACCATGCTAATTTCATTCTTAGATTTTACCATTTGATCAGCTATTTTACTTGCAGATTATCTGATTTTTGATGTGCTAACCATTGTGGGGCTAACAAGTTGTGCTTGTAGGTGCTCTCATTGCTTGAAATATTTTTCTAAAAGAACGCATGTCAAAGCTTCAAATGCACAAGGGCTACTAACGGTTTTTGTAGGGCTGCCCAAAGCATAAAAACCCAATCAAGTGCTTGCTGTTTATTTCATTTTCAAGTGTGGCAATTACTAGTTGTTTCATTTCATAGGAACATAATATCTTGTTGTAGGGATTCTTGGGTGGTAGGAGAAGTATGCTCTTCACCCTTGTGGTGAACCAAAAAATCTTGACCCATCTTTGGATTTTGAAAGCAAGAGGGTAATTGAACATTTGCTTGGTGTGTTTGGGAGAAAACTTTGAGATAGGGGAGTATGCTCTTCACCTTTGTGGTGAAACAAAAACCTTGAACCTCATAAGTTGATCTACTCTTTGTTTAGATTTTTAGAATCTTTTAGCGAGTCTGCTCTTGAGCAATCAAGAGGAACGATCCAAGTGGGGACAAGCTAATACCGAGCTATTCCAACCCACTATAATCTCAAGGCTATCAAGGACACAAAACCTTGGTAGACGTAGTGCTTGTCTTCGCTTGATGTGAGTACTTGTGGGATTGTGACCATGAGAAAGGTATTGAGCAAGAATGCTTAAGGTAGTCTTGAGGTCGCGAGGTCCATTACTTGCCGCAAGGTAAGGAGTCCCTTTGGGGAGCAAGAGGGGTGCTATGAATGGAAGCCCTTACTAAGAACCATAGATAGAAGCCACCCTATTTTGCTGCTTAGCTTCTTGGTGCAAGGATTGATCCAAGTGGAATAACCCGAATCACCCCAAGATTACTCACCATCTATGTTCCTTTGGTTGTGCCATTGACACTTCCACGACAACGCCAACACCTATTGTGGGCAACCACTTTGTGTGAGGCAATGGAACATCAAATGTGGGCCAAGTTGCTAAGTATTGAGCCTTTGTCCTTTTAGGTAGTAAGTGCTTGAACTGTTCTTGTTGTTATATACCCGTGCAAACGTCCTTGAACATACAAACATTGCGGTAATGCTCATAGACTTTCAGTTTTGATATCACAATTGCTTGTCTTGGCAAGGTTACTTTTTCTATTGCACAAGTGTTTGATGACATGTTTGATCAGCTACTATTTGCAAACTTGTCTACTTCCTGATATTATTGTGCTTGAAATCAAAAAATTGTACTTGCAACCTACAACATTGACCAAATTGCTTTCAAAACTAAATTTTTCACATTCACTGGTCAAGAGTCGTACGATATTGAAACATCATCACATACCTTCAACCAAGAATCCTAAGTTATTCTGCTGTCGTATTGTTGTTGCAATTCGAAGTTGCTAAACTTGCATTTTAACCTACTGTAGAGTGTCTTTTTCTATTCTTATTTGAAGCTGGTTTGTTACCTGCATGCTTAGGATTGTTCTAGACTGAAACAAATGAGCTAAAACTATTGGATTTGAGCCTATTGAATGTCACTTTTGATCACTTGTCAAAACACGGTTACCTATCTAGTTACTTGCTAATCGAGCTTCTTGCTCACATCTAGGCTTGTGTCAATTGACTGCTGTAAGTTCTTGAGCACTTTGACTAGCCATCTCTATTGTTCTATCTCGATAAGTGATCATCATTGGCTTTTGCTTATCTCAACATCTAAGAAACTTTGTCTCATTCTATTAGTCAACCAATAATTCTTTTTCATGCTGGTTACAACTCGGTCTCAATTTCAGCGGGAGAATCATCCTCCATTCAATTACACTCAGTTACCTTCTCCAGCCAGATGCTCACAAGTGCCCGCTCGCAATGATAGTTCCAATTCTGACCACTCTAAGGATTCTAAGGCTACCCCATGGTATAAAGGAGGCTTCCTCTTTTCCCCATTCAAAACTCCCAAAAACACAGACAGTGTCTCACTTACTATGAACGAACAAGAGAGATATCGTCGTATGCAAGAACACTTTGAGCAAAGAGATAAACAAGCACTCTTGGATAGAGAGTATAGTAAAAGCTTAATGGAAGCTGCTAGGCGCATGACTTCAATAGGGATGTCCCATGAACAACCTGGGACTAGTAGCTATGAAAATAGACCTTTCTTTGGCACCAGTGGCAACAACGGAAACAACATGCCACCAATGTCCCCTCCAAGATGAACTTTTGATGTACCTTCTTCACCTCCTAG
Source organism: Chamaecyparis obtusa (assembly GCA_027943335.1). NCBI lineage: Eukaryota > Viridiplantae > Streptophyta > Pinopsida > Cupressales > Cupressaceae > Chamaecyparis > Chamaecyparis obtusa. Next base: position 918,849 of record BSBK01005235.1, on the reverse strand, counting down.
ACCACCTCCTTCGCACCATGAGGAAGAGGTCGTTGATGATATTTCTAGTGAGGATCTTATTGCATTTGAACAAGATGAAGACTCCCAATGAAAGATGCTTAAGCTTTTAGAGCGTAATGGCGACCAATATTTCCAATATATGACTTCTAGAGGATACAAGCTTCCTCCCAACTATGATGTCAGACAAATTGTTCAACAAAGAGTACCAACTGAATTGGAAGTCCTTAAGGAAGAACTACGTCGGACAAATCAACGCCTTACCCAAATGGCAATAGAAAGAGAGCCTCCAAAGGTCTCCTTTGTAGAATCTATTTGTGCTCTTCCATTTGATAGGAGTCTATACATGGTCCCATTTCCTAGGGATATTGAGGTTCCCAAATATGACAAGTATGATGGAAACGGTGACCCCCATGACCATGTGCATCACTTTTACGCTCTTAGCATGGACTTCCTTCATGAAGACACATTTTTGCTATGATTATTCCCTCAAAGCTTAAGAGGACAAGCTTTAGAATGGTTTTCCAAGTTGACACCTCCTTTGAAGACTTTTGATGAGTTGGCTATGCGCTTCACACAACACTATTCATACAATATCCAATAGCCTATCACCATGATAGATCTTGGTGCTTTGAGACAAAACCAAGGAGATTTATTTGCTACTTATTTGCAACATTGGAGGTCATTGTATTCTCGATATCCTTGTTAGCTACCCGAGAGAGAAAAGATTGACATTTTTGTCAACACTCTTGTGCCTGAGTTGTATTATGATCTAAGGAAACAATTGTTCTCCTCTTTCAACGACATGGTTGAAAGTGCATATTGGATTGAGGATGTGGCCATTAGAAAGGGAGATATCGTTATAAATAAAGATACTAGAGGCAATGGCAAAGACAAGAGCAAACCTTGGAATAGAAACAAGTATGTTGTTAATGATGGGGTTGTAGATGTCCCAAAAGCTAAAGAACCTGCTTTCAACCTCTCTAATGCTATCTATGCAGCAAAACAACAAGAAGTGGCCAACACTCGAGATACTCCTAAGCCTCAATATGTAGATAAGCCAAAGAAGAAATTTTGACGATGGGTCTATACCCCATTGGCTGAACCATATGATGTGATACTTAAGACTTGCCAATAATTATCTTACGCTTCCTGAGAAAACTCGTCCCTATGATCCGCTAGTTAAGCCTGATTGGTGGAGAGAGGATCATTACTGCCACTATCACAGAAACAAGGGACACAAGATTGACAATTGTTTCATGCTTAAAGATGTTATTCAAGATCTCATTGATGGGGGTACAATTCTCACAGATGGCTTAGTTAAGAACTCTGATCACCAGGCTTTCAAAGATCCTCTACCTAAGTATGACAAAGGTGAAACCTCTCAACCAAATAAGAAGAATCATGATGCTAAGATCAACTATACATATACTTCTGATTTGCCTGTGATCAACATGGTAGAGCCTGTTGAGAGTGTTCTTATGATGCAACCTCAAGATGATAATAAAGTTGGTAGGGGTATGCCAAAGTTGGTCTTGCAAACACGTGGTAGTTCATCTTCCCGAAGTGAGGCACTGAATGTTGTTACTAGGAGGCAAGCTCAACTGGTCCTTAAAACTGTGCCTGATCCCAAGCTAGCCTCATCTTCCAAACCAACAGCTCCTCCAACTTTGTCTAGCTATGATCTTGTCCATCAGTTGCAACGGACACCAGCATAGATATCTATTTTTGAGTTGCTTGAGCTGTCCCCTTTACACAAGGAGATCCTTGAAAAGGCTTTGCGTACAGCTAATGTCCCTAATGACATTGACCCAAATAGGTTCCAAGCTATGGTCAACTACATCTCATCACCTCATTATCTATCCTTTTTTGCAGAAGATGACGTATCTCTTAGTCACCCTCACAATCTTGCCTTACATATTGAAAATATGGTCTACCATACCCAAGTCTACCGAGTCCTGATAGACAATGGTGCTGGGTTAAATATTGTTTATTTCAATGTCATACAATAGTTGGGTTTGTCAGAATTTTCTGTAGATCCTAAATGGAAGATTACTATAAAAGCATATGATGAAGTTGAAAGATCTTCCAAAGGTCTTGTCACGCTGCCTGTTCGAGTGGGCCCTATCACAAAAGATATTATGTTCCAAGTATTGGACATCCCACTTGCTTATAACAGTCTTTTGGGTCATCCTTGGATCCATGACATGCAAGCTGTGCCTTCTACATACCATCAGTGTGTCAAATTCCCACATAATGGAGCTGAAATTATTATTCCAAGGGATCATTCTACTACTATTAATGCTCTTATTGCTGCTGAAATGTTTGTTCCTCATAACAAACCTTCTAATGATCCTACTGCATCCTTGGCTGCTGCTGAGAAAACTTTTAAGATGATGAGCCTTGGTATGGGTGAATACACGTTGGATTCCATTGCTGCTATGCCTACTTCTCCTAGATCATATGGTAAACCTTCTGATAAGATGAAGCCTTCTGCTTCTACCATGATGATTTTTGGTAATTTTGTTCAAGCGTCTGTACCCCTAGAGGTATAAAGAGAAGAACAAGCTGTTAGAGAATGGATCTATAGAGATGAAGAAGACAGTACCACTATTGCTACTCTGATTTCTCCTAAGCGCTATGGTAAAGGCTATAAATTTTTGCAGCAAATGGGCTATCAAGGTCACAGACCTATAAATGATAATGGGCACACCCTAGTCGAGCCTTTGAGTCATACTAATGGCCGACCCTCTAAGATTACAACAGGTCTAGGATATGGTGTCGATGATGACCTCCCTACATGTTCTAGAAATGCTCCCATGATTAGTGATTCAGACACAGATATAGATGAGTCACCACTGCACACTATGGCTCAAATGGGAGACAATCTTCCTTCTACTTCACTCCTTTGGGGAGAAGAACACATACTTGCTGAGGACATAGCTCAAGCCGCTACACCTAGAAGCCGACAATGTAGGAATATTTTGTGATTAATGAAACAAGGAGATCTCACACATCATGACGCTGAAGCCTCTACTTCTAAAGGTCCTAAACCTTCTTGGTGCAAGCATCCCAGTAGAAGCGTAACAATAGATTCAAATGAATATGAATGGGATACTCTCTCCAATGGATCTTCCACAGTGGATATGGAAGTGGATGTGGTTCATACTTATGGTGACCAACCTGACGTAGTTGATGAGTCTCGCATAGGGTTTGATGAGTTTAATCCACATATTGCTTTAGTGGACCACGCTGGTCCTTCTATGACCAGTCTAGATCTTAACACTTTCAGAGCTTACCCTATAGGCTTGACCTCTCTTGTCACCAGAAATGACATCCCTCGCATAAATGCTATTGAACTAGCACTTCATTTCATCTCACAAAATCAGATCTCATAGCTTGGTCCACCCAAGATCAACATGCCATTGAACCTGTTACTTCTTCTACCAGCGAACCAGCAACAAAAAGGACTGAATTAGAAATCAAGTATCTCAATCATCAAATCAAAAGAAAAGAGCAATGGTCGGATGGTGAAAACCACATTGTGGTGGTATCTGAACCTAAAGAAAGTAGAAATAAAAACCTGCTCCAAAATGATGATTATCAAATCAAAGATGACAAGTTGATTCTCTACAAAAAAATGGTGAACTTTTTCAAGAATTATTTCACCTCTGTCATATTTCAGCACATTCCTAGAGCTCAGATAAAAGCTGCTAATGCCTTGGTTACTTTGGTATCCATTTTACAATTAAAAAAGCATAAATCCTGCTTCCAGTTCCTGGTGGAAGAATTACACTATCTTGCTCATAGTCCTTACACTGCCATCATATTTTCCTATCTCCAAGATCATGTTATTCTTGAAAATCTAACACGCAATATGAAGTGCCATCTCATCCATCATGCCTCACACTTCACCCTCGTCTCTGGTGACTTGTATAGGAAGGGTCTAGACGGAACTCTCCTTAGGTGTCTAGATATAAAGGAGTTAGAGAAGGCGCTAGCCGCTGTTCATGATGGTATATGTGGATCACACTTTAGCGACCTTGTGTTAGCTTGGAAATTGCTTAGGGCTGGCTACTATTGGTTAGGACCTTGTATTATCACAACAACATTTGGGTCTGAGGCCTCTCAGCTATCTATGCTAGAGGGAGAAGAGCTTACTGGGCCTACCAATTCTCTACATCAGAAGAAGTACTATGTCTGAAGTTCTGGAGCTCTTTGTACATATCTTATGGATCCTGAAAAAATTACAAAAAAATTCATATATGATGTTGAAAAAATCCTAAAAAGCAGAAAAAGTACTGAAAAAATGAGCATCCTAGTGAAAACCTAGCAATAGGCACTTTGATGTCTCACCAAAAAAATCAAAAAAATTTCAAAAATTCAAAAAAAATAGAAAAAGTGCCTTGGCGAAAACCTAGAAATAGGCGCCTTGGTAGCAAAAATACAAAAAAAATCACAAAAAAGTCCTGGAAAAATCTATCAAATGGTGGAAACTTGGAAACAGGCACTGCTTGAGACCCTTGCACCTATGTCTATCAGTCTTGCGTGGTGCTCCTCAGCTCCACTTTCCACTTTGCCTCTCCTAGCTTGGAATTGACTCTTGTCTTAGTCTAGGGGGCATACATTATTCTAGCTTATCTTGGGTCTCTTTGTGCATTCGGGTTTCTTGGGCCACTCGGTTCCAATGGTGTTTTTCAACACCACCCCAATTGTGTTTTTCAACACTTTCCTAGCGTCGAGTGTTTCTCAACACTTATCAGATATCCTATCCGCAGTCTCGAATGATGCAATATTTCTCACTAGCAGTTGCGATACTCAAAGTTTGACTCTATGACCTACACACACGCACTTAAACATTTGGCTCACTGAGACTTGTTTGACTTTATTTCTTTGTGTGCTATCTATGATGATTTCTTTGTTGAGTGTTCTCTCCCTAATAGTTTTCGATGATGCCGAGCTAGAAGATTGGGGCATGAGAACATGTTTTATTTGCTTTCTGCTTGTGGGTATATTTTTGTTGGTCCTCACTGTCATTAGCATTTATGCTTGTTCCACTTGACATTGGGATCTACAAAGTATTATCCTTGACTATTTTTTGCAAGTGCATGCTTATAGTCATCTTGACTTTCTTGTGTCTTGATGCGAGCATAATCTTGCTATATCAAACTTAGGGAACCTCACTGCACTAGTCATCTTGACCTATATGTCTTTGATGCCTACATGATATTTCCACATATCTATCTGATATAGATCATATTCATATACTCATAGTTATGCTAGTGTGTATTGTATGATCTTGCGATGCTACTAATAACGCTCAATGATGATTATTAGAGTCTAATAGCTTTGTGACCTTGCAAGTAAACCACTTTTCATAGTAGCTTGCATTTTTAGGTTCATGTTAGTTAGTTTTGCATCTTGCATATGGAGAGAGCTCTCATTTTATCTTTCGAGGACCTATTGGTCAACTGCGCTCACCTTTCCTTTTCTCGATCATGTCTTTCACTTCTTGTCTTTCATCTCACATCATTTTCTCTTCATTTCAGGATCGAAACCGAAATCCAAGTTCACCTTGATCGTCCAAATCACTTTTCTCCTTCTTCTACGCAGTTAGCTAACCTTTTGAGGCCTGATCCTTAGATCTTTATTGGGGCATCCTTTCCTTCTTCATCTCCATCTCTCTCACCCTTCTAGTCTTTCATTCATTTAATTCATCTCTCTCTGAGGTCTTAACTAGGGCATATCTTCATTGCTTGATGGTTATTTTGTCATCTTTCATCTTTGATTATGATTTCTAGTGATTTGATCATGTTGCTCTTGCTTCTGCATTCCCTCTACCTGATTTCACTTTCGATCTTGAGGGGGCAGACACATCTATTTCCATTGGCTATTCTCTAGAGCATATGCTTGACCTTTCCATTTGCTCTGATCGATCTATCTTTGTGCTTGACATGTTAGTTCTCATCTCGAGTTTTGATACTATCCATCTCTTTCCTAAGTGTTCAGTACTGTCGCTTCCAGGCTGACCATGCAGGATTTGTTATCTCTCTGCACTTCAATCTTTGGAGTCAGATCGCTATCTCTTGCCTTCTTGGCTGATCTATTCTTTGATGTAATGTGTTCCTAGATCGATCACACATTAGTCAAAGAGGGGCAAATGTATACACCTAAAAATGGTCATCTAGACTATTAGCCCCTTGCTAGCATTTTTGCTAAAATCATCAATTGCTTATTCTTGATCAAATCCTAGTTCTATCATTTATTTGATTATTTTCTATGGGCTAACCATCTTATCCTAAAGTCTTTATTTAATTAAAAGGAGTTTCCTCCTCTTTTAATTAAATAAAAATCCCCCCACTTTTCCTCTTATCCTAAGTTGCACAATTAAAGCATTATTCCTATTTTATAAAAAGAGAAAAAACACTTTTTGTCTCATATGGACACAAAAGTCAACTCTTATTTTCTCATTGGAGGATATTTGTGCACATGGATTACTCCTCTTTGATGATCCACCGTTGATTAAATCTTTTGCCTCTTAATCTCCATGGTCCATTCTTTCTCATTTCTTATAAAAGGAGAGCTCTCTTCTTCATTCTAGATCCCCAACTTTTTATGCTAATGTTATGCTGCAGGTTTTCTAGGTTACTTTGGAGCTTTTTGAAGATTTGGAGCATTCTTGGCTTTTGCATCTACATGTTATTCTAGTTTCATTTATCATGGCATTCATAGCTTCATATTTAGCTTAGTTTCCTTTGTGCTTTAGATTAATTCATCTAACTTAATTAGGAGTCTTTGTAATATTTGCATATTTCCTTTCATAGCTTAGTTGCATTGTTCTTTCATTTCCATAGCTTAGCTTGCATTTCCATTCTTAGCATAGCTTGCATTTCATCTCCATTTGGATTCTTGGAGATATTGGAATTCTTGCCCTTGTCTCATTGAATCTCCCATTGCATGGTTTACTAGCAAGGTTATTGGCTTAATAGCTTTAGCTGAGAGCACTCTTAAAACCCTTGCACTCCATGCCTAGGGAGCTCTAAATCGATTTCTCAAGGTTTCCAATTCATGGATTCTCTTGGAAGCAATGATTTAGAGAAGTACACATCTTAGTGTGTACAACAATGAGCCTACCTGCAGTGAGAAAACTGACAATGAGCTCTTGTAAAAATCACCTTAACTAGTGTTTACTTTCATGAGAATTAGCTTCTCCATGGTTTTTTCCATCTTGGGTTTCCATGTTATATGTGGTGTTGTGATTTTTGCTATTCTTTCTCTTTAAAGCTTTTATCAATTTTAATTATCTGTATGGTTTATGATTGCATTGGTTTAATCAAAATTGTAAAAAGATTTTTGGAATAACTAATTCATGCCCTCCCCCTCTTAGTTATTCGACTTGTTCAACAATTGGTAACAAAGCTTGGTCCCTTGCAGATAAATCTTAACCACTTGAGGGAGATCTAGGATGTTTGAATAGATGGAAGGAGAATACTATTATGATGAATATTGGTAGATCATGATGGGAGACATTAAGAGAACTAAATCAGAGAATGATCTGAAATAAAACATTAAGGAAGTGAATGCTTATATCTCAAAGTTGAGGGAACAAATCCAAAAATTCAAAGCAAAACACAATGAAGTAAGCCAAGAATTGAAAGAGTCAAAAGAAAAGGTGTAAAGTCTTTAAAAATAACTAAATGATTGCAAGAACACTAAATAATTTCTCAAAGAAGATTTCAAACAAAAGATGGAGGATTATAAGAAGACTGAAGGAGATTTAAAGGATACCATTAAACATAAAATGGAGGAATGAAAGAAAATTGAAGAAAGTCTCAAGAACAACATCATTAAGAAGATGGTTCAAAATAAAAAGATGGATCAAGAATTGAAGAAGTTGAGATCTGAAGCTAAGGTTTATGAAAGCAACATTATCTTGTACCAATTTTTATCCTTGCATAAAGGTCATAAGGAAAATGAAGGATTAGGTTTCACTAGTGAGTGTTTAGATCTAAAGAACAAATAGAACGAGAAGGAAGTTCAAGCTAAAGAAAAGTCTAAAGTAACAAGCAAGGTCAAGAATTAGGGAACATCTACAAGAAGACCTCTGGTCAGGCAACTGAATTCTCAAAGGTACTTATCTTTTAATAGTTATTATTTCATATGCAATAATTTTTGTCATAAGGCTATTGAATGCAAGATTAGGAAGGAACAAAATATTCAATGTTTTAGTTGTCATAAACTTGGTCATAAGGATTTAAGTCAATGTATAAGTCAAGTGTCTAATTTGGTTAAGAGAAATGGGATGAATAATATTTTTTAGGGAAATTATTATGTGTGTCACAATTACGGTCACAAGGCTAATCACTCCAATCTGTAGATCAAGATAGATGAATGCTAATTGTTTGAAATGTAGTCACACTAGTCATTATAATAACACTTGCAGATCTGGTGGTACTCCAGTAAAGTTTGGGAATGATAGGAATGTCATAGTTTTAGATGAATCTCAGAAGAAAATCATGGTGTGGAAGACGAAGGATGTTGGTGAAGAAAATTATGTGGTACTAGATCTTGGTACTAGCTCTTTTGATAATTGAGTCTAATGCTTTGGCTCAAGGGGAGTATTAAAAATGCTATATCTATCACTTCCCTTACTATGGTGTGATACTGACTGCATCTGTCGTGTCTCTAGTTTTTTTGGGTATTAAGTCTTTATTGTATCTATTTTTGATTGTTTGATGTGTGTTGTATGACTGATTGCGTTAATGTTTTAAATTCTTGACAGAAAAAAGTAATTATGAGGGATAAATGTTAAAAATGTAAAATTTAAATCATTTGTCATTGTTGTGAAGAAGAAATTGAGATTGCTTGTAGAGCTTGTTGGTAATTAGAAAAAAATTGCAGAGATGGAATCAAGAATGGTTGTTCATGGCATTGTATTGAAGATGCTGGAAACAGTGGAATTGGAAGAATTTGATCATGGAAAATTAGGTAATTGGAAGTAGGGTTGTATGCATAAGGGTTGTAGAGAGTTTGTGCCCTAGGTTTGGACACTTGGGGAGAGTTTCCTTGGTTTGTAGAAAAAAGAATCAATCTTGTTTATGTTGAGTCAATTCAAGGACAAAAATTTGTTGTTGGATAAACCTTATGTAGTAAAAAAGGAAGTGATTGAGGAGATCAATGGTTTAAATAGTGTTAGAGATCTTCCTAGAAAGAAGTTAGTGAAATACAAGGATGTGCAGAATTTGACTGGTATCACAGAGATCAATGTGCTCTCTTAATTAACACACTTGTCGATCCAATGGAAAGGTATGTTACATATGGAATCACTTTTAAAATTTTCTCTCAAAATCGTGAAGGCTATACAACTATTGTAATTGTTTATATTGCAAATAAAATGGTGAAAGAAGACATTCAATTCAATTTATGTATTCTGCTATTGGAAAATTTACTTGAAAATGTTAAGATGTCATTAGAAGGAGGTTATGCATTCTAGTTTGGATCTCTGGTCATGTGTTTATTATTTTACTTTCTAAGATCATTGCCCGGTAGAGAGGACATTGAGTGGAGGTTCAACACTCCTATTGGAAAATAGATTTATATATATCTTAAGATGTTCGAAAATAAGGTGGATTCTTCTAAGGCATATTTTGTATCTTTACATATGAAATTTTTATTGGCGATTCCCCTCCAGAATTGAAGAAGAGGAAGACTAGTGAAAAGGGAAAATAAATTATTGAAGAAGAAGAAGGAGAAGGAGAAGGAGAAGGAGAAGGAAAGAGGAGGAGGAGGAGGAGACTGAGAAGGAGAAGAAGGAGAAGACGAAGGAAGAATAAGGAAGAAGAAGAAGAATAAGAAGGAGGAGGAGGAAGTAGGAAGAAGAGAAAATAGAAAAGGATAATGTTTCCTCACATCAAAATATGACTCTATCAATTATGATGTGGTTTAGATGATGTTGGAAGAAGGAGAGTTTGATAGGATTGGAGGTTTGTGGTCTGACTGCTCTTCGGTGAGAAAAACTAAGATAGAGAATATGTTGGCTAATCATTTAATCAGTAAGAAAATAGTGGTTTCTATTGTACATCCAATGTGCTACCAGATGGCCTGGTAAGGATTGTTGAGAATAGATTATTGCAGGATGGTATAGACTGTAGAAAATTCAAAGAAGAAATTTATAAGAGGAAATGTACCAATGCTACTCAAAGACTATTTAGATTGATCGACAAGACAAAATAATGTATTAAAGAGATTTATAATATTTACTAGTATTGTCTTCAATAGTCTATTGCAGTTGATAACTTTAGAGAAAGAATTGAGGTCATTGAATCAAAATTGAATGATTTGGGAAAGAGTTATGATTACTTTAAAGACAAAGATGGAAAACAAAGGATTAGACTGGGTCATCTTTAGGTTAAGATGTTACAGTTACAAAGACAAAGAGAGGATTTAGTGAAGACATTCTAGTTGGTAAAAGATTTGGTTGAGGTCTAGTTATAACATCTTCCCATAATTCTTTTTGATACAAAGGACTATGAGTGTTGGTTTTGGTCTCCGAAATAGACTTCATCCTTCGACAAGTTGGTCCATCATGACAATCTATGTGCACGGTTGAGTTCAGATATGGTTGAGTGGAAGAGGAAGCTTCCCATTATCAGGGAAAGGTACACATAATTTTTTCTTGTAAAATCTGTTAAATAGTGTGATATGTGATAGTGATGTAGGAGAATGCCAAGTTAAATGAAAATCCTACAAGAGTTAGAACTAGAGATAATCATTACTAATGATTCTCAAGTATTATCTAATAAAAAGTGTATAAAGGCATCCCTATGAAAATGAAGGATAAATTATATGTCAAGGCATTGGAGTAAATCATGGCACAAGGTTTAGTCTAAATACCAATTAGAAGAATGCAAATGAATACATGAAGTGTTGAGATTTGGATGGGATTGTGCAATAAGCTACTTATTTTAATCACAAGTAGTGGCTGTAGAAGGATGAAATGGCTGGAGCAAGTAGTTGATTCCCTTGGATAATAAACCAATCAAATTCACCAACTATTAAAATCAAAATTTACTAGGGATCGCCATGTTAGAGGAGGTTGGCAAAGATCGATTTAAATGATGAGAGGTTGTTAGCCATGTTGGAGTGAGTAAAAAAGCCATTGCTAGAGTTAATGTGGGCAATAGTTTGGGTGATTTTGGATTTTGGTGGTGAAGGATTTAGGTGCCAAGTGTGCACCTATATGTATAATGGAGCTTGATTATGTATAAAAGTTATGGGTAGAGTTAATGTGGGCCATGGTTTTAGCGACTTTAGATTTTGGTGGTGAAGGGTTTGGGCACCATGTACATGCCTAATTTTACAACCAAGCTTAACTATTGAGGAGTTATTCAACTTGGTAGAGTCAAGCTAAATAGATAAAAAGGTTTCAAGCTTGTAGGCTAGATGGAATGCATGAGAGCTAAAGAGCCCCATTTCACCCATTGTAATCAAGGGTAATGCCCTTAAATCTATAACATTTATTGTTATTTAATAAAATTTATGAATTTGTAAATACTTAAATTGGAAAAAAAATGTGTTTTTTTTGCATGAAATACAAATTCATTATATGGACTATGGAAAATATCATGTTACAAAAATACATATTTTTCATTTTAATTGTCTGCACTTAACATCCATTGTGCAGGAGAGTGAGTTGGATTGCATGGTTTAGGCATCCCTTCACTATGATCCTTGGTCATGACTACATTGGATGATCAATCAAGGTAGTTACATAATCTTTAATTCAATATTGTAATAGTACCTAGGTATAATAAGTATAGACATAGTAGGCTTGCATGTAGGTTAGTGATTTACCCCTCTATCATCTTGTTACCATGAGACTTATATAAGTAGTAAGTAGTTGTGTAGAGAGTTATCTTCATAGGTTAGTGATTTACCCCTCTATCATATTGTTACCATGAGACTTATATACGAAGTAATAAGTAATTACGTAGAGAGTTATCTTCTTGAAGTGCTTCAATTTATATTAAACAATTCAGTTTAGTCACCCTTAGAATCTTATAAATGTGATATAATACTCTTTGACTAATAAATTTACAACACTCTATGTACATATCAATTAGTTAAAACTTAATAGAATATCAATTAAAGTTCAATGATATAATGCTTATAAATACCTTAATTAAGGTAGGAGGAAACTACTATTTTAATCTCAACAAAGAGAATTATTGCAATATAAGCAAAGATTGTATATTTTATTTTTAGTGTGTCTAGAATACTTCATTATAGACGACGTACAAGTAAAGTAACACTGTTTTTAATTATTAGAAAAAGATATCAATAACCAATATTCGGCTGCATTTTATTGCGTAATAAAGCTTTTCAAAATTCATATTTCTCTTAGATTCACAGCAGCCGACGGAAAGTTTGTATTTGCCCGCAGAGCCTCTAAATCGACGGCAGTTGACGTGAAGTGTTGGTTTGACGAGATAGACCGTTAACTAAGAAAAAAGGGGAAAAAGAAAAAAATCTAAGCGTAAATACAATGCATGATATGATGATGCCCTTCGCTTTGTACAAGTATTGGTTGCCAATCGTTTTAGTGTAAAAATCTTTTTGGTTTTGCTTTCAGAGGAGAGAAAACAAGTATAAGAATATCTTTGTCTATTGGCATCTGCTCGGTAGCTGGCAACGCACATTTTACAGGGAGATTAAAACCCTAGAAAACTCAAGGCTTGAAAAAGCAGCAGATTTCTCGTGGGTTGTAACGTTCGATCTCCAATCTGGAGATATATTTTCCTGGAAATCGGACCCCATTTTGTTACAGAAGGGCATTTTAGGGTTAGGGTTTCTGAAAATGGCGAATGCAAAGCCGTGGGGAGGAGCCGGGGCGTGGGCAGCCGACGCAGAGCGCGAGGCGGAGGAGAAGGAGCAGCGTGCCGCGGCGGCCGTCATGGCCCCTGATGCTCAGGATTATCCGAGTCTTTCTGAAGCAATTTCGACAAAACCCAAGAAGAAAACCAAGGGGCAGACTTTAACCTTGGGGGAATTGCAGTCCGGGCAAGCTATTGGGCTCGGTGCGAGGCCTCGTGGCGGAGCGGTTTCGGAAACTAAGGGTCTGACTACAGAGGAAATGATGAGTTTGCCCACCGGGCCAAGGGAGCGGACTGCGGAAGAGGAGTCGCAGTATGGAAGAGGCGGCATAGGGGGTGGATTTAGGGATTATGGCAGGGGCAGTCGTTTTGAGAACAGAGACCGTGGCGATAGAGGTGAGAGGGGCGACAGAGGCAGCAGGGGTTATGGTGGTTTTGATGATGAGAGAAGGCAGGGTTCTGATAGGGATATGCCCTCTAGGGCCGATGAGGCTGATAATTGGGCTACCATGAAGAAATCCATGCCGCCTCCAGGGGATCAGCCTGAGAGGCGCCGCTACAATGGAGATCGATATGAGGGTATTGGTGGTCGTGGTTCCAAAGCTGATGAAACGGACAACTGGGGCGCTGATAAAAAGTTTACCCCGAGTGGGCCTTCATCAGAGAGGAGATCCATGGGATTTGGGTCTAGCTACAGAGACCCTGGATTGGATTCCGACCGTTGGGGAAAGAAAGAGTCTTTTGCTGATGATCGGTCCGAGAGAACCCGGCTTCATTTGAATCCGAGAACTACATCTGATCCTGTTTTGAATCCGGTTGTCGATGATGGTGCTCCGAGGCCGGCCAGGGCTAACCCTTTCGCACAGGCCCGTCCTCGGGAGGAAGTTCTTGCTGAGAAGAATATTGATGCCAGAAAGCTTGACAGTGAGCTTGATTCTAGAGTTGAGAATAAGATTCCCAGCAGACCTTCGAGTTCACATTCTAGCCGCCCTGGGAGTGCAGAGTCCAAATCTGAGGTGCTGGCGAAACCTCGACCAAAGATTAATCCGTTTGGAGACGCAAAACCTAGGGAGCAGCTGTTGGCTGAAAGAGGCAAGGATTATCTCAAAATAGATTTTGAACTGGAACACCGTTGTGTTGACAGGTACGTAATTCTAAATTTATACGTGTACTTTCAAAAAATGTTACAGATTCTCGAGTGTATGTCTTGTAGTATGCTTTCAAATTACAATACCACTGATCAACGAAGAGTTTTGCAAAAGGTTTGAATGTCTTAATGAATTGGAGTTATTGACCTTACATTAAATCTATGCAGACCATATAACCATGTTCAGCCAGACTCACCGTCATTTTGTCTAGACATGGTGTATTTTGGTTTTGCTGAGCTAGTTCTCACGCACCTTAACATTGTTGCCACTATATTGGGGCTGCAAAATTAAAAAACCAAAATCTTGAAAAGGATCTTGTTTGGACTGGGATGATTTTGACGATTGCGAATTATATATTGTTTATGAATCTTTGATATTGGTTGTGAAAATGTTATAATTTTAGATTATGAATGTCTAGTGCCCCACCTGATAATGTTGAATTTTTTTTTGAATGTTTGAGAATTGAATCTCTAAGGATATGTTGAATCAAGCATTCGGCTTTGTAGTTGTTTTGATTTCTTTGGGCGCAATCTTATTCTGTCCCAGTTTTTGGGATTTATAAGTTTTATATATCTTAATATATGCTGTAATTTCCAAACCCGTCTTTCTATTTTCTGATTTAAAAAAAAATCAGGAACTGTAGTGAACCTACATTCCTTCAACTTGAACTCCCTTTCTTTCATTGACTACAAGTTTTTAACTCTCTTTTGATAATTATTTCTCCGAGTGCAGCATTATGGTGTTTTATAACTTTTTTGTGTCTCATTGTCTGCTTTAATTTCCAAACCTATTTTTATATCTTCTCACCATTTTTCAAAATTAGGAAATACCTGCCTAAGATTTGAATCTTCTAACTCTATGGGCTTCGTGGTCTTGGATGGTTCAATCTTCATCTTTTTTCTTCACTGAACAAAAGCTTTGTATTTCACAATAACTGGATAATTTTGTTAGTTTCTTTTCTCAGCAGTTATACTATACTTGGTTTCTATTTCATATATCCTCTCTCCACTTGTAGCTGTTAAAATCAACTGGGCTTCTTTTTGTTATTGAACAGTATTATTGTTAAAGTTAGATAGGACATCTGTTAATGAATTTCATTTGTATCTTATTAGCTTATTTTCATTATTGGATTCTAGCCTGCTTGCCTTATTTCTTTGTTTCATTTTCATTCTTGTAATATGGAATAACCCCCAGAGCTGAGACAAAAGAGGAGATAAGATTGAAGGAAGAAATTATTGCTTTGAAAGCTCAGGCAAAAGAAATAGGCTCCGAGCAGCATGTTGTAAATGGTGATACTTCTGAAGGAGATCATAATGCATTGTATGAGGAAATAGCGTCCAAAGAAAAAAAATTGGAACTTCTAATTAGGGAGTTGGATGATAAAGTTCGTTTTGTGAAAAGAGGCAATGATAGGCCAATTTCAGCAGCTGGACGACCTCCTGAATCTTTTGATAGGCCCAGATCTCAATCAGGGCACCCGGACTCTGGGAATAGTTTTGAATCACTTGGCAGACCCAGATCTCGTGGTGGTGAAGGTGGGGGACCAGATGTGTGGAGGTCTACAGAAGAAAGACGAGGGGCATATGGTGGTGGTAGCAGAGACAGGTTTTTTTCTAATCGAGAGAGGTATGATAATTCTTTCCACTTCTTTATTGTAAGCTGGTTTATAGGCTTCAACTTTAATTAAATAATTAATGTCAATCAGGCTTATCTTGTACATGCAAATTCTTGCAGGTCTGATTTAAGAAGATGGTGAAATCTGGAGATAGTTCCCAATTCATTTTTCTCTTCATCGGGAACTTGAATTTCTCACTAATGAAAGACTTATTCTGGGGTTCTCTGCCAATTTATTTGTATTATAGTTTAATATCTTATTTGTTGTGTTTCAAAACTATAAGACATGAACTGGTGAGTAAGATCACCTTCTCATTTTTCTTTATGCTTCGTTGAGTTTATCATTCACACAGTGAATCATAGTGAATCTACCTCTGAAACTCGATAGAGGTGGTTTTGCTTCGACATCTTGAACTCTGATCTTCATGGATTGCAGTGAAGACCATTACAACAAATGATGGGTGTTTAGTCGAGGGTTGAAGCTTATAATTTTGCAAGTAGAAATCATTCTATTTGTATTTTTATGTCTGAGGATGTCATTTTGTTCTAATGTTGTATTCAGGAGACTTCACAAATCCATGGCTCAAATTGGTGCCAATGCTTATTGTGCACAATGTGCACAAGAATGTTTTTGTTCTTCAGACATCTGTGTGCCATGGATAGGCTAGGTGTTTTAGGTTATTGCTCTAAAGTTTTGTAGTCACATGATTTTTAATGCCTTTTATGCGGTCCATTTTAACAACTTAGCTGTAGTGCAGACATTTTCTGCAAAGACTTGAACATCTGAGTTGTACTCTTACGTACATGCATATAAATACTAAAGAAATTTTAACTTCAGGACAGTCCCCTTTGATTGTATCGATGATGAAGCAACTAAATAATTATTTACATGCTGTTCAGGTTTGGGCTCAATTTAGATAATCATTCAATTCATCAATTTTAAGTATATATATATATATTTTTAATTCTAGGACCTCCTGAAATGGATTATTTGGAGATTCAGGATATTCAGCTTTAGTTTTATTTAATGTAATTTTAATTTCTAGAAGATAAAATTGTTTCTGTTTTCAACTCTTTTAATATATTCTTTTGAATATTAGTTAATGATAAAATCTGTTTGTGGATATAGCATATTGTTGATCTAGTTTCTATTATCTAGCAGGGATTGAGATTTGCTGTATTGATACTGGGCTGCATATGTTGGCTGACAGGTTTTAAGCAATTTTCAGTTTGTTGGTTCTCCAATGGCAATTCGATCTGAATTCATCAATTTTGTGCATTCAGAATTATAACGAGATGTGATAGTGTATGGTATGATAATGTATGTTCGATACATTTGTCTGTTTAAGCGTTGTCTATCATTGATCTTCTTACATTTTCGAAAGTTTTCATGTTTTATGCAAATTTCAGTTGTTGAAGGCGTTTTAACTGTTTGGAGTTATTTTGTATAACTCATCTGAGTTTTCAAATCCAGCTTTTTCTTCGCTTGAGTAGTTGTAAAGCCCGTCTTTCCTTTTTTGTATTTATACGAAGGTTATAATATTTAACAAAATGTGCTTCACTTTGTTGCACTGAGACATTGTAGTATTCACACAATTTAGCAGTCAATCGACAAAGATCAAATGAATGGTGGTGGTTTGGATTGGGGTTGATATACCTGCCGATCTATAAGCTAGGAATTTGTTTTGAACATAATTGGTATTTAGTTGTTGCTTTTGCTGTAAAGAAAGAAATTATAAATTTGTTAGCGTTTTAAAGCGTTGAAGTTTTGATTTTAGATGTTCGTAAATCTGTTAAATAATTGACTATTGTCAATACTCTGGTCAATGAAGATTGAATTTTCTTATGGAAATTAGATTGAAGAAATTCGTTAGATTTTATTTCCAAACTTATTTTAGCTCATATAGTTATGTAGATAGTCTCCATAGATCCAGGAGAGCATTTTGATTCCTTCTTGTATAACAAGTGACAAATATTAAAAAATTCTTAATAAGCTTGTTTGTGATGAGTTAAAAGAGTCGCTACGATTGTTGGGGGTATATAGCTCAAAAAAAGGAAAAGACATACAAAAAGATATTCAAAATGTTACAAAAGGGTTCAAGTTTCTTTGGTTGAAAAAACAATAAGTTGGTAAGAGAATTTCAAGAAGATTGTTGTCAAACTTGTAAGTTCACAAAAGTTAAACAAGTGTCAAATGTCTTCACTTTCAAGTGAAATTTGCTTAAGTAGAAAAAAAGTCAAGGTATGTGAAAGAAAAACGAGTTTGAATGACAATACTACAAATGACAATTGAGCATTAATGTGTAGGGATTCTAGTTCTAACAAAATTAAAGATGGTGTTAGAAAGTTTATCTTAGATTTGTGGCATGATCATACTCGTCCTTAATGAACTAGTAGAGGTGCACTTAAACGTAAGGGTCAACCTAATTATTATGAATTGAATTCAAAATGTTGGTTAGAGATAACACAACATGAGATTCATGTTATATTTTGGAATGTGAATTTTTATAAAGCTTAGATAAACAATGTTTGAAATGTTAAGGATGGTATGTCAAATCAAACAAACTTTGTTAAAAATTGTTGTTTCTTCACCATATGAAAAAAGATTTTTGAAAATTGTTGTTTCTATCATCGTATTGAATTTGATTTCTACTTTAAGGTGTATCAAAAGGTTATAGAAGAATGATGATTTTATAAATACACCTCTAAAAGAGGTAAGTACATATCATCTATTTTATATGACAAATATGATGATATAGATGGTCTAACGAGATTCATAAAAAGACTTTGTGAAGTATGTGGAAATTTAGCTAAATTGCATTTGGTAAATGAAGGTATTGACATGAGAAAGATGGTAAATTGATACAATAACATATACAACATATTTTTTTTTGCTAATGTAAAGAGTTTTAGTTGTTGAGAGATACTTTTGATTAACAATTTTATTCGTAATTGAGTGTTTAAAAAAAATATTATAGACAAAAAATAAATTCAAACACTATTATTATTTAGAGCATATTACTACTATGGTGTATGTATGTTATTGACATGTAAAATTGGATTTCAATGGTGTTAAGAGTACATATTTACAAGAAGTCATTAAAAAAATCATTTTTATATTAGTGATGATATAGAGAATAAAAAACATTTTCTATAACATTGCTTTAAGAAGTTTTTTTTGAACATATGGTCACATAGGAGATAACAAGTATGTATAATGTTTAATAATAGTTTGAACTATTTAAAATTTTATTATGAAAATTTTATAATTATTATAATCCCATCTATTACAAAATACTCTTTGATAATTCTAAACATAATAAAGATCAGTAAACATGGCAAATTCTTGCTCAACACAAATCAATTAGAAAATGATGATTGCAATGATGTAATATTCACTCCAAGGGAAATCAAGAAATGGTTGTTAAAAGACCAAACTCCCATTGAAAGAAGAGTTAACAATGTCAAAAAATGGGCCAATATTTTCCAAGCTATTGGGAAAAGAATATTGGATTCCAAAAAAGAATGAAAATGGTCTTAAAAAAACTACTTATTTTAGAAAAGGACCTCCAAAGATGATCCTAAAAACTTAAGATTAAATGAAGAATTAGTCACATAAAAAAGCAAATTGAGAGGTCTTCAAACAAAAGAAATATAAGGTTTAAGCATTAGGGCCAAGTTGAATTGGCTCAACTATGAAGATAAGGGCTCTAAATTCTTCTTTAGATGCATCAAATCCAAAGTTGTCAGAGATCAAGTAGGTAACACTAATTAATGATTGCAAGACATAAAAAGACATTTTAATAGCTCTTATAAGACTTTATTCTCCATTAGAGGAAATGATTCCCTAGGGCATAACGATAGAGAAGTATGAAAAAAATTAATTCTAAAGAAAATCTCTAAGAATAATGCAAAAAAGGTAAACTAGCAATTTCTAGAGAGGAAATTATAAATGCTATTCAAAAGACGAATAATGACAAAACCATCTGGAGTTGATGATCTCCCTACTAAATTTTATAAAAATAATTTAGTATACACTAAAGCCATTATAAAAGGTTCCTTGGGAGACAATATTAACAAAGGTACAATCAAACTGTACCCTAAGGATGGGGACAAAACTCCAATTAAAAATTGGAGACCTATAACTCTCCTAAATGCCTCCTATAAGATCTTGGCCAAAACATTGGTCCTTAGATTGGTGGATATACTTCACCATTTTATTAGCTCCACCCAAATTGGTTTCATCAAGGGTAGATACATTTTGGAGAATCTCATCACTAGTTGGAAGGACATGGAATGTGCTAGGACATCTAATCAAAATATTGGTATTCTTTTGCTAGATTTTGAAAGGCACATGCTAAAGTGGAATGGTCATTCCTATTAATGACACTTGAAGCATTTACTTTCCCAAGTGGTTTCTATGAAATGGTAATTTTTTTTAAAAAATGACGTAATTCACAAATTGATGTTAATGGCTTCCTATTTGATCATTTTCACCTGGAAAGGTCAAATAGACAAGGTTTCGCACTGGATCTTTCTCTATTTGTGATAGCCTCTAATGCTATTTATTACATTCTTTGTTTGCTATCTCGTTTGTGGGTGCTAGGCAATGTCTGGGTCCTGCCAAGGCAAGGACTGCTGAGCTTCATCACATAGATCCTTTTTCGGTTTGCAGGTCTTTTGCCTTCAAGCTTTCCAAAACTGAAAAGGAGTTTGTTCATAACACCAATGTCTTTTCTTCTCATGACGTTATTTGTCATTTCTGGGGCTTCTAGCCATCTCTCACTCAATTTCATGATTGGATATCCAAGATTTGGGAACCAATCCTAATGGGTACTTGTCACATTTTCTCCATGGCTAAGGGCTATTTCATTGCAAAATTTGATGATGTTGAAGATAGATCCAAAGTCTTGTGTGATTACTTTTTTAGTTGGGATGATAAATATATGTTGATGATTAGACCATGGCATCCTGATTTCAATCCCTCTTCAGAGCTGTTTAGCAAGCTTCCCATCTGGGTTAGACTCCCCAACCTTCCCCTTCATCTTTGGACGGATTCCCTATTGGAGGAAGTGAGTGAAGCTTTGGGCAATTTTTTGATGTTGGACGTGATTCTTCTGATATCTTCCATCCCACTTATGCGCACATTTTGGTTGACTTGGATGTCTCTAAGGGTCTCCCTATTGAGATCAAGATTGAATCTTCCATGGGTTCTTGGATCTAGCCACTTGACTATGAGGGAATACCCTTTAGATGTCCATGATGTTTCAAGATAGGTCATGTGTCAACTCAATGCAGATTAGAGAAAAAGAAAAAATATGGTTCCTGATGGAAGGGTGTTTCTTC
The DNA here is from genome assembly GCA_027943335.1 of Chamaecyparis obtusa. Classification (NCBI taxonomy): domain Eukaryota; kingdom Viridiplantae; phylum Streptophyta; class Pinopsida; order Cupressales; family Cupressaceae; genus Chamaecyparis; species Chamaecyparis obtusa. Next base: position 897,872 of record BSBK01005235.1, on the reverse strand, counting down.
AGAGCATTACTCTGTTTAGAAGAAGATATTTTTCCAGGTGGTTGCATAGGATTCTCCGGTTGATGCATCCAGTCCTCCTTAGGATGTTGGTGTGGTTCAATGTGTCGTTGTTTCTCCTACCTTTGCTGGGAGTCCATATGGTGGTACTTCTATTGGTGTTGTTGCTGCTTATCCTCTAGAGTATGTTGATCCTGATCGGGTGATGGTTGATCACCCCCTTTGGTTGTCTCTAGTTCCAAATCTCACATTCCTAATGAATCTACCTCACTTTGTCAGATCTCTATTTGCCCTGCTACTTCTATTGGTCCTGATAGACTTGCTGGTTCTATCTCACTTTCTCCTATTTCTGCTATCCCTACTACATATGCTGGCCCTTCCTTGGGATCCTGTCCACCCTCCCAAGGTGGGGGTACTTCAGTATTGGATTTGATCTCATGGTAGGATGCTGCTGCTAGGGTGGAAAAGGGATGGATTACAGTTAAAAGTAAGAAATCTAAATATCCCCAATCCTCATTTGGTATGACCCTTTGTTCCCATAAGGGTAAGATGAAAGGTAAATCTAATTAGTTATTTTTGGTCGGTATGGGCTGCATGTTGATTTCTCTTGTATATTTTTCCTTCTCATGCATCATATCATCTTGGCTAGGGATTTGATTGGTTTTCCCCTTATTGTGGTTTTTTCCCTGTCTCACTTTATCCCATCTCTTTTAGAGTGCAATCTTGATTGTCTCTAGCAGTGGGGTTTCAGGTCCCTCTTTGACTTGTTTTGTAAAGGGTTTCAGGGTCCCCTTCAAAACCTATTTTAGCTTTAATAAAAAACAATATTTTTTGATCTTGAAGAAATTTATGTTGATTAGTGCAAACTCAATCTATTTTGTGAAGCACTTGGAGCCAAAATTTCCAAGGAAAAAATAATATTGCTTGGCTAGAGTAGTGACCCTCCCAATTGGTTCGATAAGTATGAATTTCAATAGGGTGGGTCTAACACAATTTCTAAGTACCTGACATTCCCTTTGCAGTTAATACCTATTTGAAATGGATGTGGGAATGGATTTAGATCAAGGTAGGTAAAAAAATGTCAATGGAATAAGCAATACCTCTCCTTAGCTGGTAGACTTCAAATTTGTCAATTATCATTATACAATCTATTTTTTCCATCAATGTGTCTCTTTAGTAGCTACCAGATGAATGAAATTCAAAAGAGGGTTAAACAATTCCTTTGGTTTGATGGGAGAGGTAATAAAAAAGAAATGTTGTGAAGTAGAAGTGCCATTGTTTAGATAAGGTGGAAGGATGATTAGGATTGAGAGATATCAAAAGACATGATATCTCATTTTCTACTAAGTGTATTTTTAAAAAACCTCTTAACACGTCCATTCCAATGTATCACATGTACCCGATCATTGTCAAATCTCATCCTTGAGCTTTCTTAAAAATATGTTATCCCCATTCTGTGGATAGTCCTTGCCAACCCAAACAAAGCTTCAGTGACATACTCTAAAACCCTTTGGCCTTAATCTATCTACCAACCTATCCATCAATCCATAATGTACCTGCCTTGCTAGACAATAGGGGCAATTCAATCATTCTTGCAAATGTAAATACTAATGTCCTGCAAAAAAATCCTAAAAATTTGGATATGATCCTGAAAAAATTACTAAAAATCATAAATATCATGAAAAATGCTACAAATTTGCATAAAGACCTAAAACAAGACTTAAACAATCCAATATGATCTTGAAAAAGATCAAAAAAATCAAATACAATGTTAAAAAAATTAGTAAAAATTGTAAAAAGTCTTGAAAAATCACTAAAAAGGCATAAAAGTCATGAAAATCTCTAAAAATCAAATAAAGTCTTAAAAATAATCACTAAAAATCAAATATGATCCTGAAAAAATCAGTAAAAAATCAAATACGTAGCTGAAAAAGTCCTAAAAACTATAAAATGTCCTAAAAAAAGAACAAACAAATAAAAAATTTCAAAACCCTAAAAATCACAAAAAAAAAAAAAAAAATTTGCAATAAATTTGTACATAATCAATTTCCTTATTTTCATTAAAATGTCCCTTGCGGCAACACAAACATTTAAGAAGATACAATCTGGAGACCTATTAAACATTGCTCGTAACGAAATCATGCATTAAAGATGATTGTCTAATCATGTTAGCAATCAATTAGATCAAACTTGTCCTATCTGTTGTGAAATTAAGATCAAGTGTATATGGCTTTTAAATTTATCTTAAATTAACTTGATATGTGTGATATATATAATCACAATATATATTCACATATATATTTTTATATATAAACAAATATATCTATATATATTATATTGTAATTCTGCACATTGAAGAAGAGAGAGACTGTATTGTTATTCATTCGGTGTCTAAACATCAACAACACTTTGCAATTATATACTATAGTGCACAGTCCTGGTTTGATGAGACGTGACTCATTCATAAGTCACGACTCATCAAAACCTACCAAATAAACTGTTTGTAATATGCTGTTAACACTAATGCGCACTGTGTATTTAGTGCGATACACATTATAACGATACCGTTAATCATTCTGCGCAGAGTATTAATTAATATCGATAATACTGATATTATAAAGCGTGAATAATACGATAGTATAATGCGGGAATAATACCGATAGTTATCGGTAGTCAATAAACGCATTAGACCCGATAACTATCGGGTACCTCAATTAATCTGATCACTATTAGTGATATCGGTTAGTAATTTAATATTTCAAAACTTAATATGTTAATATATATATTAATATATATGTAGTTATAATTATATATATATATTAATATATATATATATATATATATATATATATATATATATATATATATATATATATATATATATTGATAGACCTAATTCAAGAATATATATATATGTGTATATTAATATGTCTATAATTTTTCAAATATATATTAATATATACAAATATAATATATGAACTATTTGAACGATGCTATCAATTTCAACACTATCAATTAATCAACAACAATTTTTCCTTTATCAATTTTTCCTTTTCCCTAAGTTTCACAACTAATTAATTTAACATTAATTAATTGGCTAATTATGGATTTGTCGAATTTTCATAATTCTTAAATCTTAATTTCCATTTTGTGAGAATAAATGAATTTTAAAATTCAATAATTCCCTCCTTTTACCAAATGGGATTTTATCCCTGAATTTGCGCTTCACTCACTTTTCTAGCCTCCACTTCCTCTTTTTTAGCCTCCACCTTCGCTTTTATTTTTTGTCATAAATTGTCATAGTTTATGATAATTTTCCTTTTCCCTTTTGACATAATTGTCATAGTTTATGACAATTTTCTCTTTTTTCCATTTGTCATATTTGTCATAGTTCATGACAAATTTCCCCTTTTTAACTCGCTAATTCTAATTGTGCATTCAATTTATCATAAGTTTTCATAATTAATGACAAATTTCCTCTTTCTCATTTGTGGCTAACCACACTCCTAGTATTCTCATTATCATCATTTTTCTTTCAATTATAGTGCATATTTTGTCAAGATCATAGAGCTACATCAATCAACTTCAATGGAGAAGAAAGGAGAACATAAAAGCTCCATTTGAAGGGGGTTTTGTTGTTTGAATTCTTTTATATTTCAAGTGTCTTTTATGGTAGATTAGATTGGTTTGCATATTTTGTTTATGAGATTTTTGGTTCTCTCATTTATGCTTTCTAATGCCATTTTATTGTCTTACACTCTCTAGGCCAGGATGGAGACGTCAATCTCAGAGTGGAGATGTGAATCTACACAGACGACAATCTGGCGTAGATGGTGATCAACAAAAAAATTCAAAACCATAATAACATGTGTCACTAATTACCTACACATAATCCGAGGAGCAGAGATGACGATTTGTCATTGGAGATAGTGATATGCAAACATAAAAAGTTAGCTACCTATGGTAATAAAAATTTTAATTTTTGACAACATTTAATTTCATAAAATTGTACTACTATTAGAAAACTGAATGTTAAAATGTCAAAATGCCACAAAAAAGCATGTAGAACATTAGAATTTTAAATTTCTATCTAACAGAATAGAGATGACAATCTGTTATAGAGATGGTGATTTGTGTATATGACAATTTGCACATATGGTGAAACCAGAGCAAAGACAGTTCTTTATAAGCGTAGACAATGTTCCAACACCTGGGTGTGTAAATGACATATTTTAATTTTTTTAAAGGAGAATTCAGGGACATGGGTTCCATCGAGCATGCCAAAATGTATATGATGAAAATCCTAACTTGTGTGGAACAAGCTCAAATATGAAAAAAGTTAGGTGTAAATCAATTCAACTAATTTAATATGTTCATAAAAATTGTGACTACATAATGGCTCCCATGATAATCTCTAACGAGCTAAACAAGGGCACCCAAGCCTTATTGATTTTCTCTTAGAGAGGAATGTGAGTGTGCTTTCCCAACACAAAATAAAAATCCCACTTTTGATTGCTTGCTTGATGTGGATGATCCTACAATTCAAACTAATGGATTGATGAAGAGCTCAAGAGAAAGTATGAAGAACTTGTCTCAAACCTTCACCATTCATTAAAATGCAAGATTTAAACTTGGAAACTAGAATGAGATGCAAGATTTAATCTAAGATTCATTCACCATTTTACCTAGCATGTGATTTCTAGATTCAACAATGAACTAAGATTAAAAAGCATGAAAATAAACTATGAAATATTAGAGAAATACTAACATGATAACAATGCATAGAAAATAGATGGATTGCAAGGAGTGAGACCTATTATTTATAGTGTTTTGGAGGGAAGAGAAGGGTTTGGATAAGGTGGCACCTATGTCGCATTCACATAGGATCCACAAAGATGCAACAAAGGAAAAAGGACATGCCATGCAAAAAAGTCAACTTGGAGCATTTAAAGTTTGAAAGGATCAAGGTTTCTCACACGTGTGAGTGACATAGGAGAAAGGAGTGTAGATTCAAGGTGTAAGAATGGAGTTGGATAATCTAAATAAGTTTGGTAGCTTCATTGGGATGAGTTTCTCACATATGTGTGAGCAAATCATTAGGCTCTAATAAGTTAGAAATCACCTTTTCAGGCTAATTGATAGGGAGACCTCAAACACTACTTGAGACAAGAAATATCAATCACTAATGTCACTCTTAGACCACTTAGGGTGTCTTTTTATCACCCTCTCACTTTGGAAGAAACTAAAAATTCTTCCCACCACTTTGGGCTCTTCCTATCACTACTACTCTTCCTTGAACTCACCAGGGTAAGTTCACCTCCCACACACCATGCTTGTCACTAGCATTGTACAGGGTTGAATCCATTGTGATTAAATGTTTCTCCCTTCTTCTAATGCAAATTATCATAAACTAGGTTGATCTTTGTTACCGATCTCAAGGATTCCTATATTTTAGGCTTGTAGCCCTATTAGCCTCAAATTAGGTCTTTGAACACTGGTCTTGCTCAATAACTCTGCAACTTCACAATGAGCCCCCAAAATGATTTAAGATCTAATTACCCTTTTGGAAAATCTCAAATATGTTCTAGCTATAGGGTTTCTCAACTAGTCGTATAGTACTTTTCATTTGCTGAGTCTCTTTCCTAGAAAATAGGCCTAATTGACTAGGTCCCTTTACTAGGAATACAAGATCAACTCCAAAAACTCTAAACACAGGTTCTAGGGCTTCCTCTAATCTCTAATATAACTTTCCAATCCTCACATACAATTTCTCAATCCAACCCTGCATTGTTTAATTCATTGTCATTGGCTTTGCTCTTAACTGGGACACCCTATCTCGCCTAGGGCAAGCCTTCAAATTGAGCTCCCTTCACTTCTGGCACTTGTACAAGTTGGGACATTATGTAAAAAGGTTCCACTTTACTTCCACCATGAGCCATCAAGTTTTCATGGAGGGAAGTCATGGTGGAACCATTTTTACATCGTAACCTTTCAAACTGACAAGGCACAATCCAGTGAGGATTAGGCTTACAAAACCAAAATAGAATAAAAGAAAAGCACACTAAAAACTATTGGCAAAGAAAGAATCTATATTAAGGAAATGAAATAAAAAACACAAGTTTTTTCAATCAAATTTTAGTGATAAGCTTCAAACTTCAATAGATTGTATTGAAAACTCAGAGAATGTGAACAACAAATCTATCTTGGGAACTGTGTATCCAAGTTGTCTAACCTCTTAATTTTACATTTCAAACCTCAAATATTATTTCTAACCTTCAAAAAAACCTAGGTTTGATCCCTAAGTAACATTTAGGGCATTTGGACATTTCTTGCCTGAAAGTTGTAAAAGTTGTCAAAATGTTGTCAAAGTTGCTCGAGCAAATTTGACAACTTTTGCATTTTGTCTTAGCAAATTTTTGCTAGAAGTCCTCAAAGTGACCCAGACTGATCTCAAACCTATCTAAAGCTTAATACACCTTAAAAAAAACTTCACTAACCTATTTCTAAGAATTTCTACACTCTAGGCCCTATTTGGCCAATTTGGCCAACTAAGTCCAACTAGTGGCAACTTAGTGCCAAGTTCAAAACTTAAAATAACTACCTAACTACTAGACTCTCTTGGAGTCTTATTCTCTTCTTGACTTGGATAAGATCAAGTACATGCCAAAACACTAGGGATTAAGCCTTCTTTACCCAGGTGCTCATGCACCATACTCCCCCTAGACAAAAAAAATCAAGTAACACTTGGTGACAACAAAGCTTTGTCTATGTCAAATTTCTTGAATACTTCTTTAGCAATCCATGTGGCTTCTAACTTTGGTTGGTTGTACCAGTTCACTAGATGTTCCATGTACACTCCTTGCCTTGTTTGCTTCTGTACCCGGGAGTCTAGAATCTTCTCTGCTTTAGGTTGGCTCTTGGGTGGTAATGATACCTTGTAGAGATCTGAAGCAACCTATGTAACTTGTGTGCCTTTGTCTAAATTAGGGCCCTTATACTTGGTCAAATCCTATACATTAAATACAAGGGAGATGGCTAAATCTATTGGCAGTGCCACCTTATAGGTATTTTGACCATACTTGGCCATAATAGATCAAGGGCCTATCTTCCTCATTTGTAACTTGGTGGGGATTCATTTTTGCAATCTAGCCTTGTTGAGATGAACCATAATAAGGTCTCCAACCTTAAACTAGAAATCTCTTCTCCTATCATCCACCTTAGCCTTCAATTTTTTTGTAGCCTCCATTAGTGTGTTCTTGACATGCTCACGAACCTCTTTCATAGAATGTGCAAAATCTTCAGCATGTCCACTCTTATGTTCTTTATTTTTCAAGTCCCTAAGATCGCATACCCCTCTTGGATAAATTCCATAAACAACTTCAAAGGGGCTCTTACCGGTAGTTCTATTTACACTATCATTGTATGCATATTTAGCTTGGGGTAATACTTGGTCCCACATTTGATCATACTCCTTTGTCAATCACCTAAGGAGGTTTCCTAATATTCTATTGATGATCTCTGTTTTTCCATCTGTCTATGGATGATAGGATGAACAAAAATACAAGTTGGTTCCAAGCCTTTTCCATAATGTCTTCCAAAAGTGTCCCATAAACTTCACATCCCTGTTAGAAACAATGCTCATTGGCAACCCATGGATTCTTACTACCTCTCTAAAGAATAGGTGGGCAATGTAACTTGCATCATGGGTAGTCTTGGATGGAATAAAGTGACTCATCTTGTTGAATTTGTCAACCACCATAAACACACTATTATATCCGATGTTAGTCCTAGGTAAACCCATAATGAATTCCATGCTAAGGCACTCCCATAGCCTATTAGGAATTGGGAGAGGTTGGTAAAGAACAATATTACAATCCATTTTTCCTTTTGACAAAAAAATACATTCCTCTACATACTTTCTGACATCACTTTGCAACTTTGGCCAATAGTAGAATCTACTAACTAAGTCAAGTGTCTTATTAAGCCCAAAATGACCACTAAGACTACCATTGTGTTTCTCTTGTATGAGATTCTCTCTCATGGACCCTCTAGGTACACATAATTATCCTCCCTTAAATAATAAACCATTTTTCAAGGTATAATATGAAAATTAGTTATGGAAATGGTTACTAAAATCTGCACATACCTTGTATGCCTCTGCAAAATATGCATCATCTTGATATAGGCCTTTGAAGCCTTCTATTCCAATGCTTTGAAAGTTCACTTCTTGAACAGTGAGAAATCTTCTACTAAGGGCATCGACAACCTTGTTATTTTTCCCTTTCTTGTGCTTGATATTGAAGGTGTAGGCTTGTATGAATTCCATCCATTGAATATGCATATGGCTTAGTTTCTCTTGAATATTAATATAACTCAAAGAATGATTATTTGTAAAAACCACAAATTCTTTGGCAATAAATAGTTCCTCTACTTCCTAAGGGCTTGGACTAAAGCATAAAGCTCCAAGTAATAGGATGAATACCTTGTCTTGGCCTCATTGAGATTTTCACTAAAGAAAGCTATTGGTTTCCCTTCTTGGCTAAGGACATCTCCAACAACAACATCACTAGCATCACACTCCAAGGTAAATAGTTTCTCAAAACTAGGTAACACAAGAATAGGTTGGGTAGCCACCTTTCTCAAAGCTCTTATCAGCCTCTTTGGTCCATTTGAATCTAGTATTTACTCCACCCTTGATGGTGTCCAAGATAGGGCCACAAATCTCACTAAACCCTTTGATGAACTTCCTATAGAATTGAGGCAAACCATGGAAAATCCTTACCTCAATCCCTATTTTTGGAGTAGGCCATCTAAGGATAGCTTCTACCTTACCTTTTTCCATCTTGAGGTTACCTTGTGAGATTACAAAACCCAAATACACCAGCTCTTTTTTTAAGAATTCACACTTTTCTATATTGATAGCCAATTGTTCTTCCTTAAACTTCTTCAACACAACTTCCAAGTGTTCAAAGTGTTCTATCCTTGTCTTGCTAAATATCAATATGTCATCTAGGTAAACTACCACAAATACATATAGTCCTTTAGCACTTCATTCATTAATCTCATGAATGTGCTAGGGGCATTGGTGAGTTCAAATTTCATGACAAACCACTCATATAAGCCCGTTGTAGTCTTGAATGTCACCTTCCATTCATCTCCCTCCTTGATCCTAATTTTTGAATTGGGAAATCCATCTTCCATTTGGGTGACAGAATCCAATAGATGCTTCAAAATGTTTGAAGTTCTTTCACCAAGCTTTATCAAATGGATCTCTCACGAGAATGAATGGAACAGTTAGCACTCATTGGCTCTAGGTGATTCTTACGGAGGTGAAGCACCGGGACTTCCTGGGAGGTCATCCATCCCAGTACTACTCCAACTCAAGCGCACTTAACTACGGAGTTTCCTCCCTGGTTAAACCCACTCTGCTTGCATCCTTATTTGCAAAACCTTCACCAAGTGTTGTGCCTTACGAACCAGTTGATGAGCTTAAGGGGCTTTCTAATCGATTAGAAAGCCCCTTAAGCTCATCAACTGGTTCGTAAGGTGCAACACTTGGTGAAGGTTTTGAAAATGAGAATGCAAGCAGAGTGGGTTTAACCAAGGAGGAAACTCCGTAGTTAAGTGTGCTTGAGTTGGTGTAGTACCGGAATGGGTGACCTCTTGGGAAGTCCCGGTGCTTCACCTCTGTGAGCATCAACTAGAGCCAATGAGTGCTAACTATTCCATTCATTCTCATGAGAGATGGGTTCGTGTGAACCACTACTCATGAATCACAGGTCAATGAGTTTGACTCAAAAAACTACACAGTTGAATGTTGATAGCAATATCACAATTTGCCTTGCTGTGGAAAATATCTCCTACTTATTAATTGACGAGCTTAAGGGGCTTTCTAATGAATGGTTCATAAGGCACAACACTTGGTGAAGGTTTTGCAAATAAGGATGCAAGCAGAGTGGGTTTAACCAGGGAGGAAACTCCGTAGTTAAGTGCGCTTGAGTTGGAGTAGTACTAGGATGGATGACCTCCCAGGAAGTCCCGGTGCTTCACCTCCGTAAGAATCACCTAGAGCCAATGAGTGCTAACTGTTCCATTCATTCTCGTGAGAGATCCATTTGATAAAGCTTGGTGAAAGAACTTCAAACATTTTGAAGCATCTATTGGATTCTGTCACCCAAATGGAAGATGGATTTCCCAATTCAAAAATTCCCAGCCACCATCTTCAATAAATTTATCTGGATCATCTGTAATGGTTTTCAAAATTGGCCGCCAGTTCAAGTTCATTCTGCTTTCATAATACTTTATATCCATTGAGTTTAGCCATTCTTTGATGCCATCAAGAGAAGATTGAGGAATAACATCAATGCGGAGTACAGCCCGCTTGAAGTCTTTGAAAACAATAGCCATATCAAATGCCTTTTGCCCAAGTCCTACTCTCTCAAGGTTAACTATCTCAATCTCACTAATGGTAATTATTACTAAGAAAGGCAATTCCACCAACTCTACCAAATAGTTTACAGTAGGAACAATAAAAGCAAAGGCTTTGAAAGGAACTCCTTGAAAACCTAGCTCTCTAAATGGTATATCAAACTCTAGTTCAAAATCTTTTAGATGAGGCTGCTTCCATAGCTTTGTTACTCATTTAACAAACCCTTCAAACTCTCCATTGATTTTATTTTTCATGTGCCTCTCTTGCTGCTCTTCCTCAATTTCATCAGGATCATACATGGACCTTCTTGCCCCTCCTAAAGTTTGGACCACGTCCATTACTTCCACATAAAACTGGACATCCTTAGTCTTCTTAGTTCCCACCATAATATGGTTATGCAAATGAAAATGAAGCAAAGTAATCATCTCCTTCTCTACTGGCTGGAAGAATGCGTGTTTAATATTTTGATACATGATATCAGCTCTCTCTTCTGCTCTCATGGTTGAATACCGAAATCCATTATAGTGGGCCTCCAGAGTTCTAGTCATCTTTCTTCCTCTTCCACCAAATGCCGGCCCAATCCACAAGTCTGCCAACCTAATTGGCTTTGTTTTTGAAAGCTGAAGTTTCTTCTGAGTCACCAGTGTAGGTCTCTCTACCTTTTCAGACTCTGTCATAGCTACAGACTGTCTGTGGGATTTGATCATTTGTACCACTTGGTTGATGATGCAGGGGCATCCAACAGGGCACTTGAGCCTAGGATTGGAATGGCATTCAGAGATGTTCAATTGCAATGTTAGACTCAATATTCAAAGCAAAATTCATAATCAAGTCTAAAGGTCATTGTAATGTAATAAGGAATAATGCTATAAAAGCAATGTAATAAGTGAAAATCCCATGTAATGAGTCAAAATGTCATGTAATGGTCATATAAGGTTAAGGTCTAAGTGGTTTTAGGTTTATAGGCATTAAATGGGTCCTTGACAAAGAATAGTCTCAATGACAGAGACAGAGGATCAGTCTTCAAAAAAGGAGCATTGATTGAGGATACATTACCTTGAGACTGAGATCTTCAAAAGGTTGCAGTCAAATGGAAGATTACAGTCTCAAAGGAATATAGGAGAAATGTTTGGAGACAAAATAGTGAGAGAGGCTTTACTCAAAAAATGCATCCAAGAAGGTGAGTACCTGGAAGATGGTTTGCTTCAAGGAAGTTAGAATTCTATTTCCTCAGTTTGATTGTTACAGTAGAGGATAGAGAGCAGCTGTTACAGGGTTCTTTGCTCTTGAGTAATTTGAACCTCAAAGGCAGAGCTCTTCTCATCTCTTTAACATTACAAGTGGCTGTTTAAAGAAGATTTCTAGGTTTGGATGGTCCATAGTAAAATTTCCCAAAGAGTGTATCGAGTCTTCCCACATAACATTTTAAGCTTGATGGGAACATAGGCAAAAAAAAAGTTTCTAATTAGATTTTAACAAAATTTTAGCCCTTCCATTATATTCATATTATTTAACATCTTCATAATCACCACTGTAGCTTGCAAGGTGATTCATCAAATTAAAAACAAAGCCTCCATGGCTTCTTACAACCTTTGAGTATTGTAAACTATAAGTAATATTCAGTAGAGAAATATAGCGAGGTAAGTGAGGACATTCTTCATTATAAGAATGAAATGATAGACAAGGGTAACTCTCAGGTTTAGTCTTTAACCATGCAAACTGTAATTGTAGAGACCGGCCTGGTTATTACCATTGACATTCAATTATCTATTGAGCTTATGAGCTTGGAGAAGAGAACTACAAACTGCAACACCCTCACCAACAGTAAGAAATAGCCAATTTGGTCACAGAATTTTAGTGAACTTTTCCTTTTGAAGATTCTCCATGAGATCTGACCCAGGGTTGCTCAATGCAAGCTAAAGATCATGTATACTCCTTGTTAGTATAATTCACATTGTTTACAATACAAAATAGATTTTTGTTAAATTTTGTTATAACATAAAGATAGTCACACTTATTTAAAACTTGTAAGCTTGGTGAGCACTTGGATTTTTATTGATTTATATGTAGGTTCTAGGCCAGTAATGAAATAGTACGCAATTTAAAAAGGTCAAAGTTTAGAGTTTACTTTTTAAACCAAAATTCTATGAAGTGTTGATATAGTTGACATGTTTTATACAGAGTACATACTGCTGAACACGTTTAAACAACACATTCTAAGCTTTCATTTCTTTGGTTGATTTATTAGGAATGCTTTTACTTAATTCAATAAGACCCACTTATTAAATTTATTAGGAATGCTATTACTTAATTCAATAATACCCACTTATTAAATGATTTTAGATGAATGACATAAACAAATCAAAACTTAAAATAAATTGTTTAAACCAAAATAATATTTTGTTCAAACCAAAATTATGATAATAGTTACCTGAAGGCCTTTCAGTTCAATTATTCTCTTGAGCTCTTTGAGCATTTTGATTCCACTGGTGTCAACAGTGGTTACAGCTGCATAAGCGAAAAAAGAGAATGAAAAGCAGCACCAAAGTACAATACAAACCAAACCTGCTGGAGTTTGACCATATACAGCTGTATATCTAAATCCCAGAATAAAGGAAACAAGAATGGTTGTATATGATAAAATTAGGGTGCATTTATTCCATTTTATTTTGCTCCATAGTTTTGTTACTAGAAAACCGATTACAAGTGAAGGGAAATCCTTTTACAAAAAAGAAATGATGCATCAAATATGTAAGCTTTCAGAACTTATGGCCCATATCTATAATAACATACTACAAAGTGTCTTCCTTCAGCTTGGCAAGATGCTCCTCTTCATCCATTATCCATCTCATTATCCTGCGTACATTGTAAACTTTATTAAGGTCCCCAATAAACAATCCATGTAATGAAGACTGTGGATTAGAGATGTGTCAAAGCAAAAGAGCTCAGAAGAGAAGGGTTATGGTGAATGGGTGCTCATGACATTGCTATTGCTTGGATTACTCAAAACATCAAATAACAAATAATATATAAAGTTATAAACTGTTAAGGGGAGGGAGAATAGTAGTTTTATGGACTATCTTCTTCAATATCAAATACCATCATGCAATTCATTAAAATATTATGCTTAACATAATATATTCTAAAAATGACATTTTTGAAATTCTACCAAAACTTAATCTAAAAATGACTACTATTCAAAAGATGAGTTATTCGAAAGATGGGTTATTTGAAAGACGGGTTATAAATAATTGAATCAAGCATGACTACATTCAGGAAGCTGCATGACTGAATTCAGGAAGCTGACCCTACACATAGGACATTCATTATGTCTATTGAAAAATAAGCTTTTAAAATAAACATAGACAAATCACCTTTCTCTTAAGTAGCTTGAATTGGAAAAATAGATTCAAGCTACAATGCTTTGAATTCAATAAAAACTTAGAATTAAATAATATTTTGTAGCTTAGCAATTTAGGAGTGCTGGAGTGATTACTAGTTGTGATGTAGCAAGATGTGCATGAACCTTCAATGTTCATCGTGTCAATGGCAATCATCTCTTTATTGCCATCAATATTGTAGTTCTTGAACAGTGCAAAAGTTCTGCCAACTGCTATTCCTTCCTGTACGGGAATAATTCAAATCAACTAGAGGTAATAAATTACTAGCCAATGAACATAATTATAAATCTTTGATGAGCTGATCTTTTAAACTTTTTTCTTGCAAATTCCACCTTTTAAGGAAAAACACAAAATTGTTAGATATAGCCACTAAAAGAAAAGACTGGAATGAAAGGAAAAATACTGTACCAATTAATGATATGAAAAAAAAATAGTGGGATAAACTTAGTTCACGTATGATGTTCCACCTTTTACGTATGGTGGGCCCGAATATATGCAATGTTAGGTCATAAAGTTTCTTATAAAACATATCATTTCCTGCAAAAAAATGTCATGGGATAATCAATTCAAAACTTGTTATGAATAGGTAAATGCATATTACAATATAAAAAATAATTATTTAAAGTACCTGGAATCTGAGGACATTTTATAGGCATTGATTCATTATTGTCAATCAATAATGACGTCTGTGTCGCACCCGTGCTAGTAACACAGGTAGATCCAAGAAATGGTGGTGAATTATCACCAATACATGTAGATTGATCAGTATCTGGTGTACCAAGCGGTGCCACCGGGGTATCTCTTGCTCCAAAAAAATAATCCACTATGTGATGCACCCAAGATTAAAGTACACCAGATACTGATCAATCTACATGCATTGGTGATACCCACTTGATGTCGCCTTTGGTCTCATCATCATAAGAACATGACCCCCCATTAGCAAGGAAATATTGCATGCGTTTGTCAAATTTTTTTCTAATCTTTTGCCACATCAACCTGCACTGAGTGGTCAACAACAAGATCCATAGGTACCTGCAATCATAAAGTTGATAAATACCAATAGTTGGCGTAAAGAAGAAAAATACCATAAACAATAGCATTTCAAAAATGACTAAGAAATATATATCTGATCTAGAATTTAAAGTAATAAAGATAGAAAGAGCAGAGATAAAGCAATCATGATTAAATAGTAATCTTCAAAAACCTATGTTGTTAATCTTTCCATCATACAATGTATTAGGATTTATTGAAGAATATAAACACACAAAAAAATTGACAAGAAAATAATGTAGCACATAGACTTAGAGTCCCTAAATCTTCAACAAAATATGGAATGCAAAGCCAACACAATGAATTTCCATTTCTCGAGCATAAGAAATTCAAGCTTATTTCTCATGGAACAGCACAAGACAGAAACAAAGATGTATAGGAAAACACAGTGTGGTATCAATGTACTAATCTACCCCATAGGCACAAAAGAGACATACTAAAATACACCCATAGTTCAATTATTAAGTGTTATTTTTATCTTTTCAAATATTTGAAAAATGTATGGCTATCAAATACAAAGCTTTGTGCTCAATAAATAAAAGGTAAGGTTTTGAACATGTAGATCCACTTGTTATCTGAGGTTCGAATACATCGTAAACTCAAGCGAATTAAACTAGAACTCCTGGAGGGGAATTGGATTTCTATTTCAGCACAAAATAGAAACATGATGAGAAATGATGAAAATGTTTTATTTTTCACTAAGCATAAGATATAGAAACTAAAGAAAAAGTGCCACCATTTTATACTAAAATGAACTAAAACAGTCTTTCAAAATATGAAGGCAACAACAATACTTACGGATAAGGACCATAAATCTTTACTTGACGAATATGGGTATCCCGTCCATTTTGATGATTAGACAATACAGCAAGCTGCAACATAAATGTTTGCACAAATACATCCTTGAAATGAATTAACAAAGGAAAATCTGTAAGTCTAAGAAGAATGGAAAATGTTTAATTAAACAAGATCACCATCATGAAAATCTGTAAGTCTAAGAAGAATGGAAAATGTTTAATTAAACTAGAGATGTTACCAATCTCTCTTGGAATCTGACCAACGAAAATAGAGTCGTACAAGCTTAAATGCCTTAAATTGTTGAGCTTGTGAAAGTGTGATGGGATGGCAAGAGGAGGGAAGAAGGCATTGTGACTGAGGTCCAAGTGCTCTAGATAGTGCAGTTGGAATAGTCTCCCATGAAGTTGCCTCCACGTCATGAATGGATAGATTATCTAATCTTGTGCGGTACCTCTTGTCTTGGCTCTAGCAATGGCTGTGCTGGTTTCAAAAATTCTAATTTAGAAATGTATAATTCTATTAAAATAAAAGCATTAAAAATTTGACTGTTTCCAGAAAAAATAGATTGAAATGAATGTTGAAAACCATACCAGAAATATGAAGTATGTTTCTGTCGTACTTCTTTTCCATATGAGGTGAGTTTAAAACTCATATCAAGCTGAAGAATCTCAAGCATAGAGTAACAAAAAGGAATGATAATAAGACACCTGAATGTGAATCTAGATCACAAAATCCTCCATATGCACCACCGCTTACATGTACACAATCCCACAACCATGTATTTCTTTGTATCATAATGATCTAATGCAGGAGAATAGAGAAGCTTGGTGAAGGAGCAGTGTTGGATGATAATTTGTTGATGGAGGTTAAGCCTGAATAGATACCAGTCATGTTGAAAGTTGGTTGCTTCATGATTGAAGAGGTTTGGTGATGGATTACCTATAAGGGGGTCTATAGTGAGCTGTTTACATAGTTAGTTTGGCCTGGAGTTGATGGGAGGGGTCCTTTTGATCAAACCCTCATGGTATGTCCCTAAAAGCAAGGGTTTGGTGGCAAATGAGTTAAGTGAAGGGTGGAGACTTGGTGAGTTGGAAATGTGTCATTTCTCAACCTCTAGAATGACTGTTTCAGCCTTTTGAGTCTTGGGAGCAAGTGGAGTTAGGGGTTGCTATGTAAAAGTGGAGAATTAGGCCTGGTGAGGATAGGCTAGGGGTATTGGATCTTGGGTATGGTCCAAAGGAGTATAGGTTGAATATTTTAGAGGATTTAAAGAGCCCAAATGGGTATTTAGATAATATTTGAGTTTACTTAGTTGTTTGGGGAAAGTAAGAGGAAAAGTCAATTTAATGACTGGTGAGGGCTACAAGCTTCAAGGACTAATTGTGTGTGTTGGATAGAAGATGGGTTGTCCAAATCAAATGGGTTGTGGGAATATGGTGGATAGGCCATAAAAAGATGTTTTGTGAATTTAAAATGAAGGTTGGATTCTTGTGTGAAGGTTTGGTGTTTGAGAGAAACTAGGTACACTTGGGAGTCAAGGCATTGAGGGATATTGAGGTAAAGAAGCAATTGCAAAGTGGAGTGGATTTGTTGTCTGAGGTAATCAATATGGATGCCACACACCAGCTCTGCATCAGGTTGCAAGCAAAGTGGGCTTAACATTGGAGGAACCTTTGTAGTAAAGAGCACTTGAACTAGAATAATATTGGGATGAGTGACCTGCTGGGAAGTAGCGTTGTCTAAAATGAATCAAGGCAGTGAACCTGTTGCAGAGGAGTGTTTGGTTGATATCCTAAAGTCAAGAACTTCTTATTTATCCTCGAGTTGAACTCTAGTTCCTTGAGTGGATTCCAAGACGTTGTTGAATCCTCGAGTTGAACAGGGTTCCTTAAGGGGATATTAGAAGGCTCTGCATCAAAAACTCTAAGCTTGTCTTTAAAATTTGAGCTTCACTTGGTTTCGAGAATAGTTTAATATTCTCTACTAAACAAGGCCAACCACGTGAAGGTGGAAGCTCATTTGCCCCCCCCCCCCTAACATCACTCTAAATTCCCCATTAACATTTAATAACATTCATTCATTCATCCGACATTTTTGAAATATAACATTCAATCATTATAATCACATGATAACATTCATTAACACATAAAATTCATTAACACACAACATTCATAAATAATTCATTAACACATAATTCATTAACACACAACATTCACGAATAATTCATTAACACATATTAACACACATCATTCATCAACATTACTAGTACAAAATTACATCCATTAAGACAAAGTTCTTTCATTAGCAATAAATGTTAATTACAATCATTTCTTTTTGGGTTTCTTGCTATTTTTTTTAATCATATAATTTCTAAGAGGAAGATCAATGTCCTCATCATTCCCCTCCTCTATTGAGTCTAATCCCAACGTGTGTCTCCTCCTCATCTGTTTAGGAATAGGAGGCCACTGCGCTGAAGGGGGGTCTGCTGCAATAACTACTTCATGAGTTAAATTCACACTTTTATATTATTGAATTACAAGTATTTATGTAAGTAAAAGAACTATAAATCAAAAAATTAATTTAAAAGAACAAAACATAGATTTTCTTTACCTGAATGTGCCACATGATCTACATGGTGATCAGTCTGAACATCCTCCAGCACTCGTTCAGCATGACCTGATTCTGTATCCTCTAAAATATACACAAAAATGTTACACCAAGTTCAATTTAAGATGTTAAATTATATTAATAATTACATAATTAGTTTTAAATAGCAAATGAGCACCTCCTTGGATAGTATGATCCACATCAGCGGCTTCATGATGCGGCGTTGTAGGCTGCATTGCAATGTAATGGACATTATTATCAAATTGATTGTTGCTCAAGTATTCAATTTCTAATATATTTTTTGGCATATTTACCTGTGCACATGATGCAAGAGACTCTTCAGTTGGGCCAGTGGAAGCTTGCCGTAGGCATTCAGCCATGCCTTGATAGCCTTCCTTGAAGGCAATTTTTCTGTGTTCTTCCGTGGCCTCTAAATTAAAATTAGAGCCCTGCATTTTTTGATTAAACAAAATTATTTGCATTTTATAAATAATTTTTCTCTGCAATTCATTTACTGCTACTTACAATGCGAGCTTTAATTTTTGAATATCCGCCAGCGCCAAGTCTGTGTTGCCCAATCTTTTCCAGCCTGGCCTTTGTTGCCTTTGAAGTGTCCTGCAACCTATGAAAAGTTTGAAAAAATGGTTATAAAAACATGTATATGGAATAACAAATGAAACTTTGAAATGCTGAACACATTGCCTTCAATGGTGAAAATGTCTAAAACATCATACCAAGATATTATATTGAAAAATGATGATTGCATTCAAAATTTAATTATCATCTCAAAAGTCCATGCCAAACACCTTATCACTAGTAGTTAATACTATTGCATACCTTCTCACATTTGTTGGCGAAATTCCTTTTTGAGCGTCCACTTTCTCCTTTGCATCTAAAATAAATTCACTCCAATCCCTCACTAAAATAAAGGGAGGACGCTCGTACTTTGGGTTCTAGACGAGACTCTTTCTATATTGGTCCCTCACAGTCTTAAGATGTTTGCAAGCTCTTTCCAAAATTTTCTTCTCATCAAAAATATTATTGCCAAACTCATGATGTAAATCTTTGATGAGCTGATCTTTTAAACTTTTTTCTTGCAAAGTCCACCTTTTAAGGAAAAACACAAAATTGTTAGATATAGCCACTAAAAGAAAAGACCGGAATGAAAGGAAAAATACTGTACCAATTAATGATATGAAAAAAAAATAGTGGGATAAACTTAGTTCACTTATGATGTTCCACCTTTTACGTATGGTGGGCCCGAATATATGCAATGTTAGGTCATAAAGTTTCTTATAAAACATATCATTTCCTGCAAAAAATGTCATGGGATAATCAATCCAAAACTTGTTATGAATAGGTAAATGCATATTACAATATAAAAAATAATTATTTAAAGTACCTAGAATCTGAGGACATTTTATAGGCATTGATTCATTATTGTCAATCAATAATGATGTCTGCGTCGCACCCATGCTAGTAACACGGGTAGATCCAGGAAATGGTGGTGAATTTTCACCAATACATGCAGATTGATTGGTAGCAGGTGTACCAAGTGGTGCCACCGGGGTATCTCCTGCTCCAAAAAAATAATCCACTATGTGATGCACCCAAGATTAAAGTACAAATTATGAAATCATAATTAGCACAAAACCAAATATAGTAAAAACAATGATTTACCAGATGCCATAGCCCTTGAAGGCGTTGATGTTTGCATGGCCCTTGTGGCCGACATTGCACTCGACAATCTTCTATGGGCAACCTGGCTAGTAGGAGTCTCCTGCAATTGAGGACCTGAACAATACATTGTTAGCAAAGACATTTTCAAATAATAAAAGTAAGAGTTAACTTGAGAAGTTTTTGAATGTTCCAAAGAAAAAATTCCTTGTAACTTGTCAACTAAAGGATTATTTTACCTGAGGCAGCCAGAGGTCTACTGGTACAGGCCTCATCCACACATTGTCCTTGACCAGGTACTAGAGATTCCATAAAATCCTACAACAAGAACACATATTACATATATTTTACTTCACAACATAAAAGAGTATAAAATATTAACCTTTATTGAAATTTTGTTATAACTAAAGATTCATTACTGCTTACTTGATACCGATGTCCGAGTGCTTTCAATTCAGTTAGCCTCCTGAGCATCTCCTCACTTGGATTTCTTTCATACAAAATGTTAATTATATCTTTATTGATTTGTTTCATTTTTTTCTTTACCATGATTATAACATTAGGCGAATCTGCAAAAAGATCATCATCATCAGGGGTAGCTATTGCCTCTACTGTCAAGGGTGCTTTTCCCTTATCCTGAACATCAAATTGTGATAGGAATATCAGTAAAACTATCATAAAAACTCCAAAACCATAAATAAAATAACGTAATAATATAACATTTTTCAACTATCTAATTTGTACAATTTTATTAAGGTTTACCTTTGCTGAAGAACAAGTGGGAGGAGCATCCTCGTGGCCTCTATCATGTGCGGGATCCATATCATCCTGTGACAAAGATTAAATATAAAAACTTTAGTGAACTAAAAGCAATAGACTTAGCAAAAAAAAACTTATTAATAAAATAGTATATAGTACTTACCACCCTCATGATAGTAACTTTGTTTGTATCTATGCGATTTAAATGATAATCTATTAGCAGTTCTTCCCCTGCACTTATTGATTTTATTGCACATACAAAAACTTGATTCCCCTCGCGCGCCTCAAATATGCAATTGGGTTGCTTATTAGTTGATGAAGGTCACGTACTATTTATAAAACCCACAATATTACCTATTGCTTTTGGTCTCCCATCAATGTACATTGCAAATCTTTTACTTTGATCATTTTCTTTCCTTTGTATATAATTAGCTGATAGTGCATACCTATGCATACTTTTTTTATATTGAACAATCCGCATCCAATCATTGTAATTGTAACACGGACCGACATACTCGAACAATTCAACAACTCTATTGTAATATACCTTTATCCCATCCATGGAAAATAGGCCCAAACCATGTAATGAGGATGGAGCAATGCGATATATCCTCTCATTAACACAAAAATCAATATTAATTGGAGGTAGCTCATTGGGTACCCATTCTTTCTCAATGTGTGTGTACTGAAAGGGCACCTTGATGTCACCTTTGGTCTCATCATCATAAGAAAATGACCCCCCATTAGCAAGGAAATATTGCATGCGTTTGTCAAATTTTTTTCTAATCTTTTGACCTCTAGTTGATCTCCCTGTTTTAGCCGTACTACATGTAGAACTTTCATCTAGCATTCCCTCATTTCCCTCATTCGATGTAGATAGATCTGACAAGTACCTATTTGGTGGGTGCTGTAATCCATCAAATGAGATATTGCCACGTCAATATATATAGAATAATCAAGTCGTGACCCATATGTACAGTTCTTCTTTGTCTATACATGAGAGATATAAAATGTATTAGGTTGAAAGTGATTATATATTATATTTCTATACGGTTCTTTGTCTATATATACATTATATGATTATATAATATGTCTATTTATAACATACGTGCTCAGTGATAAACAAGAAGAATATAAGAAAATTATGTCTATTTATTGACTTATACCTGCCGATCCATGTCATTGTGCACGATCCACGCCAAAGGGGTCAAATTTACTGCATATGTTAATCATTTATCTTAAGTTAGCTAAATATTATATGATACGTATGCTACAAATAACTTAGAAGATAACATGAACAATATGCAACATCGTAAACATGAACAAATTTACCTTATGTATGGAATGCAAGATCGTCAATAGAAGGCCGGGGTGACAATGTCTGTAGTCAATTGCCTGTTTGCAAAAAGGGTGATAATCAAACACAAATATACATGTATCAACAACAATTAATTGAGCATCGTAAACAAAAAATTGGTAATTATAAATCACATATGTCGTAATCATTAGAATTGAACAGAATAAATATGTAACCATTACAATTTAAAGCAAAACATAAATATGTAATCATTAGAATTGAACACAATAAATATGTAACCATTTCAATTATGTCATTGATCATCATCATCATCATCATTGCCATCGCCATCGCCATCATCGCCATCATCGCCATCATCAACAACATCACCGCAATCATCATCGCCATTATCACCATCACCATCGTCTTCACCATCATCATCATCATCATCATCATCATCATCATCATCATCATCATCATCATCATCATCATCATCACCACCATCAGCATCATCATCATCATCATCATCATCATCATCATCATCATCATCATCATCATCATCATCATCATCATCATCAGCTTCTTCATCATCTTCAGTATCTTCTTCTTCCATAACATTATACTTTATCGGCCTTCCTCTTGGATCATGTCTAACAACAAATGACCAACCCTGTTTATGTGGAACCTCTGAGTAAAACACTTGCTCACACTGGCTTGGAAGAACATAGGGCTCATCTCCAACTGGCTCAAACAACCTTGTATTAATCATTGTAAATCCATTATCATGTTGAATAACAGTTCTATCTAGATCATTTTGATTCAGTCGTAGCCTGTACCATTTGACGAAAAATAGAACTACTTTGAAGGAGTTAAAGTCGCACTCAATTATATCATCTAAGATGCCATAGTATTGATTTTGAGATTGTTGAGGATGTAGGTCATTTCTAGATGATATATTGGTGACCTCAAAAACTGCACTTATCCCAGAATCACAAGTTTTCTTTGTATCATCCAACTTTTTTATACGAAATTTGTGGCCATGATAGTACATAGCTTTGTGGTGCTTGACCTGCAATTTTTAAAGTGTGTAAATTATTTGTATCATGAGTTGATATGAAACATACGAGTCATGATCATTAATAAATTTGTACGTACCTGTCCACCTCTTAAACCATGTGCTAGATCAATTACCATTGGAGTAACATTGGGATCTCCATTACGATGAGCTTCTCTAACCAATGAAGCAACACCTTCCCATGTTAATGAACAACCATTTTTTTGACATCATTCAATCCATACCGTCATCCAATCAAGATTGTTTGCAATATACAAATGTATTGCATCCCATTCTCGACCAGCTGTATCAAAAACATCTTAGATTTATTGCATCCGACTCTCGACTAGATTTATAAGAATTAATTAACTACAATAACATCTTAGATTTACCTCTCACTTTCCTCAATCTACCTTTGCCCATCAAGTGCTCCCCTTCAAATTTGTTAATGGAGTTGGGATCCCAAATACGATCTACATAGATCTTTGCTGCAAACTTAGTAAGATATTCACTAATGTACACCATGGTCTGGTATACCATATATCCCTCTACCATAGAACCCTCAGGATGTGCTCTCTGTCGAACCAAGTCTTTCAAAAATTTCAAGTGCCTCTCAACCATCCACATTGACCTAGTTGGTACAGGTCCGCACAATTCAATCTCCTCAACTTGATGTAAGAGGTAATGTTCTTGTGCATTGAAAAAAGTTGAAGGTAGACACTTTTGCATTTCACACATAAGAAGAGGAATTTTTCTCTTCCAGTATTTTATATCTTCTTTATTGATTTCTTTAGATGACAACCACCTCATGTATTTTCCAAGATCATATATAACTTGTTTGACACCGTTGGCAAAGTGGTGTGGGAGAGATAGAGGTAGAACATACTGTAATATTTGTAAAATGATCTTGTCAATATTTTATAAAAGAATGCAATGAAAACCACATGCAGTATACAAATATATAGTGAATACAAAGTAATATGAATTACCTTAATAAATATATGCCAATCGTGTGTTTTCATCCCTGGCCCAAATTCACTTTTCTTTGATATGAGATCATTTATGTTCGCAGCAAATCCTGTAGGAAATCGTATTTTCTTTATAATTTTTTTTATAGCATTGCTCTACTGCTCCGACAATAACCATGGAAGAGCACTTGTATCAATCTGGTCTCCATTTTGATTGGATTGAATAAAATTTTTCATTGCATTGTTGGATTCTTCAATGTCACTACAAATTTTGATGATTTAGTCTTTGTCACACCTTCCATCCAATATTTTCCATAATGTCTCTGTTACATTCTTTCCAATATGCATAGGATCAAACAAATGCACGATTGGGAGTTGCTCGTAGTATGGCAACCTAGTAAATTGAGTAGGATAACTTTTGAGTCCTTTTGGAAGTTGGTCATTGATGCCTTGACGACCTTCACAAGCATCAATTACATCATCAGTAAACAAAACACAATATCAAAAGATAAATTTGAAACAAAACCCATCAGATGGAATGACATTACCTCGACGATTTATTTTATTGTATGCCAACTTCCATAGGCGAGGTGTCATTCTCCATGGCTTTGATGTAGTCTCTTCTTTCCCATTGAAAAGATGTTTTTCAGTAATTCGGTACTTATGATTTTTGTGGAGAAAGTGTCTATTCTCATCGAACACCTGCTTTCTCAAACTTTTTGAATGACGAGATTTTGTCTTTGGACCACAAACTGGACATACAAATTTTCCCTTTGTCTGAAGACCTACAAGATCATGTCTAATTGGATTAAATGTGTTAACTTTGTGTTAGCACTATAACATACCAAAAAAGAGGCGTTATGAAGAGAACATACCACAAAAATGTGTTAGCTCAGGGGCATCATGTATTGTCCATACAAGCATTGCATGGAATTGAAATTGTCTCTGTCCTATTGGTCTAGAGATGTCATACATAGTGACCCCATTCCATAACACCATCAACTCGTCGATAAGGGGCTCAATATATACATTGATATCTTTAACTTGGTACTTACCTAGTTGAATGAACAAAAACATTACATAATTATTATGACCATTTTGATGGATTATTAATAATAAATTAATTTAGATGACCATTAAATCAAAATATACCTGGAACAATCAGTGACAACATTATGTGCTCCCTCTTTATGGACAACCAAGGAGGAATGTTATTGTTGATAACAAAAACAGGCCACACCGAGTAAGTAGATCTCATCTCTCCAAACAGATTGACACCGTCCGCTGCCAATGAAAGCTTGAGATTACGAGGTTCTTCTTTAAAGTGTGGCCATTTTTCTTCTATTTCCTTAAATGCCGAGCCATCTGCAGACATTCGCATAATGCCATCTTGACTTCTATTGCGTGCATGGTAATCCATAAATTGTGCCAAGCTATTGCACTTGAATAATCGTTGCAGACGTGGAATAATGGGAATATGTCGAAGAACCTTGCGAGGCACCTTTTTGTTATTCGATCTGATTGATATCTACTAATATGACAAATAGGGCATTCTGTTGCAAATTCATGCTGTTTATAATATATAATATGATCGTTCGGACATGCATGTATTGTTTGATATTCCATTCCAATATCTTTCATAACGGTAGATAATTCTCGGTACGAGCGAGGTAGGATGTTTGATGGTGGTAACAAACACTCACCTACCAACCTATGACCAAAAATATAATTTGTTAATTTAAAGAATATTAATTGCTACACGATTCATCCAATATTAATTGCAAGGGAATTACAACTAAAATAATGAAAAAATATGACATACCTTAACATACATGTCATTGCTACATTGGATAAACCATTCATAAC
This sequence comes from Chamaecyparis obtusa, assembly GCA_027943335.1. NCBI lineage: Eukaryota > Viridiplantae > Streptophyta > Pinopsida > Cupressales > Cupressaceae > Chamaecyparis > Chamaecyparis obtusa. The sequence continues at coordinate 871,969 of BSBK01005235.1, read as the reverse complement.
CTTCAGGTTCACCAACAACAATACAGCGGCAAGAAGAGTTGTTTCAGAGCCTTCATATAGGGGCTCGTGTGCCTTCTCAAGTAAAGGTACATCAAGCTCTGCATCAACATCATCATCATCTTGATCATCGTGATCATATTGATCTTCTTCATCATCGTGGTCTTCTTCCATGATATCATTACCTTCTACTTCTATGTTCACACCTCCATGTTCCCTCGTTTGGAAATCCACATTCTCCAGATTGTCATGGTCCATAACATGAAATTGAGGGACGTTGACCTATATGAAAATGATGACCTTATATTAACCATGATCATGTTGTCATCATCAAATCATGTCTTATGTATTTTATAAAATATTAAAATACATACCAATGGATGAAATTCGTTTCCCCCTTCAATGTGACCATGTTGCCTACAATGTTCCTCAGCTGTTTTGATTAGATATCTTCGAGTCTTTAAGCCCTTACAAAGTTTGCAAGGACAATAACATTTTCCGTCACCCTTTCTTTTTAAGTTAGACCATAGTCTAGCAATTGTCTCCCTATTTGTTTGTGCGTTGATATCGTCAGACATGGTCTTTCTTGAATGGAATGACTCGTTGGTGGAAGAAGGATGATTTGTTTGCAACCTGCTAATAAAAATCTTTAGTGAACAACCATTTTCTCAACCATTTTAATATCGAAAACATCATATAAAATATCTTTATCATTTAGATTTTAATGCTATATTTTAACTTTTAATCAAAATTATGTGTAATATAAGGACCCTATATCACCATTTTACTGAGAGTCAAGCATCAAGTCATTGGTAAGTTAACACAACTTGATATGAAGATTTGAAGATATTTGATACTTCCATCATCACCCATGACATAACTCTCAAGCCTAACATAAAGTCATTCATACAAAAGTAGCAACCTGTTAATTTGTTGATAGAACCCTTAATCTTCAAGGAAGTTCAAAAGTTACTTGCTGCAACGATAATTTTTCCTATCTGCCACTCCACTTGGGTGGAAAATTTGGTGCATGTACAGAAGAAGCAAGAGGAGATCTGTGCTAATTTTTGTAAGCTTAAAAAGGTGTTAGATTGGACACCCTAAGCCTCTGCATCAATTTTATGAGTTCACCTTTCAATAATGTTGAAGTGAGGTATTGGGCCCTCGAGAAATAAGCTTTCAGCTTGGTTAGATAATTCAAGAAGTTTAGACAATATATCTTGAGAAGCAATATATATGCCATTATGCCTGACCAAGTGGTCAAGAGATTGGTTATGTAGTCAGATTTGGGAGAGTGTCACAAGAAATAGATGGCTATTTTGCAAGAGTTTGATTTAGAGATGCATCCTATGGGATTGGTTTAGAGATGCATCCTATTTGATTTTTGAATTTAGCCACTAGCAGTTCAAAATTTGAAATGTATGGGTCTTTGACCACTTGCATTCTTCAAAGGTGGCCACGACCTTCCGAATGTAACAAACTAATCAAATAGCGTTAAGGTTTTCTTTTAAACCTTTGTATATAAAGTGACGATGTCGAGTTTTCTTCCTGGTTCTTTCCTGATTGAGCTCTTTTTGAATCAATTTTTATAAATATAAATATATATAGTGGTTCTTCCACTTTTGTCTAAACAAAATAAAATAAAACAAGATACCCTATAAGAAAAGATAATCATCTCCATCTTATCTACATTGATTCTTAGAAAATAACATACTACACAATAAAAAATAACCAATAAATGATAATCATCTCCTTCTTATCTATGTTGATTCTTATCTCTTTTATATATAATCAATTTTAGAGAATGAAATAGTATGCAATAAATGATAATCACCCCCCTTATGAAAAATAAGATAATCATCTAAGTTCAATATTCTAAAAAACAAGATGCCACTTGCAATAAAGTGACCATCTCCCTTCTATGTACAATGATTCTATAATTGAGTAAACTCTAATTCACAAGTAAAAAAATTCATACTATAATTTAGAAGGTCTAATTCACAAGTAAATAAATTCTTGGCAGCTCCTACATAACAAATTTTTAAAAATATATTGCACATTGAATCAATTTAAACCCAAGATGTATTTAAATTAAATTAAAAAATATATTCAAATTTAGATAAATCAACATGATAGATCATCAATATATCACTAAGTCTACAATAAGCAACATTTTGTTACTTAATTCTTCCTTTGTTAACCCCATCTTCTCTTCTGTGAAACATAATAAACAATCACTAACAAGCTTCTAACATCTTGTATGTTTCCATCTTCTGCAATGACTACAAAATATCTCCTATAAAAAATTCACACAAAAAACTCAAGTATAAAAATTAGAAGCACTTTGAACCTAGATATATATTAAATACTTTTGGAGGAGTTGTTTAAAGCTAACTACACATGTAAATGTGTGCACGATAAAAATGTGATATAAATAAACATACCTATTTTAGTGGATGTTGACATATAGTCATAATAATTAGAAATATTGAAAATGAATGTCTTCAAAGATTTTATCTTTGTCATATACCTATGCAAAGATGGATGCAAAATATTGAAGCATATCGAGTATGCAATCTATTTGTCAAATGTTAAAAAAAAAAATAGATCTTTTAATCTCAAATCTATAAAACATCACATATCCCAAATAATAACCAAATACAAATTATAATTTTTTTTCAAATATGGGACAATTTACTCTTAGCTTTTTTGGATAAGTATCTTGCTGATTTTTTGGTTCCTCATGCCTCTCTTCTTTTTAAATCCAAAGACCAAGAAGGTGAAAAAAAAGAGAAGAAAAACCTACATCATCTCCATTTTTATTTTCTCATTTAAATGAAAATGAGGACTTTAGCATTCTCACCCCACAATTTGGAAATTTCTAAGTAGGGAGTAAGTGACTACTCCACTAGAATAAGCAGGATAAATGGATGCAAACACATGAATCCTTCCATCAATTCATAGATACATTAATTGTTACAATATTTTATCTTTCATTTGTAATAGAGCTCTAGTCACCTCCATCAATATATTAATAATTAGAAATAAATTTTCACACATATACTTTGTGCTAGCTCTTCAAATGAGGACATTGATATGCCTGCAAAGATCATAAATATAGTCATTGCACATATGCTAACAAATACTAAGCAAGGTTCTTATAAATATGTCTGTAATCAAAGATTCTTGCCTCTATTATTTGATAGGTATATCTGCCTTTCTCATCATGCCCAGTGAAATGAGGACAGTCTCTCTAAAGACAACATGATAATGTACACTCACTGTAAGGATAGTCACAAATGAGGACAGTCACTGTAAAGACAACACGATAATGTACACTCACTGTAAGGACAATCACAAATGAGGACAGTCACTCTAAAGACAACATGATAATGTACACTCACTGTAAGGACAGTCACAAATGAGGACAGTCACTCTAAAGACAACATGATAATGTACACTCACTTTAAGGACAGTCACAAATGAGGACATCTGGTGCAGGGGCACCTATCAAGTCAACTAGGAACACCTTGGAATAAGATGGAACCAGAAGATCAAAGGCATTCCTACATGTCAACTGGGATATTTTAAGGCCAATAATGGCATATTGTAATGAACAATGTACTTTGCCAGTCAAGAGTCATAAAATTCTTGATAAAGCCTATGGGCAACTTGATGTAAAATGGCCTAATGAGCCATAAGGGTGTCCTAGAGGGTGCTTTTATATTTTGTCATATTCAATAAGGTCTTGAGATCATTTTGAGTCAATAACATAGGTTAGAATGTCATAAAAGTTATAGAATGCATAGTTTATAAATTTGAATTTGAATATAAACGGTCATGTAGGCATTTTGGAGGGAAACTTAGGATTTAGTATTTGTTTGTTAAATAAAACATTTCTAACCAACTTGATCAGTTAGATAGGTGTATGTACACCTATATAAGTTGTGTTAACCTGATGAAAGGGGAGAAGGCATTGTTATGTACGACAAAGTACATGATTTGTACAGACAGGGCATAATTTAATGAAAATCTAAGATTTTCTTGCAAGATTTAAGTGTATTGGATGTGATAATCATTAATTTATGTTGGTAAGATACATTTAAGGGTTATTGAGTCACTTTCATATTATTTTGAGTGTTTATTGCAAGTCTATTTGCTGTTGTAACGCTGAAACTGAAAGTTTGCTTTGATTCTTCAATGGTAAATGGGGGGTACCATCCTATCTTTGTACATCTGATCCTTAGGATGGACCATAGAAGCACTAAAAATTCTATCTAACCATGAATAAACTAGAAAAGTGAAGTTTTGCAGGAGAATGTGAAAGAAATGCAAAGTTGATGGTTGTTTGGACAAGTTTGGGTACCCAAATACATGCCATATGTGTAGCAGCCAGACATCTGGCTTAACAAGGTATAAATATTATTTGATATTTTTCAATAATATGTTTAACTCATGGTGAACCATGAATTTTATGACCTAGAAGTGAGTGGAAGTGTTAGATTGGTGATACCCTAGGTTATAGAGGGTTTTAAGGGCAAATTTGGGGTTTTGGTAGCAAATGAAATCATAAAGTGAAATGGGTTGTTGAATCATCTAATTGGACACAAAATAGGAATGTCCTATGAATTTGGTGGCTTTTGGATATGTTTTTAGCACACTTGCTTTTTAAAACATCACTAATTCCTCTTGAAAAATAGTGACAGTCAAGGTTTTGGGGCACATTTTCCAAAGAAGTTGATACTGGTTTTTTAGTATGTTATAGTTCTCCCAAAAGGGTATCTGGAATGCTAATTTTTTTGCAGGTTCATTTGGATAAATTTTGAGTTATTTGGGTTATAACGCTGCTGGAGGACTAGAAAAGGGGCAATTAGGCCTATTTGACAGTTTTGAGAAAATTGCTTGCTAAGAATTGTTTGAAGTGTTGAAACTTCTTGAAACCTATTGAATCCTCTTTCTTAACACATCTAACACCATCTTTGAAAGTTTGGAATCCAGATCTAAGGTTTTGTGACTATTTTGTCTTTGAGTGGCTTTGAAGCCTAATAGGAGTTTGTGGGTTTAAACAAGCATTTGATTGAATTCCATCACCTTTTGTTGCCACTCTGCATCAACATCAATCTTATAGTGAGTGTACATTATCATGTTGTCTTCACAGTGACTGTCCTCATGTGTCATAATATTAGAAGTTCACAAAATTATTTTTGTGAACTGTAATATTATTTTTGTTTTGTAATTTTTGTGACCTTGTGTAATTTCACAAAATGAGAAGTTCTCACAGTGACTGTCCCTTGTGTAATTGCCACTTGAATGAGGACAGTCACTGTAAAGACAACATGATAATGTACACTTACAGTGAGTGTACATTATCATGTTGTCTTTAGAGTGACTATCCTCATTTGTTGAAGAAGAAAAGCATTAATGTGGCTGAATAGCAATACATTCAAGTGGCAATTACACAAGGGACAGTCACTGTGAGATGTCCTCATTTGTGACTGTCGTTACAGTGAGTGTACATTATCATGTTGTCTTTATAGTGACTGTCCTCATTTGTTGAAGGAAAAAAGCATTAATGTGGTTCAATAGAAATGCATTCAAGTGCAAATTACACAAGGGACAGTCACTATGAGATGTCCTCATTTGTGACTATCCTTACAGTGAGTGTACATTATCATGTTGTCTTTACAGTGACTATCCTCATTTGTTGAAGGAAAAAAGCATTAATGTGGTTCAATAGCAATGCATTCAAGTGGCAATTACACAAGGGATAGTCACTGTGAGATGTCCTCATTTGTGACTGTCCTTATAGTGAGTGTACATTATCATGTTGTCTTTAGAGTGAATGTCATCATTTGTTGAAGAAGAAAAGCATTAATGTGGCTCAATAGCAATACATTCGATCAAGTGGCAATTACACAAGGGAGAATCACTGTGAGATGTCCTCATGTGTGATTGTCCTTGTCACAAATGAGGACATCTCACAGTGACTGTCCCTTGTGTAATTTCACAAAATGAGAAGTTCTCACAGTGACTATCCCTTGTGTAATTGCCACTTCAATGAGGACTGTCACTATAAAGACAACATGATAATGTACACTTATAGTGAGTGTACATTATCATGACAACATGATAATGTACACTTACAATGAGTGTACATTATCATGTTGTCTTTAGAGTGACTATCCTCATTTGTTGAAGAAGAAAAGCATTAATGTGGCTGAATAGAAATACATTCAAGTGGCAATTACACAAGGGACAGTCACTGTGAGATGTCCTCATTTGTGACTGTCCTTACAGTGAGTGTACATTATCATGTTGTCTTTACAGTGACTATCCTCATTTGTTGAAGGAAAAAAGCATTAATGTGGTTCAATAGCAATGCATTCAAGTGGCAATTACACAAGGGATAGTCACTGTGAGATGTCCTCATTTGTGACTGTCCTTATAGTGATTGTCACTTTTAATTTGTTGATTCTAATAAAAGAAAATAACACCAAATGTGTAACCTATTCTTGAAATCATAACAGTTTGATGCCAAGCTTTAGACAGCTAAAGTTTGAATAGATTCCCACATTCTATTATAGGTTCACATGATTAATGACTCCAAGCACAGTCACAAATTCAACTGATAATTCCAAATCCCTCAATTTGGTAACAGAAAATATAAATTTCAGACCGCCAATTGATGACTGTAATTTCTTTACACAATCTACCAAACTTAGCTTGTGATGTTTTCCGGTTCTGTTTCTTACCACAGGCAAATATAACTTCTGTGTTTACAATATATGTATATTCACTCTTTTGAACATAACTCTCTGTGTTACAGCTGATCACAACTTTAACTTGAAGATTTGTATTTGATTCTTCTTATTTTCTCTGTTTTTGCAATGTGAACAAAGCAGGCACAATGTGTTCTTCTACAGGTATTGATAAGGCTTGTGACTTTACCTCTTTAACCACTAACTATCACTGCAAACTTCTACAGGGAATCTTCGAGTCTATTTGATCAATTTAAACTCGGTTCCATCTGGAAGTTTTAACAGTGGTTTGATGAGTGGTTGCAATCGGTAAAAGATTTTGTAAGCCTAGCTTGACTTTTGGCTATCGAACTTCCCCACTTTAAACATTCTTTCACAGCAGATGATTCTTCACAAATTTAGAGTATCCTCAATCTGGATTCGATAGATTGTCTTTACTGTTAATATCTAACATTCCTTTGAGACTGTGCAATCAAATTCGACTGGTATTAAACACCCGTTTACCACTGGGTTGTATTCACCCCTTTTACGGTCTAGGGTATCCAAAAATATGTTCATCTAATTGACTCACCGTTTGTTTTCTTGTTTATTGTTTATTTAGGGCACAATTTGCGAACTGTTCACATAATGTGTGCCGATTAGGCACCGATTTGATTACACCTTTTATGCACTAGTTCGGCATCGATTCTAGAAGCAGCCAATTGCTTCCCATTTTCTGTGCTTAATGTTTCATTTTTTACATCTATCCTTGGCTTGCTCTCCATCCAAAGGTATTGATAACCATTTGGGGAACCGCAAGTCAAGGATTTAACATATAATTGAACCCGATATACCGATTCTTGCAAGCTGTGAAGTCTAAAATGATTCTATGCAGTTATAATAGTTCAAAACCTCTTATAATACAAACTGGATAACATCACAGTTTTATTCAACACAGATTCCACAATTTCATAAAACCAATAAACTATGCCCTAACATATTTTATTGAAACTTCGATAATGCTTATTAAAGTTCTATCACAGTCTAACAAATTTCATTACAAAGAAACTCGATAGCAACACAATGTTCCACACTGGTTACTGTCGCCAGAGCAACACAAAGATGTGAAGATTTATTGCATCTTTCTTAACACTTTGCGGGAACAGTAAAACCATATAACAATTTAGAAAAAAAATAGAATTAGAGACAAAAAATTCATACATAGTTGTCCCCGCCTTCTTGCCCGCTCCCGCCCGCTGTCCCCCGCGCCGAAAAAGAAAGGGGTAAAATAAAAATGAAATGCATCTTCTTTTTTTTTTTACATTTTATCCCCGTATTGGTTGAAGTTTCAACCAACACAGGGATAAAAGGAAAAAAAAAGAAAATTTTAAGACCATTTCCACTTTGGTCGATAAATTTGGTCAAAATTTGACCTCAAATCTACTAGTGTTTGATGAATGATTTCCCTCTTAGGTGGTTAATTTTTAGGACTTCCATCACTTACTATATCCTTGTATTCTTCTAACAATCTTCTCACCTCTATAGGTAGGGGTTCTTGTTCATGCTTGTCTTCTTCCTTTGGTTTTACCACTATAGAAAACTTGACTTCATTTTCATTCTTGAGTTCCTTCAAGAAATCCTTGCCTCTTTCAAATAGTACATTAGACCTTTTTGTCTTGGTCTCCTGTTCATCCATAAGGGACTGTATACTTTATGTCACTCCATTCTTTTTTAATGAGTAAGAATTCCTTTCTCCATTATGCATGGCCTTGCTATCATACTTCCATGGCCTACCCAATAGAAAATGGCATGCATCCATGGGTAGTATGTCACATAAAACTTTGTCTTGATACTTACTACCAATGGTAAACTGTACCCACACTTGTTCATTGACCAACACATTTTGTCCCTTGTTCAACCAAGTTACCTTGTAAGGATGGGCATGGGGAATTCTTGTCAAACCAAGATTTTTCAATGCCTCCTTAGAGATGATGTTATCAGTAGACCCAGAGTCTATGATCACTTTACAAAATTTTCTGAGAATCTTTCACTTTACCTTGAATAAGGCTCTTCTCTTCTTGGGTTCTTCTTTCAGTGGTTCCTTTAACAATATCCTTCTACGTATTAAGTTTTCCCCACTTTCTGAATGAAGAGTTACCTTAGGAGACTTAACACTACTTGTTTCTTCTTGGACAAATTTTATCCTCTTACCTAATTGAGAAGTAGTTTCCTTATCTAGACACCTATAGGCATGATGCCCAATTTGCCCACAATTATAGCATTTCATGTTAGCAAAGTGTGATCCTCTACTAGAGCCACCAAATATGCCTTTATGACTACCAAATCCTCTTCCTCTTCTTTGGTTACCTCTACCACTTGGTTCATTGATTTTCTCCATTTTTCTTGTCTCATTATAGGATCTTGATTCATTTCCTGTTCCATTGAAGTTAACCCTATGGCCTCTTGAATCTCTTCCTTGACCTCTACCCCTAGAATTTTAGTCTTTCTTCTTTATACTTCTCTCTTCAACCTTAAGGGAAAGTTGATAACACTTATGCATGGTAGTTGGGCTAAGAAATACGATCTCTTCTTGGATGCTCCATCTCAATCCATTTAGGTATCTTGCTGTATCATCTTAAAATGAAAGCACTTCCATGTTAAGAGCATTTAGCCCTCTGAGTAAGTGGTTTGGAGTCATGTCAAGTTCCTTGAATAGGTCTTTGCATGGATCTAGCTTTTTCCCCTATTTTTTTGCTCTCTCTACCTATTTCCAGCTTTTTCCTGGCACCTGGTCCTGAGAATTTAAGATCTGAGACCTTAGGGTCAAGGTCGACCTCCTGGGTCAAGGTTGAACTCGACCCTGACCTAGGGTAGATTTGACCTTGAATCTGACCTAGAGCAGAGTTGACCTTGACCCTGACCCTGGGTCCAATTTTCAAGTTTCAGTGGTTTCGAGATATCGAGCTTTAGAAAGTTTTATTTTCCCGCTTCCAGGTCGACTGTTTTAGATTTAGGAATGGTAAAATCTTAAATTGAATTTAATCTAGGTCCATTTCTAGGGGTTAAGGTTAATTGGGATTTAATTCTCCAATGTCGGCCTCTCTAGAAGTTTGTGCCCTAGATCACTATACAAGGAAGCCTTCCTCTCTCATTTTCACATCCACAATCAAGCATCTCATAATCTCTCAAGCAAGAATTTTCATCAAGAAAGATCAAGCAAGCATTCTCAATCAAGGAAAAATTCAAGTCATCATCATATTCAAGCATTCAAGTTTCCCATTGAAGATCAAGGATTCAAGCATTCAAGCCTTTGAAGGGATTTGGTTCAAGTATTCAAGATTCATCATTCAAACCCTAAATCTATCCATCATGGTGGTGTGATCTTCCTTCAAGATCCTTTGTTCATCTTCAAGATCTATTCATTCTTCCCTCAAGGTGGATTCTAAGCATACAATCATGGAGGTTTTGATTTACATTTGTTAATGTTATGTTCAAGCTTTCATATCAACATACTTGTTTACATTTAAAATAAAATTGCATATCTATTGAATATCATAGCTTCATTGTTAGATCTAATTCTACTACTTGCTAGCATTCTCTATTTCAATTCCATTATTAAGGTTGATTCCAAACCAGGGTTTGACTAAGGAAAATCCCTCATCCAAACAATAAAACCATTTTTCTTGCAGGTATAGGTACAGGACAATGAATTGCATTTTAGATTTGGATACCCTTTTCAATGAACTTTCGGGATCCTCGAACAAAATTTTTGTCAGAGCTGTTTTGGGTCAAGGTCAACCTTCAGTGAGGGGTAAGATTGTACCCCACTATCTAGGTCAAGGTCGACCTCTCTCTGAAAGACAAAACATTTTCTAGGTTTTCTCTGTCTCGACATTTCCAATTTGGAGTAGGTTGTAGAATCTCCCGAAATTGAACACAGACATCAGAAAACAATGATTTTCGCATCAGCCTCCTTTCAAGATAAGTATTCTTGTTTTATTTAGTTTGTATGTCCATAAAATTTTCCATCACATATATTTCACACCCTATATATTCATTCACACTCACTTCTCATATATTCATCACAACCCTTTTTAACCCTATTCATTTTGGTGAACCCTTTTTACCACTATTCATTTTGGTGAACCCGACGAACTTAACCCCTATCTTTTTTGGATTTAGATGCCCTATGGTGTTAGATTTCCCATTGTATTAGATTGTGTTGGATAATTCCTTCTTTTTGGTGTTAGGCCTTTTCTTTTCTTGCATCAAGATTAGATTTCTTTTATGCTCTTGCATTTTAAATTAAAAAATACAAAAAAATCTATATATTCAACAAAATCCAAAATTATTTCATGCATTTCCTTTACTATGAAGATTGTTAAGATGCTTTGGTGTGTGATTATGTTCTTCATTACCCTTCTTTTATCATCTCTTTATCATACCTATGATGTTTATGAGAGTATCATTCACTTCATTATGTTGATCAACCTTCATTTTGCACTCGCCTATGCTTTTGTGAAATTGATTGATACTACTCTTCCTACTTTCAAAACTTTCATTATGGATTTATGTGGTAGCCTTATTACTCTTTTGGATTATGTGAAGAATTTGGTAGATGATACACCATCTCCTCATCTTCCTAATCCTAATCCTATCATTCCTAATTTGATTCCTAACCTTCATATTCCTAATCTGATGCCTAATTCTCCATCTATCAATGCTGGACCTTCCCATACATATGATGGGATTCAAGTTATCGTTCAGTATGTAGATGTGCAAGATTTCTTTTATTTACCTTCTCCTTCGATTCATGATGATATTAAAGGAAAGGGTAAAGAAACTTCTTCAAAACCTATTATTCCACCTTATACAACCTTTACTCATGAGCATGATAAAAAATCACCTCCTGTAGAAGCTTTACATGATATATACACTACAAGATTCAATATGATGACTAAACAAGGTTATAGAGGTTTAGGGCTTAAATTTAATGAGCATGGTATCAAGTATCTAGTTCATATACCTCCTAAATAGGATATGCATGGTGTTGGTTGTTCGCAATCTCAACACAAGGTGGGTGACATTGATCATCGTCCTCCTCTTCATCCTACACCTACCTTAGATAACCTTGATACTCATCAAGGGGTAGCTAAGAAGGTGTATGTTCAATTAATGAATTTTAAGAAAGAAATCTTTAAACCTATGCCGAAAGATGCTTTATCCAAGAAAAAATGTCCTTTTCATTATTATAATACGCATTTACTTGCTGATTGTAAGCATTTCAAGATATATGTTAGGGAAAGAGCTACTTTAGGAATTATATCTCATTCTCATGTAGTTTTACAATTCCTTCATAATTTTGATATAGGGGATATCCCTCATTTTGATATAATATAGATTTCTTCTCCTCTTGTCTCTGGACCGGGGGGCAAGAGGTGTATTTCCATCCAGTCTCCTAGGATCCATTAGGTTTTTAGCATATATTATGTCTGGATCTTAATTGGTATTCTTTCCATCCTCTCTCTGTATGGTTTTGTATTATGTTTATAATCATCCATAGATTCTATATTCAAGATACATTTTCTAAAAAATTTATTTTGCAAAGGTATCCCTTGCTTTTCATCCTTGGGGGGAAAGGTTCTCCTTTCTTTCTCTTTGTCTAGGGATCTTCTTTCCTTAGCTTAATGGTATTTATTTATTTGGAAACATTATTTCATTATACTGACCAACATTTTGACTATGGATAGCCTTTTTATATGAGAGGTTGTTGTCCTAGGTCATCACCTCTTCTCTATTTTGAAAATCATGTTCCTTATAAACTCTTGCCTTTGCTCTGGTGATTAGAATTGTTTCCCTCATTTCAAAGATTCCTCTTCCTCTTGAGTGTAGGGGGCTTGATGATTGAATTCTTGTTCCCGCTTGATTTATCTTTGAAAGATGATATTTTATCTAAAGCACTCCTCTATGGTGGGGGTCTTCTTGATAAGATCTCTTTCTTTGAGGATCCTTTTCCATAAGTGACATATCCTTTTCATGATTATCTATGCTCTTGGATGTAGGGGTCAATACCCTTCACTAAGAATGTAGTATACATTGTTGAAAACATGATATCTCCTTACATTGTGAAGTAGGTATCCTCTTCCTCTTCCTTATCATGTCTAGTAGACAACCACGATAAGGAGGGGGGCATATATAGGGTCTCCCTTGTACTATAGTTTTTCATTTATATGCTAAATCCTCTGAAGGTAACGCACATAAGTTGCTAAATCCTGAAGAGACACACATTTTTCAATTTTTTAATATGCTAAATCCTTTGAAGGTAACACACATAAGTTGATAAATCCTGAAGAGACACATTTTTCAATTTTTCAATTTTTCAATATGCTAAATCCTCTGAATGTAATGCACATAAGTTGCTAAATCCTGAAGAGACATGCATTTTTCAATTTTCAATATGCTAAATCTTCCGAAGGTAACACACATAAGTTGCTAAATCCTGAGGAGACACGCATTTCATATTCATAGTGATACAAGAAGGTGGATCTATAGATATTCCATAAGCCATCAGAAGACGCATTACAATTTCAAAGTGTAGTTTATGGGTGAACTATTAGGTTTGGCCACCTATTTGGATCTCCCTCCTTGGTGATTCATGGTAAGGTGGACATCTTACTGGGTGAGGTAATCACTTTCTCTTTTCTCTCTTTTCACTTTCATGCTAGTAGGACTGGATCATGAAGCTATGTTATTTATAGTGTTACTCTTGTCTTTCTTATGTAATCATTTATGCTTTTATGATAGCTTTCCAAATATGATATTAGTACAGGAAATATTTCTTAGCAAGGTTTCCTCTACTAGTTGATTTGGGTTTGTTTTAGTACTAACCCCTCTTTTGTCTTTTTATGTTTTTACACCCTCATGTGTGTGTGATGAGTTAGAATCTTTTAGCCTGAGGGCTTGTGTCCTTAAGCTAAGTGTTATTTTATCTCATTGTGAATCCACTTGGCTCTCTTCCTTCTCCTTTACCAAGAGTTTGCATCGAGTCCATACTCTTGCTAAAGTGGGGGCTTAATATATCATCTTAAAATGGAAGCACTTCCATGTTAAGAGTATTTAGCCCTCTGAGTAAGTGTTTTGGGGTCATGTCAAGAGCCTTGAATGGGTCTTTGCATGGATCTCACTTTTTCCCTCTGTTTTTCTTCTCTCTCCACCTATTTCCAACTTTTTCTTGGCACCTAGTCCTAAGAATTTATGATCTGAGACCTCAAGGTCAAGGTCGACCTCCTAGGTCAAGGTCGACCTCAACCCTGACCTAGAGTAGAGTCAAACTCAACCCTGACCTAGGGAAGATTTTACCTCGACCCTAACCTAGGGCATAGTTGACCTTGACCCTGACCTAGGGCAGAGTCGACCTCGACCCTGACCCTGGGTCCAATTTTCAAGTTTTGGAGGTTTTGGGATATCAAACTTAAGAAAGTTTTATTTTACCGCTTTTGGGTCTGCTGTTTCAGATTTTGAAATGGTAAAATCTTAAATTGCATTTAATCTAGGTCCATTTCTAGGGGTTAAGGTTAATTGAGATTTAATTCTCCAATGTCAGCCTCTCTAGAAGTTTGTGCCCTATATCACTATAAAAGGAAGCCTTCCTCTCTCATTTTCACATCCACAATCAAGCATCTCATAATCTCTCAAGAAAGAATTTTCATCAAGCAAGATCAAGCAAGCATTCTCAATCTAGGAAACATTCAAGTCATCATCCTATTCAAGCATTCAAGTTCCCCATTGAAGATCAAGGATTCAAGCATTCAAGCCTTTGAAGGGATTTGGTTCAAGTATTCAAGATTCATCATTCAAACCCTAAATCTATCCATCATGGTGGTGTGATCTTCCTTCAAGATCCTTTGTTCATCTTCAAGATCTATTCATTCTTCCCTCAAGGTGGATTCTAAGCATACAATCATGGAGGTTTTGATTTACATTTGTTAATGTTATGTTTAAGCTTTCATATCAACATACTTGTTTACATTTGAAATACAATTGCATATCTATTGAATATCATAGCTTCATTGTTAGATCTACTTCTACTGCTTGCTAGCATTCTCTATTTCAATTCCATTATTAAGGTTGATTCCAAATTGAGGTTTGACTAAGGCAAACCCCTCATCCAAACAACAAAACCATTTTTCTTGTAGGTATAGGTACATGACAACAAATTGCAGTTAAGATCTGGATACCCTTTTCGATGAACTTCTGGGATCCGCAAATAGAATTTCCGTCAGAGCTGTTTCAGGTCAAGGTCGATCTTCAGTGAGGGGTAAGATTGTGCCTTGAGGTAAGATTGTGCCCCATTATCTAGGTCAAGGTTGACTTCTCTCCGAAAGAGAAATTTTTTTCTAGGTTTTCTCTGTCTCGACATTTCCAGTTTGGAGCAGGTTGCAGAATCTCCTAAAATTGAACACATACATCAGAAGATAGTGATTTCTACATTAGCCTCCTTTCAAGATGAGTATTCCTATTTTATTTAGTTTTTATGTCCATAACATTTTCCATCATATATATTTCACACCCTATCTATTCATTCACATTCACTTCTCATATATTCATCACAACCCTTTTTAACCCTATTCATTTTGGTGAACCCTTTTTACCACTATTCACTTGCTACTTTAAGGCTCACATCTTCCTTCACTTTTGACCTAAAACACAACTTTTGAAACTCCTTGGTGTAGGTAATCACATCCAATTCTTTTTGTCTCAAATTATACCTCTTTTTATGTATTTGAACTGCATAATCCTTTGCTAGGTATGCCTCTTTAAATTTATTAACCACACCCTTCCATGTTGATATGGGTATCTTCCCTTCCTTTTTCATTTCATCTTGGATGAACTTCCACCGTGTCATAGCTGCTCCCCTAAATCTTGATTTAGCTACCTTTACTTTTTGTGCCTCTAACACATTCTCACATTCAAAGTGGTTCAATAACCCCTCTATCCACTCCATGACCAACTCTTGCTCCATCTTGACACTAAATAGGGGTAATCCTTCCAAAGATTTTCCTCCCATGGATTTTAGAGCCCTAAGGAATGGTTCTTTTTGCAATACTAGATCACGTTTGGGTACCTCATCCTCTATGGATACTACCTTCTCTTTTCCTTTCAATTCTATCACTTTCTCACTCACTTCCTCTATATTAGCTTGTACTTCATCAAGCTTAGTTGCCATCTCTTCTAGTTGTTACCTTAGGAGTCTATTCTCCTCTTCTTTATCCTCCACCTTCTTTTCAAGTTTAGCATTTATCACCATCCTTGATGATCCTACTGACTCTAGTGTTTGCAACATCCAATTCTACTAGCCCAAATATTGGGGCTCTGATACCAATCTGATAGGGAGACCTCAAACACTACTTGAACCAAGAAAGTTCAATCACTAAGGTCACTCTTAGACCACTTAGGGTGTATTTTTATCACCCTCTCACTTTGGAAGAAACTAACAATTCTTCCTACTACTTTGGGCTCTTCCTACCAATTAAGTTACTATTACTCTTCCTTGAACTCACCAGGGTAAGTTCACCTCCCACACACCATTCTTGTCACTAGCATTGAACATGGTTGAATCCATTTTTATTAAGTGTTTCTCCCTTCTTCTGATGAAAATTATCATAAAATAGGTTGATCTTTGTTACCGATCTCAAGGATTCCTATATTTTAGGCTTGTAGCCCTATTAGCTCCAAACTAGGTCTTTGAACACTGGTTTTTCTCAATAAATCTGAAACTTCACAAATGAGCCCCAAAATAATTTAAGATCTACATACCCTTTTGGAAAATCTCAAATATTTTTGAGGTCTAGGGTTTCTCAACTGGTTGTACAATACTTTTCATTTGTTGAGTCTCTTTCCTAGAAAATAGGCCTAATTGACTAGGTCACTTAACTAGGAATACAAGATCAACTCCAAAAATTATAAACACTTATTCTAGGGTTTTGTCCAATCTCTAATAGAAATTTTCAATCCTCACATACAATTTCTCAATCCAACCCTGCATTTTTTAATTCACTGTCATTGGCTTTGCTCTTAACCGAGACACCCTGTTTCTCCTAGGAAAAGCCTTCAAACTAAGCTCCCTTCACTTCTGGCACCTATACAAGTTGGGACATTATGTAAAAAGGTTCCAATTTACCTCCTCCCCAACCCATTAATTTTTCATAGAGGGAAGTCATGGTGGAACCATTTTTGCACTGTAACCTCTCAAACTAGGCACAATCCAGTGAGGGTTAGGCTTACAAAACCAAAACATAATAAAAGAAAAGAACAATAAAAACTATAATAGAGAAATAATCTACATTAAAAAAATGAAATAACAAAACAAAATTTTTCTCAATCAAATTTTAGTGATAAGCTTCAAAATTCAATAGACTGTATTGAAAACTCAGAGAATGTAAACAACAAATCTATCTTGGGAACTGTGTATCCAAGTTTTATAACCTCTTAATTTTATATTTCAAACCTTAAATACTATTTCTAACCTTCACAAAAACCTAGGTCTGATCTCTAACTAACATTTAGGGCATCTGGACATTTCTTGCCTGAAAGTTGTAAAAGTTGTCAAAATGTTGTCAACGTTACTCGAGCAACTTTGACAACTTTTGCATTTTATCTTAGAAAATTTTTGGTAGAGGTCCTCAAAGTGACCCAAACTGATCTCAAACCTATTTAAATCTTTAGACACCTTAAAAACAACTTCACTAACCTATTTCTAATCATTTCCACACTCTAGGCCGTATTTGGCCAACTTGGAAAACTAAGTTCAACTAGTGGCAACTTAGTGGCAAGTTCAAAAATTAAACTAACTACCTAAATAATAGACTCTCTTAGAGTCTTTTTGTATTCTTGACTTGGCTAAGGTCAAGTACAAGCCAAAATACTAGGGGGTAAGCCTTCTTTACCCAAGTGAGTATATACATCTCTATTTAGTAGGGAAAAAAAAATGGAGTGTTTCCCTATCAAGATTTACTAAAATTCAATTATCATGTGTCTTAATGGTTCTAGTGTTAGGATCATACCTATTTATACATTCAAGAACCAAATTGACACATTTAATGTCTACTAGAAACCCTACATCTTGAAGAATCTCTCACTTGATTAAACTTTGATTAATGGGATGCATATTGGGGTGCTTTGTTCTCCTCCAAAAAAATACTTAAATCAACATATCCTACCTTTGTATCCCATATCTCAAAAACTAAGCACTCTAGACTATTTAGGTGTCGTACCCTAGATGCTTGAACTTCATGGTTGTAATCTATATATTCAATTTTGATTAAGTACACAATTTAACTAAAAGATACCTTAAAAACAAAAAATGAAATAATCTCAAAAAAATTAGAAAACTTATGGATTTGGTAATGTTGTTTGCGCAAAGAATTTTGATGGCCTAGCTCCTTTTCTTCTGACTAATTTATTTCAATGAATTAAAAAAATGATAAATTTAAGCTATTAGAGGATTTCCATTAATGCCAGTCATTCGAGCATTCAATGCTCATTATTTCCACTACCGCCACTTCACTTGATGATGTTAGCTTAGCCCTTTCAAACAAAGTCAATTTCTTTTTGACTTGTTGGAATTTACCTCTTGGATTTCTCTCTTAAAATGATGTCTTTGTTCTTTCATTCATGACTTTGCAAATAATTTCCTTCAAAACATGTCAAGGAGAAAGAGTAGTTTTGGAAGCATTCGAAAAACCCAAAATGATTTATAAGAAGTCAATGTTTCTCATCAAGTTTTGTTGGTTTTTTTGGAACACAAGCCCCTTCCTACTTTACCTTCACTTATATCAAAGTTCCACTTTTGATGTCAGGTTTCACTTTGAGTTCTGGAACTAGTGTCAGGACCCAACTTGTAATTTTGAGCTTGGACTTAACACTTTCAAAAATTGACAAAGGAAAGACTACATGACCTAAACCATGAAATAAGCCCACAAAAAACTTGAAGGGACAAGATTTATATTATTCTAGCAAGGAAGTTAGACTCTGATGGATATTTTTGAGCTAAGACTTGAGCCCTTGGAGAAATACTCAAACAATCTAAGTATTGAATAGGGCATTGGGATATTACAAAGGAAATGGAACATATATGATCCTTAAAGAGATGAAAGTGATGGTGGCAGCGAAAGACTCATACTTGTTCTAAACAATTTGTTGGATCCCAATGATTATTTTGGAGCTTAACTCAAATTATGACAACTTGAATAAGGACTTAAAAGACTTAGGAAAAACATCCCAACATATTAAGTTTTGAATAAGGACTTAAAAGACTTAGGGAAAACATCCCAACTTATAAAGCTAATATTCATATTTAAATTTTGGGCCTAAATACCTAGATAGGGGTGTTAGGTGCCTTAGTCCTAGAATTTTGAGCCATGATTTTGGTCATTAATAGGAAATGCACCAAGTTAATGAAAATGGTCCCAAAATTGAACACAATCAAATAAAAAATATAAATACATTAGGCACAAGTGCTAAAGTGGGTCCAACCTAAGTGTGAAATTTTAATGGGATACAATTTACTACACTATAATTCTAAGTACTCACAAGATCTAATTGAAATTTAGTTTCTCTCAAGATTTCCAAGAATCCTCTAAGAAATATTTGAACTTACCAAGGTCTCTTAAAATATCTCTTAATCTTCTCAATAACTTTCAAACTCTTTAAAACTTAAAGTAGATTTTTCAAATATAAAAAATTACCATCCCCAAAAATATACTAGGGGGCATAAAAGGATTTCCATGTCACTTATATCCATCCAATTAGATAGAAACATATGGAATTCCACTCACATATTTCTATACATTCCATGTATGCACCTACATGGATAGACCATGTCAACGCATGATGAGGTGTTTAATATTCACCACTTGTAAACCTATTGAGAAGAGAAAAGGATTAAATTAGTAACCTACACACATAAAATATTTTTTCAAACCTTTAAAATAACCCAAAGGAAAAATTCAATTTTCACATATAATTTCAACATTAGGAATAAGGACCTTAGCCCATACTAGGCTAAGATGTTTGGCTTCATGTGAGGATGATGTGGTCAAAATCCTAATATATTATATAATGTGAAGTGGGATAGTAATTTAGGTGGGGGGGGGGGGGGGGGGGGGTGAATCAGTAATCCATAATTCCAAATACCTAAAAATCTTTTCTCAGATTAACTCGGTCACAATTCAGTTAAACACAATTCTCTATTTACCGAAAATAGTAAATAAAATTTAAAAATTAGTAAATCAATCACATAAATAATTCATCACATGTAACACCAATATTTAATGTGGAAACCTAGCTTTGGGAAAAACCACTATAGGAATTGTCATGCACTAAGAAAATATTCTTCTGAAGTAGGTCCTATTAAGAGCCAATCTGATTAAAGATTACAATACACATTGTTAGGTGTGACCTGGTCAAGGAATTTACCTCAGATATGTTAGGATCTTCACCCTATTAGGAGTGTCTTGGTTAAAGAGATTCAAACACTCTTTAGAATGTTACCTTTTGAAAGGATTTTACAATAAGATAGTTAAGTCTACTGTGTTAAGAGATTTCTCTATTACAAATAATAATAAGAAAAAGTAAATGATTTGACCTGTAGATTCACAACTATCTTTGCATAACCAGATCCTTTGTGTGCTCTTGTACATTCACTTAAATTCTTCACTTTCCACTGGCTTCAACACTTCATCAAATTCTACTTTCTGACTTAGAATCTCTCTATTCCTTCTTCACTGCTTCATTAGTGACTCTTCAACTCTTCAATTTTCTAGCCATTTGTTCATACAAATCCATCCTTTATATAGATATGTTTTTCCTCTTAATATACTCTATTACATTTTCCTTTGATCAATCTTAACTGTCTAATTCATTATACCTTGAAGTTGGATCTCGGTAACATTTTCTTTTCACCTAGGAACTTGAACTTTCTTGAAACTTGTTCCTTCTGCTTTAAAATTTTAGATCTAATTTGTAGATCTTCATCTTGAATTTTCCTAATCATAGATCTCTCTAACTAACTTTCCTTGTCATCATGATCATCCATCTCATCACAGATAATCATTAAATGTCATTCCAATCCTTGTATTTATTATTGTTCCTTGCTCGGTAGATAAATCTATATTTCAGTTAACTTTTCTTGGTGCCTAATAATTTATGCTTGGTCCCTTGAGTTCCTTTTCCTTTATTGAGTGACTTTTCCTCTTTACTGATTGGCATTTCCTACTCGGTAGCCAAAACACTTTTTCTTACTGACTTGATAAATCTTCATTACCATATGTTACCGACTTGATATAATAATATGTTAGGTAGAAAAAAATTATATCAACATATCCTTACCATTGTCTAATTTGTATCAGTTGCCCAATTAAGTTCTTCAACTTCATAACATCTCACTTTCTTAATCTTCTTAACTCATTCAAATTATATCATATACTGAATTCTATGGCAACACAATGTAAACCATAAATCAATTGCTTGACATTAATGACAAGACAATTACTGATCTAACATTTCTACTATCTTGTATTCCTATGGTCTTGGTTGGTCTTCATCATCATCACCATCAGTTATAGTAACAATATCCCCCTTTGGCATTTATGGAAACACTAACAATCTTCATTGTTCAAATGATGATGGTAACACTTCATTGCCATTCATGTTCTCCTTCTAAGATGTAACTTCTCTTTTTTTTTCATATTCTCCCTCTTTCACTATTCCTCTTTTCCATCAATAGATTTTCTTGATATTCTCCCTCATAGTAATCATCAATAGTATTCTCCCTCTTTATTATTAGTTTCATCTCCCTCTTTGACAACAATGCCAAATATATGTAAACTCCTGAAAATTTTTCTCAGGTAATAAATTATACCTTAAGTATATATTTCTCATTGCAGTCATAAACTTCTTTTCACAACTTGAGGCTTCACCTAAAGAGTGAACACTAGCATCAACTCACAAAATAGATATTTTGATGAATACTTGAATTAATGTAGCATGCATCATGGCTTAGTGAATATTGGATAGGGGAAGAACCCCTAACTTACCTTAGAGATACTCAAAAGAATCCTTCAATAGTGGTTTATTAAATATATCAGCTATCTATTCCTTAGAATTCACGTACTCCAATATCACATGCTTATCTTGTACTTTCTCTCTTAAGTAGTGATACTTGATAGATATACTCTTTGTATTTGAATGCATAACCAATTTTTTTGACATGTTAATAACACTTGTATTATCACAAAATTATAATTGGATCAATAATCTCTTCTTGCATACTTTCAAGTATTTATTTGATCCAAACAATTTTAAAACAATTCATTGTTTGAAATACAACTTTGCTTCTTGCTTAACCATGTCACTAATCTTTCTCCTAAAAAGAAACCTCTCCCACTTGTGCTTTTTATGTCATCAATATTTATAGCCCAGAAAACATCAGTATACACCTTAAGATCAAAATCTCCTCCTTTTGTGTATAACAGACCAAAATCTTTAGTTCCTTTTAGATATATAAATATTCTTTTCACTACAGACATATGTGTCTCCTTTGAGTTAGAATAAAACCTTGCAACTATACCAAATGAATGTGTAATATTTGGTTGGTTGTGAACAACATATTGTAGTTTACAAATCATGGATTAGTAAAGTGTCTCATTTACTTCTTTTGTGTCATATTCCTTTGACAATTTACAACTAGTAGCCATCGGTGTTCCACACGGTTTTGATTCTTCCCTATTGAATGTCTTTAGGATATCCTTGATATACTTAGATTATGTTATGTAGATCTCATCCTTTACTTATTGAATCTGAAAACCAATAAAGAATTTAATCTCTCCAATCATAGACATCTCAAATTCCTTTCTCATCTCCTCAGGAAATGATTTAGACATTATCTCATTTCCACCAAATATAATGTCATCAATAAATATCTCAACAATAAAAATCTTATCAGTACTATCACTTTTCATATATAAATTATTGTTATCACTTTTCCTTTGAAATCCAATATTAACTAAATAAGAGTGTAATATTTCATACAATGCTTGGGGTGCTTGGTTCAATCCATATAGTCCTTTGTGTAGCTTGTAGACCATATCCTTGTCCAAATTATGAATAAATCCTTCAAGTTGTTCAATGTACACTTCTTCTTAAAAAATTTCATTTAAAAATGTCGATTTAACATCCATCTGATAAAATTTGAATCCTTTATAGGCATAATATGAAAGTAATATCCTTACACCTTCTAATGTAGCAATAGGGGAAAAAGTTTCACCATAGTCAATACCTTCTTCTTGTGCATACCCTTTGCAGACTAATCTTGTTTTTTTTCTGATCACAACTTCTTTCTCATTAAGTTTATTCCTGAAAATCCACTTTGTTCCAATCACATTCTTATCCTTAGGTCTTGATACTAATGACTAAGTGTTGTTCTTTTCAATCTGATCAATTTCCTCTTTCATTGCATTAATCAAGTCTTCATTTCCTAGAGAATCCTTTAATAATCTTAGCTCAAAATTTGAAGTCAGACATGTGTTATCCTTCAACTTACTTCTTGTCATGACTCGTGCATTCTTGTCTCCAATGATCTTGCTCGGTGAGTGACATCTTCTCACATATTTTTCTAATACATGCTCGGTAGACTATTCATCAATATTTTCATCTCCTGGTGGAGACTCATCTTGCTCCTCTGTTCCTTTTTTGCAACTCGGTTGCATCAACCAAATTACCTTCCTATACATAAATAAATATTTCTTAATCCTCAGGTTCCTTTTTTCTATCTTCTTCATTTCTTTCTGCAAATTCATCAATCCTCACATTTTCACTTTCAACAATTTTGTTAGTAGCCTTGATCAAACATTTATATGATTTTTTCTTTGATGATTAACATAGGAATATACCTTCATCTCCTTTAGAATCAAACTTTCCATTTCTTTCATATTTCAATATGTAACACCTACTTCCAAGGATTTTAAAGTAACTTACATTTGGTGTATGCCCGTACAAAGTTTATAAGGGGTCTTGTTTATTCCTTTCTTCAATTGTACTCGGTTGAGTGTGTAGACAAACGTGCTTATGGATTCTCTCTAGAATGTTTGTGCAACTTCTTTATCAATCAACTGTGTTCTAGAACAATCAACTATAGATCTATTCCTTCTCTCATCTATACCATTTTGTTATGGATACCTTGGTGAAAATACTTTTCTTTTGACTCCATTTTTATTATAGAAGACAATAAATTCATTAGAGATAAATTCACCTCCTCTATTTGATCTTAGACATTTCATCTATTTTCCTGTTTCCTTTTCAACTCTAGCTTTATACCACTTGAACATTTGGAATTCATCAAATTTATCTTTTAGAAACATAACAAACATCATTCTTGAATAATCATCAAAAAACAAAATGAAATATCGATCTCCATAATATCTTTGAACTCTCATAGGACCACAAAGGTCAGTATGAACTAATTCCAAAATACCATTGGTAGAGTAAGATTTTCTTGAGAAACTTGACTTAGTCATCTTACCAATTTGACATTATTTACACATCACTTTATCAAGTTTTCTTAATTTTGGTAGACCTCTGACTCCACTCTTTTTACTCACCTTAATCATGTTATCAAAATTTATGTGACACAGTCTTTTATGCCATAACCATATATCTTCAAATTTAACAAATAAGAAACTCTTTACGGTAGTATCAAGATAAAATAAATTACCTTTTGATTGTTCACTAGTTGCAATTAGATCTCCATCAGTACCATAAATCTTCACCTTTCTATTTTGAAATTCTAGTCGATGCCCAATATTGTTCAGTTGTCCAACACTCAAAAAATTATAGTTTAGACCTTTAACCCAATATGCATCAGTACATTTCATATTCTCATTCAATACAATGTATCCTTTACCTTTCATAGGACATGGATCATCATTGCCAAATTTGACAAATCCACCATCATACTCTTCTAGGTTCACAAACTTATCAATGTCACCCATCATATGATGTGAACATCCACTATCAATAATCCACAGGTTAGATTTACTTACATGAGAAATAAGTTCTTTTTTATCTTCATGTTTTTCTTCATCCAAGTCTTCCTTTAGAGCAACATAAACAACTTCATATCCTTCTTCATTATCATTAGATTCATCATTGATTACACCTTCCTCAACTAGATAGAAAGACTTCTTACCTTTTTCCTTGCAATCTCTAAATATTTGGTGTTGATTGTCCCTCTTATCATTCTTATCATTCTTGTCTTTGTTAGGACATATTGATGCAATGTGGCCAATCTTATTGCAGTTAAAACATTTTAGAGGTAATTTACCTTTATACTTTCCTTTACCTCGTAGTAGTCTCTTAGCTAGTAGTGCCTCTCACTCCTATTGTTCTTTCTCTTTGGTTAGGATACCATCATATTCATTTCCATATGAACTACTATAAATATCTTTGTCTTTTCTTGATGTTCTAATTATTAGAGATGATTTGAATGCAGTTTTAATGGTCGATTGACTATTATCATAATTACTTAGCTCAAATGCAGTTGGCTTACCGATTATGGCTTTAAGAGTAAGAGCATTATTTGGTATGGATCTTAATTCCTGGATAGAAGATACTCTAATAGCATACTTAGAAGAAAGAGTTCTTAGAATTTTACTTACCACTTTTTCATTAGTCAATGTTCCACCAGCACCTCTGATGGCACTCATAACTTCCTTGATTCTCAAACTATATTGTTCGACGTTATCTTCATCCTTCATCCTTATTTCATCATACTTTCCTCTGAGACTATCAACCTTATCTTTTTGTACATGTTTATCTCCTACATATATAAGTGTAAGCCTATCCCACATCTCTCTTGAGTTAACACAGTCCTTAACATCATTAAATTTGACATTGGTCAAGGAAGACACAATCTCAATCATTATCAAGTTGTGTTCTTGCTTCTCTCTCATCTACTCAAGTGTCATGGGTCTGGGAGGTGGTGGAATGTATTCATTATCCAAAAGATTTAGTGTGGATTCTCCAATCCTAGCTAGATACAATCTCATCAAGATTTTCCATATTGAGAAACTTTCCTTGTTCAGCTTAGGTACTTCTCTCCTATACATATTTGGATCTTTCACTCAAGCCTTTCAAATTTTTCTCTTCAGAGTACTTAGCTCTAATACCAATTTTTGGATTACAGAGAGGGGGGGTGAATTAGTAATCCTTGATTTCAAATACCTAAATATATTTTCTTTGATTAACTCAGTGACAACTCGGTTAAACACAATTCTCTATTTACTGACAACAGTAAACCAATCACATAAATCATTCATCACATGTAACACCAATATTTAACATGGACTTTGGGAAAAACCACTATGGGAATTGTCACCCACTAAGAAAATACTCTTATGAAGTACACCCGATTAAGAGCCAATCCATATAAATATTATAATACACATTGTTAGGTGTGATCCAGTCAAGGTATTTACCTCAGATCTATTAGGATCTTCACCCTATTAGGAGTTTCCTAGTTAAAGGGCTTCAAACACTCTTTAGAATGTTATCTTTTGAAAGGATTTTACAATAAGATGGTTAAGTCTACTTTGTTAAGAGATTTCTCTATTAAAAATGTTAATAAGAAATAGTAAATGATTTGACCTATATATATTCACAACTATTTTTGCATAACCAGATCCTTTGTGTGCTCTTCTACCTTCACTTCAATTCTTCACTTTCCACTAGCTTCAACACTTCATCAGATTCTGCTTTCTGACTCTGAATATCTTAGTTCCTTCTTCACTGCTTCTTTTAGCAACTCTTCAACTCTTCAATTTGTCAGTCATTTGTTCATACAAATTCATCCTTTATATAGATATTTTTTTCCTCTTAATCTTCTCTATTACGTTTTCCTTTGATCAATCTTAACCGTCCAATTCATTATACCTTGAATCTAGATTTGGTAACACATTTTCTTTTCACCTAGGAAATTAAACTTTCTTGAAACTTGTTCCTTCTGCTTTAACCATTTAGATCTAATTTGTAGATCTTCACTTTGAAATTTCATGATCATAGATCTCTCTAACTAAGCTTCCTTGTCATCAAGATCATCCAGCTCATCGTGGCTAATCATTAAATGTCATTCCAATCCTTGTATTTAATTAAATTGTTCCTTTCTCGGTAGATAACTCTGTATTTTGATTAACTTTTCTCGGTGCCTAATAATTTATGCTTGGTGCCTTGAGTTCCTTTTCCTTTACTGAGTGACTTTTCCTCTTTACCAATTGACATTTCCTCTCGGTAGACAAAACAATTTTGCTTACTGACTTGACAAATCTTCATTACCATACTTAACAACTTGATATAATCATATATTAGGTAGAAAACAATTATATGAACATATCCTTACCATTTTCTGATCTGTATCAATTGCCCAATTAAGTTCTTCAACTTCATAACATCTCACTTCTTCATCTTCCTAACTCATTCAACTTATATCATATATCGAATGATATGGCAACACAATATAAAGTAGAAATCAATTGCTTGACATCAATGACAAGACAATAACTAATCTAACCTTTCTACTATCTTGTATTCCTCTGATCTTGGTCGGTCTTCATAATCATCACAATGCGATTATGAGCATTGTTTCAAAGAAAAATAAAAGATCATGCTCCAGTGGATTGAGAAAATGGAGGTAGGATAAAGGGATAAATAAATGAGATTTACTTATCAAAGCTAGGACTTATGGATACATTAATGGTTATTTACCACTAGAAGGATGAATTAATTGAAATGATCATTTAATTGAACAAAACATGATGCAAATTGAAGATGGACATTACTAATTAATTAAATAGTTTTCATTATTTAATTAATAGAAGAATGCCACAATATTGGTGAATTATGAAGATCAAACACACAATTAGAGGGCATGTTAAAAATGAACATTAGTTATTAATTAAATAGTTTTCATTATTTAATTAATATAAGAATGACACAATATTGGTGAATGATGAAGATCAAATACACAATATAGAGAACATGTGAAAAATGGGGGCCATAGGCATGGACCATTTTTAAGTGTCTACAAGTAACACTATTTGTAGTAGCTAACATGGACCAAACTCCAAACTCAACATATGTTGGAATAAAAAGTTATTTTTGTTATTCTAGTGGTGATGAGCAGTTGTCAACAAGTAAAATAGTAGTCTACTCTAGGTGTGCAATTAGTGTAGTTGAAGGTCTATGATTCAATTTAAAGTTGAAGTGACGAGGGGTTGTAGGGGCTTGTTGGAGCCCCATAAAAATTAAAAGCACCTTCTCA
The DNA here is from genome assembly GCA_027943335.1 of Chamaecyparis obtusa. Taxonomy (NCBI): domain Eukaryota; kingdom Viridiplantae; phylum Streptophyta; class Pinopsida; order Cupressales; family Cupressaceae; genus Chamaecyparis; species Chamaecyparis obtusa. The sequence goes on along the minus strand of BSBK01005235.1, from coordinate 843,865 downwards.
AGGTCATTACACCAAGCCAGAGAATATTTTTGGACTTACTATTTATAGCAATATAAAATGTATTCGATATTTAGTTGCATGAGTTACACCTTATATTTTTAGAAAGTTTTCTTTGAATGGGATTCTCCAACTCAATTGTCTTATTCTATGCAAAGCATTTTATGTACATGTTGAAGATTGTTGTAACAAAAAAATATTATTGAAAAAAGAAAATATATGATATCTTTACATGTAGTTTTTTCATGGTATAATTTTAGTAGTATTTTCATGTAAATTTGTGTTATCCATGCATTGTTTTTCTTTTCTTAATTTTGCACTATAATTAATTTAAAAATGTGCACATTATATTTCATAAAAAAAATGTACATATAGCCAAAATAAAATCATATAGTTACACTATACTCTCATTAGTAAACAAATTTAACTCATGAATAATAGAAATAAAACTCCATTAATAATCACACATCGCTATTATAGATACATTACATGATTTTATTACTCATCAAAATTAAATCAAATAACTCCTAATCATAAAATTCATAATATTAATCCATCTCAATTCCTATAAAATTAATCATTCTCATTAAATCACGATTTCAATACTAAATTTTTTTTTTCAAGATCCATATTATTCTTCATATTTAGAAATTTGTGCTAATCATAATAACACTATATCACTATTTAATATTCTTGTATATTTGATAACACAAAAAGTAGGGTTATATTATAACTATTTAAATTAAATGAAAAAGATATATTTATATTAGAAACGCTAATAATTATCACTTAATTAGATAGATCTAACTTTAAATTATAGTGCTATCCTTGATTAGGTGAACCACCACCTCTAGACAATCACCCTTTCCCTCAAGTTACCATTGGAGATAGGACCTCCTTGAGCTTCAAGACATCAATGGGAGTTGAAAGTTCTTTCTTCAAATTACCATTAAAATTAAATTCAAGACTTATTAAATAGTCACTTTTCTTAAGGCCTATTATGTTTTCACCATGAATTCCTCCCAAAATTTTATAAAACTAGCTTTTCAATCTCCCAATTTAACATGTAAATAATAATTTCACTTAGGAGATATTATAGAGATTTGTTTTTGAAGGAATGAGGCTATGTTAGTGACTATTATATTTATTATTTAATTATTTTCTATATCAAACTCTACAATATTTTTTTGGAGCCCATTTAGTAATAATTTCTATAACAAATTTATCATAGTTGGGTAACGACATTCCTTGTTTTTGCACTAGATTAGATATGTTTCTAATTGGTTTTGATTAGAAATTTTTTCCATTCCTTTTGTAATCTACATGTTTCCCTAACCTATCTTTGTATTTCTTTACATTCATTTCCTATAATCTCTATATCTATTTCCTCTTTCTTTTCCCTCTTCCATCCTTCTCATTTCCCCTTTTAGAGCCTTTATCTCTCATAGCTTAGTTTTCCTTTAAATTTTTATTACTCAAACTTAGAATACTATTATATCTATCCCACTAATCCCCATATTATAATTTTTTTCCATTTCTTTCTATCTTGTCTTCATTCTCTAGATCTCTCTCATCCTCTCTCCATCCAAACCATAGAAAATATTGTTTTATATTTTCTTCCTAATTTTTTTATTAATCCAAATTATTCTTTCCTAATGATGTTTTTAACTCTCCTCACTTTGAGATAAATTTATGATCATATATTGAGGGACCTTTGAGATGCCTATTATGTGAATCTCATGAGAAAATTTTAGACCATACACTCCTAAATTGTCCTTATGCTGTGAAATGTTGGTGGTGGATATGTAAGAAACTTAATTGGAAATTTGCAATGGATAATAACTTAGTGGATCACCTAAAATCATGGACCATGATTTATAAAAACAACATCAATAGTACTATATGGAATGTTGATCCCTCTATAGTAATCTAGGAATGGTGAAAAGAGAGAAATAGAGAATTTTTTCAGAAAAAATAGATGGATAGGAAATGCTATTACAAGTAGTAGTTGCCGTTGCACCAAAAGATCGACCTGTTAATGCCCCATGCAACTACTAGACTTATAGCAGACACATGAGGTGGTTAAGCCATGTCACAAACCCCGAGGGGTGCACTGACCATTTTTCTAACAATCTCCCCCCCAGCATTACCCGAGGGGATTCAAACATGTGACCAAGCTCAGATACCACATGTTACAAGTAGTAGTTGCCGTTGTACCAAAAGATTGACCTATTAATGCCTGATGCAACCACTAGACTTATAGAAGACACATGAGGTGGTTAAGCCATGTCATAAATCCCGAGGGGAGCATTGACCATTTTTCCAACAAATGCTTGTTGAGAAATATTGAAGCAAGTATTGTGGATACAATACATAATAAACTGAGGATTAAAGGTCATTCATACATCAAATTTACCTACTAGGATAGCTTGACCAGGAAAGAATGGTTTGGCTTAATTAACCCCCCATAATTTGGTAAAGGGGGTAATAGTAGCCTAAGAGAAAGGGAGGTGTGTAAATGGACTGCTCCTCAATATGGTTTGTTTAAGCTTAATTTTGATGGGGCTTCAAGGGGAAACCCAGAGGTTACAAGTATTGGATGTATCATCCACCTATGAGATAGAAATATGTGCACCAAATTAGCTAAACCTATTGATATATCAACTTAAAATATAGCAAAAATGGAAGCTCTAGTTGAAGGAATCCTTTTATACAAAGAGTTGGGTATTAAAAAATTGGAAATATAAGGTGACTCTCAAATCATAATAAATGCACTTAGAACTAGACACAACCCTAATTGGAGGCTAAATTCTAGATTAGAATGAGTCGTTGAGCTGCAATTTTTTTTCAAATACACAAAGATCAATCACATTTATAAGGAGGATAACAAGGTAGCGGATGGTTTAGCTAACCAAGGGGAAGATGAATTATTCCTTGAAATAATAGGAGATTAAATATTAGATAATATGTGTCAAAGGGAAGCTAGCCTTAGTTTCTTTTTCGTGAAGAGTTAAAATGGTAATGAGCCCTTCTAAGTTAGGTTTTACATCATTTCTTAGCTGAGGGAGAATTTTCCCTTTTTTATTAGACCATCTTAGTGTCTTATGGTGGCTCCCAATTTTATGTCATGTTTAGTTGGGGGATCCTTATCCCCTCTTTTTATTTATTTCCTTTCTCTCTCTCTCTCTCTCTCTCTCTCTCACACACACACACACACACACACACACAAATATATGTATGTATATATATATGTGTGTGTGTGTATGTGTGTGTGTGTGTGTGTCTATATATATATATATATATATATATAGACACACACACACACACACACACACACACACACACCATCCTAAAAAATAATAAATTAATTTGTGCTCATTTTGGGACCATTTAGAGCCTACTTTAGTGTGTTTTGTTATGGTAGGACCTCATATTGCACTCAAATGCATAACTTAATTCAAATATAGGTCTTCCTTCAAACTCAAGTTTGGCTCTAGCTTTTATGCATGATTTCCCATCTTCCACCCATTCACATAATTCATTTTTCACCTAGGTCCTATGAATTCAATTTTAGATTCTAGGATTTTCCCTGATTTTTGGGTAGGATGAGGTTTTCACCACATCTTTTTGGTACAATCCCCTAAGTCTCAAACAACATTTAGCTTGCCGAGACTAGAATGACTAAGTCAACCTTATCTTGGACTAGGTCAACTAAGTCATCCTAGTCCTAGGGCATTGAGATTTAGTTGGTTTTGGGACCAATGGAGGGTTTTTATCCTAGATCTTTAATTGACATCGACCTATGAGATCTGATCCATGAAATCTGTATAATAAGAGACCTCTTCCTCTCATTTTCACATCAAGAATCCATTATTATGAAACACACACACACACAAGCTATCTATCACTGTGCATTAAAGAGATTCAAGTGCAAACAAGCATTCTAAATTCTTCAAGAAATTCAAGTATTCATGCATGCAAAGCATTTACTTCCATAGATCTAGCTTCTTTCCCCATTGGAGGCTAGGCAAAGGAGTTATACACCAAGAAAGGAGATCTATATTCATCCATCAAGTCTTTTTCTTCTCTTTCTTCCTCAATCCAACATTGTACTGAATTAGAACATATACTACATGAGGTTTTGTCTTACATGATTTCCTTTTGGTTTTTGTGTTGAGTCAAAGATATTTCATCATAATTCTTGATTACATACTTAGAGACAATTGTATCTACATGGTATGCTATAGTTTATTGTTTAGATATAATCTCTACTACATGACAACTTTCTTTCAATTTTTAATATTTTATTTCAAGGTTAATTCTTAAATAAGGGTTTGATTGAGAGGAAAATACCTCCCCACAACCTTCTTCCCCTTATTTTTTGTGTGTAGGGGCATGTTTTAAGAGTTTTAGAGCTATATTTGGGAATATCAATCACAATTACAAGTCCTCTACAAGTTTCACTAGATTTAGAGTTAAAAGGATTAGGTTTTCTTTATTTACAATGTCCTAGATGAGGTCAAGTTTTTTGACATAGTTCTTTGGGTCTGAAATTTTCACAGCTAGGAGTTACAGGCCTCAGAGTTCCAAATCCAAAATATTTTTTGATTCTGAAAGGTTTGCAACTGTCAAATCAAATCTAAAAGTCAATCTTCCTCTTCTTATTTTCAATGTGAATTCATCCTTCCTATTTTCATTTTTCACATACTTTCATAGATCATATTTACTTTTATTTAATCAATAAAAACATTTACATATCAGATTTATATTTCTTTTATAAGGAATCCAAAACCCTACATTATGTAGATGATGAATTGGCACCCATACTCTTTGGATATCCTAATCAAATTCACTTTGTTGGAGGATTTGTATCCCAATGTATGTAGGATATAGTGGTCCATCATTGATCTCCATTTTATACATTATATTTTGGTGAATCCAACTTATACCATTTCCATTTTGATTTTGGTGTTAGATACTCTTTCTATGCAATTAGATATCTAGATCTAATTTGTATGCATTGTATTAATCACTATATTTTTTATATTGTATCCATCTAGACCTATAGGTTTTACCTTTGATTTGGTGTTTATATATCATTTACATCAATTTAATAATTTCATTTAATATATTTGTAGTGTGAAAAAGACAAAAAAAATTGCATCTTATTCATCCTTACATTGCATTGTATTGCATCTTACAAAAGAATTTCATCCATAGTTATTTTATTTCATTTTCAATGAAATTTATATCTTCATTTGCTTGTTCAATTTTAATTTTTATTCAAGATCTTCAAGATGTTTCATTTCATGCATATGATGAAAATTTAGTTCTTTCTTTCAACGATTCCCATAATGTTCACTCTCCCAAAATTGATCCCAACCCTAAGAACATTGTGATTAGCACCATTCCTTGTAAAGATCTCCCTCTTACCAAAGAGGCCTTCAATAAAAAATATTATCTTTATTCTACAATGTCTATTCATTATAAAGGTCATTTGGTACAAGATTTTGATAAAATGATTATTTATCCTATTGATAAACCATTTCCTATGAGTTTCATTGACACTCCTATAGATGAGGCCTTGATGAGTTATTTTTGTCTTTCTCCTAAACATACCTTAGAATTAGAAGTTGACATCCCTTATGCTCTTTATTTTCATAAGGGATCCTTTGAGCTTGATAAACCTAATTAAGTAAATATCATGGAACCAAATTATCATGGAGTACCATACACATGTAACAATCCTCAAGACAAGAACATCTTAGGCGTCCTTCCTTTTACAAACCTAAATTTAGAACATAAGGATTCTAATCAAATGGATTCTATTTAATTTCCATTTTCTTCTTCAATTAATTATCAAATACAAATAGGTGAGCCATCCACTTTTCAAGATGATGATTGGAGAACTTTAGACTTTACACCAAGATTCTGTAGCAAGGACAAGACCCTTGACTTTGAGAATCAAACACCTTTATCTAAAAAATGCATGGATATTGATTGAGATTCTTTAAATTTCACTCCAATTCCACCTAAAAAAAAATCTTATCTTCCTAATGGGAATTATATAGGATGTGTGCAACAAATCATTGAAAATTATGATCAATCTACATCACAAGAAACTTTAGGTTTCCAACCTTCCCATTTTCCCAATTAATCTATACATTCTTCTCCTAATTTCTTCTCACAACAAGAGACTATTTTGTTTGAGCTTATTAAGGTGAACTTAATTACTCTTCCTTTGAAAAACAAGAAAATAAAATAACAAACACAAACAAGACAATTCTTCTATTTGTATGTTTCATCAAATTGATGGCCATAAGACTAGTGAATGTTATGATTTGAAATGTAAAATTCAAGAATTTATTAATTGTGCTATGATTCAAATTACATCTAATAATAAATGTCACATTTTTCATGATCATTCTAAATAGAATATATGATCCTATTATGTTTCTCCTCACTACGTGACATTGCCGAGCCTATCCTTTGTGGACTCATTATATTTTGTGATGCAATTTTAGGTGCAATCATACTTTGTGAGAAGCATAATAGTCCTTTTTCCTTGTCTCCCATTTGGGGGGAAAGGGTCCTATTTCACTCTCTTATTTACCTCAAAGGATCTTTTTTCTCCCTTTGTTGTCTCATTTATTTTATAATATGACATTATTTCTTGTATGAATTCTTTTTTTGTTAAGGAAAAAATAGGTTTTGATTGGCCCCCGAAACCTAGTACATTCATATTTTGAAGGGGATCTAGACCCCCTAAAGAAGAAATGCTAAAAAATATAAATCATAGCTAAACAATAGCTTAAAGCCAATAAAAAAATAACAACTTGAAAAGATAGATCAAACAAAACTCCATCTTCTTGAACAACCACTACAACAAAGGCCAAAGCCTTACATTAAAGAATAAATCTCCTAAGAAGGGAGATCCTTAAAAAATTGAAGGCTTCCAAAACCAAAACACTAGGTTTTAACATGGCTCTCAGAACCATCTTTAGAAACTGCCATAAAAGATTGAACCTCAATGAACTGGTTGAAACTACGGGGTAAGAAACCACCCAAAACTTCTATGGGTTTTATCTTGGCTCCCACAACCATCAAATAGGATTTTGACATGGAAGCCCTAACCATCCAATAATGAGTAGCATATATTTTCTAGAAGAACAAAAAATCTCCCCTAACTAAACTCTCCTCTGCTTCAATAGGAAGGGATCTCACCTCTATAGGAAAGTTTGAAGAAAGCACCATCCTCCTCAAAAACCATTTTCAAAATAACCCCTCCTCCGAATAGCCAACTACATGAAGATAAAACCACTCTATGCCATAGTCAACCTCACCCTTAAAATACATCACCAGCTACATAGATGATAGATCCACCTCAATATGAAATGAGAGAAAAGGAGACAACAAAAAAAATCACCCAACCCTCTAGCCAATCATATAAAGGCACCTCATAAAAAAGGGGAGGCTTCACCTCTATAAAAGTATCCAACGGAAGAAGTAGAAGAGTGCACCAAAGAAACAAGAAAGAGAAGCACCAGACTCCACCTAGGGAATGAGCATCCCCAAAAACTACTATCTTCCTCAACCAAAAATAACCAGAGGCTAGAGCGGGCCCTTAAAAATTTTGAGCATCTAACTAGCTAAAGATAGAAAAACCAAACAACCAAAGGGAGGAAAAATTTCTGATCTTCCACAAGACAAGAGTAGGACTTGAAGCCAAAAGGGAATAAAAATACTTGCAAAAGAAATAAATATCATTAAATTTGCATCAATTAATATTACAAGCCCAGAGCCTCTAGTAGAATTGGATCCACACCAGGCATAAAAGACACCCATACACAAGGAAGAGACATAACCAAGAGAGATATGATTCTCTGGGTGGAGTGAGGAAAAAAAAGCATTAACAAGAGCCATCCTACTGTCTATGACCACAAAAGATGAAACAAAAAAGCATCATGGCTCACCATTTGAAACACTCACCCATGAAAAAACCTCCTGCAATGAAATATCCAATCCCTCCATAATTGAGTCTCCAACCCAAGGGAGACCATCCATAAAATAGTAAACATTGAGAGGAGCTCTCCTGGTGGAAACAACCACTAAAAAATAATCAAAATAGAATAGTGGCTCACCAAAAGTCAAACTAAACGATTCCTCAAACCTTCTAGTGAAGACCCAAAACTGATCTAAGTGCAAAACTACAAAAAAAGGGAAATGAAGAAAAGAAATGAACACCAAACCACATATGTCCAGAACATCTTCACCAAAAGAAAGACCCCAGAAGAAAGGAAGCTATGAAGACCAAAGCCTAGAACCCACAAAAATGAAGGAACCAAAAAATGCCAAGCTCTAGAAGGGGACAGTGAAGGAATGGGACACATTCAAGAGGACCAATAAAAAATAGGCTCCAGGACAAGCCCTCCAGATGACAACAACCACAAAATATGACTTAGGCTAGTGCAAGGGCATGTAAAAGGTCCCATAGAACCATCTATTGAATCTTCCGAAATAGACTCACTCCCAGTAAAATAAAAAGACCTCACAACAAGGGTATAGAAGAGAAAAATCAAACCCCATAGCTCTTCCCACCAAGACATCACTATCATAGGCTAAGAGGCAACTATAAAGAGGTCGAGAAAACTAAAAAGCAGCACCCAACACACTCATTCTACTCAAAATTGAGTCCCCTCCACAAACCCCAAGCCAAAGACACCCTCATGTAGGCACCGCTAGGAAAGGGAGAGAAAAAGGCCAAAAAGCCCACAAAATCTCCAAACAAAGCTCAAAAACTATTGAGCACCACAACTTGCCACTCCAACCAATCTGCCCACACTGGAAAAACACCCTAGTAAGGTGGAAACCCAACAATCCAATAGAAAATCCTCCATCATCATTGTCATCTTTGAATTTCTGCAACTGAAACCCTAGGGCCGCCTCTCTTCCCACCTTGATCCATCTAGAAAATGTTGGATAGACTACTTCTTGCACGTAGTTGTTGTTTTACATAAGTATATTCTACCTTTTAGGATATTGGCATCCCAAGTTGCAACCTTATGCTTTCTTGAAAACACATGTCTATTATAAATGAAAACTGCTTAGGGAGCATAACATGTCCTTCCTCTTTTTTATCTTCCTTCCCAATACATGCAATATCCTTTGCAAGCTTGCATATTTTATAGTATGATGTCCTCTATTACATCGATTTATTTTTTTACACAAGGATCTTCTCTTTTTCAGGAGATTTACATCCTGAGTTGCAACCTTATGCTTTCTTGAAAGTGCATGTTTATTATGAAATATCTATCACTTAGGGCTTACATTGGGTTATTCTTTCCATCTCATCTTTTTCTCATTCAAAGGATCCATTATCTATTTTTTGTTCATCTCTTTTATACCATTAATTCCTCCCATGTATGGACTTTTTGTTTAGAATCTTTCTCCCTAATGGGATTAGTATCCTCCTTACAATATCTTCCTTTCTTGGAAGTGAATATCTTGTATAATTGGGTTTACCACTAAGTATATGTAATGTGGCATCCTTCTTTCTCTTTATTTTCATGGATTTGTTATTATTTAATGATGGTACATTATTTTTGGCATGTGATACTTTGTTTCATGCAAGATCCTAACATATTTTCTTAGAAATTATTTACAAGCGTCAAAGGACATGTCTATCATATAATAATCATCCATTTCATCATTTCTTTCCTTGATGACTTTCTTACTTTATGATGTGATATCTTTGCTAGCTTTAATATGTTTGTTTTACATTAGGATTTATCTCTAGTTTGTAACTTATTTTGCTTGGAATTATATATCTATTATAAAGTAACCATCATTAAGGTTGTATTATATATTTTATCTTTCCTTCACACTTGGGGGGAAAGGTCGCTTGTGTATTCTTTTTCTCATTCTTTCCTAAGGATCTACTTTCCTTTGTACAATGGCATTTTTTTAAATCTTGTGACATTCGTTTCTTATAAAGAATTGTTTGTTCTGATTTGGGATTCTCTCTTATACAAGAGGTGTATATCCTTTATCATAACCTCTTATTTATTTCCAAAACTATGTTCATTATAAATAACTTAACTTACTTTGGGTTTTCAAAGTCTATCATCCTTCATCAAGAATCCCCATTTCACCTAGCAATAGGGGGCTAAATGGGTGCATTATTTCTCTCCTCCCCCTCTTTGTCTTGAAGATGCTAGATTTGTTCAAGAAATCCTCTTGAAGTTATATGTATAGATGCTAAAATCTCATCCTTTCAAGGGTCTCTTCCCAAAATTGGAATATCCTTTCACGATTATCTATTTTCTTAGCTCATAAGAGTTAATACTCTTAGCTGATTTTATGGCATATATTATTGATTTAAGGATATCTCTTTATTTTTGGAAGTAGGTATCCTTACTTCTCTTCCTTATGATGTCTCTTGTGGTTCCATTATAAGAAGGGGGGCTACATCTCCATTGTACATTACACAAAATATTTTCAAGCCACCCCGTGTGAAAAATATTTTCAAGCCGCTACATGCATAAAATATTATCAAGTCACCCCATGCGCAAAATATTTTCAAGGTGCCCTATGTGAAAAAAATTTTCAAGCCACCCCATGTGAAAAAAAGTTTCAAGTAACCTCATGCACAAAACATTTTCAAGCCAACCTATGCACAAAACATATTCAAGCCGCCCCATGCAAAAAACATTTTATAGCTAGCTTGTGCACAAAAATTTTTCAAGTTACTCCATGAACAAAACATTTTCAAGCCTCCTCATGCGCAAAATATTTTCAAGCCACTCTATGCAAAAATAAAATTTTAATCCACCAATAGGTGAAAATTTCTCAAGGTAGATTTGACTAGCATAATATAATTTGCTAGAATATCAATTCTCCTTCCTCTCTCTTCTCTCCCGATGAATCAGCTGACATAACAAAACTTTCTAAGGTTGTAGAGTTCACGGTCTCTCTCTCTCTCTCTCTCTCTCTCTCTCTCCAATTTCATGGTTATGATAGTAGGTTATACCATGGAGTTTGTATCATCTTTGGTGATGCTCTTTTTCTTTCTATGTGATCACTTATGCTCTTGCAATAGCTTTCTAGATAAGATATTAGTGGATGAGACATTTTTGATCAAGGTTTCTTTCACTAGTTGATTTGGAGTTTTGTTTTAGTACTAACCTCTTTTGTGTCTTTATCTTTTTTTTTTCATTTTCTTTTTTCTTTTTTTTGGTGCCCTTGTGCCCTTGTGCATGGATGTGGAGTTAATATCCTTGGTTTGGGGGCTTACATCCTTAAACTTTGTGTTGTCTTATCTCTTTGAAATTTTACATCATCATCTCTCTCTCTCTCTCTCTCATTCATTCTTTATTTATTTTATCTCTTCCTTTACCATGAGCATGAGATTCTCTCATACTCCTAAAATGGGGGCTAAATGTAACATCCTAAAATGTAATCACTTAATATGTTCTCATTTTGGGACCATTTTAAGCCTACTTTTATGTGTTTGTTATGGTAGGACCTCATATTGCACTCAAATTCATAACTTAATTCAAATATATGTCCTCCTTCAAACTCAAGGTTGGATATAGCTTCTATGCATGATTTACCATCTTCCATCCATTCACATAATTTATTTTCCACCTAGGTCCTATGCATTCAATTTTGGATTTTGAGGTTTGTCTCGATTTCTGGGTAGGCTAAGGTTTTCACCATCTATTTTTGATGCACTCCCCTAAATCTTGGACAAAATTTAACATGTCTGAAATAGGTCAACTAATTCGGCCTTGTCCTAGACTAGGTTGACTAAGTCATCCTACTCCTAGGGAATTTTTATTTAGTTGGTTCTAGGTCCAATATGAGTGTTTTTTGCCTAGACCTTTAATTGAGGTCATCCTAAAAAATATGAGCCTCAAGATGTGTATAAAATGAGACCTCTTCCTCTTATTTTCACATCTAGAATCTATTATTATGAAACACACAAACATGCAAGCTATCATTGTGCATTAAAGAGATTTAGTTGTAAGAAAGCATTCTAAAGTCTTCAAGAAATTCAAGCCTTCATGCATGAAATCCATCTCCTTCCATGGATCTAGCTTCTTTCCCCATTGGAGGCCAAGAAAAGGAGTTTGACATCATGAAAGGAGATCTACATTCATCCATCAAGTCTTCTTCTTCTATTTCTTTCTCAATCCAATATTGTGGTGAATTACAACATCTGCTACATGAGGTTTTGTCTCACATAATTTCCTTTTAGTTTTTGTGTTGAGTCAAAGCTATTACATCAACATTCTTGATCACATGCTTAGAGACAATTGCATCTACATGGTATGATATATTCCATTGTTTAGATCTAATCTCTGCTACATGACTGAGGAAAATCCCTCCCCACAACCTTCTTCCCCTTCTTTTCTATGTGTCAAGGTAGGTTTCAAGAGCTTTAGAGCTGAATTCAGGAATATCAATCACAGTTACAAGTCCTCTACAAGTTTCACCAGATTCAGAGTTAAAAGGACTAGGTTGAGTTTCCTGAGAGTGTTTTGGACTAGGTCAAATTTTCAAACATATTCCTTTGGGTCTAAAATTTTCACAGTTGGGAGTTACAGGCCTCAGAGTTCCAGATCCATAACCTTTTATGATTCTGATAGTTATGCGATCATCAAATCAAATATTAAAGTCAATCTTCCTCTTCTTGTTTCAAGGTGAGCTCATCCTCCTATTTTCCTCTTGCACTCACTTTCATATAATTTATACTCCCTTAATATGTAAGGAATCCAAAACCCTACATTGTGTAGATCATGAATTGGCACCCTTACCCTTTGGTTGTGCTAATCAGATTCACCTTGTTAGAGTGTTTTGCATTCCAATTTATGTAAGATTTGGGGATCTATCTATGTGTGTGTGTATGTGCATGTGCACGTGCATGTATAATGATGTATATATATATGTATATGTATATATAAATATATATGTATGTTCCCGAAATGAGAGCTTAAATAAACTTTATATATATATATATATATATATATACTCATGTGTATATATATTTTATATTTATTAATGTATATATATATCTTTTTAGTTTTCTTAAGTTTGCCCTTTTTATTATGCCTCCATGGTTCCCTTGTGTCTTTTGGCCTAGGTGGATATCTAGGTCCCTTCTTTAGAGGTGGATTTATATTCATTTATTTTTGGGGCTTGTTTGTCTTTGGTGTTATCCCTTTTATTTCATCATTTCTTTCAAGTTTTTGTGCCTATTTTCATCAAACTTTCTTCGTTATGAGGTGTAATCATTTTTTGGAATGGGGCTATTCATGATTCCTTTTGTTAGATATTTCTATAACCGTCCAGTTGTTGTTCCCCTTTATAGGTTGATGCTTGCATTTGGACTTGGCAATTTTTTGAGTAGAGATTGAGGTTATTAAGCTCTTTCATAGGATTGATACCTCCATTAGGATGAGGGAAGATAAGAGGGAAATGGACTTCTAGAGGGCTATAGTACCATATAGGTTGAAAAATATTATGAAGAAAAAGTATAGCTTGATTACTAGGGTGATCCTAAAGATTATAGGACATGAATTCTCTCTTATGGAAGATAGACAAAATAATAACATAGACATTGTTGGGATGTTCATCACCACCACTATTCAAGTTGATCTGGACATGGAGGAAATCTTAATATTTATATTCTCTTTCTTTTTCTTATCATCTCTTTGTTGCTTCTTTGTCTTATCCTTTAATGAGATGTTGTATACATCTTGGTTTCACTTATGGGATATGGCTGGAACAATATCATAGATTTCCCCTTAGAATTTATCAATATTTCCAAGGTTCTATAAAGATGAGTACATTTAATTTTTGGTTTGGTATGATCAATTAATGAATTGTATGTAGAATATGGAAATCTTTTATCTTTTATTTATGTCAATTTTAAACAATCTTTAATGGCACACCATCGATGTCAAAAGAAATGTCAAGAAATTTATGTTGTTACTAACTTCAATAGTAGATTATCAAGATGGGAATACATGAATAAAAGGATCTATTATTACATATGGTAGAAATGGTGTATGAATAGTATTTTATTATTTCACTGGAGGTAGATTTATATCAAAGGGCAGGGATGAGAGTAGTTTAGCCTCAAATTTTTCCCTCGATTCTACCATTGCTATAAATTTATGGTAGATTAAGGGTTAAATACCTTAGTTCAAATCATAAATGTAAGGTGAATTTTATCCTTACCTTTGTGTTCCTAAATGATATGTTCAGCCTTCCATCTTAATTCTATACATATTATACTATGTTGAATTATGGTTTATGACATTAAAATTTCATAAAATGTTAGATGTAAGGCCATGGGTAATGTATTTTACATGTACAAAAGGTTAATCTAGTTTAAAATTAGGGAGATGTGCTATGTTTATATCATTGTATAAGATATTGACAAGAGAAATTTTTAAATATGTTTCATTGAATCAATAGGTTGTTCAATTAGTCCTTTTGAGGTTTAATCATTTCATGAATAGCTATTGCATGGGATAATTTTATTTACAGAATTATAGAGTTGAGATATGAAAGAATATTTACAAAGACAAAAGTTTCATGACTACTAACTAGTGTGGCAAGGAAAGTATATTGTTCTTTGCAGCCAATGCAATATTTATGATACTAGATAAATAAAATAATACTAAGCCATGGATTTAATCTGGAGCCTACTATTATTTTAGAGATGGATGGATTGATGATTAGCTTGTTTTTACCCAGTTACTACAACTCTACTGCTTCATAAGGAAAACTGTATTAGTTTATGCTAAAATTGACATAGTAAGTAAATAAGGATATTAATTTCCTCGAAATACCTCGGTTATGTAAATAAAGTTTATTGTAAGATGATATTTCTATAAATATCTCTCTATTTTTTTGGGCAAGACCAGAGGTATTCTTCACTTATCTCTTTCCTATCGGTGCCCCTAGTGATCCGAGTTGTAAAATAGGTTTCATATTAATAACATTATTTGGTTATTTCCTTTTACCTATAAAAAATAAATAAATTTATGATCCTATCAATTATTTGGATTTATGTTTTTGTTTGACCAATTTATTTCTTTCTCCAACCTTTCCTTTGTGAAGCCTAATTAGAGTGATCCCACAATAGTGTGCTCCACTTTTTGGTCAAAGTGGGACATGAAAATAAATATTTTCACCAAATTTTGACTTTTTGACACTTGTAGCAATTGAATCATTGATAATTTGAAGATGATATGAACTAATGATTTTTTCTATTTTATTTTTATATTATTGATAAATAGGTAGATAGATGGATAAATAAATAATTTGTGAAAAATGTGTGCTAAAATGCCTTGTACTTGACATTGATGGATCTACTCCCTTATTCATGTTTGAATCTTCTTACAAGAAGGATCAATGTAATGGATACAAGGGAAAAGAATCCATGTCCTATTCATAGAAGCCACAAAAGGAAATCTACAAAGCACAATCATTTTAGGGTTCTAAGAAACCCTCCACTTCCAACTACAAGGAGTTTTGTTCCTTCATTTGCAAGGGCTTAAAATAACCTTGCTATTACTTCGTGTAATTAAGGAGTGGAGAGGTGGTAGAGGAACCCTAAAAATGATGCCCACAAAGAAATTAGAGTAGAGGTTACTAATGACGGTTGGTAGGTGGTTCAGGAATGTAAAGAGAAGTGTGTCCTAAATGCGCAAGATAGGTTAATGGAGAATAGAAATGGAGGGAATAGGATAAGAAATAATGGCATTTGGGAAATCCCCATAGCTCACAAGGTCCCAAAATTTTCCTCCGAAGAAAGTTGTATTCCATTAGGGTATAACTCAATTGCTCCTCCTCAACCTCAATATTTAGGGAATGGCTCTTCGACTCCCCTAAGTAACCTTCCATCCAAGGTACCTCAACCTATAGATAAAAATATATATCAAAGGGCTTATGACAAGAAAATAATCAACCCTCGTAACTCCTATGATGGTCCAAGGAGTCAAAAAGTAAGGGAAGAAAAAAACCCTAGATTTTTGATTTGGCCATCAAAGCATGCTCTGCAAAACTAGAATCTTGAACCCTTAATAAAGAAAGATAAGGTCAATACCATTGTCATTAAAGATTTTTTCACTGACAGTATGTGGAACTATTGTAAGAAACATGGTTTATTCACTAAATACAATAGCTCTAGGATTTTAGTGGGGAACATTACGCATTGGATGGAGAAGTTCTTCAAGGGTCAGGTATGTAATCCTGCTTTGCTAGAGGATTTTTTATACATTGATTGTAAAGATGTAGACTTAAAGAAAAGAATCATATCTGATAAAAATATCTATTACAAATTTTATAATTTTATGTTTCTTGATTGAAAACCCAAATTTGATCCCCATAATTTACAATATACCAAAGTTATTAGATGGGTTTTGATTCCTAATCTCCCAGTTGAATTACTTCATAGTAAAATTCTAATAAAGATAGAAATTTTTTGGGGAGGTTATGTAGGATTAGAGGAAGATTTTATGAACTCCTCTAGTGTCATAATACATGTTAAATGGGTATAAGTATAAAATCTATCAAACCGATCAATTTAGTCACTAATCATGCTTCATACATTCTTCAACCTGTAATTCACCATTGACAAGTGAAGACCAAGAGGGAAGTCATTAATAGTACTAGTCCTCCAAGATGTGTTGATAAGAAAATACATAAAAACCCTAAGCCAAATGACACAATGCCCAAATCCCCTAAGGATATTAAGATTTGTTTTAATGTGGGCACATGTAGATTCGCCATTAGTTATATTGAAAACCATAAGCCCTATTCTCTTGAAGTTAAGATGGCCAAATCCACAAGAGATGAACATAGAATTAGTTGATATTGATCAAGCATATACTAAACATAACCAGGTAGTGTATTCTCATGAGGAAGTACCATCCTTTATTGATCATCCATGTCCCTTAAAAATTGCCTCAATTATGAAATATATAGAGGCCAAGGAATTTGAGATCCTAGAAGAAAAAAGGATGGTAGTCAATACCATCTTGGAAAAAGGAGTAGAAAATAACAATAAGAACCACAAGTAGGATGACATGGTCTAAAAAACAGGAGCTAATATGATTAATTTTACTACAAAGATACATAATAAAGAGAAGGAAAGAGAGTTATTTGCAAAACTTCACCCTGTAGGAGATGTTTCTAGGGTTTCTATCAGTATGGAATGTATTAAGAAGATTGAAGCAAAGCAAAATGTAGAAAATATTTGCAATGAAGTTCTTGAAATAGTAGCCGAGAAGGTATTGGAGTATTTTATCAATATGGAGGACATCAATAGAGAAAAACATGTATTAAAAGATAAAATTAAAGAGTTTGAGATGCAAGAGGAGTTGGAGAAAGATGATAGTATAGATTGGAATTAGTTGACTATGGAAGATAATGAACCAACCCTTAGTTATAAGGAGGGTATTCTTTAAGTGAATTTTGATATTGAAGGTTGACATAAATTGGGACTAGATCTATGTTTCTCCAATAAGAAGAGTTTGAACTATGGAAAAATCTCAAAAAAAAGAGGAAGGAAATTTGTGTCCACATTACTTAGCCCAGTTGGTGCAATAGAGGACCAAGCCAAAATTACATCACTCTTGTCTACAAGGAATAGGAAGAACCTTCCCACAAAGAAATGAAGGTTGTATCATAGAATGTTATGGGCTTAAATACCCCTAAAAAGAAGAACCTTCTAAAGTGTGTGCTAAATACCTAATTTCAATCTAAGATTATCATGATTCAGGAGACCAAATTGAATATGGAAGAAGCTAATAAATTAAATAGGATTCTAGGCATTTGGGAAATACATAGTATGCAAGAAGAGGGTGTTTTAGGAGGTCTTGCAATCATATGGGATCCTAGGAAAGTCAAGTATGAGAATATGGTTAACAACATGAATTGGAAAGAGGGTTAGATCAAGAGTGTGCACAATAATTTAGGATTCTTTCTCATTAATATCTATGGACCAATTCCCATGCCTAAGAAGAAAGCTAGATAAAAATAGAAACCTTTATAAATAATAATATGGATTCAAATTACATATTTGGGGGAGATTTCAATGTTATTTTTGAAAACCGTGAGAAAAGAGGCGGATCCTTAGTCCAATCACAAGCACAAATAGATTTCAAGGAGTCAGCCCTAAAGGCCAATCTCATGGAAATACCTACCACTAATGGTTGTCATACATGGACAAACCAGAGGGAGGGCTTCAACAATATAGCTAAGAAACTTGATAGATTCTTTTTTAGAGGAAATTTAGGATCCTTCCAAGGAAATCTTATAGCATTAGTACTGCCCCAATGTTGGATCTGATCATTTTCTGGTTAGTTTGGTGATAGAAGAGGAATCTAAGCCTAGGAAATATCCATTTAAGTTTGAGAAGATGTGGGTATTAGATCCAGGATTCTTAGCTTCAATAGAAAAGTGGTGGAAAGATGAAGTGGTAGAGGGATCCAAAAAAAAATTTTTTCAACACCAAATTAAAGATAATTAAATAGAAAATATTTCAATGAAATTAGGATCATTTCAAGAATATTTTTAAGGAAAAATAGACTAGGGAGGGAGAGATCGGTGCACTTAATCAAGAAGTAATGAAAAATAGAAATGATCTAGTATCTTACAACAAAGAAAAACAAATTCTATACAAATATGAAGAGATATTATCTAAAAAGGAGACATATTGGAAATAAAAATTCAGATAAGTCTAGCTAGCATAAGGGGACATAAATATGAAATTATTTCATAATAGCACCAAGCTCACGAGATAAATCAATATAATGTCAAGTATCAACCAATCTAATGGTACAATAACCAAAAATCCCATCACTATCTCTATAGAAATAGTTAATTATTTTGAAAAGTTGTTGAATGATCATGAATGCTCAAATTTATCAGTCTAACAAGAACTTTAAACTGCATTCCCAAAGTAATAACTTGTGAACATAACAATCTACTGAATCAGAAATTCACATTAACTGAAGTAGAAACAACATTAGGTTAACTTCATCTGGACAAAGAACTAGGTCTTGATGGGTTTTTAGCCTTTTTTTTACAAAAATGTTGGCATTTCATTGGCCATGAGATGACAGAAGCTTTACAAAGAATGAGATATTTAAGTAATATCCTGACCGAGATTAATAATATTTTGATTACCTTGATTTCTTAAAAAAGAGTGCTAAAAGTACAGAAGATTATAGATCCATTTCAATCTCTAACACAATTTATAATTTTTTCTCCAAACTACTTGTAAATAGAATTAAACCCTTGTTACCAATACTGATTTTTGAGGAACAAACTATATGCAATAAAAACTAGTGTGTTAAGAATATAAAACTAAGTTAAACATTCAAAATACTAATCTATTTCAACATGTATGATAAGATAAAAAGAAATCTTGTAAAAGGGAATGAAAACCAAAGGAAAGCACCCAAAAGTCCCTCTTGATCTTTGGATTTGTCCAAGGATTTGGATGTGTGCTCAAAGGATGATGTTCAAGCTTCAATATGTTGGAATGATTTTGACATTATAATGTTAATTTGGTAGTTTTTAGGCTCTCAAATTAGCATTATAACTTTGCATGGAAGGTGGATGATTTGTGAAGGGAAGAAGGTTCAATTTATAGGCAAGAGGAGAGGTGAATGGATGGTCAAGATGCAAACCCAAGGAAGGGTCAATATGTATTTAAGGGAGAGAACACAGATTGTGCTTTCTCAAACACATCTCCTTGTGACAAATTTCACAATGGGAGATGTTGGAAGGTGTGGGGGAATGTGACCATTTTGGGAGATGTGAGAGGGGACAAATGTGTAAGAGGGAAATGGAGTGTGTAAGGGATGTGTAAGAGCATTTCAGGTTGACATGAGGTGAAAGAATTGGGGGATGTGAGGATGTGACATGAGGGTTGACTTGGGTTGGGTTAGGATTTCTTAATCCATGGATTATGATTGTACAAATATTTAGAGAGTGGTTAGGCTTGGATTAGAAGCCAAGTGGGAGAATTAGGAGGATGTGATGGGAGGAGAGAGAATGAGTGGAGGGTTGGATTAGCTGATCATGGGTCATTATCTAATTAAGAGTGATTAGTATGTGTGAATGGGTTGGGTTGAGTAGGAACTCAAGGTTAGTTTTTTGGGATTGGTTAGGTTAGGGGTTAAAGTTAGGAGCCATCTACTCAAATTGGATTAAATATTTTATTTAAATCCAAAGTAGGAGGAAAAGTGGTTTAATTTAATTTAAATAAATGGACATATTTATTTAAATTAATAGAGGAAGAGGGTTTTAATTAATTATCAGACTATGGGTTGTCATTTAGATAATTAATTGGACTATAGTTAATTAATTAAATTAATCAACTAGGGGATGACATAGATAAATTAAATAGTTAATATTTAATTAATAAATAAATTAGGAGAAAACTAAATAATATTACCTAATTGTGTAATTAGATTTAGGTGTCTAAATTTTACCCCTCTTCAACATAGTTAAAATAACATTATTTCGAAGATGTTTAAAATAATAAGCAATGCAAAGAATTTACGAGGTGATAAAGTTTCCCTAGAATATGGGCATAAGGGTTTAGAATGGGTGATGCCCCCTTCAAAGGGTGGCAGGGAAAGAAAAAGGGGCCTAAGAGACATCTCAAAAGGAAGGAGGGGTTTGGGCTAAATACGGCGGAAAGGGCAAGAAGGGGTGAATAGAGGGTGAAATGGGAAAGAAAGTGAAGATATACAAGAAATGGGAAGAATAGGCAAGTTGGGAGGCTTTGGGAAGGAAAAATGGTTCATGAGAGGCCATTAATAAGGGCTAGGAGGAAAAAAAATAGGTCATTTGTGCATATTAGAGCTTAGAGAGATATTGTCATTTTGAGCTTTGATTTTGCATATTGTGATGGCAAGAGGAGGCAGACTGAGGCATTGAGATGACATCATGAGGAGCATTTGAAAACACCAAGCACCTGACTGATAGGTAGGGTCAAACATCCAACCTTTGTACTTTATTTTCTATTATTTGTTGTATAGTTTATCTTGCAAATGTGTGATCCCGCAGGGTTAGGATCAATGAGATTGCCACAAGGACCTGTGGGATTGTGATACCGTAAGAAATTGCTAGGGATAGAGAGTCGGGGGGAATTTGGGATTTGTAGCAAGATCACCACATTTCCCAAGGTCTTAAGGATTTTTGGTGGGATCATGATCTTAGACCAAAAAGGGAGAAAACATGGGAATTATGCAATCCTGTGAAGGGTCTCTGGGTTAGATAGGAGTCACCGTGGGAATGTGTTCCCATGGCTGTACAAATGGGAGGGTAGGTTGTGATCCCACACCTATGGGAATGCAAGGACATGGGTTTTGCAGGATCATGTGAAAAAGAATTTGGTGGGATCATAGGCAAAAACCCGCAGGAACGCTAGGAAAGGGGCTAAAAGAAAAAAGAGGAATGGGAAAGGTTAGATAGAAGAAGCAAGGCTAGAATTAGTTAGGATTTACTAGGAAAAGAAAATGACACAATAAATTTGGATTGGTTACAGTGGTTGGTGGAGCAGTTGATGAGTCGTGAGAGACATGCATAAATATTGGTAGCAAGGGAGTAGTTTACACCTACAAAGTGGGTGTGAGTGGATACCATTGGATTGGGTACTAAGCACAAATGCTCTAGAGGCAGACATATATGTCTATGGTGACTGCATTGTGTGAGAGATAGCACTCTGAGATTGTGACTTTTCATCTACCAATTGGGGAGATGATAGTGACCCTGGAGGATGTATATAGGATCTTTTGACTGCCCATCCAGGGAACACTAGTCATTGTCAGGTATTACACACAACAGAAGGTGGTGATGACACTATTGGGGCAAGGATTGAAACCCATTTTATGACACGGTGAGTTATCGCTAGCTAGTCATCTAGCGACAACGTCACCAACATGCTGAGTGTACTTATTTGTGTGCGGATTGGTCTCAGGGTATATTTCCCCTGACATGGGAGGGACAAGTGTGACCCTTGCACTCATCCTTGGAATTGTGTGGATCATTGAGGTAGGTGTCCCAGTAGCCTGGGGCATGCTGATGTTGGCTGAGCTCTACAGGGACTTACATCAAATCGTATATCACAGATGAGAGACTCAAGGGAGGAGTATAGGCTTCACCTCCCTTTTACAGGTATGGGTCTGGGAGCACATTGCAATTTTTAGGATGATTGGTGGGAGGGATAGATAGGCTGAGGAGCCTATGGTATATAGCTAGGGGGAGATGCTAACCTACCATGTTGTCGATGACATCGATTACTGGTGGGAGACACTGGATAGTATACAAGATGGCATCACGTGGAGGTCACACCTAGGGTTAGTTGCATGGGCTAATGATTAGAGGGAGCTTCCATATGTTATGACACCCACCTATGTGATAGGGTGCCACAAGTACATTATTGAGCATTATTGACTAGACCAAGTAGCAAGATACTTTGGGTATACCTAGGGGTTCCAAATGGTGAGCACTGGTATCAAAGGGTGACATGAGAGAGGAGGTTAGAGTTTAGAGGCCAACTTAACAGGGATAGGTTATTAGCAACATGGTAGGTAATATAAACTATTCACTAGGACTGGATAGGAGGGCTTGCAGATAAAGGGAGTAATGATGAGTACCGAGCCTAGTTTAAGAGGCCATAGGTGGTAGGTAGAGTAGGACTTCCATTTGGGAGAGGTATGATACTAGTTATTCAAGGATGAGGTCAGGTAGCCATGACTAGTTAGGGGGGAGGAGATGAGGTAGGTCGGATGTCGGGAGAGAAGGGAGGGTGAGAGGAGGGAGAGAAGGGGATGGAGATGGGGATGGTATGGACATAAATGAAGGAGGGGGAGGGGATGGAGCAGTAGGAGGAGGAGATGGGGGAGCCTGAGGAGGAGATGGGGGAAGATGAGAAGGTTCATAGGTACCCATAGGGCCACCACCAGCATAGGCACCAGGTGTAGGGTTATCAAGAGGTGGGGTGGTAGAGACCTAGTAAGGCAGAACACATCTCTATAGGATGCTTATGACATGACGAGCCATATGCTCAGAGATATGTAGGGGGAGAGGGATGCCCTAACGGTGTAGTTAGTATAGGACTTTCATGATGTTCTAGAGACCATAGATGAGAGACAATAGTTGTACCATCAGAGACATAGATTTCAGATAGAGAGAGACCAGCTGTAGGGAGAGCAGGATGGACTACAGTCTAAGAGAGAAAAATTACAGGGGGAGAGAGATATGGTAGTATGACAACTAGGGGAGGAGAGGTAGGTAGCTAAGGGGGAGAGAGTGGTCAGAGGCATACAAGATAGGGACATATCTGAGGAGGTGAGGAGGTTGTAGGGGGACCTAGCTGATGTGAGAGAGCAAGTAGGGTGGTACAAGGCCATGTATCACATAGTAGTACCACCAGCAAGGCAAGAGCACTATCAGTGAGCTAACTGATTTGGAGCCATAAGTATAGGGATAGGTACTGAGATTGGGGCTTAGAGAAGCCAGAGGATGAGAGGGAGTAGTCTAGGGGTCAGATCATCATAGAGGAATGGTCAGTAGAGCCATCAACCTAGGCAGTCATAGAGTCAACAACAATCATCTGGTGGCTCCGTTCAGATGGTAGAGGCGAAGGGGTCAAGGATAGGGATGGAGGTTGGTGGTGGTGGAGGATGGGTTACATGGCCATTATAGGATCCTATACAAGTATAGGGGGTCATTTTGGTCAGCAGGGTAGTGGTATCACATGCACAGGTTATGCTACAGGTTTAGCCATAGGTGGACCCATTTGTTGATACTAAGATGTAGCCTCCCCCAGGAGAGGCAAATAAGCAGTGATATGATACATATTTTTTGATACTTATGTATATTATTATTCTTTTGGAGGGAATTGTCCCCATTATTGTACATGTATTTATTGATGGACTCGTACTCAGACTGTCAGTCATTGCTTTTATTCTTTGATGCAGGATGGGATATTCTTTTATTCTTTTGTGGGACTATATATATGATGCTGAGTTGGGTGGGATGTAATGTGTTATGAGCTTATTTTCTATGCATGACATTATGATGTACTGACGCATGTGATGCAGAATGTGATGTAATTTTATGTTTTTGATATCTATGTGATGTGTGTGATTGGATGATTTATGTGAGATGCAATTATTGATGCTTTATGGATGCAGGATGTATGATTTTTATGTGCGATGGATGTATGATCTACTTTATGCTATTATATATGATGTGCATTAATGTATGTATGGATGACACAATTTTTACC
The DNA here is from genome assembly GCA_027943335.1 of Chamaecyparis obtusa. Lineage (NCBI taxonomy): Eukaryota > Viridiplantae > Streptophyta > Pinopsida > Cupressales > Cupressaceae > Chamaecyparis > Chamaecyparis obtusa. The sequence continues at coordinate 819,540 of BSBK01005235.1, read as the reverse complement.
ATGTCTTAACAATGCAATATGATAATGACTTAACAATGCAACTTAAATGAATTAAATGATTAACAATGCAATATAAAATGAACTAAATGATTAATAATGCAAGATAAAATGAACTAAATGATTAACTAGGCAAGATAAAATGAACTAAATGATTAACAATGCAAGATAAAATGAACTAAATGATTTAACCATGCAAGATAAAGGAATTAAAAATTTTAACAATGCAACTTAAATGAATTAAATGATTTAATAATGCAACTTAAATAAATTAAATGTTTTAACAATGCAAGATCAAAATGAACTAAATTATTTAACCTAAATGGTTTATGAAACATGTATTTAACTGAATTAACGATGTGACTTAAAGAATGATGCAAAATCAATCTAATAGGAATTAACAATGCAACCTAAATGATGATGCAAAATTAACCTAAAATAAATTAATCAATGCAACCTAAATGATGATGCAAAATTAACTTAAAATGAATAAATAATGAAACCTAAATTATGAAAAAAAAGTGCGATGAAATGTAGGCTAGGTGATTATGAAACTAAGTGCAATTGAAATGATAATGCAATTAAATGCAATCTAAAAATGTGAATGAGAATGCATGCTAAATGAGATGAAAATGAGTGATTGTGAGGAGGGAAGAGAAGGTGGTATATGTAGCATATCACTGCTTGACTAAGCCCTCACTAAGGGGGAATGAAATGGGATAGGTGGTGGAGGGTGATTTGCACAATCATAATCCATGGATTAGGGATTTGAATGGGAATGAGTGATTTCCATGTTTGCATCAAGATGAGAGGTTTGCATGGAGATAGGTTCAGAGGTAATGAATAGGCTGATGGGAATTGGAATTGGAAATCAATTGGTTAGGATGATTTCTTGGAGTGATGGTGGGATTTATAGCTGAGGAGTTGATAGGGGGATTTATAGCTGAGGAGTTGATAGATGGTGGAGGGTGATTTGCACAATCATAATCCATGGATTAGGGATTTGAATGGGAATGAGTGATTTCCATGTTTGCATCAGGATGAGAGGTTTGCATGGAGATAGGTTCAGAGGTAATGAATAGGCTGATGGGGATTGGAATTGGAAATCAATTGGTTAGGATGATTTCTTGGAGTGATGGTGGGATTTATAGCTGAGGAGTTGATAGGGGGATTTTCTTGAAGCTTGAGCACGGGGTATTCCAAAAGGGAATACCACCATGTAGTTTGAGCACTTAGTTTGATATAGAAACATAAGGGACCCTCCAAGGTTACTAAGAACTCAAGGCTCCATCACTAGCATTGCATATGACTAAAATTAAAAAGACACACAAGGGTTACTCCAATATCACACATGGATCTAGGAGGAGACATGGTGGAAAAGATGCTGGGGAACCCACAAAAAAATGATATCTCCCAAGTTCACCATGTAACTAGAAAGATCATATATGGGATGTGCAAGGGTCATATAGGACTGAATCATAGGTAGAAGCAAAAAGATCAAAGAGACCTTGCCCCAAATTTCCCTCATTCACAGCGCGCCATGATATAAAGGATCATGGAAACTTTGAGGAGAGGAGCAACATGAAGCCATAAAAAGATAAACAAGAACCAAAGAAAGAGATGTGAAACCAAAGTGATAAATTCAAAAGATGTCCTTTGCCAAAAGATATTGAATGGTGAAGGGATGGTAAGATTAGGTTAGACATGAGGAAGGATGCATCCTACAAGGACCTTGTTAACAAGATTGGTTGCAAATTGGGTTTGTTTGGCAACATGGGGCTTTGGGATAATCATAGTGACTAGAAACTTGTGTTGAGATACTTGCTGGGAAATGTGATTTGAGAGGGAAATGCAATTTGACTATGCTACTATGGGATGAATGAGGATATGTACAAGGGGACCTAACAATATTGCACAGGTGTGAGCTAGGATACTATATACAACAAATATTTTACAAATCTCAAGAATTGGGACAAATAAAAAAATGACGATAGTATACACAGCTCAAGATTTGGGGGTAGGACGTGCCTTAGTATGTACATGAGCTCAGGATGTGGGATAGTAATTCATTCTTTCTGATGCTAGGATAAGAATACCTTGGGAATAATGATGTGCATATGGAGTGAAGGTGAGGAGATAATGGTGGAAGGTATGTTGGATCATGGAATGAGATTTTGATAGATAATGATATAGTCCTTTATGTGTAGTGCCTCTTTCTAGGTTTTCACAAGCATACTTGTCCAAGGCATTTGATTGCCAAGTTTCCACCATTGGACAATTATTTTGCTTTACTTTTTTGATCTTTTGATTTTTTTGATTTTTTTTAATTTTAAGAATATTTTTGATATCATCAAGGTGCTTATTTACCAGTTTGTCACCAAGATAATGATTTTTTCAGGATTTTTTTATGAATTTTAGGGATTTTTTTAGATACATAGGAGATGGTTCAAGCATAGAAATTCCTTAGATGGATGATGTTAATGGGATCATTCAGGGGTTCCCCTTTTGGTGTAGATAATCGATAGGCTCCTAAGCTAAAATAGGCTATGAAAATATAAGGACCCAGCCAAGTAGGTTCAAACTCTCCCTTCTTTTCTCAATTTTCATGTATGTTTTGATTCTCTTTTAGGACCATGTCACCCACTTGGAAATTTCTAGGATGGACCTTCTTGTTGTAGCTCCTTTTGAGTCAATGATGATATACAATTAGGTGATCATAAGATTTTTGCCTCTTTTCCTCTAATAAGTCCAGCTGGGTAAGGTGTGCCATGTGGTAGTCTTCATCAGTGGTGTAGTTTTTCATGGACATGCATAGTGAAGGGATATAGACCTCAATTGGTAAGATGACCTTAGCACCATATACTAGGGAGTATGGGTTGGTGCTTATGGGAGTGTGGAATGAAGTACGATAAGCCCAGAGGATAGGATTGATTTGGAGGTGTCAATCATGACCATAATCATTGAAAACCTTTTGGAGGATCTTTAGGATATTTTTCTTGGTTGCCTCAACTTGGTCATTCCCTTGTGGGAAATATAGGCTAGAGAAATAGCGACAAATGTAGAATCTAGCACATAAGTCATCCACATGTTGATTTTCAAATGGGGTGCCATTATCTATGAAGATGGTGGAGGGGATGCTGAAGCAAAAGATGATATGGTAGAGGATGACATTATATATCTGAAATACTTGTAGTTAGGGTGAGAGAAATAATTTCAACCCATTTTGTGAAATATTTCATGGCAGTTATGATATACTTATGTCCATTTGAGGAATGAGAGGGATCAAAACAATGAGGTCAAAGCTCGAACATGAAAAAGGGCCATGGTGGCGCAATGGGCTGCAAGTCTTGTGTTGGTGCATGGGTCAGATTAGCATGTTGTTGATAGGGTAGGCACTTCTTTATGAACTCACATGCATTATGTTCCATCATCGGCCAATAATACCCAACTCTAAGTAGTTTCTTTTCTAAGACCATGCCACTCGTGTGGGCACCATAAATTCTAGTGTGAACCTCTTGTAAAGCAAGGGCAACCTCATTTGAATCTAAATACTAAGAGATAATTTTGTGATATCCATGATAATATAGGGTGTTGACTACAAGAGAGTAGTGGGAAGCTCTATGAATGAGATTCTGGCATTGGGTGTTTGTGAGGTGTGGGGATATGATACCATTCTTTAGATAAGTATGGATTTTGTGATACGATGGGGACTAAGGACATACCAAAATGCACACCATTTCAAAATCAACATTCTCATAAGTGGGTGTCTGTAGATGCTCGACTAAGAATTCTTGTTGTGCTGCATCTTGAGGGATTTCCAATAATGACCCGATAGTTTCCATAATGTCTACTAATTTTTTGCGAAGCCTGGACACTTGTGTGAACTATAAGTTAATAAAGTGTTCTTTCAATCTGTCCATGAGATTTTTGTATGGTAACAACTTGTCATCTTTGGTTTGAAATTCATCCAAGACTTTCTTGATGATCAATTGTAAATCCCTAAACATGTGCAGCTTTGTGATATTCCACTGAATAACTATTTTGAGGCCTGAGACATGAGTGCCTCATTTTCTACAATATTATTTGTACAAGGGAATCCCAACTTGAATGACTTGGGGATATAATCACCTTGAGGGGTGACAAAGTGAATCCATGTTCTTGATCCATGAGACATGTATGATCCATTAAAGTATAACTTCCATGTGGGTTGTTCTTCCACCATGCAGAGGTGTTCATCAGGGAATTTGTTGTAGGAGCACCTAGGGTAGCTCCTAGACACCTAAGTTTTTGGCTTGTAGTGACTATTGGCCAAGTCACTATCTTGATGGACTTTTGGTTTGTTTTGTGTCTTATTTAGTAAGTTTGTTTTGAAGTCCAACTAAGGTCCTTAGGTAGTTGGTCTAAGTCCTAAGTGATGGACTTGATAGTCTTGGTGAAGACCCAAGGATATAGCTTGGATGCCATGAACATGTGAAAATCAATCAAGAATGTATTTTGCCTATGAAAAGGCATCCAATGAGTCCATTTAAGTTGATTAAGGGTCTTAGAGGTTTTAGTATAGGTTTGAGAGTCTTTTTAGACCTCATGTCTCAATCTTATCAAAGTTGTCAAGCAAGATTTGAAAGTTGTCATGACAACAAATTGGTTAAAGCCTATCCGAGTGGGAATTTGGTTAGAATTCTTAAACCGACCAAGATTGGGTATCTAAGCCTATTTAAGGCTTGTTTTTGGTGAGACCAAAGGTTGGCACTTAATTTTTATGAGCACTATTTTGAGTTTTATGTGACTGATAAACTGTACCCGTGCATGAATTGAATAGAAAAATTGGTTATCCAATCTCATGGATTGAACCAGAGAAAGAAATTTGTTTATCTTATTCTTTATGTTTTATTCTTTATATTTAATCTTTATTTTGGTTTTGTAGTTTACTTTCAATCTTGTAAATTAAATTCCTCCTCTGAGGCGAGCTTGCTGGATTGTTCAGAGTGGAGGCCATTAGAATGGCTCTAACCTAGGATTCCATGGTAGGTTATTTATAGCCACTTGGAATATGTTAGGAAAATGTAAATATGCATTTGTGTGGATTGAAATGCAAGAGAATTATTTTAAAGAATAGGCCCTAGGTGAGCAAAGACAAGCTCAACTAGGGAACTTGTGTTGATCCACCATTTGGGACAGAGATTGGGGATTGGAAATGCCAATCTAGGACCTAGAGTATATTCTACAATGTTCAAAGACTCAATCCTATGAAGGAGAGCTCATGAATAACTTGGAAATGGGTGGAGAGATCAAACCCTCACTATGAACCAGTGAGGCCTAATTGGGCCTAAAAATAAGGCTAGAAACTAGGAAGAGGTTGTACGGAAGAGTTAGAGGTTTAAGGGTTCTTGAATCCTTTGCAACTTTGAAAAGGGTGTCTGAAAATATAATTCTTTTCAACTCTTGTGTGGGAAGTTACAAAGTTACACACTGATTTAGGGGTTGGAAGACCTACAAGGCCTAGTAGCCTTTTAAGGCTAAAATTGGAGATTAGGTATTAGTAGATGGATACCACAAGGTGAAGCACCCCAAATTGAGACAAAAAAATTCTAAAAGAGTCCTCTCCCATGCCTAACAGCTAGAAACAAGAATATGGAGTTTTGGATGAATTCCATAATTGAATTCATTAGAAGAGTTGTGGGAGCTAGAGTGAGTTTAAGATCTTGGTAGAGAGACCTTGAGGAGTAGAGGAGAATAGGAAGAATCCTTCTAATTGAAGGGTCTTAGGAACCCTAAGATAGGTCAAGAGAATACCTAGTGAATTCCTAGAGGAGGTAGGGGTTGTGGAAGGAAGATCTCCCTATAAAATTGGTATCAGAGTCATTGAAAGGCTTGGGTAAAGTTGTATGTCAGAAAGGAGTGAATCCATTAGGGCTAAAACAATGGTGACCAATGATGAATTGGCTAGAGAAGTGGTAGATCAAAAATAAAGAAATAGAATTCTAGAGGAGACTGTGGAAGCTTTGAAAGATAAGGTTGAGCTAGTGGTAGAGGCTACTGAAAGAATGAAATAAAAGATGGATGTAGAAGATGAAAAGGGAAAGGAACTTGTTGATGAATATTATGTTCATGAACCTGATCCATCTATCCAAGAAGAACCCTTCCTCAAAGCCATCAAGGCATTGGGAGGAAAATCTTTAGAAGGGATACCCATGTTCACTGACAAGATGGATTTAGAATTGGTGATGGAGTGGATTGAAGGGATGGAGAATCACTTTGAATGTGAAGGTGTTTCAGAGGCACAAAGAGTGAAGGTAGCCAAATCAAGACTAAGGGGACCAGCCCTAACATTGTGGAAGTTCCTTCAAGAAGAGAGGGAAAGAGAAGGGAAGAGACCCATTGCAAATTGGAATGCTATGGTCACAAAGATCAAGGAGAATTACTTGCTAGAGGATCATGAGATCCAAATGCACAAGGAAAGTGTTTGAGTTGCAAGATACTTGAGTGGTTTGAGATGGAGTATCCAAGAAGAAATCAATCTTTGAACTCCTACTACTATCCAAAAGTGATTTCAATTAGCACTAAAGGTAGAAGAAAAGAACAAAAAGAAACAAGACTCCTCATCCAAAGGTAGAGGCAGGGGAAGAGATTCAAGAGGACATAGTGGTGGCTATGGTGGTAGGAGTAATGAACCTAGAAATCAAGGAGACTCCAAGCTGGTGGAACAAATAAGTGAGCCAAGTACAAGAGGAAATTATGGTAGAGGGAGAGGGTTCCAAGGTGGTAGAGGAAGATCAAGTGGTTTTAGTAGGGGATCACACTTTGCAAGCATGAAGTGTTATAATTGTGGGTAGTTAGGTCATCTTGCATATAGATTTCTGGATAAGGCTTCAAGTTCTCATGGAGAGAAGAAGATAACCTATGTTCAAGAGGAAGAAAGTAGTGTGAAGTCACCTGAAGTGAACTTGGATTCAGAACATGGAGAGAACCTCATGTTTAGGAGAGTTATACTCAAGGAACATGTTAAAGAAGAACCTAAACATAGGAGGGCTCTTTTTAGTATCAAGTGTAAGATCCTTGGAAAGGTTTGCAAAGTCCTCATTGATTCAAGTTCTACTGATAATATAATATCAGAGGAGACAGTCCAAAAACTCAAAATTGAGAGGATACCTCATACACACCCTTACAAAGTGACTTGGTTGAATAAGGGGCAGAATGTTCTTGTGAATGAACAAGCATGGGTAGACTTCATGATTGGTGGCTACCAAGATAAGATTCTATGTGACATCCTACCAATGGATGCTTTCCATTTGTTACTAGGAAGGCCATGGAAATATGATCGAGATGCTATTTACCATGGAAAGAGAAATGTGTACAACTTTAAGAAGGATGGAGTGACTTATAAAATTCAGTCACTTGTGGAGGAAGAAGCTGCAAGTTTAGTTGATCCTAATGTACTCTTGATGAGTGGGAAGGAGTTCTTGCATGAACTCAATGAAGAAGAAGGAGTGGGACTAGCTATAGTCTTGAAACCTGAGGAGACCAAGGTACTACATACTACCTTGCCTAAAGAAGTGCATCAGCTTTTGAATCAGTTTAAAGACATCATAAGTGATGGGACACTAGCCAATCTCCCTCCTCAAAGAGAAATTAGTCATCGAATTGACTTTGTGCCCAGAACATCCTTACCTAACGAGGCAACATACAAAGTGACCCCGAAGCAAAACAAGGAGATACCAAGGTAGATCCAAGAACTTCTTGATGAATGGATGATAAGGAAGATAATTAATCCATGTGTTGTCCCTATGGTTTTAGCACCAAAGAAAGGAGGTAAGTGGAGATTATGTACTAATTCTAGGGCAATCAATAGGATTACCATTAGATATAGGTTTCCATCCCTAGAATAGAAGACCTTATGGATTGTCTTGGGGGGTCTCAATACTTTACTAAGATTGACCTTAAGAGTGGGTATCACCAAATTAGGATGAAAGAAGGGGATGAGTGGAAGTCATCTTTCAAAACCAATGAGGGTCTTTATGAATGGTTAGTTATGCCCTTTGGACTTACAAATGCACCTAGTACCTTTATGAGGTTAATGAATGAAGTCCTAAAAGACTATATTAGTAGGTTTGTTGTGGTGTATCTAGATGACATCCTCATCTTTAGCAAGACCAAGGAAGAACACATGAAACACTTAGAAGTTGTCCTAAGAAGATTACATGAAGAGAAGTTAGCCATCAACCTAGAGAAGAGTGAGTTCCTCAAACAAGAACTAGTGTACCTAGGTTTTGTGGTGTCTAAAGGTGACCTCAAGATGGATCCAAGTAAAGTGGAAGCCATAGTAAGTTGGCCTACTCCTAAAATAGGGATTGAAGTAAGGAGCTTCCATGGATTACCTCAGTTTGATAGGAAGTTCATAATAGGATTCAGTGAGATATGTGCACCTATGCTCAATACTATCAAAGGTGGAGTTAAAACCAAGTTTGTGTGGACCAAGGCAGCTTAAGAAGGGTTTGAGAAGTTGAAGGAAAGAGTAGCAACTCAGCCTATTTTGGTATTACCAAGATTTTACAAGTTGTTCATTGTTGAATGTGATGCAAGCAATATAGCAGTGGGAGCAGTCTTGAATCAAGAAGGGAGACCGATTGCATTCTTTAGTGAAAGACTAAATGAGGCTAAATCAAAGTATTCCTCATATGATCTAGAGCTAAATGCATTGGTTCAAGGACTTAAAAAGTGGAGGCACTACCTATTGCCTAAGGAGTTTGTATTCTATACAAACAATCAAGCATTGAGTTACATCAACACTCAAGATAAGCTAAGTCATAAGCACATCAAGTGGATGGAGTTCCTCCAAGCCTATACCTTTACTATCAAGAACAAGAAGGGCCTAAATAACAAGGTAGTTGATGCCTTAAGTAGAAGGTTGCTGAATATCCAAGAAATCCAGCTCCAAAGCATTGGCATAGAAGGATTCAAAGGACTCTACAAGGAGGAGGATGATTTCTCCAAGGCCTACAAGGTATGTGAAGATTTTGAGAATCACTTTCATAGTGAGTTTGCTGAGTACACTTTAAAAAATGGATTTTTATTCCAGGGCAATCAGTTATGTGTACCTAGAGGTTCCATGAGGGAGAACCTTATCCAAGAAAAACATAATGGAAGCCTCAGTGGACATGTTGGCTTGAACAAGACTTTGGACATGGTGCAAAGGTTCTACTATTGGCCCAAGATTGTAAGAGATGTGAGGAGATATGTAGAGAAATGTATTGTTTTTCAAAAGTATAAGGGAACATCTTTAAATGCAGGGTTATACCAGCCTTTACCAATCCCTAGGAGGCCATGGGAGTGTCTAAGTATGGACTTTATAGTTGGTTTACCAAAGACAACTACTAGTTTTGATAGCATCTATGTGGTGGTAGATAGATTTAGAAAAATGATCCATTTCATACCATGCAAGACCACACATGATGCCAGCTACATAGCACATCTATTATTTAAGGAAGTGGTAAGGATTCATGGCCTACCAATCAACATAGTCTCAGATAGAGATGTGAAATTCATGGGGCATTTTTGGAAGACTTTGTGGAAGAGATTGGGAACCAACCTTGCTTTTGGGTCAGCCTATCATCCTCAAATGGATGGCCAAATAGAGGTTATCAATAGAGTGTTGGGGAATCTCTTAAGGTGTCTTACCAAGGAGTATGGACAAGTGTGGGACTAGGTATTACCACAAGCTGAATTTTCTTATAATGATAGCATAAATAGGTCTACCAACAAGAGCCCATTTGAAGTGGTGTATGACATGCACCCAAGAGGTGTGTGTGAGTTAAGAGAACTTGGTAATCAAGGTGGAGTGAGTGGACATGCTAAGTATTTTTCCCAATCCATGCAAGAATTCCATGAGCAGGTTAGAAGAACATTGGTGGAAGCCAATCAAAAGGTGAAGGCTAGAGTTGATGAAAGGAGAAAAGAAGTTCATTTTGAAGTGGGAGATTGGGTGATGGCACACATAAATAAATAAAGGCTTCAAAAAGGCATACCTAGCAAATTGAAAATGAGGAGAGTTGGACCTTGTAAGGTTCTAGCTAAGTATGGCTCTAATGCTTATAAGATAGGCCTACCTAGTGATCTATCTATCTCTCTGGTTTTTAATGTTCAAGACTTGGTGAGATATAAAGGACCTGATGTGAAGGATGAAGAACATAGCCTTGATGTTCATATTGATGTGAAAGATCTCAAATTACTAGCCCAAGTGAAGCCTCAAGTTGAGAAGATCCTAGACTCAAGGGTCAAGAAGAAAACTAGACATGGAGTGTACATGGAACACCTTGTGAAGTGGAAGTCTCTCCCTAAATCAAAAGCTCAATGGATTGAAGAGAATGGCTTTAATAATATGGGTATAGATGTCACACTCTTGTCTCTTAATAGGACTCAGGTTCTTTTTGTAGGGGAGTATGGTGCAGGAGCACCTAGGATAGCTCCTAGATACCTAAGTTTTTGGCTTGTAGTGATTATTGGCCAAGTCACTATACTGATGGAATTTTGGTTTGTTTTGTGTCTTAGTTAGTAAGTTTTTTTTGAATTCCAACTAAGGTCCTTAGGTAGTTGGTCTAAGTCCTAAGTGATGGACTTGATAGTCTTGGTGAAGACCCAAGGATATAGCTTGGATGCCATGAACATGTGAAAATTAGTCAATAATGTATTTTACCTATGAAATGGCATCCAATGAGTCCATTTAAGTTGATTAATGGTCTTAGAGGTTTTAGTATAGGTTTGAGAGTCTTTTTAGACCTCATGTCTCAATCTTATCAAAGTTGTCAAGCAAGATCTGAAATTTTTCATGAAAACTTTAAAAGTTGACATGACAACAAATTGGTTAAAGCCTGTTCGAGTGGGGAAGTTGGTTAGAAGTCTTAAAAAAACCAAGATTGGGTATCTAATCCTATTTAAGGCTTGTTTTTGGGGAGACCAAAGGTTGGCACTTAAGTTTTATGGGCACTATTTTGAGTTTTATGTGACTGGCAGACTGTACCCATGCATGAATTGAAGAGAAAGCTCGGTTATCCAATCTCATGGATTGAACCAGAGCAAGAAATTTGTTTATCTTATTCTTTATGTTATAGTATTTAGATTTAAGCTTTATTTGGTTCTTTATTTTACTTTCAAGCTTGTAAATTAAATTCCTCCTCTGAGGCCAGCTTGTTGGACTGTTAAGAGTAGAGGCCATTAGAATGGCTCTAACCTAGGATTCCATGGTAGGTTCTTTATGACCACTTGGAATATGTTAGGCCAATGTAAATAAAATGTAAATATGCATTTGTGTGGATTGAAATGAAAAAGTATTTTAAAGAACAGACCCTAGCCAAGCAAAGATAAGCCCGGTTAAGGAACCTGTGTTGATCCAGCATTTGGGAGAGAGATTGGGGATTGGAAATGCCTATCCAGGACCTAGAGTATATTATAAAATGTTCAAAGACTCAATCCTATGAAGGAGAGCTCATGAAAAAATTGAAAAGGGGTGGAAAAATCAAACCCTCACTGTGAACCAGTGAGGTCTAATTGGGCCTAAAAACAAGGCTAGAAACTAGGAAGAGGTTGTACAGAAGGGTTAGAGGTTTAAGGATTCTTGAATCCTTTGAAACTTCAAAAAGGGTGTCTAAAAATACAATTCTTTTGACCTCTTGTGTGGGAATTTACAAAGTTACACACTGATTTAGGGGTTGGAAGACCTACAAGGCCTAGTAGCCTTTTTAGACCAAAATTGGAGATCAGGTATTAGTAGAAGGATACCACAAGGTGAAGCACCCCAAATTGACACAAAAAAAGTCTAAAAGAGTCCTCTCCCATGCCTAACATCTGGAAACAAGAATAGGGAGTTTTGGATAAATTCCATAGTTGAATTCATTGGAAGAGTTGTGGGAGCTAGAGTGAGTTTAAGACCTTGGTAGAGATATCTTGAGGAGTAGAGGAGATTAGGAAGAATCCCTCTGATTGAAGGGTCGTAGGAACCCTAAGAAGGTAAAGAGAAGACCTAGTGAAGTCCTAGAGGAGGTAGGGCTTGTGGAAGGAAGATCTCCCTATCAGAATTCCATCACTAATGGTTATGCATCTACTACGGGTGATTCATCTAGCTAATATGATATGACTTGCCCCTTTATTTTTATTTTTTTGATGTACTAGATGCCGAATTCACTTAAGAGCATAACCCATTTTGTCATTCGACTTGTAAGTTTCATTCTTGAGAGTAGGTATTTAAGTGGATCCACCTTGGAGATGAGATTTACTATGTGGCTTAGCATGTAGTTCCAAAGTTTTTGAGTGGAGAAAATCACTACAAGGCATGTTTTTTCCATGGGTGAATAGTTTAGCTCATAGCCAAAAAGTGTGTGAATAATGTAGTAGATGGCTCATTATTTTCTATTATCATCAAGTTGTATTAGGAGTGCCCCCAGTGCTATCATGGTTGTTCAGATGTATAGAATAAGAGGTTAGCCTGGCGTTGGTAGTACGAGGATGGGTGAATTATCTAGGTAATCCTTAAGTTTTTCAAAAATTCTCTAACAGATTAGATCCCATTTGAAATTTTCATCCTTGTGCAGTAGATGTGTGAATGATTGGCACTTGTCTACTAGTTGAGATATGAATTTGTGGGCTGACTATAGCTTACCCTGTAGACTTTTTAGTTGTTTAAGTGTGCATGGTGGAGGCATGTCCATAATGGATTTTACTTTCTTAGGATCAATCTCTATGCCCCACCACAATATAATGAACCCTAACAACTTTCTTGATGTGATGCCAAAGACACACTTCTTTGGATTCAATTTCAGACCATAGTGATATAGGCAATCGAACACACGCTCAAGGATATCAAGGTGTTCCAATCACATCTTTGACTTAGTGAGGATGTCATCGACATAGTCTTTAAGGATTTTGTGGATCATTTCATAGAAGATAGCAATCATCACTCTTTGATATGTAGCTCCCACATTCATTAATCCAAATGGCATCATGTTGTAATAGAAGGTGCCCCATTGAATCGTGAATGTTGTCTTGTGTTGATCTTCTTCTGCTATATGGATTTGGTTGTATCCTAAAAAACCATCCATTAGGGATAACTTCTCATGGCCTACTGTTAGGTCAAAAATCATGTCAATATTTGGTAGGGGAAAATCATCTTTTCGACATGCCTTTTTCAAGTCTCATAAATTCGTATAGATTCTGATTTCTCCTAATGGTTTAGTGACTAGCACCATGTTGGATATCCATTCTAAGTAATCAATGGCACATATGATATTTTCTCATAGGATTTTTTAAGCTCTGCATTTACTAGGAGGGCCACCTTTGGATGCATTTTGTGTAGATTTTGTTTAATTAGTTTTGCATTTGGATCTAGTGCAAGGTGACGAACAACTAGATTCGGGTCTAGCCCATGAATGTGATTGTATGACCATGAGAAGTTGATGGTTGCGTCCTGGAGGAGTGCTATGAAATCTAGCTCTTTTCCCTCAGATAAGATACTGCAATATAGGTGATCCTTGGACATTCTTTTTTTCCCAAGTTGATAGGCTTGGTGTCTTTGATTAGAATAGATGACTATTGTAGTTTGTAGTTGCGGATGGGGGGAAGAGGCAAGTCCTCATCCTCTAGCACCTCGAAGAGGTTTTCACTAGAAGATATGCCCTTTGTTTTTACTTTTTTCGAGTCTAAATGTTCCCTACAGGGGTTTTCATGAAAGGACTTATTATCTTCTTTTTAATTTTTCATTTTGTGGCTAAAGAATTCCTCTTCCTTGAAGTATCCCTTGGGGTGAGCTTGTAGATGCATGTTGATTCTTTCCCCCAGTCTGATTGTTGGTCTGAAGCTCCCATGAATCTTAGGAGCACTTCCTCACTTTGGAACTCATCAATGTGTTCCATGCTTGGTTGATCTCAGTCTATGAGTTCAGGATGGATGAGGGGGAGGTTGATTAGGTTAATAGAAAGCTGGCAGAGGATGGAATTTCCTAGGAAGGTTTTATGATATCAAAAATATCATCATAGGATCTCTTTTCTTCCTCTTTTGGGATGTCTTCTATTTCCATAATTTCATCCTAGATGTTTAAAAGGGTAATGTTGGGAGAATTAGTGCCCATAGTTGTGGTATTGGGTCCTCATATATGTAGGAAAGGGGTATTGAAACCATGGCCTCGATGTGGCAGATTTCATGAGGATTCCATTGGGTCTTTTGTACTAGCTTTTGTAGGTTCTAGGCCACCACCATGACAGTTTAGTTGTTTAGTGGCCCATTTATGCGATGTGGGGTACTTGTCCTTGAAGTATTTGAGGAACTCAGTTTTAGGAGGTGGAGGATCCTTATACATCCATCTAGGGTTCATTTCCTAGTTATTCAAAATTTTATGGGAGATAAATGTTGATGGTCCCATTTTCTTGACTTTAGGGTCTTGTTGAAGGGGTTTGGTTTGATGACAGGGGTGTCCCTGAGTATGTGGATCGCAGTAGGATCAAGATGAACTTGTGGCAAAAATTCCAATGTCGATGGCAAGAAAATGGGTGTAATGAGGGAAGGAGGCTTCCAATGCATGACAATATGAGAAGGGTTGGGGATCGGCGTGGATATTGATTTTAGTGTCTTGATGTGATAATTTTATGCACTGATGATAGGTGGAGGGTAAAAATTTGATGGAATGGATCCATGGTCGGCCAAGGAGGATGTTGTATGGGAGGTCAAGATCAACAAAATGACAAATGGTCTCTTGAACTACTGGGCCTAGCCTGATGGGTAGCAAAATAGTACCTTTCAAGGTACACTCTAAGTTGTCATAGAATTTTATGATGATGAATTCATGAGAAATGTCACCCTTTGTATACCCCACCTATTGGATGAAATTAAATGTGCAAAGGTTTAGGGCCAAACCATTATCTATCATGACTTTCTTGATGACAAATTTATTGACCATTACGATGATGCAGAGTGGAAGATTGTGATTTGGCTCAATGGATGACATATTTGTCAGTTTGAAGGAGAGGGAAGAGGATGCAGATAAATGAACCACAAGGTTCTTGAACTATATGGTGTTGATTTATGTAGCAACACATGCCTCTTGGAGGGTGTTATTAAGGATATCCTAATAGAGGGGTGAAGTATGGAGGAGGTCAAGGATACAAATTTGGGTAGGTGTATTCCCAAGGTGCTCTAGGAGGTTGTACTATGCATTAGGGGTGGTTGTAGGATTAGCACCAATAAAATATATATGGCCTCTACATGTGGTGACTGCACATTGACTATCAACACCTTTGACTTGTATGACATTTACAGTGGGCTCAACCTAGGAGATGCAACCAACAAACTTGGCTTAATTGATATAGGGAATGGTATAGTCCTTTCTATCAACATTGCCACCTTGTTTTCCCTTGCCTTGGTTCTGAGGTGGCAGATTAGTATTGGTCAGGTTCTTGCCTATGTTGTGTTGAGGAAATACATTTTGGTATATTTTCAGGTTGGCATTAGGCAATGCTTGGGTAGGTGTTTCAACTACGATCTCCATTTTATCAATGAGGTACTGGACATAGTGTTTGAGTTTCATGCATTTCATGGTGGCATGTCCCTTAACATGGTGATAATCAAAATACTCATTGTGTTTGTAACAAGCTGGCTTGGGGGTTGACTTATCAAATGGCTAGGTTTGAGGGTAGACAATCAAGTTAGCGCTAGCTATAAGATGGAAAATGGTGTCTAATGGTTCACCAAGAGGGGTGAATGTACTCTTTTGGTTATTCTAGACGTGCGGCTTGTTTTGACCTTGGGTAATTGATATTGTGTTGGTTTGGTTGGGAAGGTTTTGAAAATGTTTCTAAGGTTGTTGGTAGGAGGGTTCCTATTGTTGACATACTGGCATAGGAGGATTAGGACCAGCCATGAAGACTTGTACGTTCTTGGTATTAGTGGCTCTATATGTAACAACATTCTTGTTTTATTCCATTAGCAAGGTTAGTCATTACTAGATCTTTCTTACGAGCTTTCCTTGTAGTTCTTAATGGAACTATCATCCAAGAGGTCTCATTCGATATCTATCCCTTTTCCTTTGATGTCTTGGAGGTCTATATGCAATTCATCCTCATGAAGTGGGATAACTTTGAATGTAGAATATCAATGAATATCTTGGTGAGATGATTTTCTATCGGTTGATATGACAGTCTTATGGTGAGGTTATTCCATCTTTATAGGTAGTCACCTAGGATCTCACCTCCCTTTTGATTGGAATTACATAGATCTAGTAAGGAGAGTTCATTCTCGACGTTGTGTGTATATTGTACCACATAACTTCTTAAAAATTTTGGCAAATGTTGTGATTGATCTGTATGGTATTTTATAGAATCACTTGATGATGATCCCTCCCAAACTCTTAGGGAAGAGGTGCATTATGAATTTTTTGGTGTATGCCACCTCTTGACAAGCCATGTAAAACTATTTGACGTGGCTAACATGATCTCCCTTCCCCCAATATTTATCAAATTTGGGAGTTTTGAAGTGCTTGGGGAAGGGGACCATTGTGATAGATCTATCAAAAGGATAGGGGTAGACCTCTTTGAACTTGAATGTCTTTCTCTCATTTTTGGCTTTGGGCTCCTTAAGAGTGTTCTTCATCTCTTCCCATTCTGAATTGACAGGTGTCGGAGTGGGTACTCCCATTGGGAAGGGGTCTGATGGAGCAGGTGAATATGGAGGGATTTTTGGGGGATATTATGGGATTGGATAGGGAGATTACCTTTCTATGTAGGTAGATTGGAATAGGTTCTAAAGAGCTTATTGGGTAATGCATTTTTTTGGAATGTTGATACATGCTATTGTGCGGCCTGCAGGATATGGTGTTGCTTGTTGTTGTTGAGGAATGAGGGGATGTTGTTGTTGTGTTGGTAAGTACTACTATTGTGGGGGAGGTTGGTAGAATGGTGGGGGTCATTGATGGGACTAGCCTTGGGCTTGTCTGATATACAAAGCAGGCGGTTGCACGAGATATCTTGCGTGATGAGAGTAACTTTGCTACTACATTGTCGATATACTTTGAGAGATGGTGGATGACATGGAAAGATAGTTAGTGAACGTGGGAAGAGATGTATTTTTAGGTTGTGGTGGGGGTTGTGTTGTATATTGGGTAGGCTGGATTCTTGTAGGATTATAGTATGTTTGTATTCCTAAGGAGTTTATTTGTGCCTTGTTAAAACCCTAGGAAGATGTGAGGCCTCACCCCGACCCATCATAGCATTTTTATCATTCACATTTTGACACTCTTTGATTTGATACTTTGATGTATGTTTGATCATTTTGATAGAGACTTATGATACTATGTTTGATGATGATGATTACATTATGCAGACTATATTTTGGATGTGGATTAGAACCTACCACATATGATTGATTTTGGTTATATATGTTCAGATATGTGAATTGATGGGAAGATTGGATCATGATTAGATTTGATTATTTCTTGGATTATACTCTACATTAGGAAGTAGCATGGATGATATGTCATGATGATTTATGAAATCTTTATGTTTAAACATTACTGAGTAAAAATTGTAATTAGGAACTGAAGTCTGCATATTGATTAATGTTGCATATATACAATTTCATGTGATTTTATTACCTTGGACTACTGATGCTAAAGTTTAGTGTGCAGGAAAGAGAATTGTGTGATGATATTATTCACCTTCATGAAATTAAGATCAAGTAGCAACAATTTAAGCTAAATACAAAGGAAATTTACTCTAAAATGTAGCTACAATCTATAACATCTCATGGATCTCTAGAAAGAAGTGGTAAGTGAGCTCTCAGCTGCAAATCCTCACTAGTGACACCTCTAAAATGAGAATAATGCTGCTATGATGCTTCTAAATGCTTATTATATGATGAATTCATGCTTAATCTAGCTCCATTGATGAAATTATGATACTAAATGCTCAAGAATGCTCTTATTGCTCTTAGAAATGATCTCATATGACTATAGTAACAATGCTTTTCAATTGAAATTCTAAGATGGAATGCTCTTCAAAATGCCTCATACTTATAGTAATTTCCCAAGGGTAGGGGGTGGAGTGAAGTAATCATGGTTATCTCATGGTTGAGTCAAAAACTTTGCATTGTTCATAAATGGGGGGACAAATGAGGGGACAAGCCTTTAAATGGTTTCAAATGTTTGGACAATTTGCAAATGTGAGTAATTTGTGTCCTTTTGTTCTCAATTTTTATTGGTTGATCACTTTGTTGAAAGAAAATAAGGATTATTAATTCAATTATTTAATTAAATTTAGCCATGCAAGGGTAATAGGTTCATTTTGATTTTTGATTAAACAACTATATAATTAATTGACTAAAATCAATTATATAGTGCTTTTGCCCCTTTTTATGCTTCATTTAATCATTTAACATCATTATTTAATAATTCTTTTGTTTTAATTGATTTTGTTCAACTTTATTTAATTATGTCCATTTTTAATGATTTAATCCCTTTTGACGATTTTTGAGCCATTTATTGATTTATTGCATTTTGATTATCACTTGTCCAATTTTACGTGTCTACAAATGCCCCTCTTTGAATTAATGTGCGAAGAACATTGATTCAAAGATTCTTTATGTCCTAATTGCAATTCCCGATGTGATTGATTGCTGCCTCTTGATATAAAAAAATTTATGATGCCCCACTGATTTCATGATGTATGATTGTGACTTTGATTTGATACCCTTATGCCCCCTCAGAAATTAAAACATATTAATTTATTGATTCGAAAAAGATTGATGATGTTTGATATAGCAAATATGTTTTAGTTTCTGACTATTGATGATATCCCACGATGTATGATTATGCCCCAGTTTTTATTTGATATGTTAAGATAAGTCAATGGCTAATTTCACCTTTGAAATTAGGTCAAAAATACCTTAAATAGGTTAAGAAACCTTCTTTTACCATTCATTTTTACTTTTCACCCTTGGTGATTTTGCTCTGATCCTCTAGCAATTTCGAGATGGTTGTGTCAATTCGGGAGCATAGATTCAAGAAGTGCCAGAGATATGTGAGACCACCTGATTATGCACCTCTGGTAAGTCATTACAAACCTTGATTTGTATTTATTGAGCATTTATTGCAATTTTATGTTTCATCATTGCGTTGTATTTGAGAAATCACGCGTAGGAAAGAATTGATTGTCACCTAGGTTGTTCTACTGTCACTTCCGTAGTTTTTATTCTCACCTCCATAATAATTTTTTATCGATTATGAAACATTTGATGCTTGCCTAGCAGGGTAAAAACTATTGCATACAACTAGGTCAAAATACACATTTTCAAATAGGTTATCACCTACACAAAACCTAACGATTTAACTCTCACCTAGGGCATGATTCTCTGTTGTGTTGCCCAATCAATTGTCGCGTAGCGCAAAATCTATCACTTGGTAGAATAATAATGTCGCTTAGGGCATAAAAAGTCATGCTTGAGATAAAATGTCACCTGGTATGATAAAAATCATGCCTGATGTCTTTTTTGCAAATTTTTTGTACTTTTCACACATGTTTTGATCGCATCTAATGAAAAATTTGATAACCCCCTGATGAGAAAGTCAGATAATTAGTGTAGGTCCATGATTGTCAACAAAACAATTAGTTTAAATATCAGGATAGTAGTACTTTAAAATATGATTTGTCAATCTGATTTGAATATTAACTGATAGGATAAATCAATCAGTGTGAAAACCGATATGATTTGATACTGTCACTTCATTCTCAGGATACAGAGAAATGAACGATGGTACTTGGTGTGATTACTTGATACTTTTGATTGACTTGAGATAGTTCCATGGTACAATGTACTGATATTATTCCTTTACCTTGCCAATAGGATCACTATCCTACTTTATACATCCGTTTAGTTGCATCATGGGTTATTGACTTAGCTCAGAGACTCACAACAGTTGAGTTTTGAGTCATTGAGAGATGTGGTTTGAGGTTCCTCCTTGATCTCCCACGGTTCCATTTGAACCATGGATTATTGACTACAGTGGTGGAGCGATGGCACTCCAACCACCACACATTCCACTTTCCCTACAGAGAGATGACGATCATGCCAAAGGACGTGTATTGATTATTGTAGATTCCTTGCAGGGGTGAGTTGGTCTACTATGATTCTGCATATGATTCCTCTATCTACCAATGAGCATTCAAAGACAACACTATTAGAGATGGGGATACTATTGCATGGCCTCAGTTTTCCTCTTTTCCCACATTACCAGCAATTTTGGGTGCATTGATTGGCGGTCTACTTCTTCCCGATTGGCGAGGTCATGGTTTTTTAGTCAATTGGGGCCAGATTATAGAGGATTTACTTGCTCATCCTCAATGGTTTGATTGGGGTTCCTGTGTCTTGGCACAGTTGTATCATGATTTACATGAGGTAGTCTATCGGGGTAGTGCATCATTGTCAGCGGGTGTTATTGTTCTGCAGTTGTGGATATGGGAGAATCTTCCCATTACTAGGCCTATTTTTTATAGGGTTCAACCTCAAGGATATCCTTATGCTTTCTTATATACAGGCATGGTCATACAACATCATATGGGTCATTTGGATTACTAGCAATGTCAGATTGATGATCTGGATTAGGTTATATGGCGTCCTTATCTTGATTGTGATCATTGGAGAGAGGATGGTGATGAGTTACCATATATGTTTGCCCCTCACTGGATGATTGGGTGCACTCCTACCACTATTGAGCACTTCTGCTTTGGTAGAGTTTTGAGATAGTCTGGGCAGATTTAGGATATGCCTTAGGGCAATGCATTATATGCTCAGGTATAGGTAGAGATCTCTCTATGGGGTCCATGTATTGATTACCAGTTTGCATTAGATCAGATTGCGGGTATGACTATTTGTAGATGAGAGATACTTCCTTGTATGGCTGATGCCAGGATGTCACATGAGTATGCAGATTGGTGGGCTCGCAATAGGTTTCCTCGATTTACTGATCTAGTTGAGCCTATTCCTGGACATCATGATGGTGAGAGGGGTGGTAGACATCGGAGAGGATGAGGACATAGACATCCTTGAGTTGCTACAGGGGGATTCAGGTGAGACGAGATTAGGGTCATGATAGATAGGTTAAAGCACAAGATGATGTAGCTGATAGATAGCCTAGAGCAGATAGGCAGGATAGAGTGCATAGACATCAGAGAGCTCAGAGACATGCATAGATTGATGCAACTAGGAAGGTTCTTGGGAGATTAGATCCCTTGGTATAGTTACAGAGAGTGGCCTTAGCTCAACATGATGGTGATGTGGTTCATTAGGATCAGGCACAGTAGGATGATGCACAACAGGATGATGGGGCTCCACAGATGCCTCCACCAGCTCCATAACCAGAGGGTGCATAGGGTGATCGCATGGATGGATTAGAGTGAGGTTTATAGTCTATGAGGATAGAGATATCCACTATTGTGGGTTGATTGGACCAGGTTGCCTCTTTATTACAGCAGCTTGTATTAGTCATGGTTGTTCAGAGGTAGGATGGAGCAGGTACATCACAGGCTCCTCCCCCACAGGATGGTAGAGGGCCAGATGGATCTGGTGCTATAGGCTCTTGATTGATATGATGATAGATTTACTCAGTGTTGCTGCTCCACCTTTCATGTTATTCTCATTGATTAGAACATTTGATATATCACTTTGATGATATCTTGACATATTTGATGTATTGGATCCTCCTTTTGATGATGATATATGATGACATACTTCTTGATTCTCTTTGATGAGTTGATTATAAGATTATCTTTTATGCAGCTATATGATGTTTTATTTATGCATTTACTTGGATTCATGCTATGAATGCAGTATCTTACTTTATGATATATATAGATGTATGCAAAGATGTGTGAATTTGGTGATGCTCTTCTATTTTTCATGTATGGATGTAAAATGTTTAATGGAAATGCACATGTATGTTCCTATGTTTTTGATTTTTCAATGTATGCCAGTCTATCCTTAACTATATGAGTGCACATGATGTATGAATGATTTCTCATTGTAATATGTGGATAATGAATAATGCTCAATGCGTGTATGCAAAAGATAATCTCATTTTTGTTATAGTGTTTTATCAAGAATGAATGTTATTATTGAACCCCCTTTGCTTAAATGTTTTAACTAACCAAGATTATTGATGTACCCCCTCGTTCCCTTGGAAAAGTAACCATAAACACATGCATTTGATCAAACAAGACAATGCAATTAATCTAACAAGATAATGCAATTAATCTAATATGCCTTGCAATGAACCTAAGTGTCACCAGCTTTTAGCAAATAAATGCCTTGAGGATAAATTTTCATCATTCAACAATTTGGGACCAAAAAGCTTAGTACAATCAACACTGACCACATCATGATGATATGAATACTACTTTTTATCACATTTTGGTAACCTCTTTGTTGAACCAAGTACAATCCTCACTAGTTGGATGACCAAACTATGGGAGTTTGAATACTAGTGTCAACAGATTCAATGTTGCAAGTGGATTTTTGGTATCAAGATATAGAAGATCTAAATAGCCAAGGGATCCGGTTGCGTAAACAAACAAAGGTCAATCCACCCTCTTATGAAATAGTCCTTGATGGTTCTTTGATGACCATGTCATTAAATGAACTCTCATAAGGTGACAAATCTTCCTCCAAACAGTCACTCAAAGGCAATAAAATATCACATCTTTATCATGGCTAATCTAGTCGAAACATCATCGAATAGCTCCAAAGATATGATAAAAAGTCAAGTTCATCAAGATTTTAACAAAAATTTCAAGTATTTTACCATGTTTCATTACTTTGCAAAGAAAGACAGCTTTTGAATGTTTTGCCATGTTTTATCATTTTCAAAAAGATTTCCAAGTATTCCGATCTTTAAGATGTGTTTATCAATTTTTAATCCTGAATAATAAATTTAATGAAGGTTCAAGGATCATGTTGTAGGATCAAATACTTAGGCTCAAGAAAACTTTCCATCTCTTCTGAAATTCTGATAAAATCTCTCTCCGACGTGACTGATTGTAGCACTTATTGAATCCATTGGATGCCAAATTTACCATCTTCCTATGCCCTCAAGTGATAAATGTGATTGGTTGACAAACTTAGGGGTGATAGACAATGCAACCATGCGACAGATGCAATGGTGGTTGTACAAATGAGATGGTGGAAATGCAATATGGACATATGCAACCTAGGAAAGACAAACTTAAGGGAACCAAAGGCACTTGCTTACCAAGTTTTCACCTTTAGGATGGATCAAGCTTCTTCTTTTTTTTTTGTTTTTGCAAGCTTTTTCTCTGTTTTTTTTTTTGCTACCAAGGTGCCTATTTACTAGGTTTTCACCAACGCACTTTCTTCTTTTTCAATTTTTTTTTGTATTTTTCCTTTTTTCTTTTTTTTTGTTATCATCAAGGTGCCTATTTACTAGGTTTTCACCAAGACAACATTTTTTGAATCATATCTGAATGTTTTTCCTTTCTTCAGGCTCCATTTTCCACTATTTTTGATCTTTTGTGTTTTTCCATTGTTTTTGTATTTTCAAGATCTCTTTTAAACTATGTACAATAAATAGGATGCTCTTTCAGCTGATACTCTTTATACTCTTTATGTGTAGAACCTTTTGAGATGAATACTATTGATAGGTTCTTGAAGTTCTCCTTCACAATCTGATAATTTATAAGTTCCCGTGCCAAATGAAGAGATGATGATGAATGGGCGAAGCCAATTAGCTTCCCATTTGCCTTTCTTCTCCCTCTCAACCTAATTCTTTGGATTCTCTCTCAATACCAAGTCTCCTACCTGAAAAACTCTCGGTTTGATATGTTTATTATAGTTCCTTGAGATTCTATTTTGGTACACTTTCAGGTGTTCATAAGCTTGTGTTTGATGTTCTTCAAGTAACTCCAATTGTTGAAGTCTAGCAACTCTATAGTCTTCATCTGTGATCAATCCTTATAATGACACTCGTAGAGATGGGATTTCAACCTCTAATGGTAGAACTACTTCGGCCCCATAGACTAGTGAGAATGGCATGGATCTGGTGGGTGTTCTTATGCTAGATTTGTAGGCCCATAATGCTAGATTAATTTGCATATGCCAATCCCTTCCTAATTTGTTGACTGACCTTTTCAAGATCTTCAATATATTCTTATTCATGGCTTTGGCTTGCCCATTTCCCTAAGGGTAATAAATTGATGATGAATGGTGAGTGATATGAAATGTAGTACATAGTTCATCAACATCCTTATTCTTGAACTGTTTTCCATTATCTGTTATTATGGCATGAGGAATACCATATCGGCAAATGATATGATTTAAGATAAACATGGAAATTTGTTTTCCTATTGCCGTTATCAAGGGAACCGCTTCAACCCACTTGGTAAAATATTCTATTGCGGTTATGATATGTTTGTGCCCATTTGAAGAAGGTGGATTTATGACGCCAATTAAATTAAACCCCCATTGATAGAAAGGCCATGGTGTGACAAATGGATGTAATTCTTGTGCCGGTGCATGTATCATGTCACCATGATATTGGCATTTTCTGCATATCTTCACAAAGTGGCAAGCATCTTTTTCCAATGTCTTCCAAAAATACCCTAAGCGAAGGATTTTCTTAGCTAGATTTAACCCGCTTGAGTGCAACTCGCAAATGCCTTTGTGAACCTCTCGTAAAGCTAATTTAGACTCTTCTTCCTCTAGACACCTAAGTAACATCCCGTCGAGACCCTTACAATACAATGTTTCAAAAAGGATTAAGTAACGGGAGACTTGGTGTATGAAATTGTATTTTTGAGCATGGGTTTGGTCTAAGGGTAGCACTTGGTCTTTAAGGTATGTATATATAGGTTCGTACCAAGGGGAGTCATGTCCATGTAAGAGGGAAACAATTTGGGTTTTAGGAAGGTCAAATGCCGGTTTCACTAACTCTTCCACCAAGAACTCATACTTCTCATTTTGATCTGGTTTTTGTAACAAAGAAGCCAAGGTAGCCATGGCATCAGCTACTTTGTTTTTCTCTCTAGGAATCTGTTCAAAGGTGATCAATGCAAATTATTTCTTCCATCCATCAATCATAGTCTTATAAGGCATCAACTTTTCATCTTTAGTGTTATATTCATTGTTGACTTGATTAATGATGAGTTGAGAATCTCCATTAATTTGTAGCTCTTTTATATTCCACTCTAAGGCCATTTTGATGCCTATGACTAGTGCTTCATATTCCGCTATGTTATTTGTGCATGGAAACATAAGCTTGTAGGATTTGGGAATAGTGTAACCTTGGGGAGTTACCAATAATATGTCGGTCCCGGAACCTCCTTGAGTATAGGATCCATCAAAGTATAACTTCCACATTTTTGCCTCTATGTTGATAATGGTGAAATCCAAAAATTCCACTTGAATAGTTTGTGTAGAGGTCATGGGACTTTCAGCTAAGTGATCTACTATCACTTGTCCTTTGATTTCCTTTCTATCGACATATTCAATGTCGAATTCACTCAATATCATCACCCATTTAGCTATTCTACCTGTTAAGGTTGTTTTACTTAACAAATACTTGAGAGGGTCTATCTTGGCAATCAACTTGACCTTATGCATCAACATATAATGTCTCAACTTTTGAGATACAAACACCACTGCTAGACAAGCTCTTTCCATAAATGTGTAATTAAGCTCATATTTTATCAATGTTCTACTCAAATAGTAGATAGCTCTTTCCTTTCCTTGTTCATCCTCTTGCACCAAAAGTACTCCTAGGGATCTTTCTATAGCAGATATGTAGAGAAGTAATGCTTTGCCCTTGATTGGTGGCATGAGAATGGGCAGATTTACCAAATAGGTCTTCAACAATGTAAAAGCTTGATCACATTTGGCATCCCATATAAATATAGTATCTTTATGTAGCAACCTGGTGAAAGAATGACATTTTTCAGCCAATTGAGAGATAAACCTTCTTATGGATTGGATTTTGCCTTGCAAGGATCTCATTTGGCTGATGTTCTTAGGTATCTCCATGTCCATTATAGCTTGTACTTTCTCGGGGTCCACTTCAATCCCTTTGGCGGAGACTATATAACCGAGTAACTTGCCGGATTGGACTCCGAAGGCACATTTCTTTGGGTTTAATCTGACCTTGAATTGCTCCAACCTAACAAATATCTTTTTCAAAATGTAAAGGTGTTCTTCTCTTTTGTGGGATTTTGCCAATATATCATCCACATAGTCTTCTAAAAATGTGTGCATCATGTCGTGGAAGATAGTTGTCATGGCCCTTTGATATGTGGCTCCGGCATTTTTAAAACCGAAGGGCATGACATTTTGACAAAAAGTGCCCCAAGGGAAAGTAAATGTTGTCTTTTCTTGGTCCTCAGGTGCAATTTTGATTTGATTATACCTGCTAAAACCATCCATTAATGAGTACATTGAGTGTCCTACCGTCAAATCCACTATGGCATTTATGCTCAGAAGTGGGAAATCATCTTTAGGGAAACCAAGATTTAGATCTCTAAAATACAATGTTGGAGATCCATTCGGCATATTCTATTGCTCTTATGAATCCTACTTTCAACAATTTTTCCAATTCTTCCTTGACCAAAAGAGCTATGTGGGGGTGCATTTTTCTCAAATTTTGCTTAACGGGCTTAACCCCTGGTCTAACATTCAAATGATGCATTATAAAGTCAGGATCTAATCCGAGCATGTCAACATATGACCATGAAAAGTTTACTTGTTGTTCTTGGAAGAATTTGATGAAGTCTTCTCTTTCTAGAGGTGTAAGTGATGTTGCCAAGTGTATAAACCTTGTATCCACTTCCGTGCCAATGTTAACTTTTTCCGTTGGCTCTATGAGTATAGGGGACCTTTCCTCTTCATGTTCGGGAAAAGTATCCAATCTCTCTTCCTTTGATGCCAAAATTGGGTTTTCACCAAAGGAAACATCTTTTATCTTTATTTTTTTTGGTTCTAATGCTAACACATAATGGTTTTCAACACTAGAAATTTTCTTTTTCTTATTATTTTTTTTTTGTTCTTTTGACTAAGAGATTGGACCCCTGCTACTATCATTATGTCCGTATTGAATTCATTGGTGAAAGAGGGTTCAACCGCATTAAGGTAGTGATTCATTGCTTGGTCATTGGGAAAGTAAAGTAGGTCATTTGGTTCGGTTTGGTCCCAATCAATGAGGTCCAGATTTATCAAAAGTAAGGGTTCATTGGGTAAAATGTCATCAATAGGTGTTATGGACATGACTTCATTTGAGGGTTCGTACATTGTATCATTTAGATCTATGATGTGCGCTTCCTCAAGATGATCCATGGAAGAAGGGTCAAATTCCCCTTCACTTGAGTCCTCATCAACCTCTAAGGAAAACAACATGGGAAAAGCCACAAGTGGGTTAAAACTAACATTTGAATCTCCCTCCTCTGAAGGCATCCAAAATGTTTCTATCCATGCTCCATTGGTAGGTACTTGCTCTATATTAGGCCTTTGAATATGAGGTTCTTCACTAATTTGAGCTTCTTGCCTTGGGATTTTTGCATAAGTATGTATAGCAACCACTTCCTTATCATGACATGATTCATCTGAGAAGGTATCCCATTCATAATCCTGAGAATCATCACTATCTCCTTCGGATTCTAAGACATTTATTTGAGGATAAAAATCATGCATTGGGCTTGAACTTTCTCCTTTGAATTGAAAACCTACTCCAAATTTTTTGTGACTTGCCCTCCAAATAGGTTCAATAGGTTCTAATAAACCCCTATTTCTTTGGCCTAAGGGTCCTCTTCCCTTGTATCCCATCTTCTGCATTATATCAAAGCCTTTCCCATATTGCTTGGTTTGTATCTTTACATGCTGAATTCTTTCCATGGGAGTGTTGGAGGTATCTTCCTCATCATGGTAAAGCCATTGAAGGACATCATCTTCTTCCTTATCCCATGTTTCTTTGTTATCTTCCCTTACAAAATAGGAATTATACTTATGTGGAAGATGTTCTTTTGATGGTTTACCATGTGATTTTGGAGATGTGGGCATGTCAAATAGAGAAATAAAATATTCCCCTATTCCTTTTGAACTAATCTTGCATTGTTTTTCAAAATTATTCATCATTTCACTCATGTGTTGGTAAAAATCTTCCTTGGCTTTTTCCTTTTCTTCTTTAGTAGGTTTATAAATCACCATCTCTGATTTAGGTGCTAGTTATGAACTTTCCATTGCATTTGGACCCTCATAGCTCACTTTTTCCTTTCCCTTAGTTGATGTTGCTGAGCTAGGTCGAGGAGGGTGTTGAATAACATCTAATATTAGTTCTTTCATTTTAACATCTTCAATTGTGGTTCTTTGAATAATTCCCTCCCGGTTATGTGGAATGTATAACTCATGAGGAGGTTTGAGTGCATTGCAATATTGGAATGGGTTAGAGTCTCCTCCAACCGTGATTTCTTCACCCATGTATGGAAATTTTATGCATTGGTGGTACGTGGATGGGATTGCTTGCATCTTGTGGATCCATGGTCTCCCCAACAAAATATTATAAGTTAATTTCATGTCCAGCACTTGGCAATTGGTGTCCTTCTTGACAGGTCCCACTTGGATGGGCAATACAAACATGCCTTTAGAAGCTCTTTCAGCTTCATCATAAGCTTTAATGGTGATTTTCTTTGTAGGGTCAATGCAAGACTCATATAGACCTAAGGATTTGACAAGACTTAATGTGCAAATGTTGAGACCAGCCCCTCCATCAATGAGGGCTATTTTGACTCTATGCCTTTTGATTAAGACCTCTATATGCAATGGTAGATTTTGAGGATGGGTTATAGACATGTCATCTTGATCGGAAAATGAAAGACAATGAGGTGCTACAAGATGACCTACCATGTTTTGAAACTTTTCTACCTCTAAGTTAGTAGGAACATGTGTCTCTACTAGAGCTTTTTCCAAAATCTCCTTATGGTTTGGTGACAATTTCAATAACTCTAAGATAGAGATTTGTGCTGGAGTACGTTGCAATTGATCAACCAAACTATAAGGCCTTGCTGCTATAGAAGGCTATTTGACCACAATGTTGGATTGCAGGATGTTAGTGCTTTGAGGAGCTATCCCTTGTAGGGTTATTCTAGAATTTTTCCCTCTTGTAATGACATTTGATGCTTCCTTTTGAGTTTGTTCATTGACTATTATAGCATTAACAATATGATCATAAGGTGGCACAAAGTTGAGATTATTGGCGCTTTGCTTCTTGCTATTTGATGACTCTCCCTTATCATGTTTGTAAAAAGGTTGTTTGAATGCTGTATGATCTTCATTGTTTGGAGGTCTGTCAATGGTGATTGTGCCATTATCAATTAAATCTTGCACTACATTCTTTAGTTGTAGACATTCATTTGTTGTGTGTCCTTGAATTCTATGTTACTCATAATGGCTATCAGCACTCCACCAAATAGGCTTATTATTTGGTTTGTAAGGTTGAATTTTGGGTAAAGTAATGACATTATTAGCCATGAGAATATTTAATGCCTTTTCAAGGGGTTCACCTAAGGGTGTGAAGTTCTTTGGAGGAGTTGGCCTCAAATATTTATCAAATTTAGTACTCCTTGAATTATCTCCTTGATTTCCATTGTTGGTGTGGTTGTTGTTGGATGGTGCATTGGAACTCTGATTGGTATTATTCACTTGGTTAGGTGTCCTTGTAAGAGAAAAGGGGACCACCTTCAAGTTGCTAGATTCAACTACTCCATCATTCACAATTCCCTTATTGTTGTTCTTATAATGACTGTTACTATTGAACTAATTATTCTTTTGATTATTGCCATTGTTGCCACTGTTGGAGTTGTTCTTATTATCTTTGTACAGTTTGAGTTCTCCACTTTTGACCAAAACTTCCTCCATGGTTACTCCATTTTCAATTAGATCTTGGAAGGTCTTTGGACATTGCATTCGTAAGTGATAGTTTGACTCATTACTCAAACTATTTATGAAGATATCCATCTTCTCTTTTTCAGGCACACTTCTAGGATATCTTGCAAAAACTGTCCTCCACCTTTGTAGAAAAGTGAGGAATGCCTCTCCATCTTTTTTTTTGTGTTGCATAACATTATCATCATGACCTCATGTTTAATGTTATATGAGTAATGAGCCATGAATTTTGAAGCTAACTCTTCGAAGGTTTTAATGTCGGAGGGTAACTTAGAAAACCACTCCATAGCCATGCCTCCTAAGCTTCACAAAAATAATCTCATTAAATATGTTGTATCATGCATGAACTCTAAGCTCAATGCACAAAACTCCCATAAGTCATCTTGGGGATCCGTCGTTCCTTCGTACTTGTCATATTTAGGAAACACAACATTGATTGGGAATGGCACCATAACCAAGCTTTTATCAAACGGGAATATACACAATGCTTCTATAGAGAAAGGCTTGGGAGCCCCGCTTTGCTTGATGTTATCTAATTACATTTGAAACATCTTGAATTTCTTGTTCATGATGTCTAAGGTACTCTTCTCAACTTCTGATGCTTTAAGTTGGTTGGCATCATAGTCATGGGGAAGCTTGAGACCTTTTTGTACTAAGTCCATGAAATGTTTTTCTCTATCTTTGTCCATTGCCTTTTCCATGAGCTTCCTAAAATAAGGACATTGGATAGCCTCACTAACTTTTTCATCCGTGGCATCTTCTGCCATTGGTTTGATGTTAGTTTGAGTGTGAGTTTGGTCAACTCCTTGAGCATTTTGATCTACTCCTCCATTGTTGGTATTGCCTTGGTTATTAATATTGCTTTGGTTATTTGTGTCAATGCCTCCACTATTGGAATTACCTTGGTTGGTGAGATCAATACCACTATTATCCTTACCACCCAAACTACCATAATACATCATGTTGTCTTCTTTTTCTTGTTCGGATGACTTTTGTGGTACTCTAGGAGTAGTTTCATCTTCGGGATAAGGGAGCTCTTGTCTCAAATAGGTCCCGTCAGCTTGCAAGGTTTGCTTGATATAATATGATCTGGTGAATGCAGGAATGAACCTTGGATACAAGTTAAGACTACTTGGGATCTAATCCTTTGCAAAATTTTGACAGATATGTGAAATAGGATTTTCGACCAAACTGTAAGTTGAATCAGTGAAAACTCAAAAAAGGGTACTCAAATTGATATTCAAAATTTTTTGATTCTTCTTGGAAGTACTCTCTGTTTTCCCTTTTTGTTTTCTAGGTGTGTTTGAAACCTGCTTAGGCGTATACTATTTTGTTGATAGGCGGCACTCTATAGATGTACAGGCGACACTTTTCTTGCTATTAAGTGGGTTTCCAGTATTTAAAGGTGTGTTTGAATCTCTGTTAGGTGGGACTTTACTGTGTCCACGTGTGTTTAAACCAGTCACAGGCATGATTGAACAGCTGATAGGTGTGTTTAAAATGTGCCCAAGCGACACTTCTCTGACCAGGGTATAAAATTTTGGATTTTTAAAAGTTTTGATCAGATATTTTTGGAAATTTCTTATTTTGAAAATTAAAAACAAATGCAACACACACATAAATGTCTCTAAACAACAATCTAATGTGTATATTCTCAAATTTTTTCACAAGTATAGCACAAGAATGAATTCCAAACAAGCTACCTAGAGTCAAATTGCCTTGTAATCATGGCTCTACAAGGTGGCCTTTCTAATTTACTTGGGATTTAATTAGTATTCTGTTCAAATGAATTAAAATCTCTCATCCCCTAAGTATGTAAAGGGGCTTCCCACATGCACTGAGGCACGATTTTGCACAGTCCGTAAGGACTACTAGAGGAAGTTCGAAAAAATTAAAATCCCTTTGTCATGCACCCCATTAAGGATGCATGCATTTCATTTTATAGTGGGTCGGATTCTCATGGAAAAAGAAAATGTATCCCACTTTGGGCTGTCCCTCTCACTAGCCTTGCTAAGGCAAATTCGGGAGGTGAGCCCATTAAATCTCTAGCATGTTCATTTTGTAAATAAGGAAAATTGGAATTAAAGTAAAGTTTTTGGGAGTTTGTTTGACCAAGAAGGTGAAGAGCATATCCCTAACTTTCCTTTTGATTCCTAAACACTTCAAACACTTAGTTCTTTTTCAACCTCTTGACAAGGAGGTTCTTAGAATTGAAATGTGTGGTTCAATGTCCTTTCTATTTAAGCTGGATTTAAATGACAATGCCACAAGTTAAGGGAATGCAGGCTTGTTTAAGTGAAATACCTCTCCTTGTAGCTAGCAAAGGCTAGGGGCATTTTTGATTTATTGATTTTCATTTTTCACTCACCTTGGCAATTGCTCCAGCTCCCTCCTCCAACAAGTTAGTCCAACACAACCAATTCACAATGAGGGGAAACCAAACTTGCATGCAATCAATCAAAAGATTTAAATGAAAGAAACTTTAAGCTCAAGGTTCATAAATCTAATTTAGAGACACAAATTTTTGCTTCTAAGCTTCAATCATAGCTAAATACTTCTCATATACCTTGACATCCTCATCTAGTGTGGATTCAAGGAGAGCCTTTGTATGCACTTGATTCTCCTTCTTTATTTTCTTTGCCAATGCTTTTCCCTCCTTGTTGAACCTATTTTCTAACTTTTTCACTCTCAGATGTTTGTTCATTTACTGATTAACAACAAACACAGATAGTCAGATTTTCAAATTTATCCAATTAAAGACCAAGATAGAAAATAAACCGCAGGCAACATCATCCAGCTAATAAGCATGAAAAAATTACTCGAAGGCATGACTTTAGTGATTAGCCACAACACTTATCAGTGACACAGGTGACATCAATAATTTCACAGGTGATAACTGTTTGTGCGCTAAGTGTGAACAAACTTTAAATGGGCAGAAAATAACCAGAGAAAAGCAATATTTCACAAATTCAAAGCGATAAAGAAATTATCAAACACGCAACTTTAAACTCTAAATACAATATCAATCCATTATTCCAAGCGATAACAAATTTATCAGAAATGTGAATTTAAACTTTAAAGGCAAGGTAAAGAAATCCTTAAAGCGACAGTAAATAATAGGTAAGTGATACTTCTTGCCATGGAGGTGTGACTTTATCCTGTAAAGGATGAATGCTTTGTTGTTGTAGGCATGAGTTTCCAGCTAGTAGGCATGAGAACAGACAGCTGAAGTGACACCAAAACAATTCCAAGCGTGAGCAAATTTAGCAAATTCTTGTAGAAAACACACAAAAACAACACAAAAATGCATGCAAAGATGATTTAAATCACCAATTTGTTAGAATTTGAGTGCGCCATTTGTGTGATGATATTAAGATCAAGTAGCAACAATTTAAGCTAAATACAAAGAAAATTTACTCTAAAATGTAACTACAATCTATAACATCTCATGGATCTCTAGAAAGAAGTGGTAAGTGAGCTCTCAGCTGCAAATCCTCACTAGTGACACCTCTAAAATGAGAATAATGCTGCTATGATGCTTCTAAATGCTTATTCTATGATGAATTCATGCTTAATCTTTGTAAATGGAGCTAGATTGCTCTTAGAAATGATCTCAGAAATGATGAATTCTATGCTTCTAATTGCTTATTCTATGATGAATTCTATGCTTCTAATTGCTCTTAGAAATGATCTCATTTGACTATAGTAACAATGCTTTTCAATTGAAATTCTAAGATGGAATGCTCTTCAAAATGCCTCATACTTATAGTAATTTCCCAAGGGTAGGGGGTGGAGTGAAGTAATCATGGTTATCTCATGGTTGAGTCAAAAACTTTGCATTGTTCATAAATGGGGGGACAAATGAGGGGACAAGCCTTTAAATGGTTTCAAATGTTTGGACAATTTGCAAATGTGAGTAATTTGTGTCCTTTTGTTCTCAATTTTTATTGGTTGATCACTTTGTTGAAAGAAAATAAGGATTATTAATTCAATTATTTAATTAAATTTAGCCATGCAAGGGTAATAGGTTCATTTTGATTTTTGATTAAACAACTATACAATTAATTGATTAAAATCAATTATATAGTGCTTTTGCCCCTTTTTATGCTTCATTTAATCATTTAACATCATTATTTAATAATTCCTTTGTTTTAATTGATTTTGTTCAACTTTATTTAATTATGTCCCTTTTTAACGATTTAATCCCTTTTGATGATTTTTGAGCCATTTATTGATTTATTGCATTTTGATTATCACTTGTCCAATTTTACGTGTCTACAAGAACCATGGAAACTATTCGAAGAATCAAGGCTAAACACATGTGAATTGAGTAAGCCAAGGTTTAATCTGATTAAGAGATTTAAACCTCATTGTAATGTGATCTTGTTTGTAAATGTGATTTTTATGTGTGTTAATAGTTTGAATCCATGTTGATAATTAGGACATGCCATTTTGAATGTAATGTGTATTGTGGTTGTGTCACTTGACACTTGTATTGTCCATGTGTATGGTGACATGTCAAATTAGGGCTTGGGCAAGAAACACCTAGTCTTATAAGATATTATATTAGTCCCCACTTGCATGTAGATGTCTTGTAGGGATCACATCAAGCTGAAACTCGGATTTGGACTTTAGGGGTACTTTAGAGGGGTCAAAAATGACCCTAGGGTGTAGTTTTGGCCTAAATTAGCTAACCCTAGGTGGGTACCTTGGGTTGGGGGCTAGTTTTTACCTATGGGAAAGCCTAGATCACTATTATGGCCCTCCAAAAAGCCTACTTTTCAAAAGTTGCGAAAATGGAGGTGGCCACATACATTCTAACTTGTCCCACACTCCTTGCTAAACCCACAATTAAGAGGGGGGACAATAGGGAAGACCAAGAACTTGGTGTCGTGTCTCATTTAATGCTAGTTCTTGAGTACATCTTTAGAGGTCTTTTTAGGGGGATTGGGGAGACTTAATGGGTGTTCATCCACTCTCTAACTTTAGAGACAATAAGGGTTGGAGGAAGGAGAAAGGAGAAAAGATAAGGACTCAACTCAACTTCATTCTTCCATTTTGCATTGGACCAAGGTTGGTCGTCTTACCATGGAAAAGCTTCTTTGTTTGAAAAATCATGAGGAAGATTATTTGTGTAGATTGTATTTGTAGATATGCTTATTTCTCTTGCTATGGAGGAATTCTCATTGCATTGTTATTTTGATGTTGTAGTGTAGGATGAACTTGTGAAATATTGTATGTAAGTTTCTTTGTAAATCTTTCATTGTTATGTTGGGTTGGGGATTGCATTTGAGTTTTGCATCATTCTTTGTTTTCCTTGGGTTTGGGAGTTTTGTTCATGGGGGTTAAGGCTTTACTCACTCTTTGGGAAGGGAAGAAGTGGCTTTGGGTGAAGGGGTTAGTTGGGCTCTCCATTTTAATGAGAGTCTCTTCTCTTGGAGAAGAGGGAAAAATTCATGGGGTCTGGGCTCCATGAAGCCATGATGTAAATCATTATATTTTGGAATGGAAATGACAAGAAATGTATATGGAAGAAATGAGAAATGTGGCCTTGGAAAGGCATGGAAACACTTTGTTGAGAATGTAAATTGGTATGGCATTCTCCTCCTTGGAAAATCCCACCTTTGCCCTACTTCAATGGGTTTGGAAAATCCATTTGTGAAGCCTTGGTTGGGAGTTCTTTGTAGTTTTGTTCAATCATGTATTTTGTGAGCTTTGTGTTTGTATATACCCATTTTGCCTTGATTCTCCAAGCTCGGGGGTGGTCTCCTTGATACCTTGGTTGGGAGGTGAGCTTCCCATGGTTCTCCTCTTTTGTTTTTAGGTTTAAAGGCCATGTATTGGCAAAGAATAAAACTTGGAGAGTTTCTATTTTGTTGTAATTGTGAAGGCAAATTATGTTGTGGCATTGTGGTAATCATGTAATGGGAAAAGCTCTCCATTGTAGAAATGTCTACTTATAGTGTTGTAAAATGATACTCTCTCTTCATTTAGTCATTGTGAGGTTGTATTTGGAAAGGTGTAATTGAGTGAATCTTGTTCATCCCTCTTGTATCTCATATTTGTGGAATGTTACAAAGATTGTATTTCATTATTGTAAATTTTGCAAGTTGGAAAACAATGGAAATGATAGAATCATGGTTGAGATGAAAACAATGTGTTTAGTCCTTAAAATGTAAAGATTGTATTAGCATCCCATCAATATAAATCATCAACTTGATATTACATGTGAAGCTATCCTATGTTGGAAGAAATAAAAAGCTAAAATGAATTAGGAGCTTTTTTTGTTGTCTCATTGATATCAAATTCAAGATTAAAATCATATTGGTCCTATGGTTGTAAAGAAAATTCATCACATCTTGTATGTGCAAACTAAATCAATAGAATAGCCCTTTGACTATTAGCAAAAAAAAATAAAAAATGAAGCAAACACAAGAGACCATAGACAAAAAAAAAAAGGGCAAGGATAGAGACCTACAGGTCTCTGGAAAATGTATGGGAGAAATCCCATACATTTTCCAAAAACCATAGTTTATATTCTATATTAAAACTTCCTCCACTTACCATAAATAAGCCTTGTTAAATAAAAGAAACAAAAACTATAATATATTTTCCTTCTAAGGAGGTCAAATCTAGCTGGTGGGACCCACTTGGATCGCCACCCCAAAAGGCCTCCTCATAATAATTCATAATACATATAAAAAATAAAATTTATTGACAAAATGCAAAAGAGGGATGAATCCGTATGAGGTTACTTTTCATCATCATATATATATATATATATATATATATATATATATATATATATATATATGCGTTTACATTTTATTAAATTTATTTTAAAAAAAAATTTGCAAATTTATTATGGGGGGTGGGGTGGTCCCCACATGCCCCCCCTTCACGACACCCTACGCACGGCAATGCGGGCCTGCCGAGGCAGGGTACCACATTGCCAGCAATGCGGGCCCGACCATCAGTCCCTTAGGGACTTAAAAACATGCCATGCGCTTTTTCTTTTATTTGATTTTTATTTTTATTTTTTATTTGTTAATAAATATATTTATTAACAAATATATTTATTAATAAATATATATTTATTAATTAATTTTTTTAATTATTAGTTAATAAAAATGTTTATTAATTAGATTTTATTATTATTAAATAATACTTTATTTTATTTTAGTTAATTAAATTTATTAATAATAGTAATTAGTTTTAATTAGTTAGTTAGTTAGTTAATTAGTTCATGCTTCTTAAAGGTGAATTTAAATAATTAAAACTAAATATTAATTATTAAGTGTAATTTAATGAGTTAAATTAAATCTTAATTATTAAGGGTATCTTAATTGAATAAATTAAATTTTATTCATTAAGTGTAACTTTGCTTATTGTAGCACTTAATTAATCTTAATGTTCATCACGCTCTTTAAATATTAATTTGAGAGCTTGATAATATTATTTTAATAAGGTGTAAATTTTAACCTAGAATTATGTAGTTTATTTTACTTAACAAGTTGAGTCTTCTAAGCTCAAACAGGTTAGGTATCACCCAATTAGATCCAACCAAAGATGTATCCTAGTATGTTAATAAAATTATAAATTATTAATATCCTTTTATCAAGACGTTTGTTTTAGGATTCTTTGTTTTCCTGATGAGAAGGATTACCAGGTTAAACCCTTAATTACAAATAAACATGTAGGTGGTTAATTGATCGTCCATTGTGAAATTTAATATACATTGGGTCAGAATTTTGGATTGAATACGTATATTCAATTTTATATTTATACTAAAGGAATCTAATTATGAAATTTTATACAAAGAACTCTAACTCATACGAAACCAAACAAAAATGACTATGAACTTAATCTGTAGATCAACATCATCACGTTAACTCTCCTAAGCACTCATCTAGGGTTTAACGCCACAGATTAGTTATACCCCTAAGTTATGGTTGGTCCATCTATAGTTGACTCATCCTTGAACCTATGAACATTATCATTCTACAACGAGACTTTAAAAAAAAGATTGTTGCATTTTTATTGGTTTATTTTCAGGCATGACAGAAGACCCAGCCCTTGCAGTGGGCTGAGACATTGAGGCAGCTGGGAATGTGGAAATGATGGTGGGAATCTACGATGTGGATGGTGAGTTTTGGGATCCCATAAATGGCTTTCATGTTGTGAAGGGAAGTTGTTGGGCTTGTGTGTTGGTGACAAAGGTTGGGAGAGAGACTTGTACAGAAGTTGGATGCATGATGGATTGGGTGAATGTTGGCTGAGTGGTGAAGGGGAATTCTTGTGTTGCCCCATGAGAGAGTGATGCTGACATGGAAGTTTGGCTTATGAAAGGTGGGGGTAATGTTTGTGTGGTTCTTTGTGTGGGAGGTAGAGGTTTTGCTTGTGTGAAGCTTTGTGCCTAAGTGGCAGTTTACGATGTGGTGGGTGGGGATGGTGCACCCATGATGGAGAAAGGGGTGGATTGTGTCATTGTTTGTAATGTGGGGTTTTTGGATCTTGTTTGCAGGAGATGAGGAATAGGTGAAGATGCTTGGAATAGTTGTATGTTGGGGTCATGGATTTATTAGATGACAGTGGGATAGGCATTAGCGAGGATATGTATGGGCCTTGTGGGGTCAAAGGGCTGAAGGTGTGGTAGAATGGAAGTACCTTCCTATGCATAATTTTCCAAAATAGCAAGGTGATTCTAAGCTATGATTGTACTAACCATTTATGCATGTTCGGGATGGCTCATGAATGCTTTCATTTAATTTGTGGTGGGAACTTTGGTTGGGTCCACCCACACATTCTTGACTTGTGGCAGTTGAGGCTCATATGTTACCATGGCACTGTTAGGGTCATTTGGATAAGATGAGCTAGTGGCACGATTGTGGTCCATACTTTTTCTCTTCTTTGATCATGTCTCAGTAGGTATGAAATGCAAGCCCTAAGATGTGGAAGGTAGAAATTCAACAAGGGGATGAATGTGATATGGGTCTAATTTTGAGGCTAGTATGGGTAAATGAAAGACCTAGGATGAGTTCATAGGATGCTTGGATGGTGATAGGTTGATGTGATGATGACAAGGTCCTAAGGATTTTGCTAGGTGTCAAAATGAGTTTCTTTTCCTGATATGGGATCAAAATGGGGTGGGATTGTCAACCTCGGATAGACTTGTGATCTTTGGAAGATGAGATCCTTATTAGTGTGAGCCAATATCTGGGTCGAGATGATGAAGCCTACAAAAAAAAGTATAAGTGACCTTAGACAAAGCTTAGTCAAAAGAGAAAAGCTAAGATATTTTTTATTTAGGATAAGGTTTTAAGAAACTCAAGGAGCGGGACACTAAGTGGCTACTTGGATGATGGATGGTTTCAGATTTGATTTGGATAAGAATGATTTGAGGTTATCTAGGAGAACAACATGAATGCACCTAGGGGGTGATCTAAGATGTAGGGACACTGAGAAAATTTTGTGAGATTTGAAAGGATATGGTATGTGATATGCTGACTAGTTCTCTCTTTCAAGTGCAACAAAGTGACAATTAACCTGGAAGCGTGTCATGAATTGTATGAATCTTGCATTATAACCCATGTTATCAAGTTTCTCTTGATACTTGTCTTCTTCTTTGATCACAATTATGATAGGTTGGTGATCTTTGAGTTTTCATTTGATGACTTTCTTCTCTCAATACACACAGGGTGTTGGTAACTTTTCTTTCTTGTGTTTCACTGGTTCAGTCATAAGTAAAAAAATATCTTCAATCTTTGAGCACAGACTAAGAAATCTATCAAGCTAGGAAGTGACTACGGTAAGTGTACCTTGGATTGGTTTTGAGAAAATTCTTGGGTCTTTTGGAATGATGGACAAATAATCCCATATAAGACAAATAAATCTTGTGGTAAAAAAAGGCAATAGGTTTTGATCTCTTTGGAAAAAGGACTTTGTAACTTTGTTTGTGTATGTTTGAACAAATATTTTCATTGGTTTGGAAAATTTGAAGACACACACAAGAAATTGCTACCCTTAGGACACGACATGACTTAGAAACCTTTTCTCATTGACTTAGGCATACACCCAAGATCTAATCAGAATATGACCACTATTGAACACACAATGGATCAAGAAATACCCTATTAGCCGACTCTAAACACTCAAGGATGGCATGGTATGATGAGTGTCTTGGGGAGATTACTATTCTCCTTGCACAAATATTAGGAAGCCTTTAGTGGTAGATCAGGTAGGTTTTTGATTTAATAGCTTCTAGTAAGATCTGTGGCATCCTCCCAATCGATTTGTACACGTGTGACTCACATAAGAGCCTAGTTAACCATGCAAAAATTGTAGGGATATTCACCCACCTCAGACTACCATCAAAAAACCTCTCCCAAGCTTGAGAGGATAAGGTGAGATTTATCTCAACACCTTGTTTATATATCGATCGGGGAATTACCGATTTGAGGTCTTTCTCTAAAGAGGAAGCGCTTCTCTCTAAATAGGCCTTGCTAGAAGAAAAACCAATTGAACTCGATATTTATCTTCACTCAAGTTCCATGAAGGCAAGGGGAGAGGATATAGATATAAGATAATTATTTTCACGTCACTTATTTTACCAAGGTTTTGCAAAAATATTGAAAATCTCTAAGGTAGTGTTGAAAAACACTCCTTCAAACATGCCAAAAAGCATTCATTCCAAATTGAACCTAGATTAGATTAAGTGTTTTCTATCCTAGAACATAAAAAACTCATTTTTAGCATGCAAAGTTCTATGGAAAGAAAATGACAATGCTTGAAATAAAGTTTGATTTTTGTAAAAAACAAAAATAATTGTTACTTCCTTTTAGCATTCAAGACTTGATTTTGATTCTTTTTAAGCCCAAATCAAAATGTTTTATTGCCTTGATTTATTGTGCTTTAGGCATTCAAGATTTTATTGTTGTTCATTTTAAGCACCAAGATGAAGTGTGAAGATTTGATTGTAAATTTTATCATTTGTTTATTTTAAGCCCAAATCTAAATGTTGAAGTGTTGTGTATACATGCAATGTTCTTTTTAGTGCACCAAAAGACAATGTGTAAATTTTGTTTTTAAAATTTTAATTTGTAATCCCGCAACTTGTTCTTGCAATCCTAAAGCCAAAAAAACAATGATCACGCGGGTCATACAAGCAATCATGTGGACCTATTAGTCCAAAAATTTAAAACAAAAGAATAATTGATAGCATTAAATGTGATACTTGTGGTCGTGATCCCGCTAGGTCAACACATGATCTCACATGTTGTGAGCGGATATGTGAGCACAAATTTCAAGGTGATTTTCTGACAAACTTTAATACCTTACGACTTAAAATATTAGGTCATGATCCCACACAATCAAAGTGCATTCCCGCATCATAGATTTTCAGTCCCATAGACTGTTGAATTAATTATTGGTGAACCTGAGAGAGAAAGAAAAGATAAAATAGAGAAGTTTTCATGGGAATGTGATCCTGCCCACCATACTCGCAATCTCATAGACCTATGTTTTTCTTTTCGTGTCAAATTTGAACATGGGAACGATGGCACAAATTCTATTTCTTCCTTCTCAAACCTGCAAAAACTCAAAAAAGCCTTGCAAAACACTCAAACAACAAAGAAAAATAGTTCTTGGGTTAATTTTGCAATGAAAAAAAAAGGATGAAATGGAAAAGAAAATGACCCTAGAAGTGGGTCCCATCGGGATTGCCAAAATGTATGCAATAAAAACTAGCGTGTTAAGAATATAAAACTAAGTTAAGCATTCAACATATTAATATATTTCAACATATATGATAAGACAAAAAGAAATCTTGTAAAAAGGAATGCAAACCAAAGGAAAGCACCCAAAAGGCCCTATTGATCTTTGGATTTGTCCAAGGATTTGTATCTGTTCTCAAAGGATGATGCTCAAGCTTCAATATCTTGGAATTATTTTGGCATTATAATGGTAATTTGGTAGTTTTTAGGCTCTCAAATTAGCATTATAACTGTACATGGATGATTTGTGAAGGGAAGAGGGTTAAATTTATAGGCAAGAGGAGAGGTGAATGGATGGTCAAGATGCAAACTTGAGGAAGGGTCAAGATGCATTTGAGGGAGTGTAATACCCTCTCCTATGGTCATACTTGGACTTTCTGGTTTGGAAATTCTATTATGATGGTTAGAACTATACATTTATATTTATGTTTTGTGGATGATGATATGTTTATCAGATGATTGATATGCTCATTTATGGTTATCATTTATATGTTTATGAAATTAGAAAACCATCTATCTTTATATGTTTTATGGAGCTAACCCAAGGATTTGAATCTAACCATTATCATGATGTTTTATGGATATGTGTCTGATGTGTTTTCATGACTCAGGATGAAGTCATAGTTACTCACTTAGTTGAGGTCCACATGATGTATCGATCTTGGTCATCTATTTGCATATATCTAATTTGTATGTATATCCATATGTATACATGTATTTATTCTTGGTGATGCAGGATTGCAGGTACCAGGTATTGTACACACTCAAGTAGTGCACTTCTCTAAGTCATTATATCCAAGGGAATCCATGAATAGGAAAACCTTAGAAAGTGACCTAGAGCTCTCTATGTATGGAGTTGCAAGATTATTAAGATTGATCTCAGCTAGAGCTACTAAGCTTATGACCTTGCTAGTCAACCACACAATGAGAGATTCAAATGAAGACAAGGGAAAGAATGTCAATATCCCCAAGAATCACTATGAAATGCAAATGAAAAACTATACTATGAATGAATATGCAAGCTATACAAACTAAACTATGAAAGGAAAGATGCAAGTGTTACAAATCCTTCCTAATTAGACTAGATGAAGTAATCTTAAGCATAAAGGAAATCTATACTATGAATGCCATGATAATGTAAGAAATGAAACTAGAATAACATGCAGATGCAAAAGCCAAGAATGCTCCAAATCTTCA
Organism: Chamaecyparis obtusa; assembly: GCA_027943335.1. NCBI lineage: Eukaryota > Viridiplantae > Streptophyta > Pinopsida > Cupressales > Cupressaceae > Chamaecyparis > Chamaecyparis obtusa. The sequence continues at coordinate 776,617 of BSBK01005235.1, read as the reverse complement.
AAAGCTCCAAAGTGACCTAGAAAACCTGCAGCATAACATTAGCATAAAAGATTGATATGCAAATGAGGAAGAGAGCTCTTCTTTTATAGGAAATGAAAAGGAATGGACCGTGGAGATTAAGAGGCAAAAGATTTAATCAACGGTGGAGCTTGAAAGAGGAGCAATCCATGTGCACAAATATTCTCCAATGAGAAAATAAGAGTTGACTTTTGTGTCCATATGAGACAAAAAGTTCTTTTCTCCTTTTTATAAAATAAGAATAATGTTTTATTTGTGCAACTTAGGATAAGAGGAAAAGTGGGGGCTTTTTATTTATTAAAAGGGGAGGAAATTCCTTTTAAATAAATAAAGACTTTAGGATAAAATGGTTAGCCCAAGGCAAATAATCAAAAATGATAAAATAGGATTTGATCAATGAATTTGATATAATTGAAAATATTGATTTTTGAAAATATTGATTCAAGGATTTGATAAATTGCTGAATGGGGGCCCAAAGTTTAGGCAACCATTTTAGGGTGCATACATTTGCCCCTCTTTGACTAATGTGTGATCATTTTGGGAACACATGTGGTCAAAGAAGAATTGAAATGTGAGATCCATTTGAGATCACAAAACAATCCAAACGTGTGATCATTCTGAGAACACGCCAGGACAAAAATAAATCGGTTGAAAGACAAGACCAACACCGTTGCTGTTAAGTGATAGTCAAGTCTCAAAATAAGAGATAAGAATCAAAAGACAAGATCAACACCATTGCTATTAAGTGATAATCAAGTCTCAAAATAAGAATCTGAGGTTGAATTGAATGATAAACTAAATCAAAGATTAAAGCTGATAGGTACTACCCCCTCGGAATCGAAATCAAAATTAGGTAGAGGAGAAGCGGCAAATAGATAAACTTGATCAAGTAACTAGAAATCATGATCAAAGATGAAAGATGATAGAATAACCATCAAGTAGTGAAGATATGCCCCAGTTTGACTAAGAAAGATATAGGATAAAGATAAAGTCAAACCTCTGAGAGATGAAGATGAATGAAAATGAATGAAAGACTAGAAGTTTTGAAAGAGATGAGGATGAAGAAATGAAGATGCCCCAACGAAGATCGAAGGATCAGGCCTCAAATGGTCAGCCAACTGCGTAGAAGAAGGGGAAATTTTGAAATGTGATTTTGACTATCAAAATTAACTCAGATTTTGATTTCGAGTCCGAAAATGGATCCAGGATGTCAAAATTAGCTAGGGGTGCAATTTTCGCACAATTTCAAAGTGTCTGATAAGATTAACCCCTTGTGATGATAGGAACAGGTCGTGATGTGAAAGAAAAGGAGTGAAAGACATGATTGAGAAAAGAAAAGGTGAGCGCAGTTGACCAACTAGTCCGTGAAAGATAAAGGGAGAGCTCTCTCCATATGCAAGGTGTAAAAACTAATCTAACATGAACCTATGAATGCAAGCTACTATGAAAGTGGTTGACTTGCAAGATCACAACACCAATAGACATCTTAATAATAATCATCGAGCTTTATTGGTAGCCTTGTAAGATCATACAATACACACTAGTATGACTATGGGTATATAAATATGATCTATATCAAATAGAATGTGGAAATCCCACCTAGGCACCAAAGAGATGTAGGTCAAGATGACTAGTGCAGTGAGATTACCTAAATTTGATATGGCAAGATTATGCTTGCATCGAGACATAAGGAAAGTCAAGATGACTATAAGTATGCACTTGCGCAAACAGTCAAGGATAATACCTTGTAGACCCCAATGTCAAGTGGATCAAGCATAAATGCTAATGAAAATTAGGACCAACAAAATATACCCACAAGTAGAAAAAGCAATAAAACATGTCCTCATGCCCTCAATCTTCTAGCTATGCATCATTGAAAACTTCTTAGGGAAAGGGACACTCATCAAAGAAATCATCATAGACAACACTCAAAGAAATAAAGTCAAACAAGTCTCATCGAGTCAAATGTTTAAGTATGTGTGTGTAGGTCATAGAATAAATCTTTGAGTATCACATTTGCCAGTGAGAGATATGATATCATGCTAGACTGTGGGGTAGGACATCTAAGTGTTGAGAAACACTTGACGCTAGGGTAGTGTTGAAAAACATTGTTTGGGTGGTGTTGAAAAACACCGTTTGCAAGATGTCCTAAAGACCAACGCATCCTAGAGACCAAAGCTAAGATAGTTATGCCCACTAGATAAAGACAAAGACCAATTCCAAACCAAGGCAACAAGGTCAAGGCATGACAGAGAAAGGCTAAGTGTTGAGGATGCATGCTAAGAAACAAGGGTGCAAAGGCCTCAAGTAGTGCCTGTTTCTAGGTTTTCACCACTTGGAGATTTTTTGATTTTTTCAATTTTTTTGTATTTTTTCTACTAAGGCACATGTTTCTAGGTTTTCACCAAGGCACTTTTTCTATTTTTTTGAATTTTTTGCATTTTTTGTATTTTTTTAAGGACTTTTTATGCTTTTTAGGATTTTTTCAGCATCATATATGAATTTTTTTTGAAATTTTTTTAGGATCAATAAGTATGTACAAAAGATGCCCCTAGACTGAATAGGCATCATGAATAGAACTTCTTTAGGTGCAACACATTGATAGGATCAGGGAGCTACTCCCCCTTCTCATCAGATAGTAAGTAAGCACCTGTACCAAAAGCAGTAGTAATAATGTATGGTCCAAGCTAATTAGGTTCAAACTTGCCCTTTTGTTCTTTATGTTGTTGGTTCTTAGGGTTTTCTCGGAAGACAAGATCCCCCACTTGAAATTCTCTAGGGTGAACCTTCTTGTTGAACGCTTTGGACATACGCTTTTGGTAAACTCTCATGTGATCAAAAGATGCTTTATGCTTTTCATCTAGAAGTTCTAGTTCCTACAACCTCATGAAACGGTAGTCTTCATCTGTCACTAAACCTTTGAGAGAGACTGTAAGTGAAGGGATCTCTACCTCTAAAGGTAACACTACTTCAGCACCATAAGTGAGGGCAAAAGGTGTAGCCCCTGTTGGAGTATGAATACTCGTTCTATAGGCCCACAAGGCCAGATTTATCTGTAGGTGCCAGTCTCTACCATTCTTGTGCACTATTCTATGGAGGATTTTGAGAATGGTCTTATTTGAAGCCTCTGCTTGTCCATTTCCTTATGGGAAGTAAATAGAGGACCAATGCTATTTTATCTTGAATTTCTTGCAAAGATGTTTAAGGTCCTTGTTTTTAAACTAACCTCCATTGTTAGTGATTATTTCAGAAGGCACTCCATACCGACATATGATATGGTTCAAAATAAACAAAGAAACTATCTTGCCAAAGGCAACAAAAAGTGGGACAGCTTCTACCCATTTGGTAAAGTGATTAGTAGCAGTAATAATGAATTTGTGTCCACCTAATGAGTTGGGATGAATCTTCCCAACAAGGTCAAAGGCCCAACGCTGAAATGGCCAATGAGAAATAGAAGGAATAATCTCCCTGCCTGGAGCATGTATAAGGTTTCCATGTTTCTGACATTTTTCACAAGATTTGGCAAAAGCTATTGCATCTGTCTGCATGGTAGGCCAATAGTACCCTGCCCTAAGCAACCGTTGGGCCATGGCAAGACCATTAGAATGTCCTCCACAAATGCCCTCATGAATGTCAACTAATGCTTGGTTGGACTCATCCTTTTCTAAACACCTAAGAAGTGTCCCATCTAAACCCCTCCTATACAGATCACCAGAGATAAGGGTGTGGCGAGAGGCATTTCACGTTAGGTTTCTTCATTCAAAATGATTGAAGGTTTCAGGAATAGTACCATCATAGAGATATGAATAAATGGCACCATAGCGAGATGATTCATGGCCAATAAGGGCTCAAATAACTTGGCTTTCTTGGGAGTCATAGATAGGGTAACGTAGCTCTTCCACCAGGAACTCAAATCTGGACTCATGTCATTATAGCTAAAGAAGTGAAGCTAATGTAGCCATAGCATCAGTTGCTTTATTTTTTTCTCTAGGGATTTGTTGAAATGTAACAAAGGTGAAGTATCATCGCAATGAATCAACCATTTTCTTATATGGTACCAGTTTTTCATCTTTGGTTTGATATCCTTTGTTAACTTGGTTGACTATCAATTGTAAATCCCCATAAATATGTAGCTCAATGATTCCCCATTCTATAGCCATTTTTAGTCCATTTGTTAAGGCCTCATACTCAGCAATGTTATTTGTGCATGGGAACAATAGTTTGTAAGACTTGGGAATTGTGTGCCCATGAGGAGAAACAAACAACACTCCTGCGCCTGAACCATTTTGCATGAAAGAGACATCAAAGAACATCTTCCATGTTCTTGAAGTCATGTACATTATGTGCTCATCTGGAAATTCAACTTGAATTGGTACTTTGTCTTGAATTGGAAAATCAGCCAATTGGTCTGCAATGGCTTGTCCTTTTATAGCCTTACGCTCAACATACTCTATGTCAAATTTTGAAAGAATCATCATCCATTTAGCAAGTCTACCCATGAGAGCAGCCTTACCGAGCAAGTATTTTAGAGGATCAATTTTTGTGATGAGGTGTATTGTATGCGCAAGCATGTAATGTCACAACTTTTGGGAAGCAAACACCACCGATAGGCAAGATTTTTCAATACTAGTGTAGTTAACCTCATATGACACAAGAGTATGGCTGATATAATATATGGCTCTTTCTTTTCTAGTATCATCAACTTGAGCCAATAATGCCCCGAGAGAAGATTTTGTTGTTGAGACATATAATATAAGTGGTTTTCCTGGGATAGGAGGCATTAAGATTGGAGGATTAGCCAAGTACTATTTGATTTGATCCATGCTTTGCTAACATTCCTCATTCCAGACACATTTAACCCCTTTATGTAAAGTCTTATTAAAGGGTTGAGCTCTATCAGCCAGTTGTGAAATAAACCTCCTTATAGACTGAAGGCATCCTTGAAGACTCCTCATTTGACTGATGTTTGTGGGAGGTGGCATATCCATTATTCCTTGAACTTTTTTTGGGTCCACCTCTATTCCTTTAGCTGAAATCATAAATCCTAAGAGTTTGCTAGAGGTAACTCCAAATGCACACTTTTTTGGATTTAATCTGAGTTCAAACTATTCCACATGATCTAGAATTACTTCCAAATTGGAAAGGTGTGTATCCCTTTTCTTAGATTTTGCCAAGGTATCATCCACATAGTCTTCCATGTTCTTATGCATCATGTCATGGAAAATAGTAGTCGTAGCTCTTTGATATGTAGCTCCATCATTTTTAATCCAAATGGCATGACGTTCCAACAATAGGTTCCCCATGCACAAGTGAATGCAGTTTTCTCTTGGTCTTCAGGAGCTATTTTGATTTGATTATACCTAAAAAATCCATCCATCAAAGAATAGATCTCATAGCCCGCGGTCATGTCCACTATCATGACTATGTTTGGAAGTGGAAAATCATCCTTTGGGCATGCTTTATTAAGATCTCTAAAGTCTGTGCAGACATGAATGGATTTGTCATGTTTTGAAATTGGTACAATATTGGATATCCATTCGGCATAATCAATGGCTCTTATAAATCCTGCACTGAGGAGCTTCTCTAATTTAGCTTTGACAAGGAGAGCTATGTGAGGATGCATTTTCCTCAATTTCTATTTTACTGGTTTGATACCTAGAGCTATAGACAAGTGATGCATAATGAGACTAGTGTCCAATCCTGGCATGTCTGAATAAGTCCAAGCAAAGTTAATTTTCTTTCTTTGTAGGAACTTGGTATATGCCTCTTTTTCTTGTGTTGATAGAGAGTGAGCTAAATGCACAATTTGTGGGGCCTCTAGTGTATTCAGATTAACTGGCTGTGTAGGCTCAACAAGTACTGAAGACCTATCTTGAAAATAGCTTGGAAGATGATCAAGTACCTCATCCTTAAGTGCCTTAGAGAGGTTTTCACCCTCGGATACATCCTTTATTTTTACTTTTTTAGGTTCTGACACCTCCACATAGTGGTTTTTTCCATCAGAACTCTTATTCTTTTTTTCTTTTCTTTTCATTTTTTGACTAAGGTACCTGATATCTAGTTCTGTCATACTTGTAGTTGGTTCACTGGTGGAAGAGACTATAGGTTCAAGGGCATTTAGGTAGCACGCTATTTCATAGTCATTTTGAAAAGTTAGGAGCTGAGGCTTTGATAGCATTGAGACTAATCAATTAAGTGAGGATTGGCAAGGGGTAGGTCAATGACTGGTTCAATATTGTGTATGCAAATGGTATCATCTTTGGTGATTACAGAGTTGGGATCTATCAAGTATCCCTCTAAGGTACCCAAATCAAGACTTATCCTACTAAGAGAAGCATCGTCCACTAAAGTGACTCACATATTCCAATCTTCTAATCCTACACTAGACTTGTTAGCTACCTCAAATTGGGAACTATATGTATAGACAATAGCATTGTCCATGTCAACTATAGAATAATCAGAAAGAGTCTCCCACTCATACTCATGTGAGTCTGTATCTGAATCCTAGCTGGGATGCTTACACCAACCATATTTTTTAGGCCTTGAGGTAGAATCTTTGGTGTCACTAAGGGTAACACCCTCTTGAATGCCATTTGTGTATTGAATAGGATCCTCAACATGGTCTTCAATAGCGGATTGTTCTTGTTCTAGTTCTGAAACTGTTGGACTGTCAACTGTAGTATCTAAATCTCCCCAGAGGAGATTGGTGGAAGGGACCCAATATTCGCACCTATCTTGTTGATTTTGCACATTGGGTATGTATTCATCATCACTATCTATCGCAGCTAGGATAGGGGAAACTTTCTTGTTCTAACTTTCAAAACCTAGGCCAACTATTGTCTTAGATCTACATCCAAAAAGAGCATGATTGAGTGGTTTAGCCTTAGCATCTAGTCTATGACTGAGAGGACCATGACCTGGGTAACCCATATTTTTGACCAAAGTATATCCTCTCCCATAAGTCTTAGGAGATGGAGAAAAATTTTCATTGTGATTGTATTTTTCCTCTTTGTAAATCCAATCTCTAACAGCTACTTCCTCTTTTTCATCCTGAATGGGTATTGAAGACTTTACAAATGTATCAAACAGAGTCATTGTTGAGGATGAGGGACCCATCTCCTGTGAAGGTTTACCATATGACCTAGGTGAGACTTGCATCTTTGTGAAGGAGTCAATGTGATAACCACCCATACCAAGGTCTATGGTTTTGAACTTATTTTGACATTGTGCCAAAGTTGCATCAAAATTTTTTGCTTCCTGATTAAGAGGAACATGGGTCCCTACTGAAATTGCATTAACAGATAATGTGCTATCCCTAGGTATACAAAATTATACTCCATTATAGGGGAACTTGACACATTGGTGGTAGGTGGATGGCACCACTTGCATATCATGGATCCACGGTCTACCAAGAAGAATATTATAGGCTAAAGGACCAGCATCAACAATTTGGAACAAGACATCCTTTTCAACGGGGCCAATCCTGACAAGAAGGATAGCCAAGCCTTTGGAGCTTCTCTTTGCCTCATCATAGGCTTTGATGGTTATTTTCTTGCGAGTATCAATAACTTGCTCTAAGTAACCCAGTATTTTCAACAAACTCAAGGAACAAATATTGAGCCCAGCACCCCCATCAATCAACACACACCTAACATAGGTCTTGTGAATCATGACTTCAATGTGAAGGGCAAGATTATGCAGATGGCTCAAGGCTTTGTCATCTTCTTCTAAGAATGTGAGGTAATGTGGGCTGGCAAGGTGATTTACCATGTTTTGGAATTAATCAATATCTATTTTGTTAGGGACATTGGCTATATGCAAAGCATCTTCAAGGACACGCTTATGTCTTGGAGACAACTCTAGGAGCTCAAAAATTGAGATTTGAGCTGGTGTTCTTTGTAACTAATCAACAAGATTGTAGCTCATTTTTGGATTAATTGTTGACTTGGTGGTGACATTCTTGGATGTCACTTGCTTTGGTTTGCTAGACTGGTTGGAATTAGGACTTCTAATGATCATAGGACCTTGACCTTGGCTTCTGGTGATAGCATTAAGAGCTTGGGATGACCTTCAAAAGTGAGGACCTCTAAGCACCACCATGGGTTCTTCATCAAACATAGGAGGAGAGTCCACACCATGACTATAAGAATCTTTGTTTCACATCATGTTGACATTTTCATCGACAACTTCAAGCATATTGATAACATTCTCTACAGACATATAGGTGTAGTTGATTGCAGATTTTCCATCTTTGGGTTTAGAGGTCTCCCTCTTATCATATTTAGGCAAAGGTTCCTTAAATGCTTTATGATCTACATTGGTTTTCAATCCATCAATCTCAAGTTTTCCATTTTCAATAAGATCTTGAATGAGATGTTTAAGTTTCCAGCAGTGTTCTATGTCATGTCCAATGCCATTATGAAATATGCAATATGCTTTTTCAGTCCACCAATATGGCTTAATGTCAGGTATGTGAAATTTTGTTGGATCTTGTGGTTGTGCAAGATTGTTATCAATAAGTGTTTTGAAAACATCCTCATAAGAGTCCCCAAGCTTAGAGAACTGTCACATTTCCTTTTTGGGTTTGTCTTGATATCTTTGTTTATGCTCTTGTTGGTTAGAGGATGTGTTAATCTTCATAGCTTGAACCACACTAGACAAATGAAGGACACCTTTATCCTTTGGTTGGGAAGATTCAACAACTCCGTCATTGACTACTTGCTTATTTTTATTCCAGTGTGAGTTCTTTCTTTTGTCCTTATGAGAGTTGTTATTATTTGAGTATTGTTGTTATTATGTTGTTTAGTCAAAATACCTTGCTCTTTTAAGACATCCTCTATTCTACATGTGGTTTCAACCATAGTTTCGAATGAATCAAAGACCATCTTCTGAACCTCATACCGCATCTCAGGTATTAAATTGCTCACAATGATATCAATTCTCTCATGTTTAGGAATTGTCCTGGAATACCAAGAGCATAATCATCTCCACCTTTGTAAAAATGTAACAAAGGATTCCCCTTGATTTTGTTTCAAATTACACAAATTGAGCATGGTGACTAATCTTGATAGGTTGTAGGCAAAATGTTGCACAAATCTATGGATCAGTTCTTTAAAAGTTTTGACAGGAGGGGTTATGTTGGTAAACCACTCCATAGCTTGACCTTTTAGACTCCTTGGGAATAATCTCATCAGATAGGAATCTTCATGATGGAATTTAAAACTCATGGTATAAAACTAATGCACATGATCATGTGGGTCACCATTACCATCATATTTGTCATATTGGGGAAATTCAATTTTCCTAGGAAAATCCTTAATACTCACACTCCCATCAAAAGGATTAGGACAAATAGAGTCAAGGTTGAAGGAACTCTTGGGAGCCATCATTTTCTCCATCATCTTCTTGATTTTCTTAATCTCCTCTTCTTGTGAGGGACTCTATTTCTTTATTTTCCTATCCACATCAAAGTTATAAGGAACTCTCGCACCCTTGTTGATTAAGTTCTTTAGGAACTTATCTTTATTTTGCTCAACATATTTCTCCACATATTGTTAGAAAAGTGGTTCTTGTTGCATTCTCATAAAGTCTTGAGCTTCATAATTTGCACTACTTCCTCCATGTTAAGAGCCATGATGAGCTCATTGGGAGGGTTGTCTTGAGCTCCTAGGAGGTGTTTGTCTCCTATAGTGAGCATGTTGTAAAGTCCTTCTTCTAGGACTAGGAGATCTTGATGGTGACCTTAAATATTTTCTACCTCGTGGGGTGCCCGAGGGAGTAGATGGTGGGGAGTTGGTCCCACTATTGGTACCCCTATTATTGAATTGTGCATTAAGTTGTTGGGCCAAGAGTCTATCTTGTTCTTCTTGTACAGCCCTTCTCTCTATGTCCAACAAGGCTCGTTGTTCCTCCTCTAGGACCCTAAATTTTTCTTCTTTTGCAGCTTGTTCATTCAAGAAGGCCTATTTTTCTCGCTCAATAATTTTTAGCCTCTCACTTGTATATCTTGATGTTGTTTTTAGTGGAGAGCTTGGCCTTGAACACTTGAACAAGTTAGTTGCATTCACATGAGCATCTGATGAAGGGTGCTCCCCTTAATACCACAAAAACATAACAGAAATAGAGAAACAACAACAATATGCAAGAACAGAAAATTGGCTTCTTATTATCTCCACAAATGTGGAATTACAAACTTTTAGAATTACAATATGCAAAGCCACATGGGCATTCCCTTATAATATTCTGTAGGACAAAGCCTCGAACTATTACCCAGATCTACTACCCAGAACTATTCTAAACTGCCTAAGACAATAATACAACCTTCCTTATATAGGCAATTTTTCACCGCCTGGGAAGGTTCCAGAATTTTTTAGCCAATAAGGCCGACCAAACTTAGAATTATTTTATTTTACATTTTATTACATCATAGTCGGCTCAAGCTAACCTTTGAAACCCAAACAGAAATTTTGAAGAAAATTATTTTTCACCATTTCAGGTGGCCCAACTTTCGAAGACCATAAGTCATCACCCGTTGACCCGCTCGGCTATTATAACCTCATTTCAGAAATGCCACGAAGCGCTCTACAGGCTTAACCCGCGCAAGTGCCCATCACCCCAATTCTTGACCTCATCCGAGGCCTCTAAAGCCTTCAAAACTAAGTTCAAAGTTTTTGTACCCTGCTGCCAATACCGAAAATCTTCAATATCTTCCAACATGCACTTGATCTGGCAATGAAACTTTACTGGCAGACTTATATGACCAAAATGAACCTCCAAGAAAGAAATCAGATCATTCTGAGCACATACAAAAATTACCAAAAATAGTAACTTTCCATAAATAGCAGCTCTGCACAAAATAACCCTTATTGAATATAAAAACATAAATATTTTTGGGTGATACAAGATTGCTCTTACACCCAGGATGCTCCTACATCAGACACCCGGGGTAATTTGAGAAGTGACCCTGTCACGACTCAGGTGTGTAGAGGAAAACCAAGACGGTTAACCTCCTCCTTTGTTAGCCATGATGAATCTTCAACAGGTCGTCCTTTCCACTTGACCAGATATTCTTCATATGTCCTGTTCCTTGTGCTTCTGCCAACATGACTATCCAGTATATCTTCAATCTCCTTAGTGTCTGAACTAGTTGCTGGAATACTCCACTGTGTTGCTGTGATCTCATCTTCAACACCTCCTTCATGATACTCTGTCAGATCTAAAATGTTAAACACTGGTGAAATATTCAGCTCACTAGGCAATTCTACCTCATATGCATTTCCTGAATCATGCTTCTTCAATATCTTACATGGTCCAAACTTCTTCATTTTCAACTTGTTATATGTACCAACTGGAAACCGCTCCTTCCGCAAATGAACCATGACTTCATCACCAACCTGAAATTCCTTATACCTCCTTTTCTCATCTGCCTTAGCCTTATACTGTGCGTTCATCTTGGTAATATGCTTCCTCACCTCCCCATGGATGTTCTTCAAATGTTCTGCAAAATCCTCAGCCTCAGCACTACTTATTTCTCCTTTATCTATCTTTCTCAACTCAGATGCATTTCTTGGACTACTTCCATATATAATCTGGAATGGTGATTTACCAGTGCTCCTGTTGACAGAATTATTGTATGCAAATTCTACCTGTGGTAAAATCAAATCCCATCCTGTTGGCTTATCCCCAACCAAACATCTCAGCAGATTTCCCAAACTCCTATTCACCACCTCTGTCTGTCCATCAGTCTGTGGGTGATGTGATGAACTGAACTTCAAATCTATCTTCAACTTCTTCCACAATGTACGCCAGAAATATCCAACAAACTTAGTGTCCCGATCTGAAACTATGGTCTTTGGCAAACCATGAAGTCTCACTACTTCTCTGAAAAACAATTCTGCTACATGAACAGCATCATTAGTCTTCTTGCAGGGAATGAAATGTGCCATCTTTGAAAATCTGTCAACCACTACAAAAATTGAATCATGTCCCCGCTGAGTCCTCGGTAAACCAAGAACAAAGTCCATGCTGATATCCTCCCAAGGCTTCTCTAGTACGGGTAATGGCTGATACAACCCTATATTTTGCTTCACTCCTTTCGCCATCTGACATACTCTACAACTCTGTACAAACTTCTTCACATCTTGCTGCAATTGTGGCCAATAATAATTTTCACTAACCAAAGAAAGGGTTTTGTCACGACCAAAATGTCCAGCCAATCCTCCGCTATGCTTCTCCTTGATGAGATTCTCCCTTATAGAACTTCGTGGAATGCACAACTGACTTCCTCTGAATAGCATATCATCCTGGATGATGAAATCCACCCATTTTGTCCTGTCTAGAGTAACAGGTTCTGTACAAGCTTTCCAAGCTTCACCAAAATCAGGATCCTCTGGATATAAATTCTTGAGTTCTTTGAACCCAACCACTTCAATCTGCATTTCTGTCAGCAATAGTTGCCTTCTGCTAAGAGCATCTGCAACCCTATTAGACTTTCCACTCCTGTGTTTCAAAATAAATGTATAACTCTGCAAAAACTCAACCCATTTCAAATGCCTTTGATTCAATTTTCCTTGATTATTCAAATATTGCAAAGCTTGATGATCAGTATACAAAACAAACTCCTTAGGAAGCAGATAGTGTCTCCACTTCTTTAATGCCTGAACTATAGCATAAAATTCCTGATCATAAACAGAATATTTCCTCTTGGCATCATTTAACTTCTCACTGAAATAAGCAACAGGTTTACCTTCTTGGCTCATAACAGCTCCTATTGCAGTACCACTAGCATCACAATCTACTTGAAACACCTTATTAAAATCTGGAAGTGCTAAAACAGGTTGTTCTGTAACTTTTTGTTTCAATAATTGAAAACTCTTTTCTGCCCCATTAGTCCACTTAAATTCTTTTCTATCCCCTCTCATTGTTTCAGTCAAGGGTCCACAAATACTGCTAAAATTTCTGATAAACTTTCTGTAAAAGCTAGCTAGACCATGAAAAGATCTTACCTCAGTAGCATTCCTTGGAGTAGGCCATTCAAGAATAGCCTGTACCTTCTCTGGGTCCATTTTCAGACCTTCTGCTGAAACTACAAATCCCAAATACACTAACTCTTTCTTCACAAAATTGCACTTCTTCAAATTAATCAATAATTTCTCTTCTCTCAACTTCTCAAATACCATACGAATATGCATCATATGTTCCTCCAATGTCTTGCTAAAAATCAAAATATCATCTAGGTAAACAATGACAAACTTACCCAGAAATTCTTTCAGAACCTCGTTCATGAGCCGCATGAAAGTGCTCGGTGCATTGGTTAGCCCAAAAGGCATGACTAACCACTCATATAGTCCTTCCTTTGTCTTGAATGCAGTCTTCCATTCATCTCCTTCTCTGATCTGAATCTGATGATATCCACTCTTCAGATCTATCTTTGAAAAATACACAGCTCCACTCAAACAGTCCATAATATCATCCATTCGTGGCAATGGAAACCTGTACTTGATCGTGATCTTGTTTATTGCCCTAGAATCTGTACACATCCTCCATTCTCCATTCTTCTTTGGTGCTAATACCGCTGGTACAGCACATGGACTCAGACTCTCACGGATCAATCCTTTCTGTAACAACTCATGTACTTGTCTGTTCAACTCCTCACTTTCTACAGGTGTCATTCTGTGTGCTGCCTTATTCGGCAAACTCGCTCCTGGGATCAAGTCCATCTGATGACTGATCTTCCTGACTGGTGGTAATCCATCAGGTATATTATCATATACAATATCCTGAAACTCAATCAACAAATCTGCAACTTCTACAGGAACATCTTCTACTTCCTCTTTACCAACTTTTGGAATTAAAGCAAAACATACATGCTCATGCCTCATACCATCTAGGAATTTCCTTCCATCAACAAATGTTATTCTTGCATTACCACATACCTTTTCTTCGGTCTCCTTCAATGGCTTTAGCTTATGTCGCACTCCATCCTTTGTCAGGGAATAGGTATTCGCACGACCATTGTGTACAGCACATCTGTCAAACTACCACGGTCTACCCAATAACATATGACATGCATCCATAGAGATGATATCACATAGTACCTCATCTTGGTACCCGCCGATCTTGAACTTTACTAGGCATTGTTCATTGACCATGACCTTGTGGTCATCCTGTACCCAGGCAATCCGATATGGATGTGGGTGTTTCTGTCTCTTGAGTTTCAACTTTGTCACCATCTCTTCTGACACCAAATTGTCAGTGCTTCCACTATCAATAATCACATCACAACATTTACCTTCACACTTGCACCTGGTGCGAAACAGGCTCCTCCTTTGCTCAGGTTCATTCTCACTACTCAACGGGACTCTTCTGTTAATCAACGTTTCTCCTCTTTCAGCATCTTCAAAATTTGATGATCTGGCATTTTCATCTACATGTGCAACTCTGGCCTGGCCTTCATTTCTCCTGTCTGTTCTGCCTTGGCGCTGAGGACATTCAAATGCCCTATGACCTTCTTCTCCACAGTGAAAACATGTTCCACAGAAGCCACCTCTTCCAGATCCTTGTCCTCTTCCTCTTCCTCTCTGATCTCTATTATTCTGATCTTGGAAGCGATTGGAATTATTTCCTCACTGATTCTGACTACTACTGGCCTCATCCTTCTTTTTTGGATCCTCATTTCGGCCACCATATGACCGTCCACCAGATCGTCCACCGCGACCTCTTCCGTTTTGTCTGCTCTCAAACTTCTTGTTCAGCTTTTCCTCTACTTTTAGGGCAAACTGGTATGCCTCTTCAATACTGTTCATTCGAACCAGATTCAGCTCCTCCTGAATGCTTGGCCTTAACCCATTAAGGTATCGGGCAACTTTCTCCTTATCAGCTTCTGCGTGACCTATTCTGATGAGAAGTCGATAGAACTCCTCTGTATACTCCTGAACAGATCTTCCTGCTTGCTTCAAACTCTGCATTTTCTTTAGTAGGTCAAGCTCATAATCAACAAGAATGAACTGCTGCTTCAATTTATCCACCATCCGATCCCATCTTGTGATTTTCTCCTTTCCCCTTCTATTTCGCTCCAACTGAATCTCTTGCCACCATATCTTTGCATGACCTTTCAGTCTGGCTTTCGCAAATTTGACCCTATCAGGATCCTCAACATCTTCATACTCAAAATATTCCTCACATTCATTGATCCAGTCGATCAATTCTTCTGGGTTAAGATTTCCAAAAAATGTAGGAACCTCAATCTTAGGTCTTTTCCCAATCTTAGAAATGGCCCAAAAAAGTCTTTCTTCCTCCTGGTTCACAATTTCGACTTCTCCTTCTTGATATTCTTCTTCGGCTTCATCCTTGCTTTCATCTCTGACATTAAGATTCATTCCTCTGCGAATCTCTTCTTGCAATGCTCACACTTGTCTCTGCAGCTCTCTAACCTTAGGTGTTACAACACTAGCTCTTCCGCCACGTTCCCTTCGTGGAGGCATTTTTGCGATGCGCGCTGAAACCCTAGCCACGGTCCTGGTGCAAACTGCCTCACGATCGGCGATCTATTTACACACTCAAGAACTCCTGCTCTGATACCACCTGATGAAGGGTGCTCCCCTTAATACCACAAACACATAACAGAAATAGAGAAACAACAACAATATGCAAGAACAGAAAATTGGCTTCTTATTATCTCCACAAATGTGGAATTACAAACTTTCAGAATTACAATATGCAAAGCCACATGGGCATTCCCTTACAATATTCCGTAGGACAAAGCCTCGAACTATTACCCAGATCTACTACCCAGAACTATTCTGAACTGCCTAAGACAATAATACAGCCTTCCTTATATAGGCAATTTTTCACCGCCTGGGAAGGTTCCAGAATTTTTTAGCCAATAAGGCCGACCAAACTTAGAATTATTTTATTTTACATTTTATTACATCATAGTCGGCTCAAGCTAACCTTTGAAACCCAAACAGAAATTTTGAAGAAAATTATTTTTCGCCATTTCAGGTGGCCCAACTTCCGAAGACCATAAGTCATCACCCGTTGACCCGCTCGGCTATTATAACCTCATTTCAGAAATGCCACGAAGCGCTCTACAGGCTTGACCCGCGCAAGCGCCCGTCACCCCAATTCTCGACCTCATCCGGGGCCTCTAAAGCCTTCAAAACTGAGTTCAAAGTTTCTGTACCCTACTGCCAATACCGAAAATCTTCAATATCTTCCAACATGCACTTGATCTGGCAATGAAACTTTACTGGCAGACTTATATGACCAAAATGAACCTCCAAGAAAGAAATCGGATCATTCTGAGCACATACAAAAATTACCAAAAATAGTAACTTTCCATAAATAGCAGCTCTGCACAAAATAACCCTTATTGAATATAAAAACATAAATATTTTTGGGTGATGCAAGATTGCTCTTACACCCAGGATGCTCCTGCATCAGCATCACAAGATTGGTTGTTTTGGTCTTCATGTTGTGACCATGCATCTTGATGAGCTTGTGCATAGTGTCTTTCGGCTCGTTGATGAGCATCTAGATATCTTGAGTTAATAGAAGGTGATTTAGGTTGATTGTCATCATTGAATGACATGTTACCCCTATGTCTCTGAAAAATGTCATCAAGAGTTTGATCCATTGCTTCTCTTTGTCTCCTAGTCAAAGTGTAGCTCATGTCCATATTTGATTATGAGGATGGTAAAGAAGTACTCAGTTGACTAAGGCTACTCTTAGGCTCAAACCAAACTTCTAAAGCACTCCTAGGAGATTGATCAAAGATGGGTTCCTTCCCCTTTCACTTTTGACAAGTTTGAACTAAAGGTAATTGTTCAAAAACTACTTGAGGTTGTTTTCCTTGACCCACTTGGTATCTTGTAACCGGCATGAAAGAAAAGACCCTTAGTAAGAAGATAACCTTATGAATCACTAATTGTCAAACTTAGGATAGTGAAAATATTCAATTGTCCAAAAAGAGATATGGTAAGATAGAAAGCTGACAAAAGGTATAAATCAACACTACCACAGTGGTGCATAACAAAAGGATTCTGGTATCCTAGCACATATGGATCAGGAGGATGATTTAACCAAAATATATTGAAATTGAGTTTATATGAAAGTGGATTTGGACAAAAGAGTACTCAAACTCTCCAAGTGTGCAATCAAGGAGTTGAAAGGTGAATCTTGTCAACAAGGATGATTCCTAACTTACTAATGACAAGAAATATCTTTGGTGAAGTCAAAGGTTACTAACTCAAGATGTCTAGAGCCAAAAACCTAAGGTACAAACAAGCTTTCAAATGCAGGGTATGAAACTTACTAAAATCTGGTCAACTAAGAGAAGAATGAAAATTGCATGAATTAGGCAGACAGAAAAAAGATTCTGGGTGATAGTTTCCAGGCCAATAGGGTGACAGTTTCAAGCCAGGCGATACTTCACGTTAAGCAGGGCGATAATTTCTAGACAGCCTGGGTGATACTTTCCAAGCAAGTGGGGTGATAGTCTTCCAGTGGTGAACTATCATGTGATATTTTCCCAGATAGGGAGTGATACTATTCCAATGTCATATGATTCTTGACCAGTGAGTGCTAAAAATCTTAGTTTTAAGGGCAATTTGGTCCAAATTTTAGTTTGAGGGTTGGTTTTTTTCGATCTCAATCATAGTGATAGTAGTAAATTGATAGGTTTACAAATAGTAGGTGATCAAACATGTCTTCAAACACTTGAAACAAGGGCAAAAGAAACCTTGCCAAGACAAGCAATTGTGATATCAAAATTGAAGAAAAGCCTATGAACACTACCATGATGTTGAATATGCAAGAACATTTACACGGGTATATCACAATGAGAACACTTCAAGCACTTTATAGCCTAAAAAGACAATGGCTCAATACTTAACAACTTGGCCCACACTTGATGCTCCATTGCCTCACACAAAGTGGTTGCCCACAATAGATATTGGCTTTGTTGTGGAAGTGTCAATGACACAACCAAAGGAACACAGATGGTGAGTAATCTTGGGGTGATCTGAGTTATTCCACTTGGATCAATCTTTGCACCAAGAAGCTAAGTAGAAAAATAGGGTGGCCTCTATCTATGGTTCTTAGTAAGGGCTTCCATTCATAATACCCCTCTTGCTCCCCAAAAGGACTCCTTACCTTGTGGCAAGTAATGGACCTCGTAGCCACAAGAGTACCTTAAGCATTCTTGCTCAACATTTTCCTCATGGTCACAATCTCACAAGTACTCACATCAAGCGAAGAAAAGTACTACATCTACCAAGGTTTTGTGTCCTTGATAGCCTTGAGATTATAATGGGTTGGAATAGCTGGCAAAAGGCTTGTCCCCACTTGGGTCGTTCCTCTTGATTGCTCAAGAGCAGGCCTGCTAAAGGATTCTAAAAAGCTAAACAAAAAGTGGATCAACTTATGAGGTTCAAGGTTTTTGTTTCACCACAAGGGTGAAGAGCATACTCCCCTATCTAAAATTTTTCTCTAAACACACCAAGCAAAGGATTCAATTACCCTCTTGCTTTCAAAGTCTAAAGATGGGTCAAGATTTTCTGGTTCACCACAAGGGTGAAGAGCATACTTCTCCTACCACCCAAAGATTCTTATAACAAGATATTATGTTCCTATGAAATGAAACAACTAGTAGATGCCACACTTGAAATGAAATAAATAACAAGCACTTGATTGGGTTTTTATGCTTTGGGCAGCCATACAAAAACCGTTAATAGCCCTTGTGCATTTGAAGCTTTGACATGCATTCTTTTAAGCAAATAATCAAGCAATGAGAGCACCTACAAGCACAACTTGTTAGCCCCATAAGGTTAGCAAAACCAAAATCCAAATGAAATCTGCAAATTAAATCTATATAACCACAGCAAACTAAACCAGCAAGCTAATTAGATGAAAACTCATCAAGAAAGGACCAAGAAACAACTCACTACCAGGGACAGGCGACAGTACAGTCACCAAAAATATCGCGCAATACTTTACAGTATACTGGGACGATAATATATTTCTGGGCAATACTTTACTGTACTGGCAGGTGATAGAATGTCTCAAAAAGGGTGATAGAATGTCTCAAATAGTGTGATACTTTAACTGGTAAAGTATCACACCACCATACAAAAACTATCGCGCGATAATCTGAGACTGAAAAACTCGAGAGCCAAAAATGAAGCTAAAATTTGACGGAAATGCATAAAATTAAGGACAAAACAATAATGCTCTGCCCCACGGTGGGCACCAAAAATGTACACACTCAAGTAGTGCACTTCTCTAAGTCATTATATCCAATGGAATTCATGAATAGGAAAACCTTAGAAAGCGACCTAGAGCTCTCTATGTATGGAGTTGCAAGATTATTAAAATTGCTCTCAGCTAGAGCTACTAAGCTTATGACCTTGCTAGTCAACCACACAATGAGAGATTCAAATGAAGACAAGGGCAAGAATGCCAATATCCCCAAGAATCACTATGAAATGCAAATGAAAAGCTATAGTATGAATGAAAATGCAAGCTATACAAACTAAACTATGAAAGGAAAGATGCAAGTGTTACAAATCTTTCCTAATTAGACTAGATGAAGTAATCTAAAGCATAAAGGAAATCTATACTATGAATGCCATGATAATGTAAGAAATGAAACTAGAATAACATGTAGATGCAAAAGCCAAGAATTCTCCAAATCTTCAAAATCTCCAAAGTGACCTAGAAAACTTGCAGCATAACATTAGCATAAAAGATTGATATGCAAATGAGGAAGAGAGCTCTTCTTTTATAGGAAATAAAAAGGAATGGACCATGGAGATTAAGAGGCAAAATATTTTATTAAGGGTGGAGATTGAAAGAGGAGCAATCCATGTGCACAGATATCCTCCAATGAGAAAATAAGAGTTGACTTTTGTGTCCATATGAGACAAAAAGTGCTTTTCTCCTTTTTATAAAATAAGAATAATATTTATTTGTGCAACTTAGGATAAGAGGAAAAGTGGGGGCTTTTTATTTATTAAAATGGGAGGAAATTCCTTTTAAATAAATAAAGACTTTAGGATAAAATGGTTAGCCCAAGGCAAATAATAAAAAATGATAAAATAGGATTTGATCAAGGAATTTGATATAATTGAAAATATTGATTTTTGAAAATATTGATTCAGGGATTTGATAAATTGCTGAATGGGGGCCCAAAGTCTAGGCAACCCTTTTAGGGTGCATACAGGTATCATCTCCACCTGGCTTCATAGGTCTGAGCAATACCTCAAAATCCTTGATCATTGTTGTTGTTACGGAGATATCACCAAGGTTCCATGAGACGGAACTCTGCCTCTGATCCTTTTATCCTTAGGTGGGGAATTCTCGAGTCAGTCCCTTATGTGGGTGTATTTCTATGTTCTCTCAGTTTGTTGGTTTTTTGGACCCTGTAGATGGTTTCTTGTCTTTTGCAATTGTTGAGAATGAGGTTTTGAGTATGGTAGCTCTAATTGTCTTCATGGTATGTTCAATTTTTATTAGTAGATTATTGATGTGAATTATTATTTATAGGAGGGTATGATTTAGTAATTTATCCTTATTAGTAGTTATTTATTTGTACAAGTGTATCTTGCTAGGAATGAGTTAGTATGCGATTAAATCATGTGATTTTAATAATAATAAAGAATTTATGGTATTAATAATGTTTTAATAATAGTGGTAAATTCCAACTTATGTTAGTAGTTAACTAATATATCACTACTATATTTTGTAAAGAATATGAATTAGTAGTGGGTTTAAATTATAATGTATTTGGTTTAAATAATAATATTCCTAATATTTAAATATTTGTAATATTAAAAATAATGTGTCTTACTTATGGTATATGTACACATAAGCATATGGGTGCACACATATGCCTATGAATACATATATAATATATACTTATTTGTGTGAAGGAAAATTATTTTTAGATAATAATAAATCTATGCTACTTTCTTTAATGGAAATGTGTTAGGTAAATTCTTTTACCATGATTGTCAGTAAATTATTCCTAAAAATAATATTATCTATTTTTCCACCCTTAAATTTAGGAGACATAGATTTATAATTCTATTTGTTCATCCCTTCACGGGAATGGTTTTACAAAACATATTATTAACAAATAACTAATATAGTTGGGATGGTTGCATCAGTTGGATTACCCTTGCAACCACCTCCTCCAATCTATATACAGGAAGGATCTTCTATGTGAGGGGGTGTTGTGAATAGGAGTTGATTTGAGAAGAAATGATAACAAGCTTAGTATTATGTTTGTAGGAAAATTATATTTGTGAGGAGAGGATTCTTTATTCTCTGAGATTGGTATTTGGTTGTTTCGGGTAGAGGCTAGAGATTGCATCCAGAAGGACTTGAGGGAGTGCTGGAAGAGATTGAGAGGATTGGATCCGTCTTCATCAACCAAATCTCTGCAAGACTCCAGTTTGGAATCCATCCTGAGAGATAACTCTCCCTTGTGATGTGTATTAGATAAGATTTTGGTTGAATGTTTCTCTGTATATTTGTTGTTGATATAGATTGTAGAATGTTTATGTTATATATCATTGTGCCTGTATTAGTGATTTGGAGAGTAGGATCATGTTTAAATAGAATTATTTCCTATATTGTATGTATATGAATATTTCTACATTTGCAAGAGTCTGTAGACTCCTTAGTATTCTCCTTGTATCTCCTTTCTTATCTAGAATGTTCATGATTGCTTCCAGGCTTTAGAACTTTTGTTTCAACCCTTCTGTTTCATATCTATTTTTGCACCACCTTTCTTCATCCAGATTTAGGATAGATTTTTTGGATAGATAGGATGGGTTGATGGCCATTTTTGAAGGGAAACTAGGAAATATCAAATGGGTCATGCCCATATTAGGCAACCATAGTCCCCATAATGCCCAGTTTTAACTGCAAGTCAGAGTTGACAGTCATTTTTTCTAGTTTTTGGCAATCGGTACAACCGAGCTGTTAGTGTCAACTGAGCAATGTTAGTGTCAACTGAGTGCAGTTAGTGTCAATTGAGCAAGTTTATGCCAAGTGCAGTTAGTGTCAACCAAGAAAGTTTATGCGGGGTGCAGTTAGTGTGAATCGAGGAAGTATATGCAGAGTGATGTTAGTGTGCACCGAGCAAGTATAGGTTGACAAGGTAGGAGCTATACAAGTATAACATTCAAGTATATACTTTAAGTTATACTTGTATAAAGAAATTAGCTACCTTTTAGGATGTTTGAGATAGGTTTCAGCTTCATAGGAGTTAAGATGCAACTTCTAGATTTTGAGTTTTCAATTTAATTCAGACTTAGTTAAAATTTCACGCATGTGAGATTTTACGAAGCATTTTGTTTTGGCATATGAAATTTTGTGTAAACTTTATATATGTTCATTTCTTATTGGGTAGAGGTTATATGGTGAATTTAGATGCTTTAATAGGGTTATGATGTGTGTAGGAAGCAGGGTTAGGGTTTAGGATTGTCTAGAGGATTAGGACTATCCTAGGTCTCCCTAACCACTCCTAATTTTCCTAAACATCCCTAAACTCCCCTATTCTTTCTTGTTCTTTGATGTAAGTGTTTATGTTGTGTTTTATTTCATGTATGATGTATTTTTGATGTGTGGATTAAGGGTAGAAAATTTAAGGACACTAAGTGAGTGGCTCTTAGTGCGGGGTCGGGGTCCTAAGTGGCTAGTACCAGGATAACCGACTGAAGAGTTATTTTAACAAGTGATAATTTAATTAAAACTTATGGGAATGGGTTCAAACACTAAAAATATTAATGTATGCCTCACCCATGCCATTAGTGCTAGTAAAGGCTATGGATGGGAGTGGGAGAAGGTGCCTATGTGTAGGTACGATTGAATGGCGCTTGTCTGTATGATAGGCATTCAGTTCTGCATGTGCCTACTTGGGGTTCGAGGCCTAGAGTAGCTAGTACCAGGACAACCCAAGGGATGAGGGCTATGCGATGACACTCACTTAGCTTATTGCTTAGAGTTTCTACCAAGCCTTAAAACCTTTGGGAAAAGATTTATACTTTGATCTTCTTTTCATTTGCTATTTGGGAAAAGGTTACCCAACCCTAGGTATGGCCTAGCTATCCCTTCTTTGTGGACCTTGGTGTTTATCTCCTAGCATGGGGGAGTGGGCCTTTTGGTATCCACGTGGTTTGGTGGTAAATATTTTTATTGAGGTACCTTTTGTGGATGCAGTGCTTAAGGATTCATGCTTGCATAGTGTTCCAGTTATGAAGAATGACGACTTGTATTTTATCTTTCATGATGTAAAATTATTGTTACCTCCCAAGAGGAGATGAATGTAATGTAATCATTGATGTATTTAAAAATCATGTATTTGGAATGGGTAGACTTAGGAAAAAAGAAAAGAAAAGGGAAAGCACAAACTTTATGTATATGATGTATGATGAAAAGAAAGGGATTTTATAAGATTTCAAGTAAAGTAGTATGTTTCTCATTATTGATGAATAAAGGAAAAGCTAGTAAAAAAAATATAATATTTGCAATGCATCAAATTTTTAGATGATTCTATTACATGGTGTTAATTCTTTAAATGTTATATTGTTCATAAAGGATACTTAGGAAGATAGATGGATTTAAATGGTAAATTGAAATGAAAGTACTTTATATTTCTTTATAAAGAATCTACAAATGTGGTGATGTAGTTTGCTTAAGAAGTAAATCAAGTTGTTAGTACACTAAATGGACTTAAATGAATTGTGCATTAAATAAGAAGGGAACCTTGGAGGAATCTAAGTCAAACTATGTTTTCTTTATGTAATTCTTTTAAAGTTTCAAAAAATTTCACAAATCATTACTTGGGTTTTCTTTTACAAGGAGAATATTTGTTCTCTTCCTCGGTTCCCTTGTGGGGCATGACAGGGAGAGCACATAGATTGTGCTCTCTCAAATGCATCTCCTTTTGACAAGTGTCACAATAGGAGAGGTTGGAAGGTGTGGGGGAATGTGACTATTTTGGGAGATGTGAGAGGGGACAAATGTGTAAGAGGGAGATGGAGTGGGTAAGGGATGTGAAAGATGATTTAAGGTTGATGTGAGGTGAAGGAATTGGGGGATGTGAGGATGTGACATGAGGGTTGACATGGGTTGGGTTAGGATTTCTTAATCCACAAATTATAATTGTGCAAATGTTTAGGGAGTGATTATGCTTGGATTAGAAGGCAAGTGGGAGAATTAGGAAGATATGATGGGAGGAGAGAGAATGAGTGGAGGGTTGGATTAGCTAATCATGGGTCATTAGCTAATTAAGAGTGATTAGTATGTGTGAATGGGTTGGGTTGAGTAGGAAATCAAGGTTAGTTTGTTGGGATTGGTTAGGTTAGGGGTTAAAGTTAGGAGCCATGTGCTCAAATTGGATTAAATATTTTATTTGAATCCAAAGTAGGAGGAAAAGGGGTTTTATGAATTAATTTAAATAGATGGACATATTTATTTAAATTAATAGAGGAAGAGGGTTTTAATTAATTATCAGACTATGGGTTTTCATTTAGATAATTAATTGGACTATAGTTAATTAATTAAATTAATCAACTAGGGGATGACATGGATCAATTAAATAATTAATATTTAATTAATAAATGCCTTAGGAGAGAACTAAATAAGATTACCAAATTGTGTAATCAGGTTTAGGTGTCTACACAAACATGATTTGTTATGGGAAGATCTATATATGATGGGATTGTAATTATCCAAAAGGGCATTCATTCTTTTCAAAAGACCTTTGAACCTAGCATTCTTATCAAATTAGACATCTATAAGGGATATGATAAAGTAAATTGGATATTTTTATGGAAAAGTTTAGAGGCATTTATATTATCTAAAAAATAGATAAAATTAATCATTTGTTGCATATCTACTCCCAAGTTTTTAGTGCTAGTCAATGGGACTCTTGAGGGGTACTTTTTTCCTTCTAGATAAATTTGGAAAAGGGATCCATTATCCCCTTTCCTATATATTATAATGGAGGAAACACTATGTATATCTTTAAAAAAGGCATAAAATCAAAACCTAATACAAGGTATTAAAATCACTGAAGGTGTTGCTAACACCACTAATCAACAATTTACCAATGATACCATACTAGTAGGGAAAGGTAGTAGGAAGGAACCTAGGAAACTCAATGACATCCTTTACAACTACTCCAAAGCATCCAGGTAAGGATTCAATAAAGATAAATATGAGATTTTCTTTTTCCATATGGATAATAGGGAAGAAACTAAAATTTGTAACATTTTGAGGTTCAAAAAATGTTAATTTCCTAGAAAATATCTAGGTATACCCCTAGATATAGGCACAAGAACTAATAAATCATAGAAGCCACTATAAATGAAAATGGATCATAGAATAGACAATTGGAAAGAGAAGTGGCTTGCATCAGCAGGAAAACTAACCATGCTAAAATCAGTTCTAAAAGGCTTACCAATCTACCAAATATCATGTCTTTCCCTTACACAAGATATTAAGAATGCTTTAGAGAATAAAATATGAACCTTTTTCTGGAAAGGTAATTCAAAAAGAATAAAATGGAATTAATTATCTATTATAGGCTATTTCATCCCAAATAATTTGGGGGCATTGAACTCAAAAATATGAAAATTCAGAATAAGGCCTTGGGAGCCAAACTGGTATGGAGAGTATATAAGGATTCAAATCGCAAATGGGTCAGATACTCCAAATGAAATATCTCAATAATGATTCACTAGAGAGAATTTTTAGGACTACCAACCCTCTAAAAGGGTCTATATTAGAATGTAAAGACTTAATTAATGATCACCTAATGTGGGATATTCATGAGGGTAACAAGTCCCTTTCTGGGACTGATTCGTGAGGATGATATTTAGCCCTTATGAACAATCCCAATATGAGTAATATTATAAAATACCTTGAGGAACATTGGGGTCATTTAGTTAAATAATACCTTGAATTCCCAGATGGTCAAGCTTCTCTATAATGGAGATTAAAATCTTTTGATAATCTACGAGTACCAAGGAATGAGATTTTGGAGCTGCAAGATATTTTAGGAGGCAAAGATATAACCCCTAAAGTTGGGAATGATAGATTAGTTTGGATAGGTTCCAAAACATGTGAGTATAATACTAAAGATGGGTATGTAACCTTAGTGAAATAGTAACGGATGGAAAAGATAGAACTACTTATTCAAATGTGCTAGGATAAATCGTATTTACTAAAATCCGATATGTTTCTTTGGGAAAGAATACAGGGAAGAGTTCTAACAACTGATTAGTTTAAGAAATATGGATATGAATGCCCTTCCAAGTGTGTGCTATGTCAATCAAATAAATAATCAATTGATCATATATTGTTAAATTGTCCATTCTCTTACTCTTTCTAGTAATGGCTATGTGAAAAGGTGGCTTGGTCCTCATCCATGCTTAAATACTTGATGGATACAATTAAAATATGGCCTGATATAGGATTCAATAGTCTTTATAAATATTTGTGGAAGGTAGTCCCCTCCATCTTAACATAGTAAATATGGAAAGAAAGAAACATACACACTTTACAAGATAGTAGGATGGATGTAAACAGTCTACTAAATAAAATAGAAGCATCCATCATTGAAATAATAAATACTAGTATAAAGAATGGAAACCTAAAGTAGGAAAAGTTCAATACTTGGGATAGTAATATGATAAAGAAATGGTTTGGATTGATCATCCTGTAGACACCTAAAATCTCTTTGCTAAATAAAAATATTTTATTTTGTAAAAATCCCTGATGACATCATCATTAATTAATTAATTAATTAATTAATTTTATTTTCATTGTCCCTTCTCCTATTTTAATTAAATACATTTAATTAAACAAACTTAGCCAAAAGTATTTAAATCAAATTTGAATACTTTCCCTTCATAAATGTATTAAAAATATTTAATACATATTCCTCTCCAAATCCTATTTAAATAAATCAAATATTTATTTAATATTCCTCCAAACCTCTAGACTCTTCTAGAAATTCCTAAGTCAAAAGCACTTTAACTCCAAACCCCTAATCACTCTCTTAACCCAAGAGCATTTATTGCTCTTACACTCTTGTCCCCCAAGCATTTATGGCACTCATAAATTCCATTTATGAGCCCCTTATCTCAACTTTGACCTTTGAGCCTAACTCAACCTTACCTCTAACCTCAACCTTACCTTTAACCTCAACCTTACCCCTAACTCTAACCCTTCTTCCTAACCCCATCTCCTTCCTCCAAATCCTATAAATAGGAGGCCTTCCATGAGCAAATTAAAATTAGAAATCTTTATGCATTGTTATCATGTTAAAATAGCTCTAGATCTTACTAATATTTAGTATATTTAGCTTCCATTTCTTATTATTTAGATCACAATATCATGTTAATGGCTAAATGAACCTCATTTTTGCATCATAGCTTAAATCATCTTTATCTTCAATCTTCATCATTTGGAATCCATTGTTGCAAGCTAGTTCTTCATACTAGTCTTGTACCATTTTGGGATCTCCTCTTGGCTTAGTTTAAATCATTTTAAGCATGCATTGGGGATCTTATCATTGTGTTATGGAGAGCACATTCACATATCTCAACAAATAAAAAAATAAAATGAGGCTTGGGTTCTCTCATTTTGGTTCAATCAGAGGTGGAGCTTCGAATCTTTTGTTGTGTATGCACATGCTTGTTTTGACTAACTGTTTGAGTGTCTACGCTTGTTCCTAACAGATTGGATTCATAGCATCTACACATCCCCTATCATTATTATGAGAATACAAAGGACAATAATTTAAAAAGAGAATAATGCCATTGATCTAGGCCGGAGGAGGTTTGGCACAAAATTAACTTTGATGGTACATCAAGAGGTAATCTAAGGGTTGTGGGTATTGATAGTATCATTAAAAACTCAAAAGGGGACATTTGTGCAAAATTTTCCAAACCTATGGGTATGAAATCTAATAACATGGAAGAGATTAGTGCACTCATGGAAGGATTAATTCTATGTCACAAACTTCAAATTAAGAATGTTGCAATCAAAGGGGATTATTTATTAATCATAAATGCTCTAAGGAAGAGAAAGACCCCTAATTGGAAATTGAACTTGAAATTTGGGAAAGATATTTAGATTTTGAATTATTTTGATGAAGTTACTATTAATCATATTTATCATGAAGAAAATAATCCCACTAATGAACTATACAATTTAGGAGCTGACAGGGCAAAGATAGAAGGTATTCTTAAACTAAAGTCCCATAAAGATCACAACTAGAGTAGCTATTTAAATTATATCCTTAACTTTTTCTACTCCATCATCAAGTCCATTATTTATTTAGTCTTTGGTCACACTTGTATGGTCTCTACTCGATCTAGTAAAACTACATCAGCCAACATGTCACAACCTAATTCAAATAAAGAAGTTGAGAATACCCTTCCCAAGATAGATCTAACAATTGACAACACTTCTACTCACGAAGAGATTTATCAACAAGAAGAACCCAATCCTTTTCTAGGCATAACTCTGAAAATCAAAGAGTTTCTTCAAGATCCTTACTATGTGGAAATAGTAGAACAAAAAATTAAAGAAATTTGAACTAAATTTTTCATAAATCTTGTCCATGATGGAGTCACACTCCACAAGAAATTTGATGAGACTTTTCTCTACAATAACATAACAAAAGATGGGGTTCACATTCTATGAGCTCTTGTTGAACCTTGAACATTTCTAAGAAGAGATAAGGCACCCATGGGTACATCTTTTGCGCTTGAACTAACTTCCCAACTATAGAATTTTTAGTTGAGTGAAGGACACATATAATGAATCATTAGTACCTTACCCAATACCACATCACATAACAACACTCCACCTACCACATTAACTAGTGCTAGTATGAGTTTATTCAACATTGGGAAAACATCTCTTCCCCCACATACTTCTTCACAATTCACTCCTCAATTCACCCCATATTTTCTTAAAATTTCATCTGGTGTGTTGAAGGTTTCCATTCCACCAACATCATCACCATATCAATACATACCTCCTCCTCCTCTTAATGTTAATTTATCATCAAAAAACAATAAAACTAACTTAGGAGGAGGAAAAAATCAAATTCCCTTGACACATGTAAATTCTCTCAACCTAGCACAAAAATTCAATGAACTAAGGAGCTTTGTTCTTAGAATGACACACAAGGGTAAGAAGGAGTTCTCTATCGAACAGATATGCCCCTTTCCCTTTGAAAATATATCAATATGGTGCCTTTCTTGCATCTTTTTAAATACCCAAATTTGACAAATACTTGTGAGATAAATGTCCTAAGAAATATCTCAAATAATTATGTGGCATGTCAAGAATTTGCATAAAATGAAGACTACTTAAAGTGACTCTTCACTGGGAGCCTTGGTGGACCTTCCCTTGAGTGGTTGATGAACATCCCACATGGTTCCATAACATCCTTTTCATACTTAGCCAAAAAAAAATTGCTCAATATTCATACAACATTGAACATCAAGCATCAATAAGTGACCTTTGCAACACCAGACAAAGAAATGGTGAGACTTTCACTCACTTGTTACAAAGGTGGAGACACCTTAAAAATTGAATACCTTATAAGATCAAAGACACACACCATATTGGATTTTTCATTAAAAACATGATACCCTAAATGTCCTTCCATATGAAGATGGCATCTATCAAGTATTTAAATACTTTGGTCAAGAAAGATAAGAATATAGAGGATGGAGTCTTGCAAAAAGGTTCCATTAAACACTACACTACATCATCCTTGGGTAACAATAACAACAACAATGATAAGCCTAATTTATGGTCCAAGAAGAAAGGCATTATGAATTATGGAGTCACTGATGTCAAACATGTTCAATTTGTCCAAGGTACAAATGATAATCAAGGTAATCCTAATCAGGATAGCAACTAGAATCGCAACCTAAACAACAACAATCAGAACCGTAATTGGAATAGCAATAATAGTCAACAACATAACAATAAAAAAAATCTTGCAATTAGTCCTACCTTTTTCCATGTAATAACAAAAATAACAACAAAAACAACAATAACAATGGCAGTAACAATAATGGTGGCAACAACTATAATTGAAGCAATGATCGTAAACGTCAGTTCACTACACCTCAAGAATCTTTGGACATCATTTTAAAAAGACTCATAGATCAAAACATGATTGTATTTATGAACACATGACCCTTTTATGACAATAAAACTAAGCCACATTGGTATAAAGACAATGAGAATTGGGAGTATCATCGCATCCAAGGGCCTAACACTAAGAAATGAATGAAACTTAAGCACTTTATTCAACATCTCATAAATGATGGACAGATTGAAGTTGAAGGAAAACCATCATCTACAAATGAAAAGCTAAATATCTATGACAAACCATTACCTTATCAAAAAAATAACACCAACAAATCCTCCACATCTAATATAATCCCATATGACTACACCACCAAGTATATCACAAGTTTTGATGCATTGTATGGAAAGATATATACCGGTGATGTTTTTGGTTTTGATTCACTATGTGGCTGCATTGAGGTAGTTGATACTCACATTAACATGATCCTTCTTAAGGTCACAAACTACAATACTACCACCTATAGGGTAAAAGTCACTATGTAAGCTTCTACTCCCACTAATCCACCATCTCAAAATGCACTACTTGCACCATCCACATCAACTCAACCTGCATCTCACTATGACATCCTTTCACAGTTAGGGAAGACTCCTACATGAATATATATTCTTAATATTCTCACAATCTCACCTTTACATAAATATATCCTTGAGACTTCTCTTGTAGAGTCTCGCATTCCTAAAAATATCAATGTGTCCAAATTCACAGCTATGATTGGAAATCTTGTAGCCTAACAGCACCTTGTCTTCATAGAATAATATTTGTGTGCTCCAAAAACCCATCAATAACATGTTGCTCCACATTAAAGTCATAATCTAGTGACACAAAATAAAAAGAGTCCTCATAGATAATGGGTCCAGTTTGAATCTGTGTACATTAAAATTGATCTATTTCTTGGGACTCCCTAAATATCTCCTAGATGTCAAAAAGAGAATCACAATAAAGGCCTATGATGAAAGAAAAAGAGAATCAAAGGGGATGATCATGATCCCACTTCAGGTTGGGCCTAGTATGATTGAAACAAAAGTACATTTCCTTACTTGGATTTACCTTACAATATATTGCTTTCTAGACCTTGGATACATGCTATCACACGTGTTCCATCTACTTATCATTAGTCCCTGAAATTCCATCAACAAGGGAGGGAAGTCACTATTCCTAGAGATCCCCAACCATTTGAATATTGTAAAATATTAGAAGGGGCTCAAACAAATTTTTTTCCTCTGAGTGAATTTTCAAGGATCATTCCAAAAGATTCCACAACAGAATCATGCAAGCCTTCTACAAATGAACCATCTAAGACTGATCTAGAAATAGATAAAGGAAAAGAGAAGGTTGATGAAATCAAAATTATTGACACATCAAAAACCATTACATCCAAAAAAACTAGCATGAGAGAGTATAAGTTTGAAAGTGCCTTTTGCATTGGAAAAATGCCACTTTCCCCATGATCTTATGGTAAACCTTATCAACTCTTTCCCAAGAAAGATAAAGATACTGTGTAGTGCAAGAAAACAACCTTTGAACATTGGGGTTCTCTTTAAGATGAACATATGGAGTCTAACATCCTTGACTAGCTCTATAAAGACGGAAAATATGATCCTGTGGATACTCCTAAAGGTAAATATATATATATATATATATATATGAAGTCTCCTCCCATTGTTGAGAGCATGGGATATCATGGTATTGGACTTGGTGCAAATAAAAATGGAATAAGAAAGCCTCTTGAAGAAACAAGCTATCCTTGAGGAAAGGGATTGGGCTCCCTCAGACCCAAGGAAACCTTTACTAATGACTATTGTTTGGTGTAATTTTGATAATGACAAGAAGGAACTCTTTGAAATGCCTTTCCAATATATAGAAGATGATCTTGATAACTATGTCCAAACCATAACCACCATTGACCTTTCCCCTCCTAACATTCCCCTCATTAATCCAGACATGATAGACTGGGACTTATAAGACTTGCCACCAGCTTTATATATTGTAAAATGAACAAGGCAGTGTTGGCCCTCTTTGGCCTACGAGATATCCAAGATTACAAGAATAAGATAGAATATAATGATCAAGCCTACTCTGGTAGCCAAGTCAATTATCTCAATTTCAAAAGTGAAAAAAAAAAATAGGTTTTTTTAATTTATAAAACATCCCCTAGTGAAAACCTATTTATGGTGCCTTTGGATGAAGAAAAAATAAAATAAAGGACTCACCTTTTGGTGAAACCCTCCTTGAGGTTCCAGAAGAGGGATAAGTTGACTTTCCCTTCATGACACTACCACCTAAAAAGTCTTCTATTTTGATCGAGGAAACCATTGAAGTAAATCTGGGTAACACTGAGAATCCTAAGATCACCTACATTGTAGCTAGTCTGAATGAACAAGAATGCTAAGATATGACTAAATTCCTCCACAAAGGACAAATCAATTTTCCATGGACTTATAAGGACATACCTAGACTAGACACATACCTTGTTGTACACTACCTTGTAGTTGATTGTAAACAAAAACCAATGAAGAAAATGTTATGCAATATGCACCCTCAAGTTGTACTCTTGGTAAAAGAAAAATTGTAGAAGATGTTGGATGTTAAGTTCATCCGTCTAATTGACTACCCTGAATGGGTTTCTAATATTGTACCAATAGGTAAAGCTACTTGGGGAATCCACATATGTTCATATTTCTGATATCTTAATATTGCATGGCTCGAGGATGATTTTCCACTCCCAAGCATAGATATTATAGTGGATTTGACTGTCAGGCATGAAATGTTATCCCTCATGGATAGATTTTTAGGATATAATAAAATCAAAATTTTAGTATAATATAAACACAAAATGGCATTTAGTACCCCTTGGGGTACATTTTGTTACCAAGTCATACCTTTTGGCTTTAAAAATGTCAACATCACATATCAATGTGCAATGACAACAATATTCCATGACCTTATATATGTAATCATGGAAGACTATGTAGATGATATCTTAGGAAAATCCAAAACACAAGACTCACATATTGCTATCCTTACCACAATATTTGAAAGATTGGAGAAGTACAAGGTATGACTAAATCCAAAGAAGTGTGTCTTTGGTTTGCAATCAGGGAAACTTCTCGGTTACATTGTGTCTAGAAGAGGTATCGAGGTAGACCCTAAGAAAGTGAAAGATATCTTGGATATACCTTCTCCCACTATGTTGAAAAAACTCTATAGATTGAAAGGAAGACTAAAATCCATTAGAATATTTATTTTACAATTTGTAGATAAGGTCCATCATTTCTCACATCTCCTATGAAAATACGTCAAGTTCCTTTGGGATTATCTTTGTCAGAAGGCTTTTAGAAAATTAAAGAAATATATGGAAAATCCACCATTTTTGGTCCCTCTTATCCAAAGACAACCTTTTATCTTGTATATTTCACCTACCATAGTTGCACTAGGTTCCCTCTTAGCACAACTATATGATAATGGAAAGTAACATGATATTTACTATCTCAGCATAAGACTGGTTGGTTATGAGTTGAACTATTCTGCTATTGAGAGAACCTACTTAGTTGTAGTTTTTTGTACACAAAAAAATCATCATTACATTCTCAATCATAAAAACCAACTCATTGCCAAGGTAGATCCCCTAAATTATCAACTATCTAAGGTTTCACTCACTAACTGTACCACTAAGTGGATTATGATCTTAAGTGACTTCGACATTGTCTATATAGACTGTAAGGCTATCAAGGGACAAGTTATAGCAGATCAACTTGCAAAAGATCCTCTCCTAGGAGGTCATCCCATTATCACTAATGTTCCAGAGGAATCCATAATTTTTGTCTCATCTATTACGCAGTGGAAGCCCTATTTTGACAGATCTTTAATGCATAAAGGATGTAGGGAATAATCTTGTTTGTTACACCTCAAGGAGACCTCATTCCAAAATCTTACAAACTCGCATTTTCTTGTACAAAAAATATTATAGAATACAGAGCCTTGGTGATAGGACTTTTTTAGGTTATTCAATGTAAAATCAAAAGCTTGCTTGTCTTTGGTGACTCCCAGTTGCTCATCAGACAAGTGACAAATGAGTACCAAACTAGAGATGACAAGTTACTGCCCTATCATAGAATAGTAGATCTTAAACAACATTTTGTAGAGTTGATCATTTCAAAAATTCCAAGGGCCAACAATAAAGTAGTAGATGCAATGGCCACCATTAGCTTCTTGATCATGATGCAAGAGCATAGTCCTAAGTATGAGTTTATTGTTGAGAATCTTTGTGTGTGTTCTTATGAACAACCAGAGTCTAAGCTAGTGTGTGAAATTGTTGGTCCTAAATCCACCTGGTACTCTGATATTGAAACCTATCTACAACATAAGACCATCCCCGTCAACCTTTCTACTATTCAATGTAAAACCTTCATTTTTTTCACTTCATGTTACACTATCCTTGGCAATACCATTTTCTAAAAGAACTTTGATGGAACACTCCTTCGATGTCTCGATTCAAAGGAAGCCAAAATAACATTGGAAGAAGTACACTAAAAAAATTGTGGGGACCATTCTAGTGGACTAAATTTAGTAAAGAAACTTCTAAGAATAGACTACTATTGGCCAACCATGGAATAGGATTTATATCAGTTTATGAAGTGTTTCATCCCCGGTCAATGACATGGTGATCTGATACACGCCCCCTCTCAAGCCCTTCAACCTACCATCACACCTTGTCCCTTCTCCTATTGGCATTTTGACCTTATTGGCCATAATTAGATCCAAATTCTTTGAATGGTCACAAATATATTATTACTACCATTAAATATTTCACAAAGTGGGTCAAGGTTATTCCTCTTACCTACACAACAGGAAAGTAGATTTTAAAGTTTATCCTAAATTACATCATTTTTCTTTACAGTATTCCATAGGCCATCTTAAATGGAAATGGATCCCCTTTCAAGAATGAGGAGGTCTCTACCCTATGTAGGAAGTTTAGACTCACCCAACATTTCTCCTCAAAATAATTCCCCCAGGGAAATGATCAAGTTGAGGCTACAAATAAGACTATCTTGAAAATCCTTACAAAGATAGTCGATGACGTTGGCTGTGACTAGAACCTTCAACTTTCTCCCACCCTCTAGACTTACCAAACCTCCATCCATACTCCCATAGGAGCCACTCCATTCACCCTTTTTTGGTACTGAGGCTATCCTTCCCATTGAAATTGAGCTCCCTTCCCTCAAAATGTCCTTAAACCATCTGATGTTTGAAGAAGAATAATGGGTTACCCAACTGTAACAGTTGCAAATCCTTGATGAGAGATTCCTAAAATATCTAAACCACCTCTACATGTATCAAAATCTCATATGCATCTAGTTTCTTAAGAAGGTCAAGCCTCATGAATTTGAGGTGCGAGATCTAGTCTTGCAACACAATATGAAGAACCTCTAGAATCGAGACAAGAAAGGAAAGTTCAAGCCTAACTAGCTTGGACCATTTATCATTACAACCAAATTTAGTTCTAGAGCCTATCAGATTGCTAATGCATAGAGAGACCTGATCACTGATCATATAACTATTCACCATCTCAAGCACTTCTATGCATGAACTTCCAGCATAATTCTTGTAAAGTGAAAAAAATTAAGAAAATCCTAAAAATCAGAAAATCAACAAAATCCTAATAATCAAAAAATTAGCAAAATCCGAAAAGTCCAAAAATTGACAAAATCCTAAACTCAGCAAAATCAAGTAAAAATTAAAAAAATTAACAAAATCCTAAAAATAGAAAATCAGTAAAATCCTAAAAATAAAAAAAATTAGCAAAATCCTAAAAAAAAATCATCACTTTGGTAAAAACTTGGTAAATAGGTGCTTCAACGATCTCAAAAATAAAATAGAAAAGATAAGTAAATCATTTAGTAGTGAAAACTTGGTAATCAAGCACTCTAGATGAGTACCATGGTGAAAACCTATCTCAAGTGCCATGTGTAGCAAACTCAATTGATCCATTATCTATCAGGACCACTCGTCTGCTTCCAGATTCCTCCACACATTCCATGTTTGTGCAAGAATCCTTTCTGATCCACCCATTTGTGTATCAGCTCCTTTTTAACAAAGACCTCTAGTCTGTAAGGTAATCACTCCATCACACTTCCATAATAAGGATCCCCCATAGATCCCATGACACTGAGCTTAACCCCATCAAACCGATCTTTTCTCAAAATAGTAACTGCTTGAGAGTTTAACAAAATCAAAACTAAGAATTTTTTTTTGAGCCTTTGTTCCTTTTATAGCTATTGCCAGTGGATACCACATTTGAAAAAATAATCAAATCTTTTCCCTTCAAGATGCTTCCTTCTTAAATCATCTTATCAGAAACACCATCACAAATCTGTTTATTGAAAGAACTATGGACTTAATGACTGCTTGGTCATGAGGCCTTCTTTTCAGTTTTATACTTTGTGTGTCAATCCAAACCTACTCAAGACAACCACAATCTTTCATATCTTGGTCTGTTACAAATTGTGTAAATTATTGCATATTTTTATGGTATGATCTATTTGCTAATACTTTAGTGCATTCTTGTTTTAATCTCTATTGAGCATTCAAGGTGGTTCACAACAAGGTCAACACACTAGATGAAATAATTGAAGACATAATTGAGAATGGAAACCTTGCTGATCTAGGAATAGACAGATTTGACAAAATGTCAATTGAGGACCAAACAAAGTTAGAACATGTTGTCATCCAGATGATGATAAAATTCAAGAAAGTGCCAATGGAATTTGCCTGTGCATTACTGAAGGGATTGGATGACAAAATAAATGAAAAATGAGCTTTTGCACTAGATACCGAGAAAAGGAAAAGAGAGAGATCATTAGTTCATGTAGCCCCACACCTAATTTATGGAGAAGTTAGTGAATACATGGCTAAATATCAAGCAATATTTGTAATCAAGAACTGAGCCATGATGATAATGGATGAAAATGTGGCTGATATGGACATCACAAGTGATTCCTTATGGACATCAATTCTGAAAGCCGAAGAAAAAGCTAAGCAAGAACCATTCTTGAACTTGTCTAAAAAGAGACAAAACTCCAAAGGTAAAGGTATTTGCATTGATGAGGGAACAACAAAGAAATCAAAGAATACCGGTATATCAGTTATTGAGGCAATTGATATCACCGAGGACAAGGAAGAAATAAGTATTTCACAGGATGCACTAGATATAGTTGAAGTTCAACTAGAGAAGAAAATTGATGATGATGTACTCATTGAGGACATCACAAATGGTGATCTTGATGATAAAGATTATGAGGATGTGAATATCACACCTAATAAAGATGAAGCACTAGACACTGAATGTCTATTCACATCACTACTGGTTAAGCTTCCTGTACTTGCAGAAGCAGCTAAAATACTTTCACAAGTACAAATTGATGACTCACATCCCAAGAAAAATAAGGACACAATAGGGACACAAGAACCTGAGCAACCTACAGATACAAATGAGCCTAACCAAATAGAGGCATCATCTACAGAAACCAAGGAAACAAAAGAAACAACAACAACCTAGGTGAACCCACCTGACACTACATCCAAGGCTCCCACTCATTCAACTGAGACATTGGTCACCAAGGAGCAGAAGAAGGAAGCAAATGTGTCGACCGAGAAGGATACTCTAAAGAGTGGAGATAAAACTATTGTTGTTATTGAGAAGAAGTCACCTCTCACACCAAAGAAAAAGAAGAAAGGAAAAGGACTAGTCACCATTGATGAAGTGATAGTTATACCTGAATGTGACCCAAGGACCCTAAGCCCTGAGGAACTAAGTAAATATGGGGAGTTATGTTCATGGAAGGTGGCACAAGAAAAGTTGAAGTAAGAGCACAAACGGAAAGAAGTATTAACTAATGTGAGGGATATTCTACAAGAGGTAGTACCTGAGGTAAACATTGATGAGAATACTCCCATCATAGATCAACTTGTCACACTCACCGAGAAGATCAATGCCCTGGATATTGAAGCAGACAAAAGGATTGAAGAAAGGGAAAAATCTAGGATTCAGAACAAATTAGCTGAGAAAATCAGCCTAGACATGGCATTATACAAGGTCAAATTATCTAAGGTAATTACTGAAATGAAATCTATCACCTAGAAAATTTGTCAAATCTTGATTAAGCTTTTTACTTCAGACACCTTCATTGTAGAAGTCAATGAAAAGATAAAAGGGTTGGAAGCTAAAATAAAGCTAAGTATAACTGTAGCTATAATCGAGCCAAATGCTTTCTCAAAGCATATTCACTGAGTTCAGGCACTCCGGCGGTTGATAGCAAAATTAAGGCACCAAGAAGAGCACATCATCGATCAAGTCACAGAGTTGCAAACCGAACTCATTCCATACCTAAATTTTTTTGAAGCACATATTTTCAAAGCTGAGCTACTAGTTGCAATACCAGAGATTTCGATGTTATAAAATATCTTTGACATGCATGCCCAAGTCGGTCTTGAGCATATTGCTCTTACCAACTTGAAAGAGGAGTGGGAAAACCTCTTAGAGTCAATGAAGAAAACCCACCAACACATTTTTGACAAGATGTAAGTATACTGTATTTTTTTGTATTTGGCATTATTATCAAAAAGGGGGAAAACATGTATATGCCAAATAAGTATTTTTTTGCTACGTATACTACATATTACCGGGAGCATGCACCAAGGGGGAGTACTTAGTACTTAGAAATTTTTGATGTGGATATGTATATGGTGGAGATATAAGGTATTAAGAAAACTTGGTCTATATACATTAACGAGTTTTGATACTAATGCCAAAGGGGGAGATTGTTAATCTCTATTGAGTATTCAAGGTTGTCATTAGTATCAAAGGCTATTAAAGAGATCAGTCAGACACTTACATTGAGTTAGTCGATAACCAAAAGCAAGATAGACTAGTTGGTAAAGCTTACACACTGAGTACTATACAGTTTACCGAGCACCAGCAGACACTGACACCAACAAATAGTAAACACCGAGCACCACAGTATACACCAAGCAGTTTACACAATGTTTACCGATGAACACAGAAAATGGCATAGTAATAAAAAATGGCACATTCTTCTATGCAAATGGTTACAACGGATCGTAAAATAGTTTACCAAGATCAAGGAACATTTATTGTAAAAGATACTCATTAAATGTAATGTATATCTTATTGTAATAGTTGATCTAGGATATTTTACACCATAGATCTTAGGGTTATGATTTTGTATTGTAACCTAATTTTGTTAAAGCGGAAAAAATACAATACTATATATTTATTTGTTCGCATCATTTTTGGTGTGAACTGATATATGAATCAATGAGCACTTGAAGCTATTTCCTAACTTCAAGTCAATTAGTTAACAGAGCAAAACAAAGTACAGAGGTTATTAGATTAAGCAGAATTAGAGAAGGCTATCGAGCAGATTCAGAGAATATATTCATCATAGTTAAGGTGATATTTTATGAGCACTTATAGATCTATTTAAGACAATTGAGTTGTGAACTAGCAGATAATTTCCTATTGCTTTCTGACAATTGTAATAGAGTTTTTGATATATCTCTTAACCAAGTAGACTTAACAGTCTTATGTAAATCTCTTAACCGAGTGCACACTTCATTAGTGTTGTTAAAATCCTATAACTAGGTAGATCTAGCTGATCTAACATATTACTCCTAACAGGGTAAGATCACCAAAAGTCATCAAAACTTGTAGCCCTAACAGGCAAACCTTTTCTATATGCAGTAGTGAAGAATTTGTGGGTGTCATCCCCACCGCAATTTTTACCTTCTAACAAGGGTTTTTGCGTTACCAAAATACTTGTGTTATGTGATTGTCATATTGATTTCATATTGTTTACTTATAATAAGTTAAATGGATGATTGATTCATGCAATTAGATTCAAGTTATTTTGGTCGGTTATCACTATTTATAGTTATATATCAGAAAGGTTTACAAGTGAAGTTTTTGAAGGCACTGATTCACCCCTCCCCTCTCAATACCTATCTCTCCTAATTCCAACATCTTGTTGGTTTCTAGTTATGGTTATGTGTATCTTACTGGGGGTAATGGGTTAGCACACTCACATCCCTCAAAAGATTAAGGTTTTCCCAGACCTCTCCAGTAAGTATATGTAATTGGTTCCATCATGACTATGAAATCTACATCTATGTTCGTAAAACTATCTATTGTGTCTGAGAATCTAGTCCACACAAAGGAACAATGTTATTTGTGTTTTTATAACACATGATGCATACCTCCTTTTGCAAAATAAAACTAGGGTGTTCTCTCTGACATAAACACAAGTAATACCACTAAAAGCATGTGGCTAGGTTGTATGTAGTTAGGACTCATTATGCATTTTTCTTGAGACAAAGGTTCTATTTATTTTTCCCTCCTAGTGAGCTACCTAGTCCTATTAGCTATGTTTGGTACACACAAAAATAGAGTCTCACTTAGAAGCTGCATTTAGTTAATTATGTTTCATTCCATTACATTTTGTTGCATTCATTTATGATTTGTGACTATGTAACTCATATTTATTAGGTTCATTATTTAGATTCCATAAATTGTTACTTATGAGTTTAACTATTGACTTCAAATTCTATGTAACAATTTTAATTAGCTACATAATTCATTGCATTTACCATACATCACTGTTATTAACAATTTTAAGGATTGACTTCAAATTCTTATAATAGTTATATTAGTGGGCAATAGGTTCGTTATCTACCACCTAGTTACTATCATTAGGTTCATTTATTATCAATTTATTAACTCATTACCATTATTAATCCTTAAATCCCATAGTTCACTTTCATAACATTACTTATTATTCATTAATTATCTACATTCTTAATCATAATTATTAATCCTTATTCATTAATTATTAATCCTCATTCATTAATCATTAATTATCTCATGTATGTCAAATATATCTAACATAACATCCATCACATTACATCACATTTGCATCATAGAGATAAAAACCAAACCATCCATCCATAAATCATATAAGTCACATCACACACTCCACATAGCCCCTACATCATCAATACATTAGAATAACATATAGAATAATCTCACATAATCACACACATCATGCATCAGAAATGTCAATAACATAATCATATCATATCATATATATATATATATATATATATATATATATATATATATATATATATATATATATATATATATATATATATATATATCACATCAAATAAGTCACATATAGGATCATCAAAATCATCATGCACATATATCATAAAAATGTCCACAAAGTGTCTATCACCATCCATCAATAAAACCCATCATAATTTCATAAATTGTCATAAGAATACACCTGAGAGATACATAAAAAATACATATCAAAATGCACATATGTGCCATTGTACATGTAAATATCATCATCAAAATATCATATGTACAAAAATTATGTATCAAAAATAGTTGTGAGCCTCTCAAGTGGCCCCCTAGGAAGATGTCCTTGATCCTCCTACTCTGCCAACCCCATCTCTGCATGGGGATTTTAGTAGTAATCCCAATGAACCCTATGACCCTCCACCTTTTTCTCTCTTAGAGAATTATCTCTCTTTGCTAGTAAAATTTGCAACTCTCTGCTTAGCTGGCACCACATCAAAATACCACTACCTATAGTAAGATGCCTCTTTGACAGATCTCATCTCCCATCTCTGTAAAATGAGTGACTCTTGCATTACCTATGCCATAGAAGGAACTATGACCACCTATATGTCTAGATCCCTCTCCCCCATGTACCTCTCTTCCTTCTTCTTCCATGTGTCCCTCTCAGTTGTCAATGCATCAATATTCCTTTGTAATGTATCTAGCTAGGACTGTACCTCTATTGTCCTTGTATGAGTCTATATAATCATGAACTATCATGCGTCGAATCAAACCTATAGAGAATATCATGTAGACTGGGCATTGTCTGCATGAGATCACTCTATCTATAACATGGTCTATAATCATGTCACCTCTTCCTTTAGAATCTAAGCATGTGCTATCTCTACCTATGCTGAATCCTATAATCAGGCCACCTCTATAACCAAACTGGCCTTCTTGGCCATTACTATGTCATAATCATCTTGTTTGATCAGAGGAGGTCCATGTGGCTGAGATGTCT
The DNA here is from genome assembly GCA_027943335.1 of Chamaecyparis obtusa. Classification (NCBI taxonomy): domain Eukaryota; kingdom Viridiplantae; phylum Streptophyta; class Pinopsida; order Cupressales; family Cupressaceae; genus Chamaecyparis; species Chamaecyparis obtusa. The sequence continues at coordinate 734,239 of BSBK01005235.1, read as the reverse complement.
TTTGTGGTCCTTGTTGAGGCTATAGTGGTGGTTGTAGTAGCTGAGGTCCCTATGGATTCTGTACTTGTTCTTGTGGTCCCTATACCTATTCCTATTTTACTTATTCATAAGGTATGTGTGCTACCCACTGATGCACTTGAAATCTTTGTCCATCCCCTCCATCACCTCCCCCATCATGACCTCCTAGCCCATCCCCTCCCTCCTCTCTCCCATCCCTATCTCCTCCAGCTCCATCCTAATCACCTTGGGGATGCTCCCCAACCTATACCTATCCTAGGATGGTGAGCCACATTGGTGTGTTATTCCCACCACTGTGTATATACTAGAGCCACCCTGGCATCTTTGATGTTATCTTTCCCTCGCACTCATCCAATAGGTTCCATACCCATCCATGACTATCTATAAATCTAGATAGTGACCCCCCAAACCCATGAATTTCCCACCTCTTGTGTCACCACTGGATGAAGGAACCAGTATGATACTACATCCTAAACCTGCCCAAACTACCTCCAAACCCCCAAGGGCATATATTGTGTGAGCATATATTTCATTTGACCAATCATCCAACAATTTGTTTGTATATATCTTAAATAATAAAAATCCTTGTGGTTGTCCTCTCTATAATCCTATTGGGTAGGGTCCCAATGACCCCAATGCTCACAATCATGGAAGGGCATCCAATCAAAACCGAACATGTCATTTATACACCATCTCTAGAAACCAATTGAGTCTATTGAAGTATATCTAATCAGTGGTCTATATCTACATGCAAATGGCTCATGCAACTATCATGTCTCTTGATGTCGCACTAGCCTCATCATGGCTATATGCTCCCATGACTGTATCAGGAGAAATGTAACACCTTTCCCTAGAATCCTACCTGTGAGATAGGAATATATATGCAAGTCATAATACAACTATGTCAAAATAGTATAACCCCAGTAGTATCACTCTCCTTCATCCTATAACATGTTGCATGGTGCTAAGGATGTGAGCCCAACTGATCATGATACCTTTGTTGGCATGATCTAACATCATATGACCCTCAATCAGCCTAGTCAAATAAAGTGCTAGTCAAGGTAGTTGTGGTCACTCTAACATCACCGCCCGACATGGAATCCACTGTCTAGATATTGGGATCTTGTCCATCTCCCTCCTAAAGATGGCCTCCATATAAGGCTCAACGCCCTCCCGAATATACTCTAGGATAACTCCCCATATGGGAAATCTATAGATTCGCCTGTAGGCTATGGTTTATCTATTATCTATTTTGAAAGGTGTAAACATTCAAACATTAGATTAATCTAACATTTATCAGTTCAAAGCATAAAACAAACAAAACCAATCCACCTCAGATTAAGCCAAAATAAATGCATTCGAGCATTGTTTGATTTTCTCTGATTATGAGGGATGTGGGTGTGCTCTCTAAGCACTTTGAGCTTGTCTCTAATTCATTCTAGGAAGCATTTGATATGAGGCATAGATGGTTAGAAAAGCTTAGCAAAGAACTATATTCATTCCATTAAGCTATTCTATGATGTGTTTAAAAAAACATGAAATCTAACAAATATGCTAAAATGCTTATGATCTAGAATGAATCTAACATTATAACTCTACTCAATGTAAAATAAGTGAATTGGTGTTTTTCTTTTAGGAAGTGAGGGTATTTATAGGATTTTGGGAAGGGCTTGGATTAGGAGGATGAGTTAGAGTTTGAGGTAGAGTTTGAGGTAAGGTTAGGGGTATGGTAAGGTTTACCTTGGGTTAGGGTTGCTCACACATGTGTGAGCAACACTTGGGAAGTGTGCAAGGGGAACAATTGTGGAAGAAGAGACATGGGTCTCTTTATGAGGATGTAAGAAGCCTTAAAGAGTGTGTAAGAGGCTTTAATGAGTGTGTAAGGCTCATTAAGGGAAGGGTTTGACCAAAAGTCAATGAGACTTGGATTAGGCTAAGAAAAGTAGGAAGCATCTCCTAAATTGGTTTAAGAAAGGTTTAGGGAAGTTTAGGAAATATTGGAAGGGTTTAGGAAAGGCTAGAAGATTCTAGGGTTTTGAAGCTTTAAATAAATATGAAATTTATTTAGGGAATGTGACATCATTTATTAAATATTGATTTAATAAAGAGAGGAAAATCACTTAAAATTGATTTAAATGCTTTGGGGAGAGATTCTTTAATTAAAATGTTTAATTAAAATAGGAGGATCTAATGGCATAAAAATATATTAATTAATTAAATAATTAATTAATTAATAAATGATGATGTCATCAGGGGTTTTCAGAAAATACAAATACTTTTATTTTCTAAAGGATTTTTAGGTGTCTACATTTTGCCCCTCTTTGATGTGATGTCGCAAGTGGTGTGGTGTCAAAGACAAGAAAATAAGATGCCCCAGGCTAGAATTCAGAGGATAAGGGGTTGTGCCCCCTCGAGAAAATAACACAAAGAGGAAATGTTGTGGAATTTTCTCCAAAAAGAACATAGAGGGGAAGGAAAAGGAGGAAAGGAGGATAAATAATCAAGCTTCCAAGAGAAAAATGGAGGAATGCAATATGAGGAGGAATGTAGGATGCACTATGCCATACTTTTATTTTCTAAAGGATTTGTAGGTTTTTACACCACCATACATCATATAGTGTAATGGTGGCCTCTCCTATGGTAAAAAGAAAGCTAGAGGTGTGGCTATGCCACCTCTCTACTAGGTTTGTCATCTGCATAGTATGCGTAAGTAAGCACGACCACTTGTGGATGTGTTCAAGTGCACATAATCATACTTGGGCCCACTGATATGCATTTGTAAGCCTCTTAGCCAATGCCATCATCTCCAGCTATGCCTCCCACGGTCTAAATGAAGGAATGCCCACCTACACCTAATCACAATTATGTCAATAATTTCTTCTAAAAGCTTGATTCTTTTCTTCTATTTTAGGTTGAGGCATCATCACTCTTATCCTTCCGAGGTAAGTCTCCTTCCTCGTGCCCCTTGATATTTTGGCAAAGATACCAAAACATAGAGATGACATTTCATGTCCTCTCTTCCTCTACATAGTCAAATTTGGTTGACTATTGTCTTTTCCCCTTCCCAGTTGCCCCACAGATGACAATATGTGATTGTCACCTATGTGGACAATAATCTAGTGATTGTCATCCCCGTAGATGATAGTTTCTAAACTATCATCTGTGAAGACAACAATTTAGAGACTATTATCTTTTCCCTATGAATTTCACCCCCTTTCTAGCCTACTAAATGATTTTAAACATGTGTCAAAATTAAAAATTCTCAAAGCAAGGATTGAGTACTCACAGGTGGCTCCATGTCGATTGTACGATAGTAGGCTTGGACACACTCACCAAGCTGATATCAGTCTTGAGGATCCATTTTGTAGAGCTCTCACTCTCAATTCTCCAAGGGGTGTATGTGACAATGACCCCTCCTTGGGCCCTCCAAGGGCTTATATAGGCACCCCGGGGCCATTTTTTGTCTTTTCCCCCATTTTTTGTCCCAACCCCTATTTTTCACAATGTTTCTTTGTATTTGCCTTGTCTATTATGCAATTATCCAAATTACTAATTTTTCATTCCCGTACCTTTTTTGATAAAATTTCTCAAAACCCTCTCTTTTGCCCTATTTTCTCGAGGGGGAACCGTCCTCCACTATTGTCACTATGACACAACCCTTGGGTTTTCCTCTTTTCTCTAGGGTATCTTATGTTTTCTTTTCTTTGATGCAATGCTAATTTTGACACCACATCAAAGAGGGGCAAAATGTAGACACTTAAAATCATCCCTTAACATTAATTAAGTTTTATTTAATTAATGTCCTTTTAATAACATTGTAATTAATTACACAATTGGTTATTAATGTTATGTTCCTCTATTTATTTAATTTAATTTTATTGATTAAATAAATTCATCTCCTAAAGTATTTAAATTTACTTTAAATACCTCCCTCAATGTAATAAATTTAATTTATTACATGTTTCTCCATAAATCCCCTTTTAAATAAATTTTATTTATTTATTCCCTCATATGCTTAAATTCTTCTAAACCCGATTAAATTAAGGTAAAAATAGGTTTTGAATGGAACCTGAAACCATTTACAATAAAGCATAAAGATATAGAATTTGGGCTTTTAAAAAAGAGACACCTGCTAAAAAGACAACAACAGGACTCGACACAACCCTAGAAGCAACAACAAAAACAAAAGAAAATAGTTACTAGAAAAACAACTAGTAATCGCCCAACAACCACCCAAAAAAGACTAATTGGTTTTTATCATTTTCTCCGCCTTCATCTGCAGGTCCTCCATCTTCTAGATAGCATCTTTCAGATCCTTCATTTCCTTTGGAGTTTCAGGGACCTTCCTCTGAGTGTGACCTCTAGTTCCTATTCTCGGACCAGCATTCCCAGCATCATCATCAATTGTTATGGTTGTTTCTTCCAGCTGGGTTTTTTCTAGATAGTTGTACAACATTTTCAGGTTCATAACAGGAGTACTAAGGCCCTCATTGCTGTGTTTTAGGACCTCATTTATCATGTTCCCATTGTAACTCATTTTTTCCATTAAATATTTTAACTTGTTGTCCAGCATCATTTTTATTTTAGCTGCCATATCCTCATTCTGGTTATTATTTTTTACCTTATCCAAAAACTTCTTTTCCATCTTCTCCAGCTTAGTTGTCAGGGTGTTCATAGTATTTTCCATAGCTTGAAGATGGAGTTTCATTTCCTGCATCTCCTTCTTGATCCAATTGTCTAGATGAGTACCATGAACTTTGGCCTTCTTGACCTCTTCTAGAGTAGTAGCACCCATCAGGAGACCTAAGGTGTCCTCCTTATGGCTATTACCATCCTCATTGCTAGCCTAGTCCTTTCCATCCTCTGTTTCAATTTGTTGTTCTTCTTTTTCACCTGGAGTAGGGAAATCCTAACTAACTTCCTCCTCCTCTTCAACTCCTTCATCTTTTTCTTCCTCTTCTTTATCTCCTTCTTCTTCCTCCTCATCTTCTTCCATAATGTATTTTTCCTTCATATCCTCTTCGTGCTCTTTTTCTTCAAGACTCTGGTCCTCTTTTTCCTGGGCTCTCTCCTCATTACCAGATTCCTCCTCAACATTATCTTCATTGGAAGTTCCCTTTCCCTAAGACAGAGGGCTATTATCATCTGCATCATCTCCGCTATCCTTGACTTTCTCCTTGTCACTTTTATTACCAGCATCATCACTACTATCAGAGGCTTTTTTCTTTTTTCTCTTCCTCTTCTTGCTAGTTTGATCCTTTCTCTCAACCTCTATGTTCTCCTTTATTTTACCAGTGACCCTTTTCGGGATTGGGTCCAAGATTATATCCCTAGCATAGTCTACGATGAGGAGAATCAAACCCTCATGTAGCATTGGATTACTCACTTTCTTCCTATGCTCCATTATACTATTACTTAGAGAACTCAACAAAAAATATGAAAAATAAATTTTCTTGTTGTGCCTAAAGTAATTTGCCAAAACAAAGTGTAGGTTATAGATTTTAAAGTAGCGTCCATCGAGCATGAAATACTCAATCAACACCTTCAGTATTTTAGCCCAAAATTCCTTAATTGTTGTTATATCCACATAACCCCCTTTTCTTTTTGTCATCAAGGCTTCTTCATCAACAGTTTTAGGGAAAAGCTTAAAAGCTTCAGTTCCTAAACGCTTGTTGTCTCTATAGAAATGAATACCTTCCATGGGTAAACCAGTGATTTTAGACATAAGGGTAAGAGTGAGGGGGAAATATTTTCCCCATAAATTGACTTTACCATTTACCCAGCCGTCAGCAAACAAGGTAGTTACTTGTTTATCATAGCTATGAAGCTTAAATTCCATATACTGAGTGATCCCTCCTTTCCTCAGCTTCTTCCAAACTTTCTTCTCTTGTCTCCATTTCTTGCAGTCAAAGGGCTCCTCTCTCCTCAAACCTCCTCCCATATTTTTCTTTCTATTTATGTTCTAGCTTAGATTCTTACCAATTATCCATGTCTCACAAATTTTCTTTCTATTTCTATTTAGATCACTATAAATAACCCAGAATCCATGTTTCATTAAAAAATAAATAATGATCCCACACTTCACCTTACATGTAGCCCTCCTAGATAATTGTTTCATCCTTGTCATGATTATTTTAAGTGGTTTTTCCTTCCTTGTGATTAATTTTATCATAAGTAATTAGACATATGATCTCGGTGTTTATATTTTCTTCCCCTCTCCACATTTTAGTGGCGTCACTCTGGGTCCCTTCATTTGCCAACCTGTCCGTTGGATTATTACCTTCACGGTATATGTGGGTGATGTAACTTTCCTCAAAAGAGTGGATTATCATCTTAATTCTATCTATTATATGAGCAATAGTCCATGAACTCACAGTTTTCCCTTTGATACAATTTATTATGTTGAGGGAGTCACCTTCCAGCCAAAATTTTGAACATCCCATTTCTTTAGCCAAATTCACCACATAAAGCACCACCTCAGCTTCTGCCATGTGGTTAGTTTGAATCCCCAGTAGAATCGCTATAGCTCCTAGGCAGTTGCCAGTGCAATCTCTTATGAGGCATCCCCCTTTTAGTATCCTTCTTGCATGTACTTCTATAATTCTCCATTAAGCTTATGCTCACATAGTTAGCAACCATATGGGAAGGCACAATTTCATCTCTAAAAATTATGTTGTTCCTCTCCTTCCATATTTGCTAGGTAAAGTGAGGGAGAACAAGTTTCCAAAGGTCTTGTTAGCTATTTTTCTTGCAAAGGTAAACAACTAGACCATAACCTGATCTCTCCCTTTTGATGCTCTTTTCCTGGCAAGAGAAATGCTAATTAACAAGGATGGAATCCTTCTTCACTTTGGGCTCCACAGACCCAGGTGGGTGTACCTTACTTATCTGCTTATGCAAACTGATACGAACTAATACAAACACCTAATAAGAAGATTCACTAATGGATTAAATAGAATAAATATGTCCTACAACAGGATTCATAACTGAGATGAATCTCTGATATGGGAAGCCTACCCACATGCTACAAACTTCTTTCAAGCTCATCAACGGAAAGGGAAAGTTGATTTAAAAGATTTTGATTGCAAGTCTAGTCCAACTAGTGCCTAATCCTGGGCATGGATTCATGAGATGCACATCAACAGGATACTTCAAATCTTATAGAACTAGAAATCAAACAATGCACCTTGCACACCATTCTTTCTTCCCCCTATCTGGACATCAAATCCTCATGAAACATCATATTATTAGCAACAACCTTCAAGACATTACACTCTCCTTGAAAGAAACTTGAAAATCGTTACACCATTTACCTTGTAAATAGGTATACAGAGATGCCTTACAAATCAATATACAATAATTTGACAAAAACATGAAGAGACATTAGACAAATATGAGAAAGGATTTTCATTGTACTTCATTGAATCATCCTGAAACTATACATTCAATCACAGCAAACTCTAAATCAGAACTCTGAAATGAAACTAAGAACTTGCATTAATGGAACTCAAACTTCCAGAGCTCTGCTCATGCAAAAAGATTGGAACCCTTACAAAAGATCAGAAATGGGAATAAAAAGAGGGGGAAAAGCATAGCAGGTTACTCGAACTGACACCTACCCTCAAGATCAACAAACCATGAGTCACCGGGTGAGAACAAATCAGATATTTTCAAAATATCTTCCTGGCCCCCCTGTTTCATTCAACTACAAATATCTTGAAACCAGTTAGACCTGCACTGAAACTGATCTAAAAAATGGAATCCTCGCGTCAAGACCTTTCCGATGGTATATAATACTTCATATTTGGGCAAAAAATAAAGCCCCTAGCTATTAAAACAATCTCCCAGCTCTGTAACTTTGATTTTTGAATTTATTATATAGTTCAAACTATATAAATTTACATTTATAACTTTGATTTTGAACTTGGATGCACAGGAATAAAATAAAATATTATTTTAATATTTTAAATCTCCTTATAACCACCAATTTGCTTAATGATTTTTGCTTCACCTTTTTTATTCTGTGAATTGGCGAATGCAGTCGCCAAGTCGCTTAATAATTTTGCCTTACTCATTTCTATTCCGCGAATTGGTGACCTGGTGATTTCGCGACTGAACTATCTCATTCCACTTATTCACTTAAAAACTTTTACCTTACCTCATTTCATTTGGCAAACTGGCGATTCTGTGACTTGGAGACCACAATCGCTGAATCGCTTGTTATATTCTTACATGCTCATTTGATTCAGTGAATTGGTGGATGAAGGGTTTCTTTGGCTTTTGTTTGACACGTCAAAATTTAATGGAGGGGCCCACCGCACACGTCTAGTCAAGCGGCCCACTGAGAGGGCCTCTGTGACTCTTCTTTGCATTGATGTTTGTGCGCTATTTCTTAAAACATTAAAAAGTGCCCACTTCTCGCCAATGTGGGATAATGGACTATAGAGAAAAACCGTCGACTTCTCCCTCTTTCTGAATCTTCTTTACAGCCAATCTTCTATCGATTTTAAGGCCCCAATGCTTCAAGGAGTATCCTGCACTGAAATTTATGATCTATTGTGCGGCTTCCACAAATTCCATGAACTTAGCCTGATAGTCTAGATTTAAGATTTTATGACGCTGTTATATGAAGGATGCAATTCAGTCTGCCATTGATCTCACTCTAGTAGACGGCTCATCTACGGGTTTGGATCTTTGTTACGGGACATCGTCCTGTCAGGTCACCTTGCCAACCATGGTCTTCAACTTCAAAGGTGGCCTGTATTACAAGCTTCTGGCAGACAACGTTTTCATTCAGGTAACTGACAATCTCTTGTGCTTGGCAATGTTGGGTGAGCCATCAGGAAATCCTTCCATCTTCGGAAACATACAACAGAAAAACTTCCATATCCTTTACAACAATGCTCGAAACACACTCTATGACCCCTCACTCTTCTTTCACATCCTTCCTACCTATTTCCGCTCATCTCTCCTACCACAATGTTTATTGGAGTGAGTCTCACGTATCACAACTCATGGAGCTCAAACATTCTATGCACATTATTGGTTCTCAACTTTCTACTCGGTTTCTCATGTCCTATTTCTCATGCCTTCTGTTCATACACCCTCTCTTACTAGAACTGATAAACAAGGAGGTAGATTTACATAGCATTGCCATGACTTGTTTTGAGATCTTTACTGGTATGCAGACATTTCAAAGTTTTTCGAACCAAATTATGTTCGCAAACTATAGATTTTTGTTAAAGAACTATTTTTTCTTAGTTGTAACTTCATATTGATCCTTTCATGGTGTTTGCTGAGGAATGTTAATCTCCTTTTCCCTTCTTGCTCGGATGGAAAGTACACACTTAAATCTACATTTCCTACTAGGAATATTTCCTACAGCGGGTACACCAACTGATCTATCCATATCATAATTAATAGACTTCAACCTACTTTCCATGTTGATCCAATGTCCATTGGCCCTTTCTTTCAATACACTATAATGCGTGAGTCTTCAAACTTATACGCTTCCATTCTCTATTTCAAATGCTGCAACATTCTCCATTTCACACACCTGCAAACATACATTATGTGGGGGCAATCTCCACATTGCGTGGGTCCTTTTTTTTTTTATGCGTATGCTTGTCTATTTTCAAATTCGGAATCTTCCTCTTACTTGCGTTGGCTTCCCTTTACTTGCTAACACTGGTTTCTTTCATATAGGCAGCTCCTTTCAATGCGACGTTGGTCTTTCATTTCAAATCCACGCTGGCTGTATGCAGAGAGAACACCAACGAAGGTAATTTGATCAAGCTTGATGCCTAGACTCTGTATTTCCTCAAAAAGGCGAAGGGCCTTCATGCCATATCCATGCTGGGCATACCATGCAATTATAGCATTCCATGTGATCACATTTTGGTTAGCCATTTTATCAAAAACCATGCGTGAATCCTTAATTTTTCCACATTTAGCATACAGAATAATCAACAACTCAATGCCTGTCTGCCTCCAATCAATCTTGCCAAAGATCAGGTGTGACTGGACTGGGAAACTTTTTAGTGCTGGAATAAAATGAATCATTCTTTTCTGCAATGGAAAAATGAACTTTTCCCTTGACGTCTTGATTTTTGTTTGATGCAACCTCTCATTATTATACATTTCCTTATTATCCTACCATCTGTGAAGCTAGTCGGGTCCAGAGTGGGCCCGGCTTAAAAAAATTTGAATTCAAACACCTGGACCATAAATTGCTCCAGACACACCCAAGATGTCCCAGAATTGAAGAACGAACAAACCTAGATTGCCAAAAGATCAAAAAACTTTGTTTTGCAAAAGCACCAAAATCAAGAGAATAGGCCCGAAAACTAGCTTCAAAAACTGACATAGTGACCTGATCGGACCCTGCCCTCTGACAGGCACATTCTCTGAGCTATAAACTATCATTCCCCAAAATGACATCTCATGACTATACCCGAGTCGAAAGATATTAACCTTTGAAGTTGCCCTTTTCATTCTGTTCCTGCAAACACACTATCAGAAAATGATTTTTAATCACCGTAATTGATTTTTAAAGGCAGACAAATGGATTGGCAAGGAGTTGAAATTGGGACTGGGGTTAGTACTCCAACTTTGCAAGACAATGCAAAAAGAATTTTGTCAAAAGAGTTAACTGGTCAAAATTTATTCACTGGCAAAGTAGGGCATTTGGATTTTTAGGAAAACACACTTTGTAGAACTAAACACATTTTGCGAAAATTGCAAATGGAATGAGCTTGGAAACTTGGTCAAACGGATTGGCCATGGTTCCAGATTTGGCATGGTGGGAGTAAAACATGGTTGCAACATGACTCAATTATTAGTTTGCTCATCAGATTACACAGGTGTCCTCTTCACACTATCAAAATAGCCCTTAAAACTTCTGAACTTCTGGGTTTCAGCAAAACAGTGAAAACTGGAAATGGATTTGGCTTTGAAAAGTACTGAAACGGATTCACCAGGGGCTAAAAATAGACATGCCAGGAGAGGAACATGCCTACAATACAGATCTATCATCAATTCTTCTTGACCAATCACCGGGTAAAATTTATTTGCTGGTAAAGTTGACCTCTGACAAACTGGTGCACTTCACAATCTTTGCAAACAGTAGAAATTGCAAATGGAATCGCATTGGGAAACTCATCCAATGGATTCGTTATGAGCTAAGAACTGACAAGGACAAAGTAAAAATTGTTGACAATGCATGGAAATAACTCATTTCTCATGGCCAATCATAGAATGTAACTTATAAGATCACGAACAGGGCCTCCAACAAAACTGTGAAAAGGTGCACCGGGCAGATTTAAGAAAACACCCCTGAACAAGTGGATGCAAAACCCATGAAAACTCATCACTATGACATGAAAATTGAAACATGAGCTATACGTAATGTGTATGACAAGTCCCCTAATCCACCTTTTCATGACACTCAACGGGACTTATTATATTCAGGCTCAAAGTGACCCTCCCGGGTGAATTTCACACTTGCACAAATTCTGACTCTTGAGACCACCTAGGAATGAACTGATGCAAACCCATTTCAACATGCAACTTTAGGACTTAGAATAAACCACTGAAACATATGAAAGGAAATGGACAAATAAATTTTATGAAACCACCCGAAAAACACCCGGTTCCCACATGCATCTTGAAAACAAAAATAATACAGATGCATGCTAATGTGTCCCATTCCTCAAAATTTTAAGGGAACCAACAGGTACTTAGCATTTTTGTCATTAAAAGGGCACTTCCATTGCTGAACAAAGTCCTGGAGGTTTTGAGGTTTAGCCCACTTCAGGTTCAGAGACATAATGATTGAGTCCCAAACCTCTCTAGCAAAGGAGAAATGTATCATTAAGTGATTACAGGACTCAGCTTCTTTACAACACAGGATGAAGCTAACTTTTAATAAGTTACTTTTATAGTTAACAATATTTTTAAAAAGTGATGTTGCTTTTGTATGAAATAACTTTATTTGTAGGAATGATAAAATTATCAGATCTCAAACATAGATTTCACACACACACACACAAACACACTTACTTATATATTTGTGTTACAAATCTATGATTAAAATATCATACTTTTTTCCTTCCCACAAATAAACTTATGTCAAATGGAAGCAACATCACTTTTTTTTTAAATATTGTTAACTATAAAAGTAAGTTATTAAAAGTTACAACAAAAACTCGCAAATATTGTTAATAACTTACTTTTATAGTTAAGAATATTTCAAAGACATGATGTAGCTTTGGTATGCCATAACTTTATTTGTAGGAAGGATAAGATTATGAGATTTTAAATGTAGATTTATAACATCAATATTTAATGCGCATATATTTTTCCATATTTTTCTATTGTATAGTTTATTTTTATAACTTTTTGAAATGAGATTAAGTATAATTCTCACAAAAGTTACTTTAATATCACATAACATTTATAATATTCATCCATATTAACTTCTTCTTTTGTTGAAATAAGAATAGAAATATGTCGAGCATAGTTATATTTTATTTTTTTAATTATCTATTTTAGTATTTTCTATGTGCTTGTATTATAGTCCTTCACACTTATTGAAAAACTTATCACTACTAAAAAAATAGATAATAAATAAATAATCATATTAAATGTATTTAATAATATAGTAATTGGAAATCTTACTTTGAGCATTATGATCTTACAACTTATCTTTGTATATTCACTCTATTTTTTGTTCCAACTCCATGTTCAAAATAATTTCTTTAGCAAAATCTAAGGCCTAAGGCGAAAAAGTAAGTTTTAGGGCTTTGTTCAAAGGTATTCAAGAACCTTTGTTTGAAAAGGCATGCCATTTCCACAAAAAAAACCTTTGTAATTTTGTTTCCAAAAATGGAAAAAAGGAGCCCCATTGAATGGAGGTCCCATTTTTTCCATTTTTAAAAATTACCTCCATTCGAATTTATTTTTACATTTTAAACCTTCAAATGAAGGTATATGTTGATGTACCTTTAAAAAAATTTATTTTAAAATATTTACGTCTATGCAAGCTCAAAAATGTGATGTTGCAAGTTTAAGACTCACTAGTGTGGGTTTACCCTTTCCTTGTTGTCATTTGCCAATAACTACTAGATTTCTTTCTTTTTGGCATAGTCACTGATGGAGGGACCTCAGAGAGATCATCCCAATCGACTAGCAAGACTAAAAATAGAAAAATAAAACAAGAAAGAGTATGGAGAGAACCAGCAAGATCTGTATGTATTGATTGGTGTAGACACCTAAAAATTTTCAAGATCAAACCAAGTGAGCAATCAAGGCAAAATCAAAGCATTAATTGCAATCAAGCCAAAATCCAATATTAATTAAAATTTAAAGCCAAAATAATTAAACAAATCAAAATAAGCATTTAATTGTGTAATTAATCTAATTAATTATATAATTCAATTAAAATCAAATTTAACCCATTCAAGGTGTACACATGGCTAAAGAAATTAATTAAATTCAATTAATTAATTCCTAATTTCTCTCACCCACCACATGGGAGGAATTACCTCAACCAATAGGAATTGAGGATTGGACTCACATAGATCAAAGCCACATTGAATCTCAATCACTCATGAGAAAGAATCTTGACCACTCATTTTGTCTCATTGTCCCAAGCTTTGAAGACAAAATATTTAAATTGTCCCCATATTTGAAACCATGGACTTAACTCAAACACAATCATGATCAAAGTAACTCCACTCCCTATGCTTGCTAAAATCTATAAATAGAAGGCTAAAATTAGGAGAAAAGGATCACATACATCTTTGAATTGCATCATCACTATAGTGAATTTGGACTAGGAGCATTTTTAGCATAATTAAGCATAGTTTTCATTAAAATAGGCTTAATTGTGTAATAATTTAGCTTAATTTATTATTTTAGAGTTGTCACTAATGGAAGCTTGCTGAGAGCTTTGCATTAGCATATCTAAATAGAGAGCTATAGGATTCTTCTTGTCATTATTTTCATTGAATAGCTTACTAATTTTCATATTTTAGCTCAATTTAATATCAATCTTGATAAACTAATCCTATAAAGGTACTTCTTGTACACAACTGGAAATACGTTACATTCAATTAGCTTCTTGTCCCACATCAGACACCCAAGATTATTAAGAATGTGAGTCTCTCGCTTTGAAACCTAAGAAGAATCAAAATGATCCAACTCATATTGAGAAATCCAAGAAGAATCTTCAATCAGTTTGTCCTTCCACTTCACCTTTGTCTTTCCATCAGTTTGTGGGTGAAAAGTAGAACTAAAATAAAAATTTGTGTTCAACTTCTTTCAAATTATCCTCCAAAAATAACCATCAAACTTACTATCCCTATCTAAAACTATACTCTTGGGTAATCCATGCAATCTCACAATCTCCCTAAAGAATAAGTCAATAACATGCACAACATCTGATGTTTTCTTACAAGGAATGAAATGTGTCATCTTAGAAAATTCATCAACTACCACAAATATAGAATCATTACCTCTTTGTGTCTTAGGAAATTCCAAAACAAAATCCATATTAATATCTTCCCAAGGTTTACTAGGTACAGGTAAAGGTGTATACAATACAACATTCTAACCAACTCCTTTAGTAATTTGACAAATTCTGCAACTCTAAAAATATCTCTGAATATCCTTATGAATTTGTGGCCAAAAATACCTTTCACTCAACAAACTCATTGTCTTATTGATTCCAAAATGTCATGCAATTCCTCCACTATGCTTCTCCTTAATCAAATTATCCCTCATTGATCCTCTAGGTATGCACAAATGAACTCCTCTAAACAACATGTCATCCTAAATGAAATAATCCAACCACTTGCTTTGATCAATTGTAACAGGTTCCTTACAAGCCTTCCATGGTTCCACAAAATAAGGATTTGTGTCATACAAAGTCTTCAATCATCAAATCCCAACACTACTCTCATCTCTGTCAGCAAATTTTTGTTTCTACTCAATGCATCAACAACCTTATTTGATTGTCTGTTCATATGTTTCAACACAAAAGAATAACTCTACAAGAACTCAACCCATCTCATATGTCTATTATTTAACTTTCCTTGACTACTCATATATTGAAATTCTTTATGATCAATATACAACAAAAATTCCTTTGGTATCAAGTAATGTCTCCATTTCTTCAAATCTTGAACTGTGGCATAGAACTCCTAATCATATATTGAATATCTATTCTTAGCATCATTTAACTTCACACTATAAAAAGAAACATGTCTACCTTTTTGAATCAATACATATCCAATTGCATTCCCACTTGCATCACAATCAACTTAAAATACCTTAGTGAAATCAAGTAAAGCCAATACCAGTTGTTCAGTAACTTTTTGCTTCAATAATTCAAAACTCCTTATGATCCCCTCTCATAGTTTTGTCATAAGATTACAAACCAAACTAAAATTCTTGATAAACTTCAGGTAAAAATGATCCAATCCATGAAAAGATCTAAATTCTCCAACACTCTTTGTTGTAGGTCATTCTAAAATTGCTTTAACCCCAGATCCATTTTCAATCCTTCGGCTAAAATAACAAATCCAAGATACACTATTTCTTCCTTCATGAAAGTACATTTCTTGATGTTAATCAACAACTTTTCTTCCTTCAATCTATGCAATACTTGTCTTAGATGTAAAAAAATTTCTCCTTTGTTCTTACGGAAAATTAGAATATCATCTAGGTACACAATTACAAACTTACCCAAGAATTTATTCAATACTTCATTCATTAACCTCATGAAAGTACTAGTTGTATTAATTAAACAAAATGACATAACTAACCACTCATAAAAAAATTCATTAGTCTTAAAAGAAATATTGCATTCATCCCCTTCTTTGATTGTGATATGATGATACCCACTCTTCAAGTCAATCTTATTAAAATACCTTGCTCCAATCAAACAATCCATTATGTCATCTATTCTAGGCAAAGGAATTATGTACTTCACTGTGATCTTATTAATATCTCTGGAATTAGTAAAAAAATTCCATTATCCATTCTTCATAGGTGCCAATATTGTAGGTACTACACAAGGACTCAAAATTTCTCTAATCAAACCCTTCTGTAATAATTCTTACACTTGTTTATTCAACTCCTCATTTTCTGTAGGTGTAATTTTATGTGGTCCTTTATTTGGTAAACTAACTCCCAAAATTAAATCCATATAATGATTAATACTCCTAATAGGTGGTAATACATTAGGTACATTGTCTGAAATGATGCCCTCAAATTCTAATAGTAAATCCCTTACCTCCGGTGGTTGTTCATCCACTATTTTTGAATCAAGTTTCCTAGGAATTAAAGCATAGCACAAACTTTCTTTCTTCAATACATCCTAGAATTTCCTTCCTTCAACCAAGTTAACCCTTATAGTAGTACAATTCTCACTCTTAGGATCTTATACCAAAGGAATCAAAACTTGCTTCATCCCATTTTCTATTATAGCATACCTATTTAGTCTACCATCATGTATTTCTTGTTTGTCATACTACCAAGGTCTACTCAATAACATATGACAACAATCCATTAGCATAATATCACAAAGAACTTAATCATGATAAGATCCAATTTTAATTTCACAAGACACTATTTACATACCATAACCTTATGCTCATCCTTAACCCATGTGATCTGATATGGCTTAGGGTGCTCCTATCTTGGCAACTGCAACTTGGTAACTAATTCCTCTAACACTAGGTTATCTGAACTCCCATTAGCAATGATGACCTCAACACATTTTCCTACAACTTTACATCTTTTCTTGAACAAAATATTCCTTAACACCAATTCTTGACTAGGTTCATTATTACATAAGACCCTTCAAATCATCAAATTTTCTCCATCTTCTGCTTTATTCATAAATTCAAGTGACTCTTCTTGCATGAGTGCATGTTCTGTTAATGCATGTTCTGTTAACACTACAGGTCTTCTTGCTTTAATTCCCATGAGTACATTCAAAGGCTATATGACCTTCCCCACATTTGAAACAAGTTCCTTTAAACCAGTTCTTGTCTTCTCTTTTGTAAGTATTACCTCTATGATAACCTCCTCCTCTTCCTCAATATGAACTCTCTTCTTTCCATTCATACTTTCCTTTATCTTGAATGGAGTAAGATCTACCTCCTTCTACAAATTATCTACCTCTACCTCTTTTAAATATTCCACCTCTTTCTCTCTATCTATGTTCATGCCTCTTGTTAAACTTTTCCTCAACTTTTAGGGAAAACTAATAGGCTTCCTCAATGCTATCTATTTTGACAAACCTAATTTCATCTTTAATAGATGTCCTCAAACCATTCAGGTATCTTGCAAATTCTTTCAACTTCTTCATTTGTATGTCCAGATATAATATCTAACCTATATAATTCTACAATGTATTTGATGTGGGAGCATCTTGAGTTCATGGAAATCTTACATCAACCAAAAATAGTTCTTTGTTATTTTTTTCTTCATTACCAGTTGGAGAGATTATGTTGGTTGATCATAATTTGTTCGAGATAGCATCTATGATCCTAAAGTCATATTCCAAACCTATCTAGGATCATCTTCCTATGATTGCACCTCCTATTGTTCATGGTTGTTTAATATTTGATCCATTTTCTATACGTGGGTAACGTGTTCATTGCTTTCTTGGACCTATTTTTAGATTTGATGTGCGGTCACTGATCTTTGGCTTCTGAACATTGCAATCATAGTGTGTGGTTCATGGATCTCCTTTGAATCATTTCCTATGATCGTGCATCTTTTTCTTTCCTTTCTTGGATCTTTGATTCATTTTGGTTAGACCTATTTGTTTGTACATATTTCCTTCTTGGGAAATGTAATTCTCTCTTGACTTTCCTATAGAGGCACTACCTATATGTAATAATTGGGCATGTCTTGAGTAGTAGTAGTAGTGGGCTCATGGAACCTAGATCTAAGACTTTGGCAAGTCAAAATTAGGATATGAGATTATTTTTCTTGTATATGACCATAATCAGGAAGGCCTGACAACTTGATATGTATGTTATTTGATCTCTAAATGAATATATTGGTTCATGCATTTTTTCTCTAGATTTGAGTTGTTGTTTTCTTGTGTTACTCTTAGTTGCGAGGTTGGGCATATCCTTTGGGGATTCTCCCACCTAACTATGTCAAGTGGTATGAAATAATTTTTGTTGGTAACAAGTCTTAGTTGAATTGGTCGTAGGGTGGTAGATTGTGGTTTGAACTATAATTGCAAAGGGTTGAGAAAATGGTTCATGGAAGGAGAGATGATGATCCTATTGTGTTAGATATGTTGAAACAAATTTCTTCTAGGCTTGAAGCTTTTGAGATAGCCCAAAGAAGAGGAAGACCTATTGAAGATGATTTGAAGAAGTAGGAGTAGAAAAAACCCTTGTTCTTGAACAAGGAAAAGAAAGACTCCTAAGAGATTTAACATGTGTGAATGCAAAACCACATTTCAATCCTCTTGAATATAATGGAAAGTTGGATTTAGCTAAATTGTTGGACTGGATCTCTGAAATGGAGAAATATTTTGATTATGAAGGTACATCGGTGGATAAGAAGGTGAAGTTTACCATAACAAAATTGAAAGGATATGCATCTTTATGGTGGTAAAATGTGCATCTTTATAGATAGAGAAGAGGAAAGGCAAAGATCAATGGTATGGGATAATATGGTAAACAAATTGAAGGGTAAATTCCTACCGGGTCACTATCAAGTTAGTTTGTTGAGAAGAATGCAAAATTTGAAGCAAAGGGACACTAATGTAAAGGAATATACTAAAGAGTTCTACATATTGGATAATGAAGTTGAAAGAGTTGCAAGGTACATGAATGGATTAAGTGTTGGAAAAATGGTCAGTTCTCCCCTCGAGATTCTTGGCATGGCTTAATCGCCTCCTGTATCTTCTATAAGTTTAGTGGTTGTATCAAACATTAACAAGTCAATCTTTTGGTGCAATAGCTACTACTACTTGTAACAAGTGGTATCATATCTTGGTCACAGGTTTTAATCCCATTCGGTAAAGCTGACGGGAAGATCAATAGCATTGAGGAAGCTTATTAATTTGTAGTAAAGGTAAAAGAGAAGCTAAAAAAAGGCATGAACGGGGGCAGAGAGGTAGAGGTGGTATATTTTCTAGAGGAAGAGGTAGATCTTATGGAGAAAGTATTAGATCTAACCAAGATAAAAGTAAATTAGATTGGAAAGGAGAAGGTTCATACTAAGGAAGAGGAGGTTATGAAAGAGGTAGTTACCTTGGAGGTAATGATCATAAAAGAGAAGACAAAACCTGGATTAAGGGCCCTTGCTTCAAGTGTTGTGAAGAAGGACATAGGGAATCTAAATGTAAGAAGGATGGTAGTGTTAGAGTATTATTCTTTTTGGCTTAATAATTAAATCGTATTGATTTAATTATATAAGTTTATAATACTCTAGTTACTTAAGCCTCATTTAGGTGCATTATTAATTAATTATTAATTAATAATGTGCAACCTAGCTTTTTATGGCTTTAGGG
Organism: Chamaecyparis obtusa; assembly: GCA_027943335.1. Taxonomy (NCBI): domain Eukaryota; kingdom Viridiplantae; phylum Streptophyta; class Pinopsida; order Cupressales; family Cupressaceae; genus Chamaecyparis; species Chamaecyparis obtusa. The sequence continues at coordinate 714,672 of BSBK01005235.1, read as the reverse complement.
TTTTCAACCTTATAAGCCTCCTTTGTATCTTTTTTCAGTAATTCTCTCTTAATTCATTTTTGAGCTCTGCCATTTTGAGCACAAGAGGGTTTCTCTGTTTTTCCATTTTTTGCTTCATACTTTGTGGCAGGTTTATTGCATGCAGCTGGATCTTGGAGCTGAATCTGATTGTTTATCAGCTTCTACATGGTATCAGAGCCATTCTGCTGCAGCTTGTTCAAAGTTTTCTAAAGCTGTGGATCAAGCCCTTTTTTTTGGCATTTTTTGCTATTTTTTATATTGGATCTGGGGGGTTGCAATTTTTTGGGGCACTTTGGACAAAAACTGACCTCACGGTTGCGTCCAGAAGGCCCGAGATACCCAAAATCTATATAAAATTTGTCCTTTTTGGACACCGGAGCTTCTGGAAAAAAAAATTTCCCCTTTTGGGCCGTACGGCACGAATTTTGAAAAAAAAAAATCAAAAAAATATTAAAAAATGATTTTTTCGCATTTTGATTAACGCGTGCGGTCAAAAACCGCAGCGCCACCGCCACGCCACCGCCACGCCACCCAAGCGCCACCGCGCCTCCCGCGCGCCACCGGAGCTCCGCGCAGGTCCCCGCCGCCCACGCGCCACTCCAGCGCCACCGCGGGGCCACCCGGCCACCACCGCAATGCCGCCGCCGCTTGGCCGCCACCCAGACTGCGCCACCGGTCCACCACTCAAGTTGATGTCATCCGGGTATAGGTGACATCAGCGTGACATCATGCTAACGTCGGCGACGGCCTTTTGATGGCCGTACGGCCGTCAAATTTTTTGCAGTGCTTGTGTTTTTCCAGCGAGCATGCCATTTGGGGGTCCTGTTGGTTTTTTGCTCGTAACTTGAGCAAACGGACTCAAAATTGGACATATTATATATCGTTGGAAAGGTCTTTCCGAGCCCGTCGCATTGGTGCAGGTTTCATTCTTTGATTCTTCCATTTTGATGCCATTTTTGAGCCTCAAAGTCAAGGTACACATATTGACATTCTGAAGCATTACTTGCTCTTTCTTTCTTTCACACTTTCAGAATTGTATTAGAATTAGGTTTTAGCTATTGTGGGGGGTGTTCTTTCTTTCTTTTCTATCATTTCTTTCAGAAAAACAACACATTGTATCACACAAAACAAAAAACCCCTTCTGCATCTTCTGTCTAGTTCTGAAAGAAAAGTTAATAATAAAAATCAGTCAAAGCACAGGGCACTATGGCAGATACAGCATCAGTTGAGCTTCTCACTCCACACAATTACCATGTGTGGAAGGCTCGTATGACATGTCTTCTTCGATCACGGGGGTTGTGGTCCTGTTTGGATACAGTTCAGCCTCAGTTGACTCGACCATTTGAGGTCATGCAGCACAGGAACAAGATGGATGAAGCCATGGGTTTGATGTCACTACATGTTTCAGACAGTCTCCTTTTTCACCTTGATGGTTGTGATACTCCTGAGGCCATTTGGGCCAAATTTCAGTCACTTTTCGGCACTGTGAATGAGTTCAGGGCACTACAGATTGAGGCAGAGTTGACTTCATTGGTACCTGATTCTTTTCCCACTATTGAGGACTTCTTGATGAAGTTCAAATCTCTCCGTTCAGTTTTACAAGGATGTGGGAAGACCAAAACAGATAATGAGTGCATTTATCTGATTCTTTCTAAGCTTCGGGGACAATTTCAAATCTTTTCTTCTACTTTCTACTCCACTATGGATGCACTGGGTGCACGACATGTTATGCCCTCTTTCGAGAATTTTTGTGACAGGTTGACTCGTGAGCAATCAAAGCTCACTCAGATGGATTCTCTTCCAGGTTCACAGTCACAGGCATTGATTGCTCATCCACCACAGGATTCACAGAAGAAGAAACCGAAGCAGAAATCAGATTCCTCTTCTCAGCCCTCTACTGGTCCACCACCTTCTTCTAAGAAGGAAAAATAGAAGACTGAGAGACCTACATGTTCCTATTGTAAGAAGGGAACACATGATGAGTCACTTTGCTATCAGAAGAAGTTTGATGGCTACGAGAAACAGATAGTTGATTTGCAAGCTCTTCTTCAGAAGAGCAATGTTTCCTCTCCATCCTCTTCTGGCTCACAGGGGTCTGCTTATCAGTCTTCCTCTATCTATTCTACAGCTGGACAGGATCTTGGAAAGGGTCATGCATTATAGGCTTCTGTTGCATCCCCTTCACAGGTCCCTTGGATACTGGATTCAGGTGCTTCTCACCATATGGCATCTTCTCGGGAGATCTTCTCTTCTTTTGAGGCTTCTCCTATTCCCCATATTATCATTGGGAATAACACTGTTATGACTGTCTGTGGGAAAGGCACTGTATGCATTCAGGATGGCACATTCAATGATGTGTTGTATGTTCCATCTCTGTCTTCAAACCTTCTCTCAATTTTTCAGATTACTCACAGTGGGTCAGGGAAGATAGTTGAGTTCACTCCAGATTCAGTCTTCATCTGAGATAGTATGACAGGAGGTATTGTTGCTACAGGGACAGTTGATCATTCCACCCGTCTCTACTCCTTCTCACACTTTGGTCCACCTTTGCCAGAGCACGACTCTCCTACTTTGAGAGAGCATCATGTGGTACAGTCAGGTCGCTTGAACCTTTGTGTGGTTCCTGAGACTACTGTTATGACTGCCATGCCACCACCTGTTGAGCTCTTTTCTGTTCAGCACGGTTCTCCTACAACACTGCCTGACCCTCCAGCTCCAGTCATCAAGCCACCAGGTGCAGTTGTTGAGGATTCTATAGAGGACATTCATCTCCTCTTTGATGATAGTGTCAGCACACCTGTCATACCACCTACATTGGGGATTCCCTTTCAAGATCCTCCTCTCTACTCCTTTGAGCATTAGCTCGGCCTTCCAGTGACACCTCAATTTTCGAGGTTACCTCTATAGTGTCCACTGATTTTCACTCCTCTACATTGGAGTCATAGTGGTTTGTTCATTAATCCAGGGGTTCTTTCATTCCGGGGGGGCTTTGGAGCTTCGACCCTCTCTCAAGGGGGGGTTGGCAGCACGCATTGTACTTATGGCTTTGAGAGAGTCTCTTGAAGTCATTCCTTTTTGTCTTTGCTTGCTTTTACATCTCTTTTTGGAGAGGAGTTTTTCCCACTGGGTTTTCTCCTTTACTCCGGTTTATAGAGATTTCCTTGTACTGGGTACCTGATCAGGCCTTGTTGCCGGGACCCATTTTTTCTTATTTTCTTAGCTTTGCTAGGTCAGCTTTCTCCCTGCATTCAGCTTAAGGGGGGGTGTTAGATTATTATTCTTTTTGGCTTAATAATTAAATCATATTGATTTAATTATATAAGTTTATAATACTCTAGTTACTTAAGCCTCATTTAGGTGCATTATTAATTAATTATTAATTAATAATGTGCAACCTAGCTTTTTATGGCTTTAGGGTTTTCAACCTTATAAGCCTCCTTTGTATCTTTTTTCAGTAATTCTCTCTTAATTCATTTTTGAGCTCTGCCATTTTGAGCACAAGAGGGTTTCTCTATTTTTCCATTTTTTGCTTCATACTTTGTGGCAGGTTTATTGCATGCAGCTAGATCTTGGAGCTGAATCTGATTGTTTATCAGCTTCTACAGGTAGTAGTAGAAAGAATGCACTTGTGTAGGAAGATTTCCCTAATTCAATGAACAAACTGGAAGGTTGTGAAAACTTGATGATTGGCAGAGATTTATGAAATGAAGGAACTAAAGAGGACCCTATGAGGAGGGGTTTATTCAAAAATAGATGTAAAGTTGTTGGAAAGTGTTGCAAGGTGATCATTAACAGTGGAAGTTTAGAGAATTTGGCATCATAAGAGTTGGTTACAAAGTTGAAGTTACCAAGGATGAAGCACCCTAAGCCATATCAGATTTCTTGGATTAAGGATGAGCATAAAATTTTGTAAGTGAACAATGTCTTGTGAAATTTAAGATTGGAAACTATCATGATGAAGTTCTTTGTGATATTATGTCAATGGATTGTTGTCACATCTTATTGGGTAGACCATGGTAGTATGATGTGTAAGCTATACATGGTGGTGGATTGAATAGGTATACCATTGTGGCTAATGGGAAGAAACAATGTTCGTTATCTCTGGTAGAAGAATATAAGAGTGAAAATTACACTACTATTAGAGTTTATTGGTTGAAGGAAAATAGTTCATAAAGGGGTTGAAGAAGAATGATGTGTGCTATGTTTTGATTCCTAATAGATCAGTTGTAAAGACAGAGGATGATTCACCATTGGAAGTTAAAGAATATTGATAGAATTTCAAGATATCATTTTAGATAATGTACCTGATGGGTTACCTCCTAGTGGAAGCATCATTCATTGCATGGATCTAATATCATGAGCTAGTTTACCTAATAAGGCACCATATCGATTGACATCTGTAGAGAATGAAGAATTGAATAGAGAAGCTGACAAATTGTTGCAAAAGGGTTTGATCAAAGAAAGTTTGAGTCTGTGTGTAGTACCAGTTGTGCTAGCACCTAAGAAGAGTGGAGAATGGAGTATGTGTACAGATTCAAGAGCTATAAATATGATCAGAGTAAAATACCAGTTTCCATTGTCTGGGATGGATGATATCATGGATTGATTTGAAGAGTGGTTATCATCACATTAGAATCAGAGAAGGAGATGGATGGAGATTTCTTTCAAGACAAGAGAAGGATTGTATGAGTGGTTGGTTATGCCTTTTGGTTTGACTAGTGCACCTATTACTTTTATGAGGTTGATGAATGAGGTCTTGAATAAATTCTTGGGTAGGTTTGTGATTGTTTACTTGGATGACATTTTGACATTTAGTAAGAGTAAGGAAGATCATTTGTTGCATTTGAGACAAGTATTGTAGAGATTAAAAGATGAAAAGTTGTTGATTAACTTGAAGAAATATTTTTTCATGAAGGAAGATATAGTGTACTTGGTTTTTGTGAATTTATAATGAAGGTTTGAAGATAGATCCTAAAAAATTTAGAGCAATCATGGAATGGCCTGCACCTGAGAATGCTAGTGAAGTCTAATATTTTCATAGATTGGCAATTTTCTATTGAAAATTCATAAGGAATTTTAGTCCTATTTGTAATGCTATCACAGAGACAATGAGAGGAGACAAGAAAGATTTCAAGTGGACATATGGAGCTAACATAAGTTTTGATACCTTGAAGTAGAAGGTAGTTGAATTATTGGTACTGGGTTTACCTAATTCTCTAAGGTATTTCAAGTTGATTGTGATGCAAGTGGAAGTACAATTGGAGACACATTGAGTCAAGAAGGTAAACTTATTTCTTTTTATAGTGGAAAATTGAATGATGCTAAGAGGAACTATTCATTTTGAGATCAAGAATTTTAAGCTATTGTTCAAGCTCTAAAGAAATGGAGACATTATTTGATGCCTAAGGAATTTGTGTTGTACACTGATCATAAAATATTGCAATATTTGGGTAGTCAGAATAAGTTGAATTAGAGACATATGAAGTGGTTTAAATACTTGCAAAATTTTACTTTTGTATTGAAACATAGAAGTGGATTAAGCAGAAGAAGTTATTGACTAAGATGAGAGTTGAGGTGCATGGTTTTGATGATTTGAAAATTTTGTATGAAACTAACCCTAATTTTTTAGAACCTTGGAAAGTATGTAAGGAATCGATCATAGATAATCAAAGTAAGTGGGTTAATTAATTCATTCAATAAGGTATGTTGTTCAAAGGAATTAAATTATGTATACCAAGAGGATCAATGAGGAAAAATATAATCAAGGAGAAACATAGTGGAGGACTTGTAGGACATTTTGGCATTTATAAAATAGTGTGTTTGATTAAGGAGAAATAATTTTGGCCTCGGTTGTATAGGGATATTTAGAAATTTGTTAGAAGTTGTAGAATTTGTCAATTTACTAAGGGAATAAGTCAAAATACTAGGTTATACACACCTTTACCTATTCCTAGTAGACCATGGGAAGACATTAGCATGGATTTTGTTCTTGTCTTACCAAAGACACAAAGAGGTAATGATTCTATATTTTTTTTGGTAGATAAATTTTCAAAGATGTCACATTTTATTCCTTGTAAGAAAACACTAGATTTTATTCAAATAGTTGATCTATTCTTTAGAGAAGTTGTGAGATTGCGTGGGTTGCTTAAGACTATTGTTTCTAAGTGGGATAGTACGTTTATGGGATACTTTTGGAAGACACTTTGGAAGAAGATGGGTACATATTTGAAGTTCAATTCTATATTTCATCCACAAATTGATAGCCAAACACAAGTTGTGAATAGGAGTTTGGGTAATTTGTTAAGATGTCTTGTTGGAGATAAACCTGGTAATTGGGATTTTGTTTTGACACAAGAAGAGTTTGTATATAACAATTTAGTGAATCAGAGTATAGGTAAAATACCTTTTGAAATTGTTACTGGAATGCATCCTAAAGGAATATCATATTTGAAAGATCTTGTCCTAAAAGAGAAGAGAAGTGCTAAAGTAGAGGGATATGCAAAATTCATGAGGAATTTGCATGATGAGGTGAAGTATAATTTGGATCATAGAAATATATTTTGTTTGCAATGACAATGGCTGACAAGAGAAAAAATAAGAAGCCAATTAATTTCCCTAATAGGTCAGGCAATGCACATGCACTCAGTTTTGTGAATCTTGGTCAAAGATTATGGAGTTACAGAGCTAGGGAAAATACTCCTCCTTCTGGAAAATTATTTAGAGCTAGAGCTTCAAAAAATGATGTAAAATCCTTCCAAATATTGAGGGATATGGAAGACAACCCAAAGGAATCAAGGTCTATTAGATCGACAAACACTCAGCCTCATAATTTCTATAGAAACATGAATCCAAGATCAATTCCCAATGAATTTGTACACAAATCAAATCCCTTATGGAAAAGCGCTAATGACATAAATTGACAATACAAGGCAAGTAAAGCCCCCAGTATTCATTTATGCAAGGGAACCATAGAAAATACCTCTAATCTCCCTACCAATCGAAAGGATAACATATCCACTTCAAGATCAGGATATAAGGAGGGTATTAGGCGATCAGATGTTCCCAAAATCATAGATAAGAGTGGAAATGGCTTTCAATCTCAAAATGAGAAAAAGGGCTTCCTTGATCAGAAGATGAAGCCTTTGATAAGTACGAACATGAAACTGGATGAATCAATAATTATCAAGCAAAGGAATTTTTACAATCTCACAAAGTATTCCACTAAAGAAAACCCTATCTCCAAGTCAAAAGACTAGAGATGACAATCTCTTATTAGAGAAAGCAACAAGGAGTAGAGAATTAACAAACCCTATCACTCACTAGGAGATAAATCAAACAAGGATTTCAAGGCACCAAGAATACCTACAGGAGCTAACGCAATTCCAGTTGGACCAAAGCTAGACAAGAATCTTTTTCCTATCAGGAAACCCTTGATTGATAATGATACATCCACAATCATTATTAGCAATGACATATCTAATGAAATTTGGGAGAGATGTGAATCTCATAGTGTCTATGTTGTCTGGGAAGGGGAGTCTTCCCATATCTCAACTGTTGTGAATTGGATCAGGGTTGCATTGGATTCCTAGGTAAGTATCACTGCCATTAACCAAAATAACTTTTTTCTTGATTGTGAATTGTTAGATCTAGTAGAAGCTCTTCTCTCTAAAAATATTGTCTTTAAGGGATTCAAAGTTAAATTTACTAAATGGAAGCCCAAATTTAAATGTTCAAACATTATCCCACTCAAATGGGTATGTCTCAAAAGCTTCCCAGTGGAACTTACGCACCATAGTATCTTAAGAAGAATTGGAAAACAAATTGGTACAGTTATAGGCTTTGAGCACTGCTATATGGTAGATATAGAAGTCAAATTACTAATGAAAAATATCCCTAATAATTTAAAACCAATCAAAATAATTACCAACCATTGTACATATAAAATATAACCAGAGATATATAAAGTTATCATTGGGAGCATAGAAATCTTTAAATAAAACTATGATGATGACTTTGAGAGATCACCTCATACTTCTAACCTTCACAATTTATTGTGCAATTTTATAGGACCATTGGATTCATCAGCCCTATCAACCAAGAATTCATCAGTTTGTAGTAGCCCCTCCCCTATCTCACCCAAATCATCCAACCAGACCCCTCCTCCAATAACTCCCATAGCTAAGACTCCTACCCAATACTCACCCAAAGTAAAATAACAAGAGGATCTGGAAGAGGAACTAGAAGGTGAATTCCAAAAGAAAAGTGATATTAAAACTTCAAAAAATCAGAAGGAAGATAGGGAAGTGCTAGACCTGAAAGAAGGTGAATTCAGGTTATATGAGTCTCTTAATCAGCAAAGTGAAGAGATTCAATATATCAATAATCGTAACATGAACAAAGAATTAGCCAAGTTGAACAAAGATAAAATAAAATCACAAGCTGGAATATCAAGTAGAAAACTAGAAGAAGGTATAGATAAACTAAACAAAGAAATCCTCAAGACAGTTGTGGAAGATCTCACTACCAACACTAATCTAAATGTTATGGAAAGTCATAAATCAAAAGAGGATTATCATCAAGAACAATCAGGGATTATACAAAAAATGGAAATTAATAGGAGCAACATAAGTAATATGCTACAAGACATCCATACTACCCAAGAAGAGATAAGGGAACTTTTAGAGTACTGGTACACTTTGGAAAAAGAACAAGATATAGTGAAGGTACAGAGCTATAAGGACATCTCTGATTATCATACATAGAAGTTATCCATCCTAAGGAAAAAAGGGCACGATCTATTGATGTAGACATTAGTGATGGCCCACTAAACAACAGGGTGGTAGCTGAAAATATTATTGTTTAAAGGATAGCAGGAGCAAGCACCCCTAACATGCCCAATTGTAACCACAATGAAATAAATCCTAAAGTAATAGAAGGGAAAAAATAAGTCATGAAATCAATCCCACAAGCTACAATATAGATAGTAAAGCTATAGATAGAAGATTAATTAACAATCTTGGTGATAAAGTACTCCTCTCTCCACACCAATTAAAAACCTTGAGAAGTAATGAAATGTCTGATCTGGAAAAAGAACATTTGGCAAATTAGGAGGAATCCATATCAAACATGATTCCTATAGAGGTTGAAACTCTACTTTGCCTCATGGCTCCACCCAGGCAAGATTGATCTCCAACATAGAACCTTCCTGAGGATATAACTGATTGGGAAGAATTTGGAGTACAGGAACCTTTTAATGGAATTCAAGAAACTAAAGTTGATATCACTATAAAAAAGAACAATTTTCCACTGGAGAAGGAAATATCTGAACAAGAAATAATAGTCTGTAAAATCATAGTAAAGGAATTTCTACAGGAAGATGAGGAAAGACTGGATACCTCCATTTCATGAACTATATAGAATGCAAGCAACAAGAAAGATAAACTAGGGATAGAAGAAGCTAATAAAGGTATTAATCACCCAATATGTGGAAAACAAGATAAGAAATAGGGCAGGAGATCTCTAGCAGATCTAAGGGTGGCGGTTGGTATGGAGGAAAATCAGATGAAGATTAATGACTTAATCAACATAGGGAAGGGGAATTTACTTCTCACAAAGCCATGAAGTTCACAACGTGGAATGTTAGGGGCCTAAACGCCCCTAACAAAGTGCACTTAGTCAAGAGCAATCTCACTTTATTTGAATCATAAGTAATATTAATACAAGAAACCAAGATAAGAAAAATGGAGGGAGATAAATTTAAAAAGAAACTTGGAATCTGGAAAGCAGAGCTTAGTGAATCAATTGGTACATCTGGTGGACTGGGAGTGCTATAGGACCCCAAAAAAGTCATTTTTAATTTGTATATAGCTAACCATAACTAGATGGCCATCCAAATCGATAGTTATAAGAGTGAAATTAAGTGCATCCTAATAAACATCTATGGTCCAACACCAACAATAGATAAGAAAACTATTTGGCAAGAAATCAATGAGTTTTTATATTCAAATCAGGAAGCTAATTTCTTCCTGGGTGGTGATTTCAATGAAATTTTGTCTCTAGAGGAGAAAATGGGTGGTTCTCAATTCAAATCATAGGCAATGATAGACTTTAAGGATTGGGTGTCTTCCAACAATCTCATTGATATTCCTTCTTCAAATGGTATCTACACATGGAACAATCGCATAATGGGTTTCAGCCATATTGCGGAGAGATTAGATAGATTCTTCTTTAAAGGAGACCTTTGCAACTTTCATTATACCTTCTCATCAACAATCCTTCTGCATGCTAGTTCTAATCACTTTCCTATTAGACTAGAGATTAGTGAACCTAGCAGACTAGCAAGAAACCCTTTCAAGTGTGAAAAAATGTGGTTTTTAGAGAAAGAATTTTTAATAAATATTAACCATTTGTTGAAAGAAGCGGAAGCCAAGGGTTCTAAAATATTTTGTTTTATGACCAAATTTAAGATATTAAAAGATAAAATACTAAAATAGAATAGGGAATACTTTAATAATATTATTAAATAAAAATTAGATAATGAAGAAGAACTAGCCCATCTAAATGAATAATTCATAAAATATGCACAGATCTGGGAAGATACCTTAAAGAAAAGGACCTTTTAAAAACACAAGAAAACATTCTTGCAAAGGAAGAAACTTTTTGGAGACAAAAATTTAGGGAAACATGGCTAGGGGAAGGAGATAAAAACACTAAATTCTTTCACAATAGTACCTTAAATAATAGAAATATCAATAGAATTGTTAGTGTGATCGGCTCCAACAAAACCTTAAAGGACAATCCTAAAGAGATAGTAGCAACCTTTTTTTACTACTTTATCTTAAACAATTTTGACTCCTCTAACCTAGCTACACAGACTGAGATGCTAAGGGGCATTCCCAATTTGATAACAATAGAAGACAACAAATTCTTAATAAAAAATTCACATTAGAAGAGATAAAAGAAGTATTTTTCTCCATGAAGCTAGACAAGTCTCTACGTCCAGATGGATTCCAAGCCTTTTTCTTCCAAAAGTATTGGGATATACTTGGCCAAAATCTATGAGAAGAAATTGAGGCCACTAGAAACTTAGGATCCTTATTAACATAAATTAATAATACATTCTTGGCCCTGATTCCCAAAAAACCTAATCATAATGAACCAGGGGCCTTCTGACACATAGCCCTATGTAATAAAATTTATAAAATTCTTTCCAAAGCACTAGCCAACAGATTAAAAAAATGCTCCCCAAACTAATATCAAAAGAACAAACAGGCTTCCTGCCCAACAGATCCATTTTCAATGGAATTATCATTATCCAGGAAATCATTCACTCTACACAAAGAAACAGGGACCCTAGTATGCTAATGAAACTTGACATCCAAAGAGCTTATGACAAAGTTGATTGGAGGTTCCTGTGCAAAGCATTGGAAGCATTTGGTTTCTTGCACCAATGGATCAACTTAATCTTTTATTGTATTTCTACCCCAAAACTCTTAATACTCATCAGCACCACCCCTAAAGGTTTCTTTGATTCCTCAAGAGGAATTAGACAAGGGGATCTGATCTCCCCATTTTATTTTATCATCACGACAAAGGCTTTTGGACGATCGATAAAAAGGGCTCAAACTAAAAATAAGTTGAAAGGTATCCAAGTCACAAGTGAAGTTTTAAACATTACCCACCAATAATTTGTTGATGATACTATTAGATAACTAAGAGGGGGATGAATCAGTTAATTCTAGATACCCTACATTCCCAAACTCCCAGATGTATATGATCACACCTTTTTCTAACAAATAATCAACTCGGTAAGCTAGTCAACTATAAATTTATGTTCATTTACCGAATACCAGTAAATTCAATGTTGTGTTTATCGATTAATCCAAATATGAAATGTGTAAAGTAAAAAAGCAATCCAATCACATCAAATACACATAACACAAGGATTTCAATGTGGAAACCCTGCTAAGGGAAAAACCACTTGGGAATGGTAACCCAAAATATTTCACTCTTCTGAAGTGAGCTCGGTTAGGAGCCAACCTTGTTAAAGGTTACAATGTACATTGTGAGATGTGACATGGTTAAATGATTTATCAATAATAGTTAAATCTTGACCAGCATTCACTATGGGGTCAAAAATAAAACCATCAACATTCATGGAATGTCATTTACAAATAAGACTATTAAGTCCACTCGATTAAGAGATTTAGCTGTAACAATGGTTAAACTGATACAGTAGTGATTTGATTCAAATACAACTAAGATTGCAGATTTTTAGATCTATGCTAAGCTCAAAATACCTCCTCTGATCAATAATGACTTCAATCCTTCATATCCTTCAACATATTTAGCTCAGTGAATAATACCTTGATGGTTGGTAATGCCTACAATTCTTCTCAGTTATGTTTGTAACTAGTTTTATCAGTAATGCATGAAAATAGTCCTTTCACGCAATTTTTCCTACCATCTTCAATAAGCTCCAAACTCAATAATGAATCTCATGTCTCTTTAAATAGATGTCATAAACCTTTTTCTTGTCATCCATTAGATTTTTCCTCTTAATCTCCATCATTCATTTTTCCACTTTAAGCTTCCTTGGAAGATGTGTCTATAATATGTTTCATCCTTCTCCATTCGATCAATCTTGAATTTTGTCAATTGTTAGATCCTTATAACAAAATTTATCTTTTACCTCAGAATCATAAGCAACTTGCCAACTCATTAATTCAGTCATCTATTATAAACTTTAATTGTTTCTCTCACTCAATCAATACAGAAATGTGTCGTTGAATACTAACTCAGTTATTACTGTTACTTGGTATACACTGCACTGGCTTGGTGTATACATAAATCTTCAATTACCGACCACATTAACTTGTTCAGTTCTGATCTTCAATACATAAAAAATTCATGTAATACAATCAAGTCAACAAAATGATGCCATAGACTCATCAATAAGTTACCCAATGTATACCTCAGTATCTCCATATCCATCTCATCTCCATGTAGATATCTCTTTCCTTTACCATTTTTCTTCTTCAGATGTTTGTAACTATCATGATAAGTATAGTCAAAACTAGTTGACATCAATGACAATACATATTGACTAATTTAATTTCCTTTCATATCACTTTAATAGCTCAATGATCTCCAATCACTTTCTTTCACTTTTCCTTTCAATTCATCAAGTTATTCAATCAATTGTAGATTTTCAATCTCTCCCTTTGGTATTGATGGCAACACAATATGAAATATGCCATATAATACCAAACATCTATACTACAACTCTATCAGTAAATGTTGTAGCTCGGTAAGCTCTCCCTAGCATAGTCATTTAATATGTTTAATCACTACATAGCATCTTAGCATTTCAGGCAGACTCTCCCATGAATTTGATCTTCTTCTTCCTTTCTCTCTCCCATTGGATAGATATAAGACTTTCTCTCCCTTCTTTGTGTTCTCTCTAACTGATATTTCATATAAATATTTCTCTCCCTTTGACAAAAATGCCAAAAAGAATAAATAACTCTCCAATAGCTAAAAATATCTTTGTTGTTTGGTTCAAATCATGTACCTTCATGTACATATATGTAATTATCTTGTTCCATATTTCACAACCTTAGGAAACCTAAAGTGTGAACAACATGCATCAACATCATTTGATTTTATGATAAAGTATAGGTTGATGCAACCTCCCAATCACCATAGTGACCGACAAGTAGGGGATGGACCCCTAGTCTAGTCCTCAAGTATTCAAATGTATCCTTCGGTAAGGGTTTAGTAAATATGTCTCCAAGTTGTTCTTTAGATTTCACAAATTCTATTTTCACTTTATTTTCTTGTACTTGTTCCCTCAAATAGTGATAATATATATATATATATATATATATATGCTTTGTCTTAGCATGCATCACCAGATTCTTATAAATGTTTATAGCACTTGTGTTGTCACAATATATAATCAATGGATTAGTGATCTCCTCAATCATGTCTTTCAACAGTTGTTTTATCCATGCAATATTTGAACAATTAGCAACAACAACATATTCTTCTTTAGCAATAGACTAAGAAATACATGCATGTTTCTTACTTATCCAAGTAACTAACCCTTCTCCCAAAAAGAATGCTCCACCGATTGTGCTCTTCCGATCATCAATATTTCCAGCCCATTCTGCGTTAGTGTAAAATTATAGTTCAAAATTGCCTTGTTTCTTATACCATAAACCATAATTATTTGTGTTTTTTAAGTATATCAAAATCCTCTTAACAACAGTCATATGTGATTCCTTAGGATTAGTAGAAAATCTTGCTACAATCCCAACAACATGTGCAATATCGGGTCTACTATGCACAACATACATCACTTTACCAATCATTGATCTATATAATGCCTAATTTACCTTGATTGACTGATCAACTTTTGTCAATTTGCATCCTATGACCATTAGTGTATCTACTGGTTTTGAATCTTCCATTCCGAAAGTCTTCAACACTTCTTTGATAAAATTTGATTGTGTTATGAATATCCCTTCATTTTGTTTTAGAATTTACAAACCTAGAAAGAATTTAATCTCTCCAAACATTAACATCTCAAATTCCTTTCTCATTTCATCAGCAAATGCTTTGCAAAGATTATCATGTCCTCCAAATATAATATCATCAACAAAGATTTCAGCAATAAGAATCTTGTCATCAGTTTCTCCTTTCAAATACAAATTTCTATTGTCACTTGTCCTCACAAATCCAATACTAATAATATAAGCATGCAATCTTTCATACCATGCTCTTGGTGCTTGTTTCAGTCCATATAGTGATTTGAGCAATTTACATACCATATTCTTCTTATTTGGATCAACAAAACTTTCAAGTTTTTCAATATAAAGCTCTTCCTCGAGTATTCCATTCAAAAATGCAAATTTAACATCCATTTGATATAATTTAAATACTTTGTGTGCAGCATATGCAAGTAGTATTCTAACTCTTTCAATTCTACAACTGGTGCAAAAGTCTCACCATAATATATACCTTCTTCTTGTGCATACCATTTACAAACAAGTCTTTCTTTATTCCTAGTGACTTCACCATTCTCATTCAATTTGTTTCTGAATATCCATTTGGTTCCAATTACACTTTTATCACTCGATCTCAGTACCAATGTCCACATTTTGTTTTTCTCTATCTATTCAATTTTTTCAATTGTGGCTTTAATCCATTCCTCATTCTCAAGTGCATCTCTAACATTTTTAGGCTCAAATTCACAAACTAAACAAGTATTTCATCTTAACTTACTTCGTGTCATCATGCCATCTTGCTTGTCTCCAATAATTTGGTTATGTGGATGGTGTCTTCTCACAAATTTAGCTAATACTTTCTCTCTTCTCTGTTCATCAGTCGGTGCAGGTTCAATTTCTTCCTCGGTAGGAATTTATTGATTCTCAGTCTTTATAGGCTGATGCTCGGTGTCTTTATTTTATTGCTCGGTAGCTTCTACATATCACTCGAGTAGAGGATCAAGTATCTCAATGAATGTATATCTACCATAGTCTTCTGGTTCTTTCCTACTTTCTTCATCATTTTTCTCAGCAAACTCATCAACTTTCACATTAGCACTTTCAATCATTTTGTTAGAAACCTTGTTCAAACATTTGTAAGATTTTCTCTTAGTAGAATATCATAAGAATATTCCTTCATCACCTTTAGAACAAAATTTCCCATTTCTATCATCTTTCAGAATGTAACGTCTACTTCCAAAAAATTTTAAATAACTTACATTAGATGTGTACCCAAACCATAGCTCATAAGGTGTCTTATTTCAATCTTTCTTCAGTTGTACTCAGTTCAATGTGTATACAAAAATGCTAATAGCTTCTCTCCAGTATATTTGTGCACCATCTTTCTCAATCATCAGTATTCTAGCACAATCAACTATGGATCTATTCCTCCTTTCAGCAATTCCATTCTACTGTGGTGTTTTCGGTGTAGAAACTTATCTTTTAATTCCATGCTCATTACAAAAGTTAGTGAATTTATCAAAAATAAACTCACCTCCTCTATCAGATCTTAATAATTTTAACTCTTTTCCACTTTCCTTTTCCACTTTAGCTTTATACCATTTAAACATTTTGAAAGCTTCAGATTTCTCTTTCAAAAACATAACTCTCATCATCCTAGAGTAGTCATCAACAAATAGAATAAAGTATCTATAACCATAATAACTCTGAGTTCTCATAGGACCACATAAGTCAATATGAACCAACTCCAAAATAGCTTTAGATGAGTAGGTCTTGCTCTTGAAACTAGATTTTGACATTTTTGTCATTTGACATTGTCTGCACATGACATGGTCAGGTTTAGATAAGCTAGGTAAACCTCTAACTTTTCTTTTCTTATTGATCTTAACCATGTTGTCAAAATTCACATGACATAACCTTTTGTGCCACAACCACACATCTTCAATTGTAGCCATTAAACAAGAGGTTTCAACATTGTCAAGATAGAATATATTACCTTTAAATTGTTCACCAGTACCGACCAAATTTTATGTTTCATCATAGATTTTCACCTTCCTTCTTTCAAATGCAAATTGGTGACCTGGGTTATTCAACTATGCTACACTTAACAAGTTATAGTTAAGTCCCTTCACCCAATATACATTTTCACATTTGATCTTATTGTTCAACATGATAGATCCTTTTCATTTTACTTGACAAGGTGTATCATTACCCATTTTAATAGATCCTCCATTATAGTGTTCAAGGTATTCAAATTTATCCTCATCACCAGTCATATGATGTGTACAACCACTATCAATTATCCATGTATCATTCTTGCTAACTTTAGAAATAAGTGTTGTTTCTACATACCTTTCTTCTTCTTTTGAATCTTCTTTTGAATCTTCTTTCAAAGCTACGAATACCACCTCAATGTCTTCATCAGTGTTGGTGTCGGTGTCATCATCATCATCTCCAACAAGGTAACATTCCTTCTTGCCTTTGTTTTTTTAGTCTCAGTTATTTCTTTTATCATAGTGTCAGTTGCTTCTGTGATCTCAATTATCTCTTCTATCATTCTTCCTTTCACCAAATTGATCATTGTCTTTGTCATAATCTTTCATGTTAGGACATCTAGTTGTAATATGACCAATTTCTTTACAGTTAAAACATGCTAGAGGTAATTTTCCTTTATACCTTCCTTTACCTTTATGCAGTCTTCTAGCCATAAGTGCTTCAAGTTCATCAAGTCCATCTTCATCACTGTCACTGTCACTTTCATTTCTTATCATATGTTTACTACTTGATTTTCTAATTTTCAAAGATGACATAAATGCAGACTCAACACTCGGTATAGTACTATTATCATAGTTATTCAGCTCAAAATTAGTCAATTTACCAATTAGGCTATCAAGTGTAAGAACATTACCTGGTGCAGATCTCATTTCATGAATTGTGGAGATTCTAATAGCATAAATTGGCAGAAAGGTTCTAAGAATTTTACTCACAACAATGTCTTCATCAATAACACCTCCTTCTCCTTGGATAGCATTGACAACCTCCTTGATTCGGTTACAGTACTGTGAAATGTTTTCTCCTTCTTTCATTTTCATATCATCAAATCTTCCTCTAAGGCTTTCATCTCTTTCTCTCAACTCATTCACATTTCCTCCATAGACTAACTTGTAAGTTTGTCCCACGTTGATTTAGCCAAAGTACATGCTTTGACATCTTCAAATTCTACATCAGATAAGGTAGCAACAATCTCTATCATTGTCATGTTATGTTCATGTCTATCTCTTAGCTAATCAACACTCAAAGGTCCAATAAATGATTGTATGTACTCATAAGTCAGTTAGAATAATCCAGATTCTCCAATTCCAGATCTATGCAATTTCATTTTACTTTTCCATGTTGTGAAGTTATCTTTGTTTCGCTTTGGCACCTCTCTCTTATACATCTTGTGATCTTCGTCTCAAGTCCTTCAAACTTCCTTTTCAAACACAGCTCTAATACCAATTGTTATAACTGAGAGGGGGGTGAATCAGTTAATTCTAGTTTCCCTATAGTCCCAAACTCCCAAATGTATATGATCAAACCTTTTCTAAAAAATAATCAACTCAATAAGCTAGTCAACAATAACTTTATGTTCATTTACCGAATACCAGTAAATTCAATACTGTGTTTACCAATAAATCCAATTATGAAATGTGTAAAGTAAAAAAACAATCCAATCACATCAAATACACATAACATAAGAATTTTAATGTGGAAACCCTGTTAAGGGAAAAACCACTTGGGACCTGTTAGGGATTTTTCTTGTAGGGTCAAACTTGGCAAGATATGGGCTTGATTCTTAGTTAAAAGGGACTCCAAGTTTGCAAGAAAATCCTAATTAATGAGGATTGGATAAGATCCTCCTTCTGCTTCGAGCTCCATAGGACTCAAGCAGGTATTGCCTATAAATATGTTACTATATTTCAAGTAAGCTTTGATTTGTGGATTTGGTCTTCACTGTCATGCTATCTAGGCTTTAGATTATTTCAACAAAAGATCACTCTGTAGACAACTGAGAATCTCCTGATACAGAGCTTGATAATAAAAACTATAAATGTAACAACATTGACAATGGAAATAAGGACATAAATCCTTCTTCTTTTTATGAGTTCAACTCAAGGATGGTTAACCTCTGATTCTCTCTCCAACGAATCAACAATCTGAACTATATCACCAGGATATAGTCCTTTCACAATATGCATGGACTAAAGAAAATGAAAAGAACTGGTAATGATATTTTGTGTTTGATGACAGAAAGATGATTGTATAACAAACATCTAGCCAGTGCCTATTCCATTGGGCAAAAGAGTCTGAATATAAATCCATAGGAAGATTTCAAGGAAATACAGTAGAATGTCTTACAAACTACATGCAATCTAGATAGGATGCCTTACAAACTATCCTGTCAATCTTATGGTGTTATCATCAAATCCTAACACATATGTCTACTCTCTGAAACTATTTATGAAATTTAATCCTCTCCTCGAGAGAAACTCACAAATAATTAAACAAACTACCTTGTAGTTGGTATGTTTTCAAATATCTTACAAATAAAACATATAAGAGCAGAACACAAAGTAAAGAGACAATAACCATGTAAGATAGAAATTGCACTGTATCTTATTGAAAATGAGTCTGTCTCAATACATACAAAGCTTGAAATTTCTAGAATTTAGACACAAGACTGAGAAATTTGCTCTACAGCAAGATATTCAATATTCACCATTAAGGGACATGCTCACAACAGAGCAGTCACAGGAACTAGAACCAAAAAGAACAGGAACCAAGAACCCTTACAACTGAGAAGAGAACAGAATAAAAAGAAGAAGAAGAAAACCTAAAATTTGTACTTGACCAACTCCTGTCCATTCTGCAATCTAATCTTATTTACTTCTCTTTTCCTTTGAAAATCTGATCTTCCCGGGCATCTTCAAAATCTGATAAATTTGTCCTTTTTTCCATAAAATTTGCTCATCTACTGGAAATCTAATTTCTTTGTCCTTTACTCTTCCTTGAAATTTAATCCTCTATACCCTTTCATCTTTTCATCCACTGAAAATCTGAATCATTTTTCCCACCGGATTTGCAAAATCAATCAATTTTGGAAGAAGAAAAATCTCTCAAAATCTGGTCGCGGGTTAAAAGCCCTACTGCTCTTAGCAACTTGAACTGATCTGGTTCTAACTACCATCATTGCATCTGTCATCTTCTGGCATTTTTGAAAACATATTATACTACCATATTCTGATAAAAAGTGGATCTCCCAGACATTTCTCCGTGAACAGCTCTGTCATTAAAAAATTTCAAAATTCTCCAAAGTTTGAACTTTATAAATTTTTAAATCTTTTATAATCTTTAAAATCTGCACATGCTACCAGAACTTGCCACTTGTCATCTTCTCATCCCTTTAGTCTCTAAATCTCATAATCATTTTCTCTCTCTACTTTTCTTTATGAGATTTGGAGACTAACTTTAATCTCTAGATCTCACAATCATTTTCTCTCTCTACTTTTCTTTATGAGATTTGGAGACTAACTTTATTTGGAGATCTAGAGACTTGGAGATCTGGCGACTTGGAGATTTGGAGACTAGTTAGTCTCTAGATCTCTGAATGTTAGTGACTTAACCACTAGCATTCAGAGACTTGGAGACTAGTTAGTCTCTAGATCTCTGAATGTTAGTGACTTAACCACTAGCATTCAGAGACTTGGAGACTAGTTAGTCTCTAGATCTCTTAATGTTAGTGACTTAACCGCTAGCATTATGAGATTTGGAGACTAACTAGTCTCTAGATCTCTAAATGTTAGTGACTTAACCACTAGCATTTGGAGATTTGGAGACTAACATTTTTCGCCAGCATTTTTTCAACAAAATTTCTTCTGGGCCCACTGGCATGAAAACCAAGGTGGATGCACAAGCATGGACAAGCATAGCCTTCTCCATTTGATTTACTTCATATGTTTGTGGTATTTCATATAAACACTTCAAATTTCGAAATTGGGAGCAATGTGGGATAAAACTTTATGAAGAAAATGCTGATTTTTTATGGCTGCCGGTACTCAGAGAACCATAACTTTTGATTTTCAAACTAGGTTTTTCTAAAAAAATTTATGTACAATGCACACATATCCATCTAAAACATATGTAAAATTTAGCCCGACCCAGTTTGTATTTTTTGAGTTATGATTAAAAACGTGACCGGAAATCTGAACAATGCACATTCAGAGAACATTGACAATCTGCAAACGGAATGGCTCTGGAAAAGTGACTAAACGGGCACATGGGGAGCTGAAAATTGGCATGATGACTCATTCCCATGTCTAAAATATGATGCAACCACTGGCACATTATGATCAATCTCCTAGAGAAAGATACAATCAACTGAACAGGGCCTCTGATAGTGATTTGTCATTTAAACATAATTGTGCAATTTGACACTTGGTCAAAATGGGACTTCACCGAATGATTCGGGATGATAAAGTAACATCATTGAATGCATTCACATGCTGAATGGAGTGTTTTCAATACCTATAACACCTCATAAGCTTCAAAATGACAGTCGGGTACATATGCATGAAAAGGATTTAAAGATTTCAAATTGTAAAATTTTAACATCGTACTCAAAACCCATGTTGCATTTTTGATTACCAACAGTGGCTCTGACTATGGACGCATGCCCCATGCGGGCATGTAGAGAACCTTAGAATCTCATGGTAGAAGCAGACCACCCTGTAAAAATCAAATCCAGATTTTCCACTTCTCCTCTCTTCACCTTTCCCTACTGACATCTTTCTCAAAAAAGCGGGAACCTCTACTGAAAGCAAACACACAACTAAAAGCAAAGCAACTGTACAATATATACATTATTTGCAAAGGCTCAAAGCCTCAAAACTGAAATCAATCTTTACCTCTATCGAACATTTGGTTTTCATCTCCATATAACAGTGGTAAACTAAAATTTTTGCTTGCATGTGTTTGATTGAACATACTATCATTTTCCTTCATCACATCAAACAAGAAATAATCAACGAACTCACCATCACTTGGCAAAACAAAGTCACCAAAATACTATGAATTCTGATCATTGTGTGACATCACATCATCATATCCTTCCTTATTGCTGACTTGCTAAAAAAGAAAACATTCCAGCTCACTCTCAAAGTTGAAAACAAACTTCTGATGAACACTAGTTTGCAGCAAAATACAAGCTTCATTTACATCAGTTTGCAAACTAAAATAGAATGTCTCTAAACAAAAATCTGACTGCAAAGAGTCAGGGACATTATCTGAATCATCTTCAATATCTTCCTGCAAAGTATTAGCATGATACAAATCTAGAGCTTGTTGGTGGGTGGGAGGGAAAATACCAGTATATTCATTATCTGCACATGAAACTTGAGCCATTGAGGGATCATATTTTAATGGTTGAATGGAAAATTCAGAGTCTGAAAAAGATTCAAAATCCACACTACTATCCAAGTCAATACTCAACACAATGTCTGGAGTCTCCACATCCATTGAATCTAAAACAACACTGATGACCTCATCATCTGATAAATCATACTCAATCTGATTCTGGCCTAGTGATATGGGAAGACAAGAAAAATTAGAAATATAAGTGTCAAAAGTTTGGCCATCTAATATATTTTCCTTGTCAAACTGAATATGTGTGAAGTGTTGAGTTTCTAATCTTTCTTTCCCCGAAACTCTGAGATACTCATAGGATAACAAATCTGAAACTTGCTCACTCTGAAGTGAACAATTATCATCATTCATACTCATCTCTGATGCACTTTCACAATCAAAATCTTCATTCTGAAAATTTTAAATCTTCTCACTGCCTGGCAAGGATTGACATTCTGATTCATCCCAATTGTCTTCTTGCTTGATGCAGCCAACTTCTTCCTCATTAGAATCATGGAGTGAGATTTCTTGGAGTATATCATCTTGTATAAAGAGATCATTACAAACACTCACATCCACATCATAGTTGTCATCTTGTTGTCCACACAAAACATTTTCATTGTCTTGTTGTTCACAAAGTTCATTATCAACATTATCATCAGCAAAATGTTCAGCACAAGTGGACTCATCATCATAATCACTAAAATCAGATTCATCAGCATAACTAGACTCATCATTGTTATCACTTTCAACATTAGCATATTCTAAATTTTCAAATTCAACATCACTGTATTCAGCCTCAAACACCTCTTTGGAAGAAAATTTCTCTACATGTTTCATCCATTGCATAGTTTGTTGAATACATTCTACCCTCTGAGGAAAACAAAGATTAACAAATAAATTTTCCCATACAAAATCCTGAGGACAAAAAGAAATGTCAAACTCCTTGATCTTATCAGTGAACCTTTGGAAGAAAACATGTTGTGATTCACCCTCCTCTATGCTCGTGCTTTCTTGTAAATGTAACACCACCTTTTCTTGCAACCTTTGTGTTAACATTTATGTTTCTGCTTGGAGAACTTCAAGCTCTGGTACAAGATCCTTTGATTCAGATATGTCTTATTCATTATTATGTTCCATATCATCATATTGCTCAATATCAGCATACTTTCTAATAAAACAATCTTCTAATGCTTCCATAGATTCTATTGAGCCATGAGGTAGTTCTCTAAACCAATCCCTTGCAACCTCAATCAGAGATATTGCAAAGGGTTTCATCAATACATCCTCATGTGTGATATTGTGATCATCTATCAGGTTAGCAAACTTTTGCAAATGATCTTCAGCTGATTGCTCACCAAAACCAGTGAATTTTGGTAAACAATCTCTAACCACTTCTGGGATATGATTCGAGTATCCAGGGATACCTTCAAAATTTATTGCCCCAAACAACCTATTCTTAAATAGTTGTGCCATCTTAGCAGGTAGAGAAACTATAAACTGCCTCTATCTTTCTCATACATATTTCACTTCAGATTTTGCAGAAATGCAACTAAAATCTTTGAAACATGCAAACCTCTTTTCACACCTTATTTCCTTTTTCCTTAGTGCTTTGATCACTTGATAAGGAAAGCATTTAAAACTTTAAAATACCTGGATGTATTGGGGGAGCTGCAAAATATTTTCTGATCTTGAAGTCACCTCCAAATCACCTTCAAGAACTTTATAGAGCCGCCACCTCTCTATAGAGGAAAAGATCTACCATAAATTGAGATCTCTTTCTCCACCAACACATCAACTTCAACAGGTACATATGTTGTTTATCAGGACTGAGAATATGTCATTATGCACTAATCAAACAAAGAACTTTAGAGCCGCCACTCACAACTTGGTGAGATGATTTGAAAATTTTGAAAACTGACTCATATACTTCAATGGAGACCACTAGATAAATGAATAAGCCGGCCAAGAGTCTATCTCTACTCGCACCCGCGTTATTCTATCTTCATTGTAACATATCCCCAACAGAGTCACCAATTTGATAGGGATTTTTCTTGTAGGGTCAAACTTGGCAAGATATGGGCTTGATTCTTAGTTAAAAGGGACTCCAAGTTTGCAAGAAAATCCTAATTAATGAGGATTGGATAAGATCCTCCTTCTGCTTCGAGCTCCACAGGACTCAGGCGGGTATTGCCTATAAATATGTTACTATATTTCAAGTAAGCTTTTGATTTGTGGATTTGGTCTTCACTGTCATGCTATCTAGGCTTTAGATTATTTCAACAAAAGATCACTCTGTAGACAGCTGAGAATCTCCTGATACAGAGCTTGATAATAAAAATTATAAATGTAACAGCATTGACAATGGAAATAAGGACATAAATCCTTCTTTTTATGAGTTCAACTCAAGGAAGGTTAACCTCTGATTCTCTCTCCAAGGAATCAACAATATGAACTATATCACCAGGATACAGTCCTTTCACAATATGCATGGACTAAAGAAAATGAAAAGAACTGGTAATGATATTTTGTGTTTGATGACAGAAAGATGACTGTATAACAAACATCCAGCCAGTGCCTATTCCAGTGGGCAAAAAAGTTTGAATATAAATCCATAGGAAGATTTCAAGGAAATACAGTAGAATGCCTTACAAACTACATGCAATCTAGATAGGATGCCTTACAAACTATCATGTCAATCTTATGGTGTTATCATCAAATCCTAACACATATGTCTACTCTCTGAAACTATTTATGAAATTTAATCCTCTCCTTGAGAGAAACTCACAAATAATTAAACAAACTACCTTGTAGTTGGTATGTTTTCAAATGTCTTACAAATAAAACATACAAGAGCAAAACACAAAGTAAAGAGACAATAACCATGTAAGATAGAAATTGCACTGTATCTTATTGAAAATGAGTCTGTCTCAATACATACAAAGCTTGAAATTTCTAGAATTTAGACACAAGACTGAGAAATTTGCTCTACAACAAGATATTCAATATTCACCATTAAGGGACATGCTCACAACAGAGTAGTCACAGGAACTGGAACCAAAAAGAACAGGAACCAAGAACCCTTACAACTGAGAAGAGAACAAAATAAAAAGAAGAAGAAGAAACCCTAAAATCTGTACTTGACCAACTCATGTCCATTCTGCAATCTAATCTCATTTACTTCTCTTTTCCTTTGAAAATCTAATCTTCCTGGGCATCTTCAAAATCTGATAAATTTATCCTTTTTTCCATAAAATCTGCTTATCTACTGGAAATCTAATTTCTTTGTCTTTTACTCTTCCTTGAAATTTAATCCTTTGTACTCTTTGATCTTTTCATCCACTAAAAATTTGAATCATTTTTCCCGCCGGATTTGCAAAATCAATCAATTTTGGAAGAAGAAAAATCTCTCCAAAATTTGGTCGCGGGTTAAAAGCCCTTACTGCTCTCAGCAACTTGATCTCATCTAGTTCTAACTACCATCATTGCATCCATCATCTTCTGGCGTTTCCGAAAATATATTATACTGTCATATTCTAATAAAAAATGGATCTCCCAGACATTTCTTCGTGAACAGCTCTGTCATTAAAAAATTTCAAAATTCTCCAAAGTTTGAACTTTATAACTTTTTAAATCTTTTATAATCTTTAAAATCTGCACATGCCACCAGAACTTGCCACTTGTCATCTTCTCATCCCTTTAGTCTCTAAATCTCATAATCATTTTCTCTCTCTACTTTTCTTTATGAGATTTGGAGACTAACTTTATTTGGAGATCTGGAGACTTGGAGATCTGGTGACTTGGAGATTTGGAAACTAGTTAGTCTCTAGATCTCTGAATGTTAGTGACTTAACCACTAGCATTCAGAGACTTGGAGACTAGTTAGTCTCTAGATCTCTGAATATTAGTGACTTAACCACTAGCATTCAGAGACTTGGAGACTAGTTAGTCTCTAGATCTCTGAATGTTAGTGACTTAACCACTAGCATTCAGAGACTTGGAGACTAGTTAGTCTCTAGATCTCTTAATGTTAGTGACTTAACCGCTAGCATTATGAGATTTGGAGACTAACTAGTCTCTAGATCTCTAAATGTTAGTGACTTAACCACTAGCATTTGGAGATTTGGAGACTAACATTTTTCGCCAGCATTTTTTCAACAAAATTTCTTCTGGGCCCACTGGCATGAAAATCAAGGTGGATGCACAAGCATGGACAAGCATAGCCTTCTCCATTTGATTTACTTCATATGTTTGTGGTATTCCATATAAATACTTCAAATTTCAAAATTGGGAGCAATGTGGGATAAAACTTTATGAAGAAAATGCTGATTTTTTATGGTTGCCGGTACTCAGAGAACCATAACTTTTGATTTTCAAACTAAGTTTTTCTAAAAATTTTGTTGTACAATGCACACATAGCCATCTCAAACATATGTAAAATTTAGCCCGACCCAGTTTGTATTTTTTGAGTTATGATTAAAAACGTGACTAGAAATCTGAACAGTTAACTATGAGCAAATGATAAATCAAGATATTTTTGACCCCATAGTGAATGCTGGTCAAGAGTTAACAATGTACACTATGAGCTGTGACCTGGTTAAATGATTTATCACTAACAGTTAACTCTTGACCAGCATTCACTATGGGGTCAAAAATAAAACCATCAACATTCATGGAATGTCATATACAAATAAGACTATTAAGTTCACTCGGTTAAGAGATTTAGTTGTAACAATGGTTAAACTAATACAGTAGTGATCTGATTCAAATACAACTATGATTGTAGATTTTTAGATCTATTCTAAGCTCAAAATACCTCCTCTAATCAATAATCACTTAAATCCTTCATATCCTTCAACATATTCAACTTGGTGAATAATAATTTGATGCTCAGTAATGCCTACAATTCTGCTCAGTTCTATCTGTAACCAATTTGATCATTAATGCATGAAAATAGCCCTTTCACATGATTTCTCCTGTAGTCTTCAATAAGATCCACACTCAATAATGAATCTCATGTCTCTTTAAATAGACATCATAAACCATTTTCTTCTCATCCATTAGATTTTGCCTCTTAATCTCCATCATTCATTTTGTCGCTTTAAGCTTCCTTGGTAGATGTGTCTATAACATGTTTCATCCTTCTCCATTTGATCAATCTTGAATTTTGTCAACCGTTAGATCCTTATAACAAACTTTATCTTTTACCTCATAATCATAAGCAACTTGCCAACTCATCAATTCAATTGTATGTTATAAACTTTAATTGTTTCTCTCACTTGGTCAATACAGAAATGTGTCAGTGAATACTAACTCAATTATTACTGTTATTTAGTATACATTGTATTGACTCGGTGTATACATAAATCTTCAATTACCAACCACATTAACTTGTTCAGTTATGATCTTCAATACATAACAAATTCATGTAATATAATCAAGTCAACAAAATGATGTCATAGACTCATCAATAAGTTACCCAATGTATACCTTAGCCATATCTCCATATCCATCTCATCTTCATGTAGATATCTTTTTCCTTTACCATTTTTCTTCTTCAGATGTTTGTAACTATCATGATAAGGATAGTCAAAACTAGTTGACATCAATGAAAATACATATTGACTGATTTAATTTCCTTACATATCACTTTAATAGCTCAGTGATCTCTAATCATTTTCTTTCACTTATCCTTTCAGTTCATCAATTTATTCAATCAGTTGTAGATTATTAGATACTATCTTACCTGGTGAGAGTTCTCTAAGGGAAGCCTGAAGCTTCAAACACATTATCAATACTTATATGAAGGCTTCAAGACAAAAGGTGAATGCATCCAAATCAGAAATATTTTTTCTCAACACTCCCCCCAACCTTGAAAATAATATTTGCAACCTTATGGGTTTCAGGAAAGGAACATCCCCCTGCAAATATCTTGGTATCCACCTTGAGAAAGGAAACATATATAACAAATCTTGGGAATTGATATGTGAAAAGCTCGACAAAAAGATGGGTAACTGGAAGGGAAAGTGGCTCACTAAGGCGGGAAGAGAAATAATGATCAAATCTATCATGTCTACAATCCCCACTTACCAAATGTCTTGTTTACGCCTCCCCAAAGGTGTTAAAAGGAAATTAGATGGTAAACTCGGGGATTTCTTCTAGCAGGGAACTGAGGACAAGAAGAATAAAGCATTGAAAAAATGGGATAAATTGTGTAGGCCTAAAGAATTTGGAGGCTTAGGAATTAAAAATTAGAGTTGGCAGAATGAGGCCCTTGGTGCCAAACTGATATGGCATATGTATCAAGAACATGATAGAAAATGGGTGAATATTCTATACCAAAAATACCTTAACAGCTCAAATCCAATTTCCTTAACACTCCCCCCAACCTTGAAAATAATATTTGCAACCTTATGGTTTCAAGAAAGGAACATTCCCCTGCAAATATCTTGGTATCCACCTTGAGAAAGGAAACATATATAACAAATCTTGGGAATTGATATGTGAAAAGCTCAACAAAAAGATGGGTAACTGGAAGGGAAAGTGGGTCACTAAGGCGGGAAGAGAAATAATGATCAAATCTATCATGTCTGCAATCCCCACTTACCAAATGTCTTGTTTACCCCTCCCTAAAGGTGTTAAAAGGAAATTAGATGGTAAACTCAGGGATTTCTTCTGGCAAGGAACTGAGGACAAGAAGAATAAAGCATTGAAAAAATGGGATAAATTATGTAGGCCTAAAGAATTTTGAGGCTTAGGAATTAAAAATTGGAGTTGGCAAAATGAGGCCCTTGGTGCCAAATTGATATGGCATATGTATCAAGAACATGATAGAAAATGGGTGAATATTCTATACCAAAAATACCTTAACAGCTCAAATCCAATTTCCTTATTTAGAACCAAGAACCCTCCTAAAGGCTCAAAAATATCAAATTTTATGCTCAATTGCAGGTACTTAGTAGCTAACTCCCTAACATGGGACATTGGATTAGAAGAGGAGACCTTGTTTTGGCAAGACTCTTGGGACAGGTTTCCCATTATTGATAACACCAACCTCCTAAATAACATTAAAAACATTCTAGCCAACCTATGGGAAATAAGGTTAGCAATTATATAGAACAAATTAATAACATCTAGAAATCAAAGAAACTAGAAAAAGTCCCCCTCTCAATTATGGAAAAGGAAAGCCTAAGAAACATTCTAAAACTTAGACCCATCAACCCCAAACCTCGTCAGGATAAACTTATTTAGGTAGCCTCTAAATATGGGAAGTATAATGTTAAAAAAGGATATGAGAGATTGATTAATTCTCAAAGATGGGACAAAGTGGATATTCCACTGAATCTCTGTTGGGATACAACATGCCTACCAAAGGCGAGAATATTCCTATGGGCAACTTTTCAAAAAAGAATTTTAACTACAAACTAGTTCACGGAGATTGGTTTTGAAGGACCTACAAGATGCTCTCTATATGAAAACAATGAGGAGAATGTTGATCACCTACTCTTCAAATGCCCTTATGCATCAAAATGTTGGAACTAGTTATGTGAGCAATTGAACTGGAAAATAGCTCATCCTAACAACCTTCAAGACTTATTTAGGATTTGGCCTAAAATCAATTATCCAAAAATTTATGACAAATTCTGGAAAGCATCTCCATCCATCCTTCTTTGGGAAATCTGGAAGGAAAGGAATAGAAGAATCTTCTCCAATGAGAAGGTGGATTGCAATAATTTAATAATCAGGATTGAAACCAATATTATAGAAGTCATGAACAACCATCTTAGAAATTCCTATAAACCTGAAGGTTCCTTCTCTTCATGGGATGTAGAAATGCTTAAGAATTGGGTTCACTTGATTAATCCTCCACTAATGCATCCCAAAGCCAACAATATTGCTAGAATTGAATGGAAATGGACTCCTCCCCCACCTATTTGGGCCAGAATTAACTTCAATGGAGCCTCTCATGGAAACCTCGACATCGCATGGCTTAGATGTGTAATCCATTCTGAAAAAGAGATCAAACTCACAAAATTGGCCAAATTTTTAGGCTCCCTAACCAACAATCTAGCAGAACTGGAAGCAGTGTTTGAAGGCCTAAAATTATGCAAATATTTATGAATGAAAAAACTAATAATAGAAGGTGATTCCCAGATAAATCTTAATGCTCTAAGGAAAAAAGAGACGCCGAATTGGATTCTAAATTCCAAACATGAAAACATATAAAAATTGTTAAATTATTTTGAAGAGGTAAGCTTTAATCATATCTATTGAGAAGGCAACACAATAGCAAATCGCTTGGTGAATCTAGGAGCAGATGGGGAAAGTATTCTTAAATTTTATAACACAAACGATACCCTTTCTTAGAACCACTAGCTTTGGGGACATATGTGACATCAGCATTCACCATGATAACCAATGTGATATTGCTTAGTCACCTAGCTTGTAAATACGAAATTTTGGGTTGCTTAATACTTTAAATTTGAAACTTGTACTGACCTACATTGTAAATTTTATGAATATACAGTAAATTTGAATATACTCTTGAAATATGAGAAGCCTTTCTCTATATTAATCATTGTTATTTTCTTGGCTTGTTCATTCTATGAAAAAGTGATTGTGTTTAATTTAATTCTTTAAAATCGGGACTCTCACTTTATAACCAAGTTTATAGGAATTCTCTCTGTGTTATCACATTTTTTGGCATCCCTCATCAAAACTCATTTTTTGGGTAAATTTATGAATACAATCTATTTATATTTCTAGCCAGAATAAAACAGTAAGTGTTGGTTTTTCTCTAAACTTGTAAACCGTAGCCACCTATCACTTATATTATTGTCTATTTCTGATGGAGCTAAATTAACAAGACATAATAACAAACCTATTAGCTAATGTAGCAATAATACAAGAAATTGATAATCTAAATTTATTCAAATTCTTTCTAATCAAGTTTGATAAAGCCCAAAGATCTCTCAATCAATTGGTCAAAATTGCCCTTTACACTCAATTCAGGCACATTTACTATCCGGGCCAACACATTCTAATCTTGTTTCACAAAAATATACTTAAAGGACCAAATGCAAATCAATTTCCTCAACACTACAAAACTTTGTTAACTAGTAGCCTAATTTCAGCATACTTTAGTAACTTTTGGAAATATGATCAATATAATTAAGTTCTGCCTAATTGGACTACCTATGAATTAAAATAGTTTGTAGAGCATGGTTTAATTAGACAATCAATTAATACTTGGAAAATATCAAACTTTATTAATAGAAAATATTAATAGTAAGCTTTCAAACTTTTTCAATTTAGGTTTTCCATTTCAAATGAACTATGGTAATCTCTAACTCGTAGATGCAGTCATGCATTAAAAACATAGTTAATTAAGTTTATTCATTATCATGCGAGGTTTCTTTGTTTCAAACCCAGATCGTAGCCAAGACATGAGAATTGTAAGACATCAATCTTTCCAAGCTTGTGGAGATCTGCATGAAAGGAGCAGTCTTTAATCATGATTATCGGGTTTGAGGGTGTAACTTCGACTCACATGTTCTGAGGAAAGATCTTCATAATTTGTTTTAATATTGGGCTATGCCCTATCCAAAATTAATAAAATATTTTGGTGGACGGATGTCACTAGGCTAGACTGGAGGTTTTCTTACCCCATTCTTTCCTACCACTTCCCTCTTTAGAATGAAAGGAAAAATAGAAATCTAAAGATGTAAATTTTGAGTATTATTAATAAGGATCAGGGCAAAAGCCTTTTACCGACCAAAAAAATTGGATCATAGCAATAAAAAATATAAGGATACAACTAGTCGATCTAGGAGACATAAGAATTTTAAGGTTGGTGATGAAGTTATAATTAATTTGAAGAGGGGAACATTTCCTATTGGATCCCTATAGTAAGTTGAAAAATAAAGAAGTGTGGACCTTGTAAGGTACTGAAGAAATTTGATAGTGGTAATTCGTTTGAGGTTAAGTTATAACCGGTTGACATGGACATATCACCTATATTCAACATTGAAAATTTGTATGAGTACCATGAGTTAGATGATGAGACAGATATGAAGCGGGAATATCCTAAGAAGAAGATAGAGGAAATTGAGAAGGCATTAGATATAAGGATTGGGAGAAGCATAAGGGAAAGGATTACATGGAGTACTTGGTCAAGTGGAAAAATAGACTGGTTGAGGGTGCTACTTAGATTTCCCAATCTGAGTTGGATCATTTGTATTCTTATCAAGTTTTACAATAGCTCTGATTCAAACCATCAGCTTTATTAACCCCAAATGCCTAATGTAGGAGCATCTTGGGTTCATGGCAATCTTACATCAACCAAAAATAGTTTTTTATTATTTTTGTTCTTCTTTACCGGTTGGAGAGATTATGTTGGTCGATCATAATTTGTTCAAGATAGCATGTGTGATCATAATGTATTATTATAGACCTATCCAAGATCATCTTACTATGATTTCACCTTCATTTTTTCATGGATATTCTATATTTGATACATTTTTTGTTTGTGGGTAACATGTTTGTTTCTTGCTTGGACCTATTTTGAGATTCAATGTGCGATCGTAGATCTTTGGCTTCTGACCATTACAATCATAGTGTGTGGTTCATGGATCTCATGTAAATCATTTCCTATGATCACACATCTTGTTGTTTCCTTTCTTGGATCTTTGGTTCATTTTGGTCAGACCTATTTGCTTTTACATGTTTCCTTCTTGGGGAATGCAATTCTCTCTTGGCCAACCTATACAGGCATTGTCTATATGTCATAACTAGATGTATCTTGAGTAGTAGTAGTAGTAGTAGTAGTAGTAGGAGTAGCATCAATAGTAGCAGTAGTAGTAGTAGTATTAGTAGTAGTGGGTTCATGGAACCTAGATTTGAGACATTGGAAAATTGGAATTAGGATTTGAGATTATTTTTCTTGTATGTGGTCGTAACCAGGAAGGACTAATAACCTAGCATGTATGTTATTTGATCTATGAATAAATATATTGGATCATGAATTTTCTCTTTAGATTTGAGTTGTTGCTTTACTGTGTTACTCTTAGCTATGAGGTTGGGCATCTCCTTTGGGGATTCTCCCACCTGGCACTGCATCAATATTCCTTCATAGTATATTCCTTCTTCTTTAGGTTCTATAATTTCCTCAACAAGCTAACTTGAAAATCATCAGGTACAAATTTACCCTTAAACTTGTTTACCTGTTTATCCCAAGCTTTGATCTTTTCCTTTCCTCTCCTTTGTCTATCTATTTGCAAATGTTACCACCATAAAGATGCATGTCCCTTCAACTTAGTGCTAGAAATCTTCACCTTCTTGTCTACATTAGTGTTTTCATATTCAAAATACTTTTCCATCTTTTTGATCCAATCCAACAATTAATTAGCATCAATTTTACCATCATAATATAGTAAATTGAAATGTGGTCTAACATTTACCTTAGTTGGAGCCCTCAAGAGTCTTTCATTACCTTGTTACAATTTAGGTTCATTATTTTCAGCCACTACCTTGACTTCATCATCACTTACATCCTCGATAGGTCCACCTCTTCTTTGGGCAGTCTCTATTACTTCTAATCTAGCTACAATTTGTCTCAACATATCCATCATACCTGGATCCGCTTCTCTCCTTCCTGGAACCATTTTTTCCACCCTCTACAATTGTAGGTTAGGTCTCAACTCTTCCATCATACAACCAAATCAACTTAGGGATTCACAACTATTAGGTTCAACAATCAACTCCATAAGGAATACAACATATATCTGAGACCACTTGGCACAGTCATCGATAGAGGGACCTTAGAGAGATCAGTCCAATCAGGAAGCAAGAGTAAACATAACAAAATAACACAATAAAGAGCATGGATAGAACAAGAAAGATCTATATTTATTGACTGTAAATAATTTACATTCAATTGGAAACATACATGCCTTCATACATGCTAGGATACAACTGACCTACTTGATTATAGTCTTTGGTCAAAGACCTTAAACTCCAATTCTAGAGATTATCCTTGATACCTTACTAAGATCTCCTTTCTAGAGAAGTATTACATTACATAAATAGGCATCACAACACATAGGTTGACCCAAGAACAAATAATGTCCCCAAGAATAGGGAAACATATTAAAGCATTTAGGACAAGTCCTAAATCATAAGGAACTCGACCCAAAAACCATGCAAGACCCATCGAACTGAGATTTAGGTCCACACATGATCCAAGACATATATGTATGCACCATTGAGTTTCGCAAGCCATATATTTCCATCACAAGATCAGAATTTACCAACGGGTCCCAAATTAGCAAGAGCACACCACCTGAGAGAGAAAAAATCATAACTCGAGAAAAAATGAACCAAATGAGTTGCGAACCTAAGAATGTGGTCCAATATAGGTCCTAGATACAATCTGATCATCGCATAAGTTAACTAAAACATATGATGAATTGCCAACTTGATCTCTCAAACTGGAAAACATGAACAATATTGAACAAAAATATTTTTGGCTGATGCAATATTTCTTTGAACCCAAGATGCTTCTGCATCACTTTTTCATTCTTTGATAGCTATATGGAAAGTTGATTTATGCTTGAAATATCACAAGGATATTTATTGAAGTAGATTCCCCAATAACCATTATGTTTTGTAGGATCTACTCCTTAAAAATAGTATTTGCAAGTCAAATAATAAAGGATCTATGAGAAATCTTGAAAAGTGCTAAGAGAAAAGAGAGTTTGGAATGACAAGATAAATTTTATTGTAAAATTTAAAGTGAATTCAACATACCATCTACTTGGACACTCTTTTGACTCCCTAGTGTTGGCCACTAGGAAAGGACATCTTAGAGTTAGGAATTAGGACATGACATCTCTTAAGAAATAGAAACTAGGTTTTCAAATGACCAAATCCTTAGCCTAAAATGTCTTCAAACTAAAATGACAACCCCTTGGTGATTTGTACAACTAAGATTATGTGTATATAGGTATCAATTCTAGGTTTTATAAATATTTTATATTTTTCTCTACCTCATATTCTATTTTTGTTTCTAGTTTTGGCATTATTGCCATTTCAGTTTTGGCATTATTACTATTTTTCTCATTCTTTTTTTCAAATTTGACCTAAAAATTTGAAGCACTTAATAATTGAATCTTAAAAAAATCAATAATAGGAATTGTAGTATTGAAAGTCTAATTTCTAAATATATAATTTATTTGAATACCCATATGATACAAATCAATACTCAATAAACGTTACAGAAAACCAGATTTTAAAAGTCACCTTTTCATGACCATACCATGCTCATGTACGGCCATCGTAATTTGACCTAAATGAAATTATTTCTTTGAATCCTTTTGGGAAATGATATGTAACACAATCAATATTGATGACAATTATTTTTTGTATTTTTTATTGGGCATAATTTCTTTTTTTAAACCCCTTGTGTACATCAAGTATAATTTGACCTAAACTTATCATTTTTTAATTATTTTTTTAAGTGTATAAAATTGTCTATAGTTTGATGTTATGTGTGTGTGTGTGTGTGTGTGTGTGTGTGTGTGTGTGTGTATAATGTAAAAATTAAAAAATTATTAAAATAAGAAGAAAGTCTATTATTTTAAGTTTCTGCACTCCTTTAGTAGACATTAATTCAAAAATAAAAAAATTTGTCAATTTCAAAAACAAATTGCATATTTTGAATCTACATAGTCTCATTTGTAATGGGTTTTTTCATCAAAATATTCTACAGAAAATGTATTCAAATATTTGTCCATAGTGTGTATTTTGTTTGAACATTGAGATGTCCTCTAAGGTGCAGGTCAATCAAATCTAAGGCTATGGTTTGGTTAACCAAGCCTTTTCCCAAACCAAAACTTGAAGCTATTCTTGGGGTGGGAATTTAAATTTTATAAAACTGGGTTGCATTTATGGAATGAGGTCATGTTTTGTAGAACGAGGTTGTGTTCCATTTTTCAAGTTTATAATGTTTTGTAGAACGAGGTCACATTTTGTAGAATGGGATCATGTTTTATAGAATGAGGTCATTTTTTGTAGAATAGGCTCATGTTTTGTAGAATGGGGTCATGTTCCATTTTTGTAGAATGTGACCTCATTCCAAGTTTTATGCTTAGGACCCCGAACCTAAACATAACCCCATTCTATTTTGCACGACCCCATTTTGTAGAGCTAATTTTTGGAAAATGACTAGGTGTAAAAGTTCCCTCATAAGTGGACTCAACTTCTTTCTTACCCACTCAACTCTCTACTTATTTTCAAGACAAGTATCCATACTAAGAAGTAATTAGTAGATCATCTAAAATATTTTGTAAAATTTCTAAGTCATTTAACATAAAAGGAGATTGCCAACACCTTAGGCTATATTCTTAAGGTTGGATGTAGGGTTTCCATAGGCACAATTCCTTAGCACAAAATATAAGTAATTTTGGTTAAGTCTATCTTTATTGTAAGAAAAATAGTGTCTCAACCTTTCATTTACATACAATTACTATAAATAGTACTTTTACACTTTAGCATGTATTTTTTGGCATTATATGTTCTATCTTGTCATTGATGAACCAACTACTTGGTTGTATTGATGTCAACTTATTTTGATTAAGAAGAGATGGTAAAGTGTTGCATGATATGAGTGTTGATTAAGAGTTGTTCTATGTAGGAAAGAGTATTTGATGTTTGATATGTAGGAAAGAGTATTTGGAGGTTAACAGAGGTTTGGTATTGTGTGATCAGACAATGTTTTGATGATTAGTAGTGATGGTAAGTTAGTATGAGGTATACTTGGAAGGTGGAGGTATGAGAAGCTGAAATATGTAGGAAGAGTGTTTGAATGTTTTGATGACTGGTGGTGATGGTAAGTTAGTATGAGGTATATTTGGAAAGTGGAGTTATGAGAAGATGAAATTTGTAGGAAAGAGTGTTCAAAGACCTTGTGAGAGAATACTCTACATTCCTCTACATAAGATGATGGGAGATTGTACTTATGGCTATAATGACTATATATTGTGATTATTGCACTATCATGTTTTTAGGTCCTTGACTATTATTTTGAAGAAGTTATGATGCACTAGTTTTTGACAGTAAGGTTGATTGGTATGAACTAATGAGACAAGCTCAGAGAATGCTCTACATTACTTCACATTGGAAATTTGGGTGGTGTATTTTTGTGGACATGTTATGATGGTTTATGCATTATTTCAATTCAGATATTTTATGTTGGTTTCCTCCATAAATAAAGATATGTTATCCTGAGTGCGATGTTATTGTCTATGTTAGCCTCTAGCTAATTGATTGTTTGTGGTGAATAGATTTAAGTCTTATTGATTTGGATATGGGTTTAATAGATATTTAAGAGGTTAAGAGTGATCGTGTTGTGGCATTTTGTGCTTTGGAGAATGTTGTCAAGCCAACTAGTAACACATTTTTGATGTTTTTTCTACACGTTACATTTTGGTCTAGCTTTGCAAAGTGTTATGATGCATGTGGTTTGATCATATCATTTGAGGAAAACTTATTGACATGCATTTGGGTCCCCTTTATTTTCTAGGGAAGACCGGATTGAGTATTTGTGTTCATGATGGCCAACTTTGTTTAAACATTGCTTATATTTCTAATGGCTGACATTGTTCATTTTCCAATAAATAAACTACTATATATGTGTGTGAAAATGGATGAGAAAGGTGTGAAAGACTGAGGAAGTAGTGAAATGCATGTGGATCAAATGTAAAGATAAAGTAAAGAAAATAAGGAAGAGAATAATTGCAAATTTTTAAATCAGATAGAGAGGTTACAAAAGTTGATTAGGAGATCCTACATCTTTTATTGCATTTCTTCCTATTGGAAGATTGTGTTCTCTTTTAGCAGCTTTGTGGAGATCTCTATCTTTCTTTAAGACTATGCAAGTCCTCTAAAGAATAGTTAGCTCCTTGACAATGTGCTTAAACATCAAGGATAATTATTTCCTTGGCCTTTGGCCTAAAAATTTGTAATCAATTATTTCATTTAATGATTGTGAATCTCACCATGTTTTTTCTTGTATTGTGTGTTCCACATAAATTTGGTGTTTATGTGTGTATGTGTTGTCATTGCTATACATTTTGTTGATGAATAATTAGATTACTAACAATTAATTGAGAATTTTATTAGAAATGTTAAGTAATTGATTATGCTAATTCAACCCCCCTCTTAGCATCTGGAGGTGTTGTAATGCCCCGCCAGGGAACCTAGGAGAAATTAACCTAAAACATGTTCCTAAGGTTACAGAATAATTTTTTTTCTTAAAAGTTTACAATAAATAAGTACATAAATGTGAAGGAAAAATAGTGTAATACAAAAATAATCATAAAAGTAACTCAACACATATATTACAAATCTCAAGGGTTCCTTGACGTAGATTATGTAAAAGTTAATTAATCTACTTAACATAATAACCATAAAAATCTCCACATAATATAAATAAATACTTCATCTTATACATGGATACATAGTACAACTAATACTACCAAGTATACATAGTGAAATGACATCCTCTGCACATGTCGCAGGGTGTGCAACTAATAACCAAATACAAAGTACAATATGAAATCTCAAGAGTAACTAATACAATGATACAATAACATAATATAAGAAAGATAAGAATACATCTCCAACAATGATGAACAAGAAGGCACAACTGCTACAAGGATCATCTAGCACTAGTACATGAACATTGAAATCTCAAATGGTAAAAGAATCACTACCACCCAACTTCGTGGAACCAAAGCTTCACTCCCACCATGTTGAGGATATAACAATAGACCCCACTTGGATATCAAATACCAAAATTAACCATAGTAAAACACCTAGGGAAGGGATCCTGAAATCTCACTATCTCAAAAGGTACAACAAAACAAAAAAAGGTAATACACACTCAACCAGAGGCAATCAACACATGTAGGAAACCTAAGATACATATGGGGAAGTGTCATCACATAAGTCAACTATAGAGTTATCCTAGTAGTCTCTCTAGACCTCGACACCCTAGTGACTCTATGTGGTATTATTAATCCTCTCATACACAGGAGGTACCAACTATGTTATATCCAAGTCCACCCAGGAAACAAACATCATCTCACACTCCATCCTAGCCTATATTAGCGCTGAAGGCATGGTGAGGAACACAAACATCTTATTAATGTTTCTATCCTAATAGATTCTATTACATTAGTGTGCTTTATTAAGTCACTTATAATAAGTTATCCTAGCAGCCACTTGTTGGCCCCAACGCTTATTGCAAGCCACTTTCCACCTATACACTTAGTTATCCTACCTAGGCTCATAAACTAAATAACAAGAAAATGATAATAATAATGATCCTCAAAACTATTCCCCAAAATCACAAGGAACGTGCACTAGTCCTCACACCATAAAATCATAATTGCACTCCCACAGTGTTCACATAAACATGAGCTTCACAAAAATCAAGGTTGGGTAAAAATGATCGCAATGATAACATCTCATTGCATGTAAAAGAACACATATATATCCATAGAAAACATACCTCGAGCCTCTGGTACACATTCCCTAAAAGTTGACTTAAACCCCCAAATAAATATCAATAGATTAATGCAAGGAAGTATACAAGGCAATCAAATCAACTTAGCAATTCTAGTTGTTGAAACATAGTCATTTCGTTATCTAAAGTCCAATTTGACCATCAATATATTCATATGAATTCCCATGCATATAGATATATTCATATATTTCAATTCTCCCAAATATATATAATGCATTTTAACAACAAATTAATATTATAAACTACCTCTGAAATAATGTCATTGAAAAAAGTCAATATTCAATATTAGATCTTTAACCATTGATAAATATTAACCATATTAATATATTTTAAATAACAAAACAAATAATATAAATATTCAAACTATATTTAATATTTATTAAAATAATCTTAATTAAAATTTATTAAATTTTATTTACTTTAAACAAAATATAAAATATTATATTTTTTTTAAAAAATCAATTTTGAAATGGCCCGTATGACTCTCAACCTCGCGGGCCCACCCACAACTTATCGTGGTATGTCGCGGCTTAGCCGCTAGCATATGCCACGACCCTGCTATGTGACAGGGGTAGGATCCGCCCTCCCTTGCCACATTAATTAATTTTTTTATAAAAAAAAATTATACACACACACAGATATATATGTGTGTGTGTGTGTGTGAGAATTTCTTTTGAATAAGATTCTGATAGGTTTTCCAAACCCTATAGGCAAATTCAATACATTTATTTTTTCTTTAATATCATAGAAATTGATTATGCTCAAATGCAAATTTAAACCCCCATGCTCATATTCGTACTAAAAAAATACTAGAATTCTTATTCTCACAACAACACCAAAATATTTTTATCAAACCAAAACCTCAAACAATAATTCTATGAAACGTTAAATTTGCAAAACCCTCATAAATCTAGCAAACACGATGCAAACAAGTTTTTTACAAAAAAATAAAGAACGCATAGGTTTCAAACCCTACCTAAATCCCATCGGCTGATCTGGAACAAATGAACAATAAAAAATCCAAATACTCCAAGCTTTCAAATATTTCTTTAACTTCAAAACCACACCAAAACTTGTAACCTCCCCTAAAATAATAACCCAAAACCCCCTAATAAAGAAAATCTGTTAAAACTAGGTTTTCAAAACATGCAACTTCAAAAACTAGACGAACTTCACTTGAAAATAAAAAAGAATTACATAACTTGAAATCACTGAAATAAGAAGTCAACTCCAACATTATTTTTATCAAACTCTTCTGCGTGATTAATTATAATTTTAATAATAAGATATGCACTTTTCAATTATCATCTCCTAACTCAACTTAACTTAAATTCCTAATTCAAATTTATTAAACTGAATGTGCAACTTAAATTACATATTAATAATTAATTAATAATTAATATTTTTAATATATTAATAATTATAAAATTGATAATTAAGTATTAATTCGTTAATTATGTTTTTAAAATTTCAATTTAAGAATTAATAATTAATTTAATCTTTTATTTCCACAATTAGACTTTTTTAGTTAAGCCTTTTTAATTAAAATAAATGTATTTAATTAATTCTCACTTAGTTAAATACCCTCATATCCAATCTAACAATATTTAATAAGATTTACTTATTTAATCACATAATCAAACCTATAAATTAGTTAACCATAATAACACAAAATCATATCAACCACGTGACTTGTCAACATGAGAAAGAACTGACTAAACACAAAAACACAAAAATCATATTGAAGGAAAGGGTTAACGAATTCACGACACCTTAACGAATTTAGATAGGGAACTCAATCAGATACTTGCCCATTAATTCAAGACAATAAATGGTTTGGGTTGGGATTGGACATGTATGTTATCTCCCCTCTCTTACCATTGAGATATTACGGTAGGGCACGCTCATCCTAACAATTCAGGAAGTCGATATCTTATACTTATAATCCTACATAAAAGATGAGCATGTACATACATGTATAAATATATAATAGAGAATGGTGGGGATCAATCGATCATGTGGATCTTGCAAGAAAGTAACTACGACTTTGTTCCTCAACCATATAAGGCACATGAAATAGAAATATAAAACATACACACCAACCATACACATACAAGTATGGGGTCGGTAAAATCATAACATCGAATCAATTTGAGGATTTATACACACATGAAAAGTGGCCTAAAAGAGTCTAGACAATTAAATTGAAAAGAAAGCTATGGGAGAGGTATTACAGGTGTTCAATAGGATTGGTCTAAAATTTTCCCCAAAACTAAAGATTTGCTAAATATAAGTATGTTGGTAAATTTTTATTGTAATATCATGTCTAGATTTGAAGATTTTTTTTGTTTTTAATGTTGTGAATGAGTGTTTCA
This sequence comes from Chamaecyparis obtusa, assembly GCA_027943335.1. Taxonomy (NCBI): domain Eukaryota; kingdom Viridiplantae; phylum Streptophyta; class Pinopsida; order Cupressales; family Cupressaceae; genus Chamaecyparis; species Chamaecyparis obtusa. The sequence continues at coordinate 672,739 of BSBK01005235.1, read as the reverse complement.
AAGTCAATTTTGAAGGCTTTAGAGGCTCCAAAATAGCTTGTAAGTGGTCATAATGAACATAACATGTTATAGCTTAAAAGAGCACTATAAGGAAGCTAAGGTTGTGGGACAACTTCCTGCACTAACCTTGGGAGGAGTGTTATGCAAACTTTTTTAAGGTCTGTAAAACAATTATAGAAACTTAATAGAAATAAATATAAATAGAATGCATATCACAACACAATAATTTACATGAGGAAAAATGTTTCAGGGAAAAAATCCCACACTCTGAAAGTCACCCAATATATTATTTAGAATTCAACAATCAACTACAATATGTTTGCAAAGAAAGCTTCTAATGAGTATCACCAATGAAATCTAGAGGCAAATTGAACACTATTATGCTCTTAGAAGATATCACAATACACAGTCTATTGATCCCTATGTTATGTTGTCTATTAGTATCTAACACTAAGTCATTTTCAAGGTAATGTTGATCGGTCATCACTACGACCGAGCCATCTTATTAAGGTCGAGTCATGTATAGACTTGTATAGTGTCGAGCAGTAGTCACTGCCAAGAAAGTCAAAGGTCATTGAGTACTTCAGTAGTTACCGAGCATCTTATCCCGAGTTATATAGAAGAGTCATTGTCAAGCATGCCAGTATATGGAGAATAGTTTTGACTAAGCATCAGAGACTTCATATGCCAAGCAGACCAGTTTTGACATATGTGTTTGTAATGGCACATACACCAAGGTAACCCATTTTGGTCAAATTCTATGTGAGATTTAATAATTTTTTAGAGAATCAAGGAGTTGATTATGCTTTTTATTTTTTTATCATTAATCCCTATGCAAGCCATGTAACCTATTAGAAAAAAGGGAATGCTTAAGCGGCATAAGTGATAAATCTAGATCGTTGATCTTGATATAGAAGCTTGATCAAATGTTTATATAAGGTGATATCAAAACCCTAAAATGAAGTAACAAAGAAAATCTCTTGTATGCAGAGAAAAGTAGTGTTTTTATTGTTAGATACAAAGATCAAGCAGAGTGACCGAGCAGAGCAGTGAAGGACAGAACATAGCTACATTTGATTTTGGAGATCAAAAAAGTATTGGAAAGAGATGATTTGTAATCAACATTTATAGTGCAAACCAAAGGATCGGGTACAAATACATTCTAGCAGGTGAATCAGAGTAAATCTCTTAATAGAGTGGTCCTAACATGCCTTTTATAAATCTCTTAATTGAGTGCTTACTTAGTTGTACGTTTTAAATCCTTTAATCAAGGTAGATTGTATAACTTTGTAAGCTCTTAATGGGGCATACCCCTCACAGGGTAGATCATCTGAAGTGATCAAAATATTGTAGCCCTAATAGGCACACTTTAATATTGCAGTAGTGAATATTTGTGGGTGTCATCCCCACCCCAATTTTACCATTCAAGGGTTTCTGGGTTATCAAATTTTGTGTTATGTGTTTCATTTGATGGATGAGATTAGAATGTTAGATTTGTTTCAATATTGAAATTTATGTTTTATGGCATGCATGTGGAATTAGTTTCAAAGTAGAAAATTTTATGGATAACTGATTCACCCCCTCCCCCCTCTCAGTATCTCACTTTCCCATATTATATTTCCAACAATTGGTATCAGAGTTGAGTTCTCTTAGAAGAAGTCTAACCACTTGAGAGTCAAGGTCTTGGAGATGGAGGTTTATAAGTTGGGAAAGATCATAGAGAATCAGATTATTGACATCTAGCTTGCATTGCACTAGCTTGAAGAAGTTAGAGGAGAATTGAAGAAATCCTTGAGCAGAAGGAAAGAGTTGGCAATCCTACTGACTGGCACTCAATATAAAGAAGATAATACTTAAAGTCTATTTGATAATGGAAACTCCATTGAAAGTGATGCAACTATAGCATATCTATTAGAAAGAAACAACATATTTAATGAAGATGTCATACGTCTAAAGAGAGAACGGGAAATTCAATCAATAAGACTATGTGAAGTGATTGAATAGAAAAAGAAAGTTGAAGAAGACAAGACAATGGTAGAAGAAGCCAAGAGAAAAATGGCTATAATACTTAATGAAAGAACATGTGATATGCAAAAGCTGACAAACAATCAATTGGACATGGTAAACTAACGGTTACTTGCAAATCAAGATTTGAACAACCGGAAAGACATGGAAATCACAACTTGGAGATCAGAGAAAAATCAGATTAAGAATGAATTGAGATCTGAAAAGTAACTTAATGAGAGGATGAACAAGCCAAATGAAGTTTTGAAATATTTTGAGGAACTGTTGAGGTCACCAAGAAGATCCAGTGACACCTCTGGACTTGGACATGATGAGAACCTATCATCCACTGAAGAAGGAGAATCATCAAAGAATGGAGAACAGAGGAATGAAAAGAACAACAAACCTACATTCCATCATTATGGAAAGCTAGGACACACAGTAAACGTCTATAGAAGCAAGAATCGTAAGTCCAATCCTTAACCAAAATTCAATGGAATTTTTTTTAATTCTAAGAAGCATGGACATTAGGCACATGAATGCAATTCAAAGGTTAGTAATGCACCTACTGCACCTAGATTTCAAGGACATTGTTACAACTATCAGAAATATGGTCATAGAGCACAAGAATGCAGTTCCAATGAAAAACCAAAGTGGACATCCAATAAGAATAGTAATGCACCTAGGAAAGGTAACACATTCAATTGGGATTACAATACATGGTATAGTTGTCATTATTGTGGAGAATATGGTCATATTGGAGCAGACTGTGTAAGGACACATTTTAGAGGTAAATTCAAAAGTTGGATGAGTGGAAGTCTGGTCTACTACAAATGCCACAAGATTGGTCACATAAAAAGAGACTGCAGAGCATAAGCACCGAATAATGAACAATTCAAAAATGAAGAGACTATTGAACAAATAAGGAACCAGATGAATAGGACATGGAGATAGAAAGAGGGAGCAAGAAATAGTGGATACAGTGAACCTGAGGTCACCCAATCCAATGGATTAGGTGACCACACTACTTCTATCTAAGCAAAAAGGTATGTAAGGAACTAAATTTTTAATTATTATACTTTACACCAGTTCCTGAATCTAGATGTGTTAAATTCCATATCTGCACAAATTAAGATGCATTATGACAGATTTGAGAAAAGAGTCAAATTGCATAATTGATTTCGAGCATTAGTATTTATGTCTATAGTGACCGAGTCACTTAGTGTGTGTCGAGCTCATGTAATATGCGAGAAGTTATATCTACCGAGCTAAAATGAAAATGTTAGTATCGACCGAGTCATGGTTTCAACCAAGTATGAGTATGTGGTAACCAAGTTGTCATGTGAAGGTCAAGACACTTGTATTTCACCTAAAAAGTGTACACAACATTCAATGAAGACCTAATCTGACTATTTGAGTCTATAAAGTGAAATATTACCATTCATTCTCATTTCACCCAGTGATTTGAGAATTTGTAGAGTGATTCAAAGGTGATTGAGAAGAGCGATTTGTGCTAAGTCAAGTTTTTGAAGATTCTTACAGTGTGTCATTGACAAACATTGTGAAGGACTATTGAGACAAGGTATTACTAAGCTACTCAAATTTATCTTTAGAACCCTAAATTGGAGAAATGACATCTACTTCATTTGCAATAGTTAGGAAGAAAGGGAAAAAGGTTCTAAATGTCCAATTAGTAAGGAGTGATGTGTGTACACCACCAAAATTCCAAGTTGTACCAGAAAATACAGTGAAGGGACATCTCCCAGGAGCCTTGTTATCGATTCCCCTAAAATTCTTGATGATACATGATGTGTGTGCATGCTACATGTGCAAGATTGGAGAGATTGGTCATTTTGAGTTGAGGGAAGCTAATAACAGGTTGTGTGATAATGGAGTGTTGAAGGCAGAGCATCAACACATTTTCGAGAAAGGGTTAGTGCATGCCCTATATTTCCATCACAATTTCAAAAAGAATGGGTTAAGATCATTTTGAGAAAAGTACACAACATGCAATTGTGGTTGGAAAATGGGTCGATGAAGATCACCAAAGAAATGATTCACCGAGTCACCGATTATCCTATTCTTATCGGGAAGAAGACAATGAGGTGCCAAAGCAAAGAAGTCATCCAGGATAACACATTGGCAAGATGCAACAAAAGAGGAATGACAATCTCTAGGATCATAGATCCAGATATAGATTTTGCGGTAAGGGTTATAGCTCACAAGTTTTATCAATCAAGTAGTTTGGATAGTGTTCCCTGCGTTGTAGTAGATCACGAGTGGAAAATGGTGAAGAAAGATCATACTTATGATCTTGCTGAGATGTAGTTGAATCAACTTGCTAAGAACCTTACATCAATTAGGAAGGCTAAAAACTCAATGTGTAAGTTCGGTTCCCTAATAGTTTGTCTATTTTTTTATGTGCAAAACAATTTTCCTACTATAGGAGATGTAGTATGGAGTCAGAACCAACCTGTGACTCGACAAGTTAATGAGTTCATTCAACAGCTAGGTGATAATTTTGATAGTATGATGGAGAGTTACTTTGTTGAATTTAAGAAGAAGAAGAGGAAGAGAAGTAGAATTTTTGTATCCCTAGTAGAAAAACACTATAATGATATATGTTTTCTAGTGGATACCAACAACACCTATGTTCAAGTTGTTATGCCTAGGGTAGCATGGCTAAGGATATTACTCTATGAGGTCAACATAGATGAGACATCAGTAGCAATAACTCCTTTACTGGTATAAGAGATTGATAGAAAAGAAAAGCCTTTTGGAAATTATGAAGAAGTTAAGTCCAAGATTAGTATGGGGTTAAAACCTACAACCCTAGAGAGGAAAAGAAAGAAAATAGTCAAGAATCTTGAGAAGATGTTAGGTGAAGGAGAAGAGGAGAATGCACCTCTTCAAATTGCACAAGGTCAGGGTGAATATCAGTCTAGTGAATCTGAATGAAGTGAAGAGGAGGAAGTAGAAACTAAAAAGAAGGGCAAGGAGGTAATGGTTGTCAAGCCCAGTAAAAGGAAGATACAGAAATAAAAGCCTGCTCCTCCTACAACATTAAGACCAAGAACTAGGGAAACTTCAACTGCCATATCTACTGAGCCTCAAAGGAAAATTCCAACAAAGAACACTAAAGGGGAAGGGGAAGGAAAAAGGAAACAAGTGAAAACTAGAGTTGTGTCGAGTCATCCCAAGAAGAAGCCAAGAAGGAAATTAGTATTGCATAAGGATGATGATGATGAAGAAATGACCGACACAAATGATAATAGAAATTTTAAGGTGGCATCACATAGACATCCAACAAGTGTGGATGTAATATGCCAAAAAATCAAGAGCACAACAAGATTAGCATTATTCAAGTTTATAAAATATGAAAGATTAAGAAAATATGACAAAGAAAAGATTGAAAAGGCTATGTTAGAGTTTTTATGCACATTCAAGATAACACCTCTAGAAATAGGGAATCTAATCCCTCATGAACTATTTAGTAAAATTGATCAGAAATGGCAGTATGCTATTATGACGAAGAGGCAGATAAGAGAAGGCACACTAGCTTAGATCATGCTTGAACTAATGCCTAAACAAATAGAAAAATTCATGGCTTGACACAGAAATAGGTTTATAGCTAAGCTAAGGGCTTACTCCATTTTGAAACATAATGTTGAAGAAGTTTTCACACAGAGAAAATAGATGTAGAAGATCAATTTTGGGTTAATAGTTGATAAAAGTGCACGACAAGGAGAAGCTACATCCATCCAAGTTAAACTGGATAATAAAGAAGATATAGATGAGCCTCAGAATCTTGAGGAAGAGGAAAGGAAGAAGGTAGAAGTGAGTGAATCATAGGATGTGATCACTATTGAGGATATCCCTGAGGATACAGAAGTAGACATTAATTCCTTGACTGAGGAAGAAATAAAAAGCTAAATTCTTACCTAGGCAGCCTCAGATCCCTTTCTACTGAGTACCAATCTAGTTCTCATCCAGGTACATGATTATACAAGGATAAAGGGTACATCAACTTTTGACTCTGAACCTAAAAGCTCCCACACGGTCATAGTTGAGCAGAAAGTCACACAGAGTTCAAGTGCCGAGGAACAGGACAAGCCAGCAACAACAATAGATAATGCACCTCCCGAGGAAGATAATAAACAAAAACAAGAGGAAAGCTTAAAAGAACAACTAGATAAGTCTACAATAGAAATTTTAGGACCTCATATTGAGGAAGAAAAGAAGACTGAGAAGAAAATAACAAAGGAGTTTCCAGAGCCTAAGGAGCAAGAGGCTATCCAATCCTTAGTACAACTGTCGAGTGGCAGCACATCAAAGAAGAAAGTACATAAGAAAAAGGAAAAGTCTCCTGGCACACAGGTCACACTAGATGAAGTTATAGTGATTCTAAAGTGGGACACTAATAACTTGACCTATGAGAAAATGCAAATATTGCAAGATCTCTTGAAGAAGAAGAGAAAGTAAGAGGAACTAAGGAAAGAACATCAGCAAAAGAAACTACTTCATGAAATAAAAGGTATATCTGTAGAAGCTTTTGAGTTGGATGATGTGAATGAGACCTCATCTATTCTGGAACAGTTGGTTCATATTGTTAAAAAGGTGAAAAGTGATGAAAGTGAAGATAATGAAAATCTCATGTAGTGGTTAGAAAGAAAGTTTGAGACCAAGGTACTTGAAAGGGTCTCTACTGAGATAACAGTCAAACAGGTAGAACTTTCTGTAAGATGAAAAATATGGATGGGGTCTAGAACAATAGGAGTTTGCGCATAAAAGAGACCCCAAAACCGATATTTAACACATACATGAAATTGTAATGATATGGAAAGTAAATGTAGAAGACTAATGTTGAAATGAAGAAATAAAAGGTACTTACCTCCAAAAAAGAATCGACTCAAAACCCTGTCAGACGGTCTCAAAAACTATTGATTTTTAACATCTTTAAATGAAACTACGAGATCTACAAAACCCAGAAATATTTTTCTTTTTTGAGAAAGGTCGACCTTGACCTGCACTGCTCTGATAGAAATTATGTTCATAGATCCTGAAAGTTTGTTGAAAAGGGTATCCAGATATGCACTGTAATTCATCATCCCACACCTGTACCTACAAGAAAAATGGTTTTTGTTTGTTGGGGGGAGAAGTTTTCCTTAGTCAAACCCCAATTTAGGAATTAACCTTGAAATTGAGTTGAAATTGTAGAGATAAACAAAGTAAATAGAACAATTCACCTTGCTTATGTTGAAAATCCTTGTGGAGGATTCGAATCCTTGAATCCACAAGTATGGATGCTCCAAATGAATGTAAAATTGGATGTAGGATGTCTCAAATCAATTGTCTTTAGATCTTAAATACCAATCTTGAATGGATCTTGGAATAAGAAGAATCTTGAATGGATGGATGGAGAAATCTTCAACAAGAGGGCTCCATAGAGCTTGAATCCTTCAATGGCTACTAATGGATCTCCTTGAGGAATTGGATCTTGAATGCTTGAATGCATGAAGGCTTGAAGGCTTGAATGCTTGCTTGAGAGATTATGAAAAGATGAAAGATGATAGATGGATTGAAATGAGAGAGGAAGGCCTCCTTTTATAGTGATCTAGGGCACAAACTTCTAGAGAGGCCACATAGAAAACAATAATTAAGGGTCCATGGCACAAAATTCTAGAGAGGTGCTCATGTAGAGGAAATTAAATTAAAGTCTTGACACAAAACTCTAGAAGGGGTCCACCCTTAAGGTAGAAATAAAAATGATTATTTAAGAGCCTTGTCACAAAATTCAAGGTAAGGCCAACCCCAAAGTTAATTTGAGCATTAGGCACAAAACTCAAGAAAGGATAACCTCAAATAATAAATTAGAAATCTTACACAAAGCTCGAGAAAGGTCCACCTCAAATATTAATTTGATAATTCAACACTTAACTCAAGAAATAGTGGCCCCGAAGAGGGAAAAGATAAAATTTTGACGAAACCCCAAAACTAGAACCTAACCCCAAGGACCCTAGACCCTAGGGTCAAGGTTGAGTTTGACCTTGACCTAAAAGGTTGACCTTGACCCTAAGGTCAAGAATCTCATATTTTCAATTCAGGATGCTAGAATTATGTCGGGAAGAAGTGGAAAATGTGGCAGAACAGGGGAAAAAGCCAAATCCAAGTCAAAGACCCATTCAAGGCATTTGACATGACCCCAAACCACTTACTCAGAGGGCTAAACCAATCCTAAATGGAAGTGCTTCCATTTTCTGACGATACACTTTCTGATCTAGTGAATAACTTAGAAGAAGTTGTACAAAATGTTTATTCTTTGTACAAGAAACTATGCAATGTAGAAACATTCACTAAGGATAATCAAGAACTGATTGGCAAGCTACAATTAGACTTGAATTCTACTAGACATTCACTGAGCATGGATGCAAGTTCCATCTCCATTCATTTCACATGACTACTTCATGCACAAGGAAGATTAGCCGAGATGATGGCTAATGATGGAAGAATAAGAGCCAAATTAATCTCAATACAAATAATGTTAACACCTCATCTCGATTTTATGCAGAGAGAATTAGCATCAACAAAGGAGTTAGTACAAAGAGATCCTCATCTCTCTATTTCCAAGAGTTTGGTTGATCTAGCTGCCCAGCTAGAGATAAAGATACAAGTTTTGGAGTCCGTGAGATCCGAATGGGATAATGCCTTAGCAATGATTATGAAGCTCCACAAACCATTTTTGGACAAGTATTTCCTAACCCCTACACCCCAGTAGCTTCAAGTGACAAAAACAAGGGGGAAATAATAGATATGTCATGATACAAGGAGGAAATGAGTCATGTACTCATGTATACTACAGAGATCAAAGAAGAGATATAGAATAGAAAGGTATGACATACTATTTTGTAATGTAAAAGTATATTCATTATATGTTAAGAGTCATGTATATATAGTATAGTATTTTTGAAGACCGAGTCAAAGTCTTAGGGGGAGTACTCAAAGTACTAAGTACTATTTTGGTTATACAATGTAAAAGTCATGACAAAGTGGTTTTACCACTATTGTCAAAGGGGGAGATTGTTGATCCCTATGTTATGTTGTCTAATGTCTAACACTTTGTCACTTTCAAGGCAATGTTGGTTGGTCATCACTATGACTGAGCCATCTTATTAAGGAAAAATCATGTATACACTTGTATAGTTACTGAACAGTAGTCACTTGCCCAGAAAGTCAGAGGTCACCGAGTACTTCAATAGTTACCGAGTAGTTTATCCTGAGTTGTATAGAAGAGTTAATGCCTAGTACCAGTATATGGAGAATAGTTTTGACCGAGCATCAGAGACTTCATATGTCGAGCAAGCTAGTTTTGACATATGTGTTTGTAATAGTACAAACACCAAGGTAAACCATTTTGGCCGACTTCTATGCGAGATTTAATGATTGTTGAAAAAATCAAGGAGTCAATTACGCTTTGTATTTCTTATCATTAATCCCTATGCAAGCCATGTAACCTATCAGAAAAAAGGGAATGCTTAAGCATCATAAGTGATAAATCTATATTATTGATCTTGATCTAGAAGTTTGATTAGATGTTTATATAAGGTGTTATCAAAACCCTAAAATAAAGTAGCAGAGAAGATCTCTTTTATGCGGATCAAAGTAGTGTTTTGATTGTTAGATGCAGAGATCAGGCAGAGTGACCGAGCAGATCAGTGAAGGACATAACAGAGCTATATTTGATTTTGGAGATCAGACAAGTATTGGAAAGAGATTATTTTTAATCAACATTTATAATACAAATTGAAGGATCGGGTATTGATACATTATAGTAGGTGAATCAGGGTAAATCTCTTAACAAAGTGGTCCAAACAGGACTTTATAAATCTCTTAGCCGAGTTCTTACTTAGCAGTAAGTTTTAAATCCTTTAATCAAGGTAGATTGCATAAGTCTATATAAGCTCTTAATAGGGAAGACCCCTCATAGGGTAGATCATATGAAGTGATCAAAACATTGTATTCCTAACATGCACACTTTAATACTGCAGTAGTGAAGATTTGTGGGTGTCATCCCCACCCCAATTTTACCTTTCAAGGGTTTTTGGGTTACCACATTTTGGGTTATGTGTTTCATTTGATGGATGAGATTAGAATGTTAGATTCATTTCAGTATTGAAATTTATGTCTATGGCATGCATGTGGAATTAGTTTCAAAGTAGAAAAGTTTGTGGATAACTAATTCACCCACCCACCACCACCCCCCCACCCTCTCAGTATCTCACTTTCTCATATTATATTTCCAACAATTGGTATTAGAGATGAGTTATCTTAGAAGAATTATAACCACTTGAGAGTTAAGGTCTTGTAGATGGAGGTTTATAAGTTGGGAAAGATCATAGAGAATTGGAAGATTGACATCCATCTTGCATTGCACCAGCTTGAAGCAGCCATTGGAGAGTTGAAGAAATCCTTGAACAGAAATAAAGAGTTGGAAATCCAACTGAATGCCACTCAATATCAAGAAGAGGGTAATAAAGTTTTATTTGATAATGGAAAATCCACTGAAAGTGATGCAGCTATAGCAGATTTGTTAGAAAGAAACAACATATTGAATGAAGATGTCATAAGTCTAAAGAGAGAACAAGAAATTCAATTAGTAAGACTACATGAAGTGATTGAACAGAAAAAGAAAGCTAAAGAAGACAAGACAATAGCAGAAGAAGACAAGAGACAAATGCCTATAAGACTTGATGAAGGGACATGTGATATGCAGAAGTTGATAAGAAATCAATTGGACATGGTAAACCAACTGTTACTTGCAAATCAAGAGTTGAACAGGAAAGACATGGAAATAAAAAATCTGAGATCAGAGAACAATCAACTAAAGAATGAATTGAGATCGAAAAGGAACTTAATGAGAGGATGAACAAGCCAAATGAAGTTTTGAAATATTTTGAGGAACTGTGAAGGTCACCAAAAAGATATAGTGACACCTCTAGACTTGGACATGATGAGCACCTATCATCCACTGAAGAAGCAAAATCATCAAAGAATGGAGAACAAAGGAATGCAAAGATCAACAAACCTACATGCCATCATTGTGGAAAGCTAGGACACACAGTAAAGATCTACAGAATCAAGAATGGTAAGTCCAATCCTAAACCAAAATTCAATGGAAATTTTTTTAACTGTAAGAAGCATGGACATCAGGCACATGAATGCAATTCAAAGGTTAGTAATGCACCTACTGCATCTAGATTTCAAGGACATTCTTACAAGTATCAGAAATATGGTCACAGAGAACAAGAATGCAGATCCAATGCAAAATCAAAGTGGACATCCAATAAGAAGAGTAATGCAGCTAGGAAAGGTAACACATTCAATTGGGATTACAATACATGGTATAGTTGTCATTATTGTGGAGAATATGGTCATATTAGAGAAAACTTTGTAAGGACACATTTTAGAGGTAAATCCAAAAGTTGGATGAGTGGAAGTCTAGTCTTATACAAATGCCACAAGATTGGTCACATAAAAAGAGATTGCAGAGCATAAGCACCGAGTAATGAACAATTCAAAAATGAAGAGATTGTTGAATAGATAAGGAACTAGATGAATAGGACATGGAGAAAGAAAGAAGGAGCAAGAAATAGTGGATCCAGTAAACCTAAGGTCACCCAATCCAATGGATCAGGTGACCACACTAGTTCTATCTAAGCAAAAAGGTATGTAAGGAACTGAATTTTCAAATTTTATACTTTACACCAATTCTTGAATCTAGATGTGTTAAAGTCCATATTTGCATGAATTAAGATGCATTAGGATAGATTTGAGAAAAGAGTCAAATTGCATAATTGACATCGAGTATCAGTATTTATGTCTATAGTGACCGAGTCACTCAGTGTGTGTCGAGCTCCTATAATAGCTGATAAGTTATATCTATCAAGCTGAAATGAAAGAGTTAGTATCGACCGAGTCATGGTATCAACCGAGTATGAGTATGTGGTAATTGAGGTGTCGTGTGAAGGCTGAGACATGTATTTCACCTACAAAGTGTACAGAGGATTTAGGGAAGACCTAATCCGACCATTTGAGTCTATAAAGTGAAATATTACTGTTCATTCTCATTTCACCCAATGATTTAAGAATTTGCAAAGCGATTCAAAGGTAATTGAGAAGAGCGATTTGTTCTAAGTCAAGTTTGTGAAGATTCTTATAGTGTGTCATCGATAAACATTGTGAAGGACTGTTGAAACAAGGTATTACCAAGCTACTCAATTTTATATTTAGAACCCTAAATTGGAGAAATGGCATCTAGTTCATCTATAGTAGTTAGGAAGCAAGGGAAAGAGGTTCTAAATTTCCAATTAGTAAGAAGTTATGTGTGCAAACTGCCAAAACTCCAAGCTGTACTGGAAAGCACGGTGAAGGGAGATCTCTCGGGAGCCCTGTCATCGATTCCACCAAAAGTCTTGATGATACATGATGTGAGTGCATGCTACATGTGCAAGATTAGAGAGATTGGTGATTATGAGTGGAGGGAAGCTTATAACAGGTTGTGTGATAACAGAGTGTTGAAGGTGGAGCATCAAAACATTTTCGAGAAAGGGTTAGTGTCTGCCCTAGATTTCCCTTGTAATTTCAAAATAGAATGGATTAAGATATTTTTGAGCAGAGTACACAACATGTAATTATGGTTGGAGAATGGGTCGGTGAAGATCACCAGATAAATGATTCACCGAGTCACCGATTATCCTATTCTTACTGGGAAGAAGACAATGAAGTGTCAAAGGAAAGAAGTAATCCAGACTAACACATTGGAAGAATGGAATAAAAGAGGAATGACAATCTCTACAATCATAGATCCAGCGATAGATTTTGCGGTAAGGGTTATAGCTCACAACTTTTATTAATCAAGAAGTTTGGACAATGTTCCTTGCATTGCAGTAGATCAAGCATGGAAAATGGTGAAGAAAGATTATACTTATGATCTTGCCAACTTGTAGTTGACTCAACTTGCTAAGAACCTTACATCAATCAGGAAGGCTAAAAACTCAATGTGTAAGTTTGGTTCCCTTATAGTTTTTCTATTCTTTTATGTGCAAAATAGTTTTCCTTTTATAGGAGATGTAGTATGTAGTCAAAACTGACCTGTGACTCAACAAGTTAATGAGTTCATTCAACAATTAGGTGATAATTTTGATAGTGTGATGGAGAGTTACTTTGTTGAATTTGAGAAGAAGACTAGGAAGAGAAGTAGAATTCATGTATCCCTAGTAGAAAAAAACTACAATGATATATGTTTTCTAGTGGATACCAACAATACCTATGTTCAAGTTGTTATGCCTATGGTAGCATGGCTAAGTCTATTTCCCTATGAGGTCAACATAGATGAGACATAAACAGTAATAACTTCTTTACTGGTAGAAGAGATTGATAGAAAAGTAAAGCCTTTTGGAAATTATGAAGAAGCTAATCCAAGATTACTATGGGGTTAAAATTTGCAACCCTGGAGAGGAAAAGAAAGAAAATAGTCAAGAATCTTGAGAAGATGTTAGGTGAAGGAGAAGAGGAGAATGCACCTCTTCAAATTACACAAGGTTAGGATGCAAATCAGTCTAGTGAATCTGAAGGAAGTGAAGAGGAGGAAGTAGAAACTAAAAAGAAGGGCAAGGAGGTAATGGTTGTCGAGCCTAATAAAAGGAAGATACATAAACAAAAGCCTACTCCTCCTACAACATTAAGACCGAGAACTAGGGTAGCTTCAACTGCCATAGCTATTGAGCCTCAAAGGAAAACACCAGCAAAGAACATTGAAGGGGAAGGCTTGGGAAAAAGGAAACAAGTGCAAACTAGAGTTGTGTCGAGTCATCCCAAGAAGAAGCCAAGAAGGAAATTAGTATTACATAAGGATGATGATGATGAAGAAATGACCGAAATAGATGATAATAACAAATTGAAGGTGGCATCACATAGACATCCAACTAGTATGGATGAAATATGCCAAAACATCAAGAGCACAATAGGATTAGCAGGATTCAAGTTTATAAAACTTGAAATATTAAGCAAAGATGACAAAGAAAAGATTGAAGAGGCTATGTTAGAGATTCTATGCAAATTCAAGATGACACCTCTAGAAATAGGGAATCTAATCCTTGATGAACTGTTTAGAAAAATTGATCAGAAATGGTAGTATGCTATTATGACCGAGAGGCAAATAAGAGAAGGAACACTACCTCAGATCATGCCTAAACTAACGCCTAAACAAAGAGAAAAATTCATGGCTCAACACAGAAATAAATTTATACCTAAGCTAAGGGCTTACTCCATTTTGAAACATAATGTTGAAGAAGTTGCCACACAAAGAAAATGGATGTGGAAGATCATTTTTGGGTTAGCAGTTGATAAAAGTGCACAAGGTGAAGGCACATCTAGCCAGGTTGACCTGGATAATAAAGAAGATATAGGTGGGCCTCAGAATCTTGAGGAAGAGGAAAGGCAGAAGGTAGAAGTGAGTGAATCACAAGATGTGATCACTATTGAGGATATCCCTAAGGATGCACAAGTAAACATTAATGCCTTAACCAAGGAAGAAATAAAAAACCAAATTCTTACCGAGGTAGCCTTAGATCCCTTTCTATCGAGTACTAATCCAGTTCTCATCTAGGTACATTATTATACAAGAATCGAGGGTACGTCGACTATTGAATCTGAACCTAAAAGCTCCCACACGGTCATGGTTGAGTAGAAAGTCACACAGAGTTTTAGTTCTAAGGAACAGGACAAGCTGGCAACAACAATAGATAATGCACTTGTCGAGGAAGACAATAAAGGAAAAGAAGAGGAAAGTTTAAAAGAACAAGCATATAAGTATGCAACAAAAATTTTAGGACCTCATGTTGAGGAAGAAAAGAAGACTGAGTAGAAAATAACAAAGGAGCATCTAGAGCCTAAGGAGCAAGAGGCTATCCAAGCTTTAGTACAACTATTGAGTGGCAACACACCAAAGAAGAAAGTACATAAGAAAAAGGAAAAGTCTCCTGGTACACATGTCACACTAGATGAAGTTATAATGATTTTGAAGTGGGACACTAATAACTTGACCTATGAGAAAATGCAAATATTGCAAGATCTCTTTAAGAAGAAGAGAAAGCAAGAGGAACTAAGGAGATAACATCAACAAAAGCAAGTACTTCATGAAATAAAAGGTATATTTGTAGAAGCTTTTGAGTTGGATGATGTGAATGAGACCTCACCTATTCTAGAACAATTGGTTCATATTGTTAAAAAGGTGAGTAGTGATGAAAGTGAAGCTAATGAAAATCTCATGCAGTGGTCAGAAAGAAAGTTTGAGACAAAGGTACTTGAAAGATTCTCCACTGAGATAGCAGTCAAATAGGTAGCGCCTTCTGATCTAGTGAATAACTTAGAAGAAGTTGTACCAAATGTATATTCTTTGTACAAGAAACTATGCAATGTAGAAATATTCACTAAGGATAATCAAGAACTAGTTGACAAGCTACAATTAGACTTGAAGTCTACTGGACATTCATTGAGCATGGATGCACGTTCCAATTCCATTCATTTCACACGACTACTTCATGTATAAGGAAGATTAGTCGAGCTGATGGCTATTGATGGAAGAATAAGAGCCA
This sequence comes from Chamaecyparis obtusa, assembly GCA_027943335.1. NCBI lineage: Eukaryota > Viridiplantae > Streptophyta > Pinopsida > Cupressales > Cupressaceae > Chamaecyparis > Chamaecyparis obtusa. The sequence goes on along the minus strand of BSBK01005235.1, from coordinate 657,083 downwards.
AATTAATCTCAATACAAACAATGTTAACACCTCATCTGGAGGTTATGTAGAGAGAGTTGACGTTGGCAAAGGACTTAGTACAGAGATACCCTCATCTCTCTATTGTTGTGAGTTTGGTTGATCTAGCTGCCCAACTAGAGATCAAGATACAAGTTTTGGAGTCTGTGAGATCCGGATGGGATAATGCCTTAGCAATGATTATGCAGCTCCACAAACCATTTTTGGACAAGTATTTTCTAACCCCTACACCCCAAAAGCTTCAAGTGACAAAAATAAGGGGGAAATAGTAGATATGTCATGATACGAGGAAATAAGTTATGTACTCATGTATACTACAAAGATCAAAGAAGAGATATAGAATAGAAAGGTATGACATAATATTTTATAATGTAAATGTATATTCATTATATGTCAAGATTCATGTATATATAGTATAGTCTTTTTGAAGACCGAGTCAAAGTCTTAGGGGGAGTACTCAAAGTACTAAGTACTATTTTGGTTATACAATGTAAAAGTCATGACAAAGTGTTTTTGCCACTAATTTCAAAGGGGGAGATTGTTGATCCCTATGTTATGTTGTCTATTAGTTTCTAACACTTAGTCATTTTCAAGGCAACGTTGGTCGGTCATCACTATGACTGAGCCATCTTATTAAGGTCGAATCATGTATAGACTTGTATAGTTACCAAGCAGTAGTCACTACCGAGCAAGACAAAGGTCGTCGAGTACTTCAATAGTTATCGAGCAGTTTATGCTGAGTTGTATAGAAGAGTCAATGTTGAGCACCAGTATATGGAGAATAGTTTTGACCAAGCATTAGAGTTTTCATATGACAAGCAAGCCATTTTTGACATGTATTTGTAATGGTACAAAAACCAAGGTAAATCCTTTTGGCTGACTTTTATGCGAGATTTAATGATTGTTGAGAGAATCAAAGAATTGATTACGCTTTGTATTTATTATCATTAATCCCTATGCAAGCCATGTAACCTATCAGAAAAAAGGGAATGCTTAAGCGACATAAGTGATAAATCTAGATCATTGATCTTGATCTAGAAGCTTGATCAGATGATTATATAAGGTGATATCAAAACCCGAAAATGAAGTAACAGAGAATATCTCTTGTATGCAGAGAAAAGTAGTGTTTTGATTGTTAGATACAAAGATCAGGCAGAGTGACCGACCAGAGCAGTGAAGGATAGAATAGATCTACATTCAATTTTGGAGATCAGACAAGTATTGGAAAGAGATGATCTATAATCATCATTTATAGTGCAAACCGAAGGATCAGGTACTAATAGATTCTAGCAAGTGAATTGGGGTAAATCTCTTAACAGAGTGGTCCTAACATGCCTTTAGAAATCTCTTAACCGAGTGCTTACTTAGTTTTAAGTTTTAAATCCTTTAATCAAGGTAGATTGTATAAGTCTGTAAGCTCTTAACAAGGTAGACCCCTCACAGGGTAGATCATCTAAAGTGATCAAAACATTTTAGCCCTAATAGGCACACTTTAATACTGCAGTAGTGAAGATTTGTGGGTGTCATCCCCATCCCAGTTTTACCTTTCAAGGGTTTCTAGGTTACCAAATTTTGTGTTATGTGTTTCATTTGATGGATGAGATTAGAATGTTAGATTTATTTCAGTATTGAAATTTATGTTTATGGCATGCATGTGGAATTAGTTTCAAAGTAGAAAAGTTTTTAGATAACTAATTCACACCCCTCTCGGTATCTCACTTTCCCATATTAGATTTCCAACATAGTCATCATCAAATGCCCTCCTAAAATAGGGTTTCCTTATAGGGAAAAAAAGTGCACACATTATATACCATTAGATCTACGACCTTGTGATAAATGATGATGATTTACAATGATAAACTATAAATACAATTTTTTTGGGTGGATGCTACCCTCGAAAACATCCACTGGGGTGCATTTCCCTCGACCCCTAGCTAGTTAGGGGACCAGAGCCCGAAAGGGGGGTTACCCTGTTGTAGTCCCCAACTCATGTATGAACAATAATATTTTTCAACAATATCTTTTTATTATTGCAAGGTTGAGACACTATTTTCCTAACCAACACTTAACGAGCTTTATGGTGCTTCAAAAAATCCATCAATCAAACTCCTAGATCAAAAGTTATGCCTGAGTTGGAAGTTGGGTCTGCTAAAATGAGAAATATAAAAAATGTGTTGGACAAATAAATGAGTTGTAAAAGACAGTTATTCATGTTGGTGTGTGTTTTGACTGTTTTATGTATTGAATCTCCTATATATTAGGAAAATGAGGTGGAGGTTGTGCAAGAGGCTTATAACTGTTGAGTTACCTCTAGATCTCTTGTTTGTGATATTCCTATGAGAAGCTTGCTCCACAAGTATATTGTATTATGTCATTGATTTCTAAATAATACATTAGACAACGTTTGGAGTGTGGGTTTTTTTCTCTCATAAGGGTTTTTCCCATACCAATCATTGTTTTGTTGTATGCATGTTATTTACGTTTATTTTTATTAATTTTATGCAACTATTGGTTAGTGTAGGAAGTTGTCTTGCTACCCTAACTTCCTTTCATTTATGCTTCCCTTATCCCATTGTACACTATTATTGATTTTGTGTTTTACCATTTCCTTCATTTCCACTTGGATATGTGTGTTTCTATTTCTAATATTTTTCTAGTATTATTTCATATTAATTTGTTAGTTTAAGCTTCATGATTGGTAATTGATGTTAGGCTAATTGAAGACAACCTTGCTGAAGTATTAAATTACACACAACTCACAAAAAGAACCGTTAACATACTTATGTTTTTCTTGTTAGGTTTTTGTATGTAGCACTAAAATCTTATTTTTCATAAATATTCATTCATTTAAAAAAATATTAGAAAAATAATATCAATATCATTCTCTACATCCTATAACATATTAAAATTAACATCTAACACTTAATTTGTTATTTACTTAAATTCATTTACTCATATTTAAAATAACATAAATTAACATCTAATTAAACAATGTAAGAAAAATATACTAAATCTTGATATTGATTACCAATTATCAAACAAAATATACCAAATAGTAATTTTTGGTGATAATCATCTATTCCACATTATCCTTCATATTCTAGATAATTCTTTCTAAAAAAGAAATATAAACAATAATTATTTTTATTTCCTTTCCATCTAATACAATCTTGAAAGGAAACTTTTGTAACTAAAAGGGTGAATAATAGCTCTTTTATATAGGTGAATAAATAGGTTACATAAATATTCAATATTTATTGTAGTAAAGGAAAAACTTATAGAAAATGTTAAAATATAAATAAATTAAGTTTTTTATAAGTTGAATAAAATTATTATAATATGTATTTTGATAAATGATTATATAATTTATCAATTGTGTATAAATGTCAATGAAATTTTCTAGATGAATGTTTTATTTGTTGCTTTGAGTCATTTATGTAACTATCAATTTATTTCGAAATAGTACATTTGATTTGTCTCACATATCTAAATCAAGCTCCTAGATATAATCTTTACAAATTATTAGAATGTTACATTTAGATTGCCTTGATGTTCCTAGACATTAAAACTAATTTTAGTATTTGATAGTTCACACATGACAAGTGTAATTGCTTCCTTTATGTCAAACCATGTATGCAAAGTAATTGTTAGTGGAGCGTAAATTCTTTCAAAAATGCTCTTGATAATAAATGCAATTAGTAAGTGATAGTTCTAGAATGCAAGAGACTTATCTTTGGTGATTGCATGACATAAAATGTGCTAGGGCTACTCCTTTAAATCCAACACCAATTATCATATATTTGACTTGAGGTGGGAAAGAGATCCATTGAAGGTTAAGACTGATCATTAGAAATAAGTAATGTATATAAAAATAATAAGGCTTGAGTTGTATAACCCTTTTCAAACAAAAACACACACAATTATATCTATGATATTGCTATCAAGATTCAACTGTGTACTTTTTGAGTCAAATTTATAGACCCATGTTTCATGTGTAGTGGTTCACAAGAACTCATCTCTCGTGATAATGATCATGTGTAGTGGTTCACAAGAACTCATCTTTCGTGATAATGAATTGAACACTTAGCACTTATTGCATCTAGGTGATGCTCACAAAAGTGAAGCATCGAGACCTCCTGGGAGGTCATCCATCCCAGTACTACTCCAACTCAACCACACTTAACTCCGAAGTTTCCTCCAAGATTAAGCCCACTTTGCTTGAACCCCATTTGCAAAACCTTTAGTAGTGTTATGCCTTATGAACCATTTATTATAAAGCCCCTTAAGCTCATCAATTAATAAGCTTTAAAAAATATTGAATCTATTATTGCATAAAAGATTAGTGAATAAAAATGAATCTAAAACTAGTGATTTTTTAAGTGGCTAATATTCTCCAATTGGCTAATTTTTTTAATTTGAGAGTCCAAAATTAGCTAATAATTCAAAATTTAAGAAAACCTAAATCGTCGTATTTTTATATTTTTATTTTTTAAAAATTTAAATAACCAAATAATTTATTTTATTAAAAATTTGAACTCAAACATTCACCACAATAATTGATACATGACTAGATTCGACTAGCTTAAATTTTATGAGTTATTGTAGAAATATGAATTAATTCACAAATAATATATTATAATTATTAGTTATTGTAGGGTCGTATCACCAATATTTAGTTATTATTATATTCTATGAGTAAAAATGATCCTATTTGATTTGTAATACTTATGAGGGCTAAACTTTCCTTTTGGTTGTTGATCTCAATAGAAAATCATGAATAAATTTTGGGTTCCATTAGAATTAAAAAATATCAGTATGTTTATCTCACACAACACAATCAAGTTTATTAACATTTAGCCTAATAATTTTGTATAAGATTTTTTTTAAACAAAACTACTCGACATGGAATTAATAAATTTCTAGTTATTGTTTGAGATTCACAAATATTTTCTTAAAAAATTGCGATTCAAAAATAATGGCCAATAAGAATAATTCTTTTTTCAAAAAATTGAGAGATTTATAATATAATTTTTTTCCTTACAAAAATAAAACATCAACAAGATTTTATATTTTTTTGGGAAAGGATTTCTTAAAATTATCCCCGTCTGAACCATTAAAAACAAATATATATTGTATTTTAGGAGTAAGAACGTACGGCCATCAAATTTATCGAGTAATATAGCTCGTGGTCAATACAAATCTCTTTCAAAGTCCCGATTCCCTATAAACAAGTACAAATGGAATTTAACCGTTGGAGTAGCAATTCAAAATTTGAAATCAGTGGGCCAGCCGCTGCAAGGGTTTCTGATTTTCCCCTTTCCAAACTGCAAGGAAAAAATATTGTGCTCTACCCTGGTCGGTGAATGCCGCGCACAGAGCATTAGATCTTATTTTCGGCAACCTTCGCTCTGCAATTTCATTTGTTTATTTTCAGCGATTGGTTTCTACCATGTCGAACAACAGCAATATGAACCTAAATTACATAGACGAAAAATATGAGTTTTGTGCGCCTATGTACTTCGACTTCTCTAGGGGAGAGACACCGGAGGAAGCTGCACAGGCCGAGCGCTGGCTCCAAACCCCTAAAGGATATTTGCCTTCTCGTAAGTAATTTCAAGCTCTAAGTTTTGCTTTCGAAATTTTCTGTTTTTGGTTTTGTTTGAAGGAAATAAATCCGAGCGATCTCCTCGGGTGTATCAGTCCAAATGTTTTGTGACAAGTGCTTATCGTTCTCCCCTTTCTATTTTTGGTGTGTGTGTGTGAGAGAGGGAGATAGAGAAAACCAACTGGAGTCCCAACATGCACAGCTCTCCAATTGGCATACCATGACATGAATGAAAGATGATCCAGGCAGTTGGATCTCCATTTGACATACTGTGTTACCATGGATGGAAGACAATTGGTTAAAATGACTTCAGGAAATAATACCGGGCCTGCTTAAATGTTGGGAAGCTACCATTTTTACTGAATTTAACAGTGGGTCCTCTTGAATGCCGGGGATGTACCTTTGGCAGGGCTCGCTTATCTTCTTAGTGGAAACTTCGCTTGTGTCGGACCTTGGCAGGAGTCGAAACCACCCTTACCTTCACCACTAAGTCAGTCCTTGGCAGGGTTTGTACCTGCCTTTACATTTGCCACTATGTCAGCCCCCCGGACTATTTCTCATTCTGCCCTTGCCAGTAAATCAGGCTTCGGTAGGGGTTATACCATGGTCTTCGGACTATGTGAGCGTAACAGAGACTTTTGGGGTCCCGAGCTACATGCAACGAGTTTTACTTGCTTTCGGCTAAGTCTCTACAGTTGTATTGGTTTTCACACCTTTATGTTTTTCTTAGAAGTACTTTTCATCCAAAACTAAATTAACAGAAGGTATTCTAATACAAAAGACTGCAGTGAATTTTTTTCAACTTAGCTAGTAGAACTTGCACTCCTGTGCATTTTTAGTCCCAGTTAAATATATGTGTTTTCATCAGTGTCCAGAGAGGGGTTTTTTTGTTTGAATGCAATTGACATACCATTTTATGTATCTCTTTTCATCCATCTTTTAGCCACAATTTATTATTATATTTGGTGGGGTGGTGAGCATGGGTAACACTGATACTGGACAAGTAAGTTAGTTTCACCATGGATGCTTCCTTCAGTAATTCTCTTGTTTCTACCTACAATAACTATTCAAATTCCTTTGCCAATGTTTTTTTTCAATTTCAATGTTAAATGTGGGAAATATCAAGCCTCTTATCAGGGCCATAGGTGAGATTTCAAAATATGCAGTAAACCATATTGATGGAAAATAAGAAATATTGTTCAAACCTTTTGCCGTTACTTTGTGGTGTAGTCAGTGTAGTGAGAAATTCATTAGATTTAGACTTTAGTAAATATTAAAATAAGTAGCTCTTGATCTGCTGATTAAATTTTAAAGAAATTTTATTCTTCATTAAATCTATGTTAAGTCTGCATTGAAGGTCCACCTAGAGGTGTAGGAGATACACAAGGTAAAACTTAAGCAACTTGGCCTGTTTTTGCACCGGAAAAGATAAGTAAATGAACTGTGTATTTTACTCACTCATAAATTGAAAAAAGTTTTATAATTTGTTGAGTCATGATAGGTTTTTACCAAAACAAATGCTGAGTCTGAGTCCAAGTTTAAAATACTTGATGAGTCTACACCGAGTCTAAGTGTCAATACTGCAGTTCAAATACACCCTTATCTTCCTAGTGACATTACTCTATCCTTGTCAGTTGTCACTGAGTCAGCAATCCCCCAGACTATTTGTTTTTGTTAGGGTAAAAATTCTTATTGAAGGGGTTCAGGAAGTTCCAAATTCTCTTGGATATAGTGTCATTTTGAGACTCACAGTCTGCACATGCCTGAGACTTGAACCTTAGCCAATTATGTTAAACTTCCACTGATCTGTAATAGGATCACAGCTTTCAGTTTACTTTTACTAATTTTTAATGCTGTTTCAGAGATTACGTTGAAATATAAAATGGCCCTAAGGAAATACTATGTTCATGGAGGTCAATGAAGAGAATGTCTTTGAGTAATGTTAGTTGGAGGAAACAGAAGCTATACTGTTTTTGTTTTTGATGTTTGGTTGGCATGTTTTTATAGATCCAGCAAGTGTTCTCAGCACTTAAAATGGGAGTTTCAGTCATTTACTACTATTTGTTCCTAAAATTTGTGAGTATTTTTTTATTTGGCCAACTAATTTTCTTATGTTTATGTTGGATTTGGCTGACAGCATTGGTGATAAAAACTCAATCTTTGTTGGAATCCAAGGAAATCTCCAGAGATAGTGGCACCTACGAAGCAATCCAGAAGGTAAATTAAATATTGAAATGCTTGGGAATTATATTTGTTTTCTGTGTAGCTGTTATGGTGTAAATTTACTTGAAATGTCTTCTTCTTACTTAATAAGTTAATATACACCTTAATGCACAGATCCAGGGGACCATATACTAGATTACATCTATAATTGTCATCAATATTGTTTCAGTCATTATTCATCGGCCTAGTAATAATGAGTTGTTTTCGGGTTCAGTGGCAGGCTGCCTGTTAAGAATATGGGCAAATTATTTGACACAGGGTTTACCTGGGTTTGTGTCCCCCGTAAAATTCCTGTTGTACCTGGTATGCACCCATGTCCAATATGCTTTATTTCCACATTAGGCAATTTGTGGTAGCATTGCTGATTCGGGTGCATTTCCCACAGGACACACAATTCTTGAGGCTTAGTCCCTGTCAGTTTTGTTCTCTTTTCCCTCTTTTTTGTTTCTCAGCCTTTGTGTAGATATTTCATGCTGTTTCAGGTCCTTGCAGGACTTTTTTCCCATCATCAATTTGAATCATTTAATATCTGCAACTTTTGCCACACCATTTGTTGTTTCATTGTCATTGCCATTGCTGTTGTTGACAAATTTTCCCTCTTTTGTCTTCTAACATAGATACCAATTTGATTTGGGAGGATTATTTTGTTGTTTTTTCAAGTAAACCATGTAGAAAGCATGCATGAACATAGGTAAAAGATTCTTTGCACTTTTGCAAGTGATTTTGTATGCTATATTATTATAAATTTGTATCCTATCAGTATGGGAAACAAATAAGTTAACAACTTGTTTGTACCAATTTTTTTTATTTGGACAGTCTGAACCAGGTATAAGTTTATAGGGTCTAGAAAATAAATTTTTTGAGATCTATAGAAACCTGCTTACAGTTTTTTTAAGGCAAAATTACAGCTGCAATTGGCTGTAATTTAAGAAATTCTGGTCTTGGTATACTGATTTCCATTACTATGTACTGCATGCATCTTTTGAATTTCTCAACACAGTCTACAAAATAAGTAGTCAAATATCAGCTGCAAATCTGATGGAATGAATATAAGCCTTGAAACTTATCTCTGAAAATAGAATAAATATTTGGGATTCCTGACCTCACATGCTTTCTTCCATTCTTTATCATCTTGGCTTTTGTTTATCTGTTGATTAGTTGTTGACATTAGAACCCCTTTACTAATTCTCTGATTAGTCATGAAAGTTAACGAGTCATTCTGTTTTTCAATGTGAACTACTCAATTGAACTTATGCCACTGATAATAATCATAGATGGTTTAATGTACATTCTTGCTCCATTTTATGTATTTTACTATTTTCTACTCTGACCTTTACAGTTTGTGTTATATGTTACCCAGCTTATGATTTGTTTTTTCAATGAGTTTTAGTAGGTATAGAAAACTTATGAAGATGCTTTTGTGCATGTGTACACAAATTTCATTCTTTTCTTTTTAAAAAATCATTAGGTGTCTGCTTTTATTAAATCTGCTACATATCTTTTGTTGCACTAGTTGTCAAAGCAAATTTCATGTTATAGTTTTGATGTATTAAACTCTCGAATTAAATTGAGTATAATTCTGTAAAATTTCACATTTGTGTTCTGCAGCTAACAGCACGTATTTCTTTTGAACACGGAGAACCTAAAATATCGTGTTCAGGCTCTAATGACACTCCTACTGGAAATGATGCATCAGGGGATATCAATCTAGACTCTGAATCCAGAGAAGCCTTTGATACAACTAATATAGGTCCTTTAGATTCTTCCAAGATCTCAAAGGCTTCCAACAATACATCTGTACAAGAGGATGCAAAAACATCTGAAGAATTAGGAGAAGCCACTGCAATGGTTATCAAGAGTGCTTTAGATACACTAAAGGTTCCTGAAGTTCCTGATAGTGTTTATCAATCAGTTTCATCTGATTTAGCAACAGAAAGTTATGCGACAGCTTGTTCAATTTCATCTGAAGAGAAACAATTGAATTTATCATCTGTACTTGCCCATGACTCCTCAAATAGAAAGATACATGAAAGTGCATCTACATATCAGGAGGAGCATGGGCTAACTAGCATGCCAAAGATTGGAAGTGAAGCATCTCTTTCTAGGTGAGTGTGCAGATCTTTGTTAATGCATTATTTTATTTCTGCACAGAACTGAGCATTGCTTATTTTAGTTTGTTTTCTTAATTGCAAACACTCATTCATTCTTTCACCAAAAAGTAGTCAATGAATTAACATTGGCATCTGAAACAGTGAGGTCCAATTCTCAATGTATAAAAGCAATGTTAGTTAGAAAGAATTTCCAGATTTGACAGTCACCAGTTTGTTTGGTATCCTGTACTAGTACCTGGTCCTTGTTTAAGGAAATTCTGTTACGCTTTGGTATATGTAGTTGTCATCCAATAAAGGATAATCTCTAAAAGAAAATCATTATCTGCATCACCAATGACAAATTTCTTGTAAAGCCTTTTCACTTATCTAATTTTGAAATAATTTGCAAAAGTAGACACGAATTTAGTTTAAGGTTCCACATATGCTACCCTATTTTAATTCCAGTTGATTGTCTGGTATAAGTTTATAACAAATATTAACCTATTTAGCACTTCTGCATTAGTTGCAACCATGGCTACCCAGACCCCTGAACCCTGGTACTTTTCTTTCATATCAGAAACATGTTCCTATCTCTCTGATTCATATGGGGATGTCTCAAGATGTCAGGAGTCTTCAGAGGAAGTTTCTTAGGATCTAAATATGCTTGTTTCATGGAGGTCTTCCTCGAGAATAGGTAAATTTATAATAGAATTTTTTTAATTGTATCATATAAATTCAGTGCTGATACCTGGTTGACAAGAGCTATGGTAATTAAAGAAATACATTGTATCAGTTCCAGTCCCAGTCCCAGTCCCTGATTGCCTTTAATAAGGGTTATAACTGTATTTCACATGTATGAACCTGTTTAGAACTTCAAACATTGATAAGAATGGTGTTCTGATAATCAAAGTAATATAACTAACAAAATGTTCAACCTTTTAGATTCTATTCCATTTTTTCTACTTAGGGACTAGTTTATCTGGGTGGTAATATATCAGTTGCCTATGAGCAGGCAATGTTGGTGGGGTGAGATCATCTGGAAGTACTTACATGTGCTCTTTAGTCAGTGGCTTCATTATCTCAGGTACACCTATTAATTGGGTAGCATTGACAACCATATAAATAACTCATTGATGACAATGAGTTCTACCTATTTACTGGATTTATGAATATTCTTGGATTGTTTTGCATCTTAATAACTGGTTCAACAAAGCTTGCTTGTTGTACAGGTTCAACTTATATAAATTCAGTTGTTCACAGTTTTAGAATGAAGTAAAACTGTTTTTGGATTTCATTTATTGAACTCTTCCTCATGACTTACCCTTGCCCACCCTTTTGGGTCCAAGAAAGGTATTCTAGTAGCTTAAAATAATACTGCTAGCATAACAAATCTGTAACAATAACTTGGGAAAGAAAAAGCAAAAAGAGACTGGAATGAAGATGAAATTACAATTTACACATTTGAAAATGTTAATTGATAAGACATCATATATTTAGGACACTGTTTATAAACAGAATGTGGTGGCAGGTTTAATCTGAATTTCATTTCTTAATTGCCCATGTAATTTTAAAAGTCCACAATATGCTTTCTCACTAAAAATATTATATTTAAAGAGAGGCTTCTAGCATTGAATGAGAAAACTTGTGAGGACAATGGGAAATTTTACATTCAAGACTATCTAGTTATATTTCTTGGTTCTAATTTTATAGTTCTAAGTGTGAGTAGCATCTTTCTATGTTAATTTTTAACAATATATCTTCTTGCAGCTCTTTTGAAGTCGGAAGATTGATAGGACACAGTAATGCTGCCCAGATTGCCAAGGACACCACAATTAATGCATGTGAGTTACCATCTGGGGCAGATAAAAAATGGATCGTAAAAAAATCCAGAGAAACACAGAAAAGGAAAATGAACAAAGAAATCTTTTGTTTTGTACCTTAGCTAGCATGCATAAATGTTTTATGTAATGCAGGTTCTGAGATGAGTAATGATAATCCTTTTCATTGCAGCAACTGTTAGTGAAAACAATCAAAAGGATAACTGCAATGTTTACGAGAACTCAAAGAAATCCGTCGCATCATTTGAAATACAAGCTGCAGTTGGAAACCCGAATACAAATCGAGACTGTCAAGAGGTAGAGAAACATGAAGCCAATGTCAGAAGGCCTGCACAGAAGAAAATATTGAAGCGGCCCCCGGCCAGGTTGATATAATTGAAGCAGACGTGCTATTCATTCATTTTTGTTTGTTATTGGCAAACTCTAAGTGTTAAACTGTCTAGATTTTTCCTGTACAAGGATAATAAATAAATTCTGTGAGAAGGGAAATAATTTCTTATTTCTTTTTGGGTGCATTTGACTGTAGGAGCCAGAGACCTAAGTTGAAAATTCCAGCTGCAAGCCAAATCCACAGAGAAAATCAGTATGCTAATAAAAGGCAAAAGCTTGAGGGAGGACAGGCAAGACAGGTCAAGAAAACTACACTCTGTATTGGGTTGTGATAGACTAATTCATTGTTATAACTGTATTCGTGTAGGATGCTCTTACATAATATAGCTTTATTGATAAAACTGAATTCTCATCCACATCAGTAATTCAAAAGTTAGAGGCCAAACTGTTTGTAATGAACCTGCACTGCTCCTGTTGTTTGAGGCCATTAATCGTTCACTATAAAAGCTTGTGAGCACATACAGCACTTGTTTGCAGCTCTGCAAAAATATCAATCAAAATCTGATGTATTCCTTTAATATATTCTACTCTCACAATCTTATTTATTGCATTGATAATTATTACTTTCAGTCTAACTACTCTGAAAATAATTGTGAATGTCATCTGTGCTTTTGGATTAGATTAAAATAGAGAGGTGTCTTTGTTGGGTGGATAACAAGCGAGATTTCATATATGTTTTTGTATGCACTTGTCAACACAGTGTGGAGAATTAATGTTTTGTGACTAAATGTTTAAACTTCAGACAATGATACAGATAGGTGTTTGTGATACATTCATGTTATTTATAGAAGTGTCTCGCTGAAACTGTTGCTGTATAACTTCTTCAATGTTGCTTGGTCGTACATTCAATATTACATATTTGAATTGTCAATGATGTTACGATTCTGGGACACATTTAAAAACAAGGATCAAGTTTCTTTGATTTTTCTTTTTAATTTAGTTGTTTGATTAGCATTTTGAAATTTTGGTTATGTTGTGCTTTGTATGGCAGGTATGCAATTTGAGGGAGTATATTCCTACTGCCAAGGCAATCCCCACTTTGACAATTCCACAGAAATTTCATTTTTGTACAGAAGAGCGCTTTCAGACTCATCGAGGAACACATTGTCAGGCATTTGCCCAGGTTTGTGGAGTTCATGTTGCATCTATGTTCTATGCATATGTGTATTATTTCCTACTTCCTAGTATGTTTCAGATTGAAAATTTGTTTATTTTTGTCTGTGATAAGAAGTGTGCTAACTTTTCAGCCTCTGAAATCCAACATCCACATACCCAGTAGATAAGTGGGTATGCATGGACTGTAAATTTGTCTGTCAAGAACATTTTATGACTCATATTCACAGTTTACATTCTTCCTGTCTCCTGACTTGTTTCATTTTGAAAGATTTTTTTCTGTCATTATAAGAAACATGCAACTTATCAAATTCTGAAATCCCATAACAGCTGTATGTGCTGATACATATAACCCACAATGGATGTCAGGGGGCAATCTTGGATGGCAACACTGCATTCCAATTGCGTGAATAGATTTTTGTGTTTGACCATAGTCTTTCCCTACAGCCTAATTTTATGGGCTACATAATTCCTATCATCAAAGTCATTCTTTTGATTATTTTTCACTTTACTTTGACACATTATGTCAAGGAGGCTTCTCTTGCATGGCTGTCTTAACTAGTTTTCATATATGGTTTAAGATGAACAAACCATGAATGTATATATTCATGCAGTCACCCGTGAGTAAATTTTTATAAAGAGCACACTGAATGCTTTAAAAAAGACTCCATGAATAGGGGGTGGTATTTTCTACATTTTCATAATAAAAATTTATGACTTTGAAAGATCCATTTAAAAAATTATGTTAACCCCCAAATCCACAGTTAATAATGATATCCCAGCATCTATTTGCATTGTCTTTCTAATATCAACAATTGTATGGCCATTTGATATTGTAAAGTTGTCAGATTTTAAAGTGCCACCAATGCATGTAGAAAGCCTTTATTTTTTATCGTAGACATAAACTACATTGCTTATCTAGTAGTGCTTGTGGTATATCTAACAGCACCTACAATATAAGCTAGGAATTTTTTTGTCAAAGTAATCTAAATCACATCACTTTATTGTTATACTTAATTGCAATTAATCTATATCTAATAAATTTTTAGCCTTTCTTTTGTAACTTTGTTTATCTCAATCTCAAAATCCATTTCAGATAATGCACCCCCTGCCTGAATACAAGCTTTTGGATGAATTTGTTAGGAATTCAACCATTGATTGAGCTCTTTTTACATAATATGATATCAGATATTGTGATTTTTCCCGAAAATGTTACAAAATAGGAACAGGTCAGAGGAGCCTTGATAGATACACACTATCCAAAAGTTTGGTGGGGGTTCAATGAGGTTTTAGAATGATTTGGTATTTTATATTCATGACTACAAGAATAATTTTTTATTTTCAGATCTTCATATGACTTCCTTGTGACGTTAATATATTTCTTGATCAGTCAATGAGGGTTGGGCTCCTCACCCACTAATATGATTGTATATCAAAAAAGTGATCACATGAAAATTCTCATCCCGGGTGAAATAGGGGACTGAGAAAGCACATAGAAGCCATTCTTATGTGCTCTTGTGATGATAATATTAGAGTCAATAAATTCTTAGTATTAGCTAGGTTATATTGCATTTTATCATTTATATATTTTCTATATCAGGTTCAATAATCTACTATTGGGAAAACTAATTTGTGCTTTGAACTTATTAGAGTGGAAATCCAGCTTCCCCATATGTTCCAATAGCTGAAAAGGTGTTCAAGTTTCAATTCAATGATGTAGATCGGCCGCTTACTCGGACTGATAATCAAGTAAGCAAATATTTACATATATGTAAAGCTTGATTTTCTTCAACTAGTATGTAGCATGTGGACAGTATATCAGCAATAAATAGTCTGGTCAAATCCTTTTATTGGATGTAGAAATTAACTGAGTGTAGTTATGTATTTGATTTTCTTAGCCTCTAAAGCTGACAAGGCCAAAGGATCCAGATCTTGTTACCTCACAGCGAGCTAGACCAACAAGGTCTGGTGATGCTTTTATTTTTGCAATATATTGTTAGTTTTATGCAAACTTATGATAATTGAACTTAGCTGTTTGAGAGGTATAGAATCTATATCAATATATTTGCATATTGATTTTTAAAGGATTTTAATTGTACCAGGGTTAAAAGTTCTGCAGAACTTGAAGAGGAAATGCTTGCTAACATACCTAAGTTTAAAGCAAGGCCTTTGAACAAGAAGGTATCTTTGCCGGATCTTAAGATGAATAAAATGCTATTTATCTTTAAGGACCATTTTTAGTAAATAGAGTATTCAATGAATATGCCTTGCCCTTTTGTTTTATATCAAAGGCAGTAATGCTTCAATGTCATTTCAAATGACTTGCAGATTCTCGAAGCTCCAAGTTTGCCTCCCTTGCCAAGGAGTACACCTCAGCTACCTGAATTTCAGGTAATAACTGTGGCTATAACCACTTTTTTACCTTTCCGCCTCTTGATTTAGTTCCTGGTACTAAATTCAGCATCGCAGGAATTCAACTTGAGAACTGAAGAACGTGCACATCTGCATCCTAATACATCAGCCAAACTTGCCTCTGGGCCTGAGATCAAATTTGTAAGGAACTCTGAATTTGATTTTTTGTAGCTATAACAAGCAATTGATGGATGTATTGATTGTGTACTATCAATGTTTCTTTGTGAACAACAGGTATCTGCTCCAAATAAATGTGGGTCCATGTTAAATAGTAGATTCAGTGCATCCTATGGACATTATGTTCCAACATCTATCAAGTATGTTTTTTTTTCATTTTTTGTACTATGGAGAGCCCATACTGTATTTTGTTAAAGTGCTGGAATCTGGAAAGAAGTAAGATGTGGGATAAAGACCAATTAAATTGCTTTGAGTGTGTGGTTATTATCACTGTGTTGATGTAATGAAACAAAGTTGCTTTGACATTGCTTTAAAAATGGGAACCATGTTGTTAGTTGGGTGTGCATATTTAGATTTTTCTCATGTTTTCTTTTCTTCGTTTAAGCCACTATGGACAGGGACACAAATTGAAGCAAATTCTGTAGGTGGCCTTTTCACTGAAGAAGTAACCAATACCATAGCACAAGTGAAGGAAGTTGATAAGCAATACATTTAAAAGTCTCCACAATTAGTTCTTATGTATTTTTCTCGAGTTTCTCTCAAATAATATTCCAAATCAGCATTGAATATTGTTCTTTTATGGAACCAACTATATAAGGCATTTGAGTAATAAATTTTATGAAACATAAACTAGCAAGCATATGAGCTGTAATCTTAATTAAACTTGGTACAGATTTTTTTGGTAACAAAAACTGCTTGACATGAATATGTCAGCTGACATAAAAATACAAGATGGTAGAACCCTTTAACAACTTTATCACTACATTGAAAGGAATAACAGAAAAAGGGGTAAGATTTGAAGGAAAATAGTTAGAAGTTATTCAAATGTATACAAAAGGGGAATGCGAAGGAATGGATGCTTTTGCTAAGAGAATTTTGTTTGATTTAAGTTTTTGAGAAGGTTATCATATTCAAATTCTCTTGTCGTGAAGGGACTGCCAAGGAGATCTGCATTGCAACCAAAGAACAAATTTCAACGTACTAAGTCCCTACAGTGTTCCCACTTCTTCCACAGAGATTTATTTTTATTTTTATTGGGTTATCATATTTCTATTGGATTGCAATGAAAGGAGTGCCAAGTAGACGTGGATTGCAACCAAACAAGAAATACCAACATAATAGGTCCCTATTTTTCTCCTAGGAAATTTTTGAATATTTTTTAGGTGAAAAATAGAGTGTTCACCAAATCCAACAACAAAAAAGAGGGTTTTGTTCGAAAACCAACAAGAAAAGGCCATTTTTTTTCATCTAATTTACTTGAACAAAACCAAGTTCCAAAAATTTCACTTCTTAGAACACACCCAAACCACACAAAAGTAAAATACCAAGACCTAGGCTAGTGAATCCTACCAAATTCCATTCCATATACATCCCCAACCTTAGAAATGACTAAGTAATTTTAAAATAGATCATAAAAGAACTCATAATTTCAAACCTTAGACACGTTGGAAACCAAGTATTTCATGTAAGTTAAATCAAGAGCAACCTTAGATCTGCTCGTCTATGTGAGAGTCCATGAGGGATTGATTAGCCGTTTACTCCAACACCTCTTATTTTTTCTGATCATTTCTTAGTATCCATTGAAATGATAAAAAGTGTAAGCCAGGCTTAAAATCCTAAATACCATCTTTCTCTTTTTGCAAACCAAACAATGAGGCATGCTCTTGCATGCAACTAGTTTTAGTGGGATTGAAAAAGGAATGACAATAAGGTTTTATTGCATGTCATGTCCCCTGGTTGGAACCCTATTTGTGATATCCCCACCTATTTCACACCAATGTTGTGAAAGACAAAAGTGACAAATAAAGAAAATCAACTAAAGCCTTACACGTGGTATCAAAGCTTGTTCCAACTAGTCCAAGGGACATTATGATGAATTAATTACTCCAAGAGATATGATCTTGTCCTGGTTGGACACTCTTGCCTCTTGTGGATTGATTACTCCAAGAGATGGTTCAAATCTTGGTTAGACGTTCCTACCTCTTGTGGATTTGTTACTCCAAGAGATGGATCTAGTCCTTGTTGGACGTTCCTTCCTCTTGTGGACTTGTTACTCCAAGAGATGGATCTTGTGTTGGTTGGATGTTCCTACCTCTTGTGGATTGATTACTCCAAGAGATGGTTCTGGTCTTGGTTGGATGCTCTTGCCTCTTGCAGATTGATTACTCCAAGAGATGGTTCTGGTCCTGGTTGGACATTATTGCCTCTTGTGGATTTGTTACTCCAAGAGATGGATCTAGTCCTAGTTGGACGATCTTGCCTCTTGTGGATTGATTATTCCAAGAGATGGATCTAGTCCTGGTTGGATGTTCCTACCTCTTGTGGTATTGTTATTCCAAGAGATGGTTTTGGTTTTGGTTGGATGCCCCTATCTCTTGTGGATTGGTCACTCCAAGAGATGGTTCTAGTCCTTGTTGGACGCTCCTGCCTTTTTTGGATTGGTTACTCCAATAGATGGTTTTGGTCCTTGTTGGACGCTCCTACCTCTTGTGGATTGATTACTATAAGATATGGTTCTGGTCCTGGTTGGATGCTCCTACCTCTAATGAACCAATTGAACTATATTTTTAAGTGTATGCTTTGTGTCTGGATATATACATGTGTGTACTTCATCCATGCTTTGTGTCTTCATGCATTCATGTGTCTACTTTATGTATGCTTCTTGTCTTCACACAATCATGTATATACTTTGCGTTTCAAGTGCATACTCCATGTGTGGCTCTATTTTTTAATAAATATAATGAAGCAAAAGATATATTACATTAAAAGAATATGAGTTAAAGAAAGTTACATCCTAGCAATAAAAAGGTGGACTACAAATGGGATTGTTCATTGCTTGAGGGCAAGCAATTTTTGGGAGGGGAGGACTGCCACGTCCCTTGGTTGATACCCTATTTGCGATATCCCCACCTGTTTCACACCAATGTTGTGAAAGACAAAAGTGACAAATAAAGAAAATCGATTAAAGCTTTATTAATAATAATAAATATGAAAAAGGTAGATAATAATAAATAATATCTAATAAATAATAATCAAATAAATAAATAATATAATATAATCTTAATATAAATAAATAAATAATAATATTAAAATATGAAGATATATAATTAAATAAATAATATAACGTAATATTTTAAAATAATATAATTATAATATATTTACAAAATAAATAATAAATAATAATAGCTAATATATTTATATAGTTCCTTCTAAAGTATTATAATATTAGTATTTTTAATATTATAATTTTTAATCATTTAAACCAAATAAAAATAATATTTAACAATTAATATATTAGTAAAACTTAAATTTGACCAAAGCTAGGGTCAAAAGACATGTCTCTCTAAAGAGACGTCAAGGAGATATAAATGGGAATATCTAGTATTTGATGGAAGAGTAAGGGAATATAAGATATAATTGGAAGAACTAGGGATTAGAAGATACATTTGGGTACTCATCAAAGGACTAGAAAATCAGAGAAAATATATCAAGCAATCACCAAAGGATCATAAAATATCAATTATGTGTATATTATATTGATCGAAGGCTCATATATATTAATAGAATGGGTACTCTATCAACTGGAAGAAAGAGTACAAAGAGAATAAGGAAATGAAGTATTTATAATGCTGGTAGCATTGTGTAACAACAGACTATTGCTGTAGCATACCTGAGTAATATTGATTTACAAAATGTTATATTTGAGATCTGGTAGGACTAAGAATTATTATATATATATATATATATATGAAGAATATATACGAAGTATACATTTGAAGTATTTACAAATTACCATTCCCAAGTGCAATCGAAACCCTAATTGGGAATTTCCGAACAAATTAAGGTCGGTCTTAGTAGTGGACATTACATTGCACCAACTTATATGTAATATCCCCTACATTCCCCACACTCTATTTTTAACTTGCTAGAATAGTTTACGGGCAACTATCATCTAAGACAAGCCTCACAATTCATTGGTTGTCCTATATCTATACAACATCGACACCTTTATTTATGTCTCTCGTTATATGGCCCATTTGAACACTGGAGAAGGCCTTGATAATGTTGAAATACATTGATGAAGATTCTAAGGACCATATCCACTATTTGGGATAATGTTGAAATACAATCAAAACACATTACACAATTTCTACATTGGTTTATATAGTCATCTTCAATACAGTAAAAAAAATATTATTAAGGTGGAGTTACACTAAATAAAATTTAATAAAAGTGATCCATAATCCGTATACCATAATTCACAAGCTACACATTTGACCTCCATGATTAATAAAGGGCTATGTGCACCACAAGTCAGCTATGCCATAACCTCATGCATCATAATACCATAGCCCTATATGTGTAACAATCTATTGCATCCCAAAATCTCCAATAAAAACATAAGGAGAGACCAAGTAGAAAGGCACAAACAAATCTAGTACATGTGACATTATGCTCAGATCACCAATCCATTCATATGGGATCTTGATAGGTGGTGGTCCTTGATTGTGTCATACTTCCTTGATGCTACCATGAGTACACTCTTTTCCATAGTTGATGCTTCCTTGCATTATATTTGATTGTAATTGTTCTTTGTTGATTCAATATCTCCCCAATCACCACTCTTATTGGTGCAAGCATATTTGTAGTCTTGTCTAATTTCATGAAGACCATAATAATCAATTTTTGATGCTCCATGCTATGCTTATATGTTTGTTACCTTTTATTGTTATATGGAAGGTGCTTAGCTTAGTAATTTACTTTAGACTCTTCAACTTTGTCTTCCAAGTGTTCCTTGAGCTATTGAGTAGGTGAAGGATCTGAGCATCTATAGCAAGTTATCTAAGTCCTCATACTCTTCATTTGATTCTACCATGTTCTCTTCTTAAGATGCTTGTGCTATTCTTCATATTCCTGATTGCCCTTGTCCTCAAGATTCTCAAAAATCATCCTTGTGCCCTTCTTTTCATTCTTCCACATCATTTCCATTGAAATGGTGGGAAGAACCAAATCTTAGGCAATGGCAATTGTCTCTATCTGATCCCACCCAAAGCTAGTTCCAAATGTCTCTTGAAAGGTAGCAACTAAATGGATTAATTTAGGATTATTTTGAATTCTCTGCCATGGGTAATTTTATCCAATGTTCAACTTGAGTACAACATTATCCGATTTTGTACTTTCTCTGAGTCCGATTAAATCACCCATTCAACTAACATTAGTTCCTTAGAAGCATGATGCAACTACTGAACTATTTCATTTGTTAGGCTATGGTATGCGAACATATCATGTGGCGGGACTATCTTGTAAGCACTTTAAGTTTATATTTAAAAATCTGTTACATAGAGTTAAACAACAATCCAAGAACAGGCATGGCCTAACATCATTTTTTGCCTTAGGTGCTTATTTGATTTACACTTACAGTTTTAAAACTAGGCATCTGATATTGTTACATAGAGTCAAACTACAATCCAAGAACAGGCGTGGCCTAAAATCATTTTTGGCCTTAGTTGCTTATTTGATTTGCACTTACAGTTCTGAATCTAGGCATCTGATATTCCCAGTCTTTGTTTGCAAATGGCTTTTCTACCATGTATGAATGGTAAACAAACTAATAACATTATGGGTTTTGGATGTTTAAAGCTTCCTCATTATTTAGCATCTATGTATTTTTCTCTCACATGTGGAACTTGCAATCTAACTTCCAATTTCTTATAATGCTTCAGACATAGAACCATAGAAAGGATAGAAGAAGAAAAAGGACCGCGAAAGAGATTCAAACTTTGGGAATCTTCTTCAGACATGAAGGTAAGAGTGTAATGGCCTTTATTTGGATTCTGGAATCATATACTTAAGAAGAAATTACCAATGGATTTTGTAAGCATTCTTCTGTTAAGGGTTCAAAATTTATCCAATGACTGCAGTTTATCTGAGCTTTATTGTTAATGCTTCTAATTGAGTTGTGCTGTAATGCCAGTCAATGCCATATTTTGGACCTGAGGAAGTAAGCCATCTTCGAAGGTCAGAACAAGAAAGTTCCAGTCTGTTGCAGTCTTCTACCATGAATGTGCTCTCAAGTGCTACCACTCAAAATGATGGGAGGCAACTTCCACACGAAGTGGTGGAGGACCTGATTGATTCAACAGGATTGCGAAATGATCAACATGTCATTTTGAAGGAAAACATCCCCCACCCTTCCCAGGTTTGATCTCTATCTTCAATTCTTTTTAATTACTTTGCTGCTTCAGATTGAATGTTGTTGATTGTTCATGTTTCCATCAACAATTTTAAATCTCATCTTTGTTGGCTGACTTAACTAATTTTCATAAGAAAATATGTCATAGGAAGGGAGAAGAAATCAAAGTTAATTTTATTGCAAAATTGCCAATGTGATCTTTTCAGTTTAAATAGGAAGCATTAGCTCTTTGTTATTTTATTGTCCTTTAATGTTGGAAAACATGCATTCAAGCCTGAAAAGACCCCAAGACACTTAGGAGGAAAAAAATGGCAAGTTGGAAAGATATCATAAAGAAAAAAAGCATAATATGCTAAGAGATACGCAAAAATGTTAAGTTGGAAAAGCATTATACAGAAAGGACAAAGTAGAAATGTTTCACTATTTATTGGTTTTAGGTTAGATGCCTAAACATAACCAATGCCAATGAACTTCCTGAGATTCATTTTCAGCAATACGTGAAAGGATTCAACCAAGAAACATAAGTGTTGCATATTAAAGTGGCTAACTTATTCATTTATTCAGGTCTAATATTATAAATGGCATGCATTAATGCAGTCTTATAACCTTATTATTTATTGTGGAGCTGTCAGTACATCCCCTAAATTTCCTGTGCCTTGGGAATGTCACTTCAAAATTACCTCTGAAGTTCCCTTAATTCTGGCAACACGGGATAGGATGGATGTTGTTCTACGATTGGGTGTGTTTGGGGTTCTATGGGACAGAAGTGACCTCTAGAACTCCAATGATCCATGAAGAGACATCTAAAAGTCCCCACATGCCAAATAATACAGGAAAAATTAAAATTGAATTTGCAGATATGTTTATTGGCAATCACAAGACCTGAATCTGGTCATGGGGCTCATCAAATCATGCTGCCAAAATTCCTATACTATGTCTGAAAGCCTAAAATCTATTATTAGATTCTTTTTAGACAAGCATAAAGAACAATTTTACAAGTTGCTGGCATCGACAAATAAATTCTTTCACTAATTAACAATATTGTCACTATTCAATATACTTAATATTAGAAGAGATTTAACAAGTTAAGAAGGCATACATTAGTGCCAGGTTAAAAAATGTTCACTTGAATAAATACAAAGATTGATAGCATTTGAATGTGTCTTCAAGACATGTAGAACTCTGCTATGGAGCAGATACATAAATGACATGGTTTGACGATGGTCTGAAATAAATGCAATAGAAATCTTAGACTCCTTTACTACAAGTTATTGTCTTGCTTGGGAATACCTTCATACTTTCATTGGTTCTCTTGTTAATTGCAATCACTGTCAAATTGCACAATACATAATTCAACCTAGAAATTAGTAATGTTAAACCTGAAATAGTTCATGTTTCGAATTCGCTATTCATTTGAATTTTTTACTTGAGCATTGGAATATTCCAAAACTGATTAATTATGATTCTGAATTGCGGGATGCATTATTATTCTTAATGATTACGGTGGTAATGAATTCATAATGCAAAGCTTCTCCTCTATTGCCTTTGTTCTTTTATATTTCAGCCCTTTATTTTCACATTTCCTCTATTATTTTCTTTATTGCTCACCAAAAGAAATTTCTATAGGAAAAAAGTGCTCGGAGACTCAAAGTACTAACAACTTTGTTGGAGAAACCAATCTTCATCAAAACTTATAGAAGTAAAAACAATTGATCCTAGAATGTTGTCCCTAAAGAATTTGTTCACTAAATTGTGACCAAAATTACAGAAGGTCGGTAATGTAATGTTGGGTGTTTGAATATCAAGTGTATGTTAGTGATAGACATTTTTCAAAGCTCTACATATAACTGCAAAATTGGAATGAGTTATAAAAGTCTAGCCTCATGCAAAATGTATGTAGGGAATCAAGATCAGTTCTTTTGTCCAACATCCTTCCCTTTATACCCTTCCAAGTTGTAATGATATTAATATCCAAAGGGTTAAAGAACCATATTGGCAATCTCGAAAATGGGTTGGTATGATTGATAAGATTGAGAATTGAAGCAAACTTGGACAAGGATGGGCAATTATCAATCCATTATTTCTTGTTGAACAATCTCAGTGCTACCTATCCACTGTGATCTTATTTCTTGTGATAAGGCACAAGGCTTCAAAAGTAATCATGAGAGAACTCGTGGCTTATCAATACTTATAATGGTAAACAAAAATTCTGAAAAAGATGAAACACATCTATGGGTGGAGCAGAAACCTAGTTCCATGCTAAGATACAAGCAAGAAAGCACATTGCTACCTTAAGAGACTTGGGCTCTTTATGCACTTATTTAATCTCGATAACAAAAATCTTTTGAATTTAATATGCAAATGTATTTTGAGATAACAACTATTAGTTATATTCATAACTCAATGTATCCATGATCGAGAAGGTTCATCGTAGATTGACATATGATAATTTTAGGTTGACATGTGCTGACACTTTATGATTTTTTTATGGCCATAATTCCATGATGAGTGAGCCCATCTACTTCTAATGTTGTCTCTGGAGCAGACCTTTCCCTTTCTCTCCTTGTTATTTTTGACCTTCAAGCATTCAATGAGTTCAAATACTAGGACTTCCTAGGAGTAATGTTTAATTGTTGCTATACTCAATTGTCTATAATGCAAAAGAATTTGGATAAGATGAATTCTCAACTGACATGATGCAATTAATTGATTGTTTTCAATCCAAAATGGTATGCAGAGAGCTCTAGAAGAATGTTAGGCAGTATTGCAACTACAAGAACCATTGAAGCTATAAAATATCATACCTAAGAATGTTGCTTTTAATTTTGGGCCAAAATTGCAAAAATTTTGTCAAGAATGTTAAGCAGTTCTAAACTTTGGGGCATAACGTTTACAATAACATGTTTTTGGTTGCCATATATTGTTGATCCTTTTGGCCAAATATAAAATTGGACTGGCAAGTAAATGTAGTTTCACTTCAAGGAAAAATATAAAACTTAATATGAGAGCTAAGCAAATTAGAATATATAGTTCTCACAAAGTTGGTAGGCTAAGAGAAATATTCTTTACATGGTTGGATTTGTATTTGCAATCCAAAGGAACATTAGAAATCCAATATTCAAGAGGCAGCTTCTAACAGAGCAAATGTATACCAGAAAGAGTGTCTTAGTCGGAGATTTTTTCAATGCCTTTAGTGTTTCAAAATTAACATAGCAAAACTTGATAGATGTGTGGCCAAGATGGACAAGACAATTGTATATTTAAAGCAGATTTGGGTGAGAATCATTGTCACTTCTTTGTTGCCCTTATTTCTCGTGTTATGTGTCTAGCTCTACATAAATAATGCAATGTTTAAAATGGAAAACAAATACTATAATTGTGTAAAAAATTTCAAGTAGACAATACTAATGATAAATGAGAATAGTTAGTAAGATGGAGCACAGCTTTGGATGGACTAGAAGCCAAAATCCTTAGAATGCTTTGACATTGATTGGTTTGATTGAAGGTTTTTTTGTAGGACTTATTGAATTATGCTCAACTATTCACAGGATTGATGAATAGTCGTATCAGATGAACTTTCCTCCAAAGGTTGCATTCATTCCCTAACCCTGGAGGCATAGAGAGAAGCTTTTCTTTTCACTATCATTGCAAAACAGTAGGGTTATCTAGCAGTAGTTTTTTTTAGTTTTTCTGATTTTGGTGGCAAATTAAATTGAGTTAAGGCGAGAGAGGAAAGAGTGACCATTGGATAGTGGAGGGAATTGAGTTTTAGATATTTGTTAGCATAGCATCGAAATACTATTCAAGGCTGCCAATTGTTTGCCAAAAGAACTTCATTCACATACAGATGCATTTCACATTGGGTTGTTTCCTTGATGAGGTGGGTTTGTTTGGTGATACATTGAATACCTCAGCATTTTTGGATTTTTTTCAGCAAGAGAAGTAATCACACCAACTTGGTGTTTTCATATGTTGTAGACTAAGTTTGAGACATTCCTCAAGCCATGCCTATAATTCTTTCCTCTGTCATCTTATAGGCTAACGTTGGGGTCACATAGGCTTACATATTGTAGTCAATTGCCCTTTGTGGATTACCTTTTTAGAATTTGGTATCTTAACTCTCAAATATTCAGTGTTCCATGGGGACAAGCTCTTGGAGTTTGGGTGACGTTCCTAATGTGGCAAATGTCCCATTAACTTAGTGACTTTGAGAGGACATCCCCCTTTTTAAAACTAGAGAGCCTGCAACATTTGGTTCATAAAAATTAAAGAGCTAACGTTTTAAGGAAAAAAATATTAATAAGCTAAAGAGGAGGATTACCATTGCAAATTCAACAAGTTCAGCTGCTCTTAGTTTGTTCTTGTTATAGCTATTCCCTTGCCATTACTAAAATTTGGGATGTCTCTGAAACCGTGTCCCTGCATACCCCTGTCCTGGTAACTTTAGAGACACGGGAATTTTAGATATGGAACTTATTGAATGGCAAGAAAGCACAGACGTTCTATTTGATGGGTTCCATTTGTTGAAGAATGTGATATTTTTATTATTATGTTATTGTGTTAGGTGAAACTTGCTTAATGTTCGATTATGTGTGTGCTAGCCTTTACAGATCCTCCCAGACTCAACACTTGAACTCAAAACGTTGTCAAAGGGAATAATTAAATCTGAATTGATGCCTCTAATTTCCGGGTATGTTATTTTGTGCGCTTCAAATAGGGTTGGAAATAACTCTTTTGGTCAGTTTGCTTTTAATAAATATGGAAATTTTAAATGCAACTCATTTTTTATTGCTAGTCATCATTGTCATAGAATTTTTTGATGTTTATTTCTGCGATTCATTATGCAGGGAGAACGCACATGTTTCTGAGAAGAAAAGAAAACCCCTTTCTGAGATTTCTACTCCTCGACAAACTCAATTTGGCTTAAAGGCATGTTTTCTGGTTTAATTTTTTTTTTAATTCAGCACGGGTAGCATGTTCAACTCAAATAAAGATAATTGATGTGGAAAACGTAGTTCATTCAATACGAGAAGATTAAAAAAAAACATGAAGGGTTTCAAAACTGGCAGGCAAATAACTGTGAACCAACCACGGTAGTTGAAAATATACAGGCAACCAACTCCTTTTCTGGTTATTGTCTAATTTATGGGTTTAAACTGGCAGACAAATGACTGTGAACCGGCACCATTTACATTGAAAGGAAATACATTCTGTGACCAATCTCCTGCAGCATCTGCTCAAACCTATTGTTTTTCTAGGTAAGTTATTTCAATGTCATGCTAATTGAAAGCTTTCAAAAGGCTAGTATTTACGATTTACCATGTGTCTCAAAGGAATAGTATGGATTCTTTTCCAGGTATTCGAAGGAATCTTTGCCAATTAAAGTTTCCGCAAGGCAAGACAGTCAGACCTCCTTGTCAGTTCCTCACTATATGAGATGACATTCAGGTTTGTAAGTATCAAATTTGTGGCTTGTAAGCCACCAAAAAACACTCTACCCAAATGGGATATCCAGATCTACCTCTAGATTTTCAATTTCCAACATTTTTAATGGGTGTCTACTATAAGATTTCACCACATTTAATCATGTATTTTATTATTTATTACTTTAATTGCTTTAAGAGGCAACATGGCTCATTTGGTTCTATTTGTCAGCTTTCTTGTGATATTACTGGTTGCACTGTATTGGCTAAATAGCCAACTAAAACGTAAAAAATAATAAAGCTGAGTTTGAAAAAAAAACCAAGTGTCCCTCGGTAAGATATACGTTTTAGTTTGTTGTTTGTTGTTTACACGTTGTCCTGATTGTACTTATCTGTTTGTAAAGAATCTACAAAAATATTGTGTGGGGTTTGATTGAGGGCATTGATGCAAATATCTATATTTCTAATATTTGTGACTCGAAAGTTTTAATAATTGACCATTATTATCAATAATAGAATGGAATGTGCTATTAATTTTAAAAAGAAACAATTCATGTGAGGCCGTTTATTTGTAAAATATTATTAAAATGTACAATTATAAGCTTGACCTTTCTTTTGGGGTCTTTCATAATGCTTTAGCAAAACATGTCGATGTGACATCATATTTGATGATGTGGAGGTGAAACCTTAACTTTAATGAGGGTGTTGCCAAGTAAGTTGTTATTAAATTGTGTTTTGTATGAAAATTTAACTTTAGTTTGAATACTTCCTAGGAAAATGGAATTAAAACATTTTTATTAATGGTCATGTTTGCTATTGTAGTATCATTTTTGTTGTTTGGCAATATGGATAATGTTGAATAAATTGTTGGTTTATCTTTCAATTAAGGAAAAATATATGAATAATAAATACTTGGATATGATATATATGAAGAAAATTCATATCAAATTAAAATAAGATGAAATTAGAAGTCCATGTCTTATTGTTGTACTTTATTACATGGAGTGGGACTTATTACCAAGATTTGGATGTTGATGTGAATAAGGTTTTGTACCTAGTAAAGTGTTGTACCTAGCTAGTTCCTACGAGGGGACTTATTTACATGGCTTAAGTTCACATAAGTCCTAGGTGTCCCTCCTAGAAGATTGATTAGTTATCTTATTTTATCTTTTGACAACTACTTTTAGTTACTTGGGTATTTAATATTTATCATGTTAGCTATATCTCATTCTATAAAATCTGGATGCATGTCAACACCTTGTCTAATCCTAACTCTCAGTTTGCTTTTATAAGCAAGGTCTCTCATGTAAAATTTTCATGTCCATTATTGGATCATAATTAGGAGAGCCATTTTTTGCCATTTTATCTCTTGTGGAAGTTATTTTGGTCTATAGAGTTAGGTCTAGGGAAAATGTTTAAGACTTTGATAGTGATTGAGCTTGCAATCGGGCTATACAACAAACTAGAAATATATTTCTTGAAGATGGTCCAAATTTTATTGCAAATCTAACTAATGAAGCATGACATTAAACTAAAGCTCACAAATACATAAAATAAACTACATGATTGAATTTTTTTTGGAGGTTTGACCAAGGGTTTTAATCTTTTGAGGGAGACTAGATTTTATTTTAACTGAAAACTTATTGGTAACATTTGAGCTTTAATGCCCAATATTTTAGTTGGCAGGTTGAAACTATTAATGATGAGGGCATTAACCAATGTAGTCATTAAAACAAATACTATATTTGAAACTATTGTCAACCCATAAGAGGAATGATAAAGTGACATTCAAAAGAGATATCATAATAAATGGGGTGTGGAAACCAAATCATTTCTAGGATTTTTTTGTCATTAGGAAAATCAACCAAAATATAATATCTATAGAGGAATTTTCGGGCACTTATAACAAAGCATGATGATTTGTGTATAGGCATGAATGATCCTCTTTCCTTCGTTGTCTTGCATAGGTAATAGATATGCTAACTAACTTAATGAAACTCTTGGGTTTTCTTGTTATTAGCCTAGAAGAAATCACATATGAATTTGGTTTGTTTGTCTTAAGTGACTTCAGATGAATCCTAGAAAGACAAATAAAAGAAATGAGATGTAGAAATGGAGTTTGCCCAACAAATAGAGAGCCTTGATTGTTTAGTAAGAAATCTTTCTTCAACCATTGTAGAGCATATTATAAGAGAGTGGAAAGTGAGGTTTCACAGGCATAACGCCCACCAAGAAATTTGAACACTTTCTCATTGTTTATTTATTTACAAGTGTAATTCTTAAGTCACTCATATATAGAGAAAACACATTAAGTTTTACTCTAATATAATTTCAAAGTAGAAGCTTCCTTAAAGGAGGCCTCCTTCTTAGGAAAGTGAGAAAATAATACATTGTGAAGTGTCATTAGTTATTTGATTAATTTAATTAAAAGAGAAAAACCCATTGACATGAACTTGTACAAATCTATAGGATAGGAGATAGTTAAAGGCCAAAATAATCATAATATAAAAGGAAGGGACAAATGAACAAACATGTCTAATAGATTGGGATAGTCCAAAACTATGACTTTCTATCAGTAATGGAGAAAAATGTGTACACGTCAACAAAAAGGTTTGAGTAATAGAGGATAAATTCTTTGAACTCCACTACATGAGTTTGGTGAAATTTTCACAAGCTACTTTAAATAGAACCTAGGAAGAGGAATAATAGATGACAGACACAACAAGAAATTTGATATAAACAATGGTTATGCAATGTCCCCAAATTTTTATAAAAAGATTTAATTAAATTAATTGATTAAGTTGTCAAAAATTTATCATTTCATAAGGGGCGACTTAATTAATTAATTAAAAAATAAAACAAGTCACTTTATTAAATAAAGCTCTTGAATTGTGATAAATATTAAATACGATCTAATCTTCTAGAAGGTGCTTGTAGGCCTTTACAAGGAGGTTTCTATGGTTGTAGGAAGGCATGCTTATGGATTTGATATGATGAATTTGTGTGATGGTTTATGAGGTGCGAATGGAAACCGTAAGTTGATCAACAAGGGTTGGATGAAAACCTGACTCTTTTTGAGAGTGGATTTGTGGAGTTCACATATGAGCCAAATTTGTGAAGTCTTATTTCAAAGAAATTTTGTAGTAATAAAGATATTTGGAGGTATTTTTGTTTTGAATTTGAGAAATAAGATTATTTTATCTAGAATATTTATGTCATCCGCAAAATAACTAAAGGGAGCTCAATGATTATTGATGATTTAATATTTAGATGGCTTTCTTGGTGCAATAAGTTTTATAGTTGTTGTTTTTTAATATTTAATATAGTTCCCAAATGATAAATTGATACATGTCCTTATTCAATATCGACAATCATTGTTAAAACATAGTTTGATTAATATTTATTGGTATTATTAAAATGAGTTGATTCAATGAAGTGCCTCGTGCAAGTCTAATATATTGCAGTGAAAAATATTTATGTAGTTTCTCTTTATCGTGGGTTTTTCATTATTAAGGGTGACCAATTTTTATACCTTCCATTAAGTTGATCGATTTTCATTTACATGTGTCACTCTTCTTATGGTTTGGCATAACGAAATGAAGGAATATCATTTGAATTAATTTAAACAAAAACATTAATATATCAATTAAATATTAATCCAATACAAGTGCATCTTTGGTAATTGTGCAGATATTCTTTCCTAAGTGTCTACCAAGTCAAAAAAGTTCATGAGTATTTTATAATTACTAAAGGGTAGAATTTGTTCATCATTTTCTAGTGCAAAGAATACTTTGCTAGCACAACCTGAATTGAATACAATTTGATTTGCCAATGGGTTCTTGTGCATTGAGGTAACGACTGCATATTTTCTTGCAAGGAAAGTTGTTGGATCATGAGCATTGAACTATAAATTTGGATAAGGGACAATTGTTAGTGTAGGTTTTTTATTTTCCTTATGTTAGGGGGCTATATTTTTTTGTGCATATTATGGTCATTAGGAGCGGTTAATATGAGGATACGTGGCAAAATACTTCAGTTACTTGTGTCACTCACTCCCACACATGGGTAGTTGATTCACACACTCTCTTTTGGCTTGTTATGTCTCCTCCCATAATCATCACATTCCTCAAGGATTGACTTTTGGAATTTGGGACACGATATGCCTTTATAAAATATCATCTCAACTAATTAATCCTAATCCGCCCCTAATCTTACCCTAATCATTTTCACAACCTTAATCATGAGGATTAAGAAATCTAACCCAAACCCCAAGTCAAATCTTGTCACATCCTCTCATTCCCCAACCAAATACATTTATGTCAACCTTAAATGTAAATAATTCTTTTAATTAAAATTAATTCACACTTCACTTGAGGTGCTTAAAATGTACCTTGTATGACACACATCATGTCATATTTCAATTTGGGTATAAAAACTTACAAGCTTAAAAGCGAACAATCAAATCTTTTATTTGGGCTTTAAAACAAACATCATTAAATCTTGAATGCCTAAAGTGAATTGAACAAGACAAAAAATATTTCATTTGGGCTTTAAAATGAACATTATTAAATTTTAAATGCCTAAAATGAATTGAACAAGACAAAAAATATTTCATTTGGGCTTTAAAACAAACATCATTAAATCTTGAATGCCTAAAGTGAATTGAACAAGACCAAAAAAATCTTTCGTTTGGGCTCTAAAAAGAACAAAAATACAATCTTGAATGCTAAGGGAGTGAAACATTTGCAACAAAATTTCCCTTTTCAAGCACTTGCAATTTTATTTCCAAGAAATGAACCACACATGCTTAACATGAGTGTCTTTTGTCATAGATAGAAAACACTTAGCTAATTTACTCTTCAATTTGGAAAGAATGAGTTTTTAGCGCATTTGAAGGAGTGTTTTTTAACACTTCCTTAAAGCTCTTTATTTCATTGCAAATCCTTGTTAATTAAGTGACATGAAAATAATTAAATTGTATATGTATCATCTCCCCTTGCTTTTTCAAAACTTGGGTGAAGAGAAAGATCAAATTCAATTGGTTTTGCTTCTAGTGAGGCATGTCTAGAGGGTGCGCTTCCCCTTTAGAGATCGACCTCAAACTGGTAAATACCCTGATCGGTATATAAATAAGAATGTGAGTAAACTCAAGTTTAATATCCAACCAAGCTCGGACGTGGTTTGTGGATGATAGTTTGGATCATGAAAACTTTCCTAAGGAGCTGACATGGTCCATTAGGCTCTTAAGTGAGTCACACACATAAAAACTAATTGGGTAGACGCCACAAAAATACTAAAAATTGCTAAACTAGAAACCTGCTTGATCTACTCCCAAAGGTTTGATAATATTTGTGCAAGGAGGATAGTAACCTCCCCAAGACACTCACCATATCGTGTCATTCTTGAGCTCTTGGAGTTGGATAATATGAAATTGTTTGACCCATTGCATGGTCTGCAGTGGCCATATTCTAATTAGTTGTCAGGTACGTGCCTAAGTTTGTGAGCAAAGGTTTTCAAGCTAAAGTCAATTCCATAGGGTAGAATTGTTTGAGCATGTTTTTGATGTTATAAATGCAGTGAGAAACATTTGTCAAAACATACACAAACTTGAAGTTACCAATCTTTTTCCAAAGAGATCAAATCCAAAACCGTGTTGTTCTCGTAAGGTTTATTTTTCCCTTATAGGATTGATTTCTCACTTGACCTAAAGAGAGATCAAATCCAAGAATTTATTTCCAAAATCAAGCCAAGGTATACTTAGTGTAGTCACTGCCTAGTTTGTTACTATCATCAACCTTGTGGAATATATAGCCAAATCGTGACCGATCAAGTGAAACATAAGAAGGCCAAACTCATAGTTGCACGTGTGTACAAGAAAAAGAAATTCGTCAAACATAGGCTCAAAGACCATCAACCTCTTATGACATCAATCTAGGAAGAAATTAAGTACAAAGAGAAACTTGACATAGTGACTCTCAATGCTAAAATCTTGCAATGTGCAACTCATTTCAAAATAAACTATTCTTTTGTCAACTTTGAGAGGGAAGACTAGTTGGCCTATCACAAACCTATCCTTTTAATTCCTACAAGCTTGTCACATCATCCTTACATCCTAGATTATCCATTAAGCATTTACGTCATCCCTTTAAGAAACCCTCTTTTAGTTCAACCCCATCCTTAATCTGAATCAAAAAATCAAAAAAATCAAAATCATCCTCTACTTAGTGTCACATCCTTTTGAGTTGCTAGATCCTTCATCATATATCAGAACCATCCATCAACTTCAATCTCCAACTAAGCATTGTCTATGGTAGCTAGTATTTGTCCTTGTGGCCTCGTCACCTTGATCCAAAGGTTAGTTTACACTGACAAGAATCTCGTCATCCAAAAGACCACAAATCTATCTTAGGTTGAAAATCTCATCCACTTGGTCTTACACTAGGTATAGAAACTCATTTTCGTTTGACACTAAGTAATCCTTAGGTCCTTAGGACATCCTCATCATTCCAATCAAATCTCATCCAAGAATCCTTTAATTCATCTAGGTTCACCCTAGGTCTTGCATCATAACTTTTCCTTAGATGTCCTAGGACCATTCTAAGTCTTTGCACTATCCCCATCCTTTTTGTCCTTAGAATCTCTTAGGACCATCTTTCATAAGCATCATCCTTTTGAAAACTTAGATTCATCTTTGCATTCCGATCACTCATCCTAGAATTTTCATTTCATGTCTATAGATACACACTCAAAGAAAAGGAAGGGCATGGATCCCAACCAAAGGCCTACACATCAAACACCATACCCAACCCAAACAATTCTATGGTTTCATATGATCTACATCAACAAGCTCAAATCGAGAACGTATGGTTGACCCTGACAAAGTACCCACCACAGGTTCTATGGAACCTTTCATGAGCCACTCAGGACATGAAAAGATGATTAGTACAATAATAGGAAAAAAAAATCACAATACTATCCTTGCTAAATTTTCATGGGAAGGCACCCCCTACCACTAGGAATTCCAAAATTCAATCTGTACATCTATTGGTCCTCTTGAGGGGAATATTTAACATAGGTGTGGAAGAAATTTTTGACCCACACCTAAAATCCATCTAAGCAGGCTCATTGATTCCCCACTTAATCCAATTTGTAGCATCCCATCTTATCATTCATACCATGCAAAAATCAACCCCTTTTTCCATTATGAGACCACCACCCCCACCCCCTAGCACCTCAAGTCATCATCCAAGCACAAGATCCATGCAAGTGTCACATCTACCGCTAACATCTCAAGTCTTCACCTAAGCATAAATATCCACACAAGAACCATGTCCACCTCCTATGTCTCAAGTCTTTACAACAACAACATCTTTCTCACTTTCACAACAAGGAACAATGGAAGCACCTCCATCTGTCACCCAACAAATTTTCACCCAAGTGCCAACTCCGCTTGTTACCCAGCCAACCTCCACACAAGTCTCACTTCCACCTGTCATCCCCCAAAAACCATTTTACACAATGGGGATGCCTCCTATAGGACCACTAAACCAACCAATCATACCCCAAATCCCCACAGTCACTTCCACATCCCCAACCATTGCTACATCACAACTTGTTGCAAGGTCAAGCTCTTCTTGGGGTCTCACTTAGGAAAAAATGCATGCCTTAGGAATCTAGACACAGTCACATATATCCAACCCCATTATCCCATAGTCAGCCATGCAATTTGTAGCACAAACCACACATAATTTGTAGTCAACCAACACTGCCCCCCATTCACCAATTACCTAGTCATGTCATTATTTGTCATCCCACAAAAAATGCCACCACCACAATAACCAGGTCCCTCCCATTATGAAAATTACATCACACCACCACTAACCATTGAAAATTTCCAAGAGACTCATCTAACCCTCAACAACGTAGGTATACATCCTACCTACATTGGGCAAGCCCATACAAACCCCTCTAGCCAAGCGCATCAACAATCTACAACATTTTTCTAAACCCCTCTGTAGCAACAATATCTTCCACCACCTCCATAACAAAAATACCCTTCCCTACCACCGCAACATCAACCACCAACATATTGCCCACAATAGTACATGCAGACACCTCAACAACAATACCTTTCCCAACATCCTCTAAAAAACCCGATGCAACCTGCATACCTAGCAATGAAATCTCCTTATCATACCCCATAGTATCCCTACAAAATCATCCCTATTCACCCGCACCATTTGATCCTTTCCAAATGGGAGTACCTACTCCAGCACCTATCAACCCAAAATGGGAGGAAAAGAAGAATGCTCTCAAGAAGCTCCATGTCGGGACTGAAACAAAAACCTTTAATTTTGAAGAGGTGTGTTCTTATCCAATCGACTGATCTATCACAATAGTTTCCTTCCCCATAAATTTTGAGACTCCCAAGTTTTACAAGTACGGGGGGAAGGAAGATCTTGTCAGCCACGTTAAGGAATTTTATATGGCCTGTCAAGAGGTGGCCTACAGTGACAACTACCTCATGCAACTCTTTCCAAAGAGCTTAGGAGGAACCACTCTCATGTGGTTCTACAAAATACCCTATGGAAAAATCATAACCTTCATTAAGTTGGCAGAAAAATTTGTGGCACAATACACACATCACATTCAGAACGAGTTGTCTCTCCTTGACCTCTATCATTCCAAGAAAAAAGGAGGTGAAAGACTCATAGATTATTTACATAGATGGAAATGCCTCACAATGAGACTATTATTCCAACACCCAAAGAGACATCTCACAAAGATATTTTTTGACAACTCGCACCCCAAGTTATCACATCACGTGCATATGAACTATCCCCAAACCTACCAAAACATTAGAGGAAAGGGTATGGATATTGAGAAAGGTCTCTTAGAGAATATATAAGGAGAATTACAATGATAAATCCAACAATGACCATCCTCGATATTGGAACAAGAACAAGAATGTCATCATGGATGGGGCCACAGACACCAAACATGTCCATGTTGTTTCTGCAAGTCCTAAACATCATGTTCCAATGTATCAATAGCCAACACAATACTACCATCATCTCGCACAAGCTTATCAACAATAAGCTCCCTCTTATCAATCACCGACACCAAATTTCCAACCTCCAGCAAATCAAACCAATGCTATATCAAACATGCAAGGATAGACCAAGCCACACATCCAAAATAATAAAAAAATACACGTTCACCCCTCTCGGTGAACCATTGGATGTAATCTTCCATAGAATGGCCAATGCCAACTTGATCTTGTATCTTCAAACCCAACCATTTGTTGAGTTAACCCCAAAACCCGCATGTCACAATGACAACGAGTATTGTGATTATCACCATGTCAAGGGACACGCTACTGTCAAGTGCATGAAACTCAAGCATTACATTCAAGATCTCATAGAAAAGAAGGAGATCATAGTTGATGCACCTACCCAGGCCTCATCTAATACAAACCTAAAAATTTATCAAAATGTGTTTCCTCAACACAACTACAATAAAGGAACAACTAATGCAAACTCACCATCCCAAAATCAAGGCAAGGGTAAGCAAGGAGACCACACTGATGGAAATGATTACACAACTACCTACATCAACTATGATAAATTTGTTGGATGCATCTCCTAGGTCAGACCCATGATTAATTTTATCCATGTCAAAGGTCCAGACAGTCAATGTGTGGTTACCACACATTAGGGTAGGATATTTGTTGCCAATGCTAATACTGCTTCCTCATATAATGTATAATACAACCTTTTGGAACACCCCCGCCAAAATATCTATTTTATATCTTCTATGCACATCCCTGTACATCAAGAAATCCTAAACAAGGCCCTCCAAGAGGCACATGTTCCCACAAACATCAATGCCACCCAATTCGAGAATATTTTAGGACACTTATTTGCATCATGTGGCCTATCATTTAAGCCCTCAAACATGTCATCCATTGAACTAGATTACACTCTCCCCCTTTGCATTGTTTTCATGTTCAATGATTTCATAGTCAAGCGGGTCATGATAGATAATGGTTTGGCCCTCAACTTGTGTACACTAAATTTCATCAAGCAGGTGTGATGCAGGGGCAGGGTAGATACAAGTAGAATCAAGAAAAATTGAGTCCACTTGAATCAACAACAAGCCTTGCTCAAAGTTACACACGGAAGCAATATGATTACCACATGAAATCAGTGAAAACACAATGGATATGAGACAAGTAACTGGCAGCAACAACAAAGTAATTATATTAAATCTTTCAACATGCCCGGCTGTGAGGCCTTCCGGGTTTTGGCCTTATACAAAGAGAATTATGAATTCAGAGTCTGAGATCACATAATATCTTCTTTTCTTCTTCTACTACTATCAAAATCCTCCCTAGATATACTTCTTTATTACTTACTACATCAACCAAGACTCCTTATATAGCCAATTAAGCCACAAGTCGTCCAATCAGGCATTTAATTACATTATAGGTCCAATCTGGAAGATTTAAACCAAAACTAATTAAAGAATGATAAAAAATTAATGCACCTTTAAATTTAGGTCCACACATGACCCAATAACATGTCCCTAACTTCTCAAGGCCCCATCTCATCACACGGAACCGCGCAAGAAGAAACACTCCAAGTTTCACGTGAAACTAGCTAAAAATAGGTACATGAGAAAAAAAAAGGTCATAAATTTTAACTCATAATGAATTAGGACTTATGGTCTTAGGTGAAGATATTAATTTAGGTTCTCTTGAATTCCATAAGAGTGAAAAGGATGATTCATTAAGGATCAATGGCTACACGATGCACAATTAGCATGCGGAATGCAAGAAAATACAGCTCTGATGGCAAGGAAAACAACTATAACTTTGAAACGGTCCATCCAATCTTTATCTGATCATAGAAGAAGGTTCCCAAATAGGTCCTCAACATCATGTAAGCTTCACATAACATGAAACCAACAAATGCAATGATTATAATGAAAACAATAGAAAACAAGAAATATTTTTGGTTGATGCAAGATTGCTCAAAGACCCAAGATGCTCCTGCATCAGACACCTAGGGTAGATAAAGAACTAATGTCCACATCAGGCACTTCTCATATTCTAACCTAAATCATAAAGATCCAACTTAGCTTGTGTAATCCATGAACTGTCTTCAACTGACTTATCTTTCCACTAAACTAAGTATTCCATGTAGTCTTTTCCTCTTGTACTCTTGCTTACTCTACTATTCAAGATCTTCTCAATGTTGTCTTTATTTTTTTTAGGATAATCTAGATCATCTTCTATCTCATCATTTGATTCAAAGTACTCAAATATATCAACAATGTTGAATATAGGTGATATATCTATGTCCTCTAGTAGTTCCACTTCATATGCATTTCCATTATCAAACTTCTTCAAGAATCTTACAAGGTCCAAACTTCTTCATTTTCAGCTTGTTGTAGGTACCAACTAGAAATCTATTCTTCTTCAAATGAATCATAACCTCATCTCCAACTTCAAAATATTTATGTCTCCTTCTCATATCAGCCCTCTGTTTATATTTCAGATTATTGTCCTCCAAATTCTTTTTGACTTCATCATGTATAGTTCTCATGAATACTACAAAATCCTCAGCTTTAGCACTTCTTGTCTTAGTAGGTAAATCTCTTAGCTCTGTGGTTCCCTTAGAATGAAATCCAATAACAATCTCAAATGGTGTCCTCTTAGTGCTTCTATTCACAAAATTATTGTATGCAAACTCTGCTTGTGCCAAAACCAAATCCCAATTAGCAAGCTTATCTCCAACTAAACATCTCAACAAGTTTCCCAAACTTCTATTCACAACTTCAGTCTATCCATTTGTCTGAGGGTGAAATGTAGAACTAAACTTCAATTCTGTATTCATCTTTTTCCAAAGTGTTCTCCAAAAGTAACCGGTAAACTTAGTATCTCTGTCTAAAATAGTAGATTTAGGCAAACCATGCAATCTTACCACTTCCTTGAAGAATAATTCAGCTACATGCAATGCATCAGATGTCTTCTTACAAGGTATGAAATGAGCCATCTTAGAAAATCTGTCAACCACTACCAAAATAGAATCATTACCTCTTTGAGTTCTAGGCAATCCAAGAACAAAGTCCATACTCACATCTTCCCAAGGTATCAGGTACAAGAAAAGGTGTATACAATCCCAAATTCTGACTAGTTCATTTTGTTGTTTGGTAAATTCTGCAACCTCTAACCAATCTCTGTACATCTCTATAAATTTGTGGCCAAAAGTATCTTTCTGAAATCAAATTCACAGTCTTATCAATCCCAAAATGTCCAGCAAGTCCACCACTATGTTTCTCCTTCATTATGTTCTCTCTCATAGATCCTCTAGGTATGCACAACTGAACTCCTTTAAACAACATGTCTTCTTGAATGAAATAATCAATCCACTTATCATTTAATGTATGTTCTTTACAAGATTTCCAAGGCGTTGCAAAGTCAATGTCAGTCTCATACAAACACTTCAAATCATCAAAACCAAGTACCTCAACTCTCATCTCTATCAGCAAACTTCTTCTTCGGCTCAAGGCATCAGCAACCTTATTTGACTGTCCACTTTTATGCTTCAATGAAAAGGAAAAATTCTACAAGAACTCAACCCACTTAATATGTCTCTGATTCAATTTATTTTGACTTCCCAAATACTGCAAAGCTTTATGGTCAGTATACAACACAAAATCTTTAGGCATCAAATAATGTCTCCATTTCTTCAAAGCTTGAACAATAGCATAGAATTCCTGGTCATAAATTGAATATTTTCTCTTAGCATCATTCAAATTTTCACTAAAGAAAGCTACAGGTCTTCCTTCTTGACTCAAAACAGATCCAATTGCACTTCCATTAGCATCACATTCAACTTGAAAAACTTTACTAAAATCAGGCAAAGCAAGTGTAGGCAACTCTGTAATTCTTTGTTTCAATGTTTCAAAACTCTTTTGTGCTCCATTTGTCCATTTGAAATCCTTTTTATCTCCTCTCATAGTTTCAGTCATAGCATTACAAATAGAACTGAAATTTCTGATGAACTTCCTATAAAAACTTGCTAATCCATGAAATGATCTTACCTCTCCAACATTCTTTGGTGTAGGCCAATCAAGTATAGCTCTCACTTTCTCAGGGTCCATCTTCAATCCATCAACTAAAATTACAAAACCAAGGTACACAATCTCTTCTTTCATAAATGAACATTTCTTCAAATTAATCAGCAGCTTTTCTTCCTTCAATCTCTGCAATACTTGTCTGATGTGTTCAAGATGTTCTTCCTTACTCTTACTGAATATCAAAATGTCATCAAGATATACAATCACAAACTTACCCAAGAATATTTTCAGAACTTCATTCATTAGCCTCATGAAAGTACTAGGTGCATTAATCAAACCAAAAGGCATAACCAACCATTCATACAAACCTTCATTAGTCTTAAAAGCAATTTTCCATTCATCCCCTTCTCTAATCCTAATCTGATGATATCCACTTTTCAAATCAATCTTTGTAAAATACTTTGCTCCACTCAAACTATCCATTATTTCATCCATCCTAGGCAAAGGAAATATGTACTTTACTATTATCTTGTTTATAGCTCTAGAATCAGTGCACATTCTCCATTCTCCATTCTTTTTAAGTGCTAATACAACAAGTACTGCATAAGGACTCAAAATTTCCCTAATCAAACCTCTCTCAAGCAATTCTTTCACTTGATTATTCAACTCAGTCTTTTCATCAGGCGTCAACCTATGTGGTGCTTTATTAGGCAAACTAGCTCCAGGTATCAAATCCATACAATGACTTATACTTCTCATAGGTGGTAAACCATTAGGTACATTAGCATAAATGATGTCATGAAATTCAGTCAACAAAGGCTTAACCTCAGGTGCATGTTCTAACTCATCTTGTTTCTCAGTTTTCCTTGGAATTAAAGCAAAACAAATATTATGTTCTTTCATTTCTCTTGCAAACTTTTTACCATCAACCAAACATACTCTGACTGTAGTACAGTGACCTTCATCAGACTTCTCTACCAAAGGCAATAACACTTGTTTCTTTCCATCCATCCAAATAGTATATTGATTCAATCTACCATCATGCAAAGCTTTCCTATCATACTGCCAAGGTCTACCCAAAAGAATATGACAACAGTCCATAGGCATAATATCACACAAGACTTCATCATGATAATTCCCAATTTTGAATTTAACAAGATATTATTCACTTACAAGTAGTTTATGCTCCTTCTGGATCCAAGCAATATGGTATGGCTTAGGACATTTCAATCTCTACAACTGCAATTTGTTAACCAGCTCTTCGGATGCCAAATTATCAGAACTTCCACTATCAATGATTACCTTGCAACATTTATCAGCGATCTTACATCTGGTTCTGAACAAACTTTTCCTCAGAATAGGTTCCTCATCGGCTTCTTCATTCCACAAGATCCTTCTTAGCATCAAGTTCTCACCATGTTCACATTCATTAGACATTTCCTCAACTTCTTCACAAGCCAAATTATTTCTGCCATTACCTCCAATCTTCTTTCCAGAGTTAGTACATTCAAAAGCTCTATGTCCTTCACCACATTTGTAACAAGTACCTTTAAACCAAGATTTCTCTTCTCTTTTACCATTATTGTTGTTCCTAGAGTAACCAGTATAGCTACCTCTAGAGTAATTACCTCTTCTACCAGCAGGTTCATCTTTCCATCCTTTATCTTGCACTGAATTTTCAGATCTGCTACTTTCTCCATAAGATCTGCCTCTACTTCTCTGAAATTTTCCACCTCTTCCTTTTTGTCTTTGTTCATGTCTCTTTGTTAATCTCTCTTCTGCCTTCAAAGCAAATTGGTATGCTTCTTCCACACTATCTATTTTCACATAGCTGATCTCATCTTGAATCGATGTCCTCGGGCCATTCAGATATCTAGCCACCTTCTCAACTTCATCATCCACATGTCCAGATTTGATATCCAATTTGTAAAATTCCTTAGTATATTATTTCACACTCATGTCCTTTTGTCTTAGATTTTGCATTTTTCTCATAAAACTAACTTGGTAGTCAGCTAGAAGAAACTTCTTCTTCATCTTTGCAAGCATCTTCATCCATGGCTTGATCTTTTCTTTTCCTCTCTTCTGTCTCTCAGTTTGCAAATAATCCCACCAAAGAGATGCATGACCTTTCAACTTTGTGACTGTTATCTTAACCTTCTTATTATCAGGAGTACCTTCATACTCAAAGTATTTATCCATCTCAGATATCCAAACCAAAAGTGTATTGGTCTCAAGTCTTCCATCATAGCAAGTAACTTCAACTGCAAGTCTAGAGTTAGCCTTAGACAAAACTCTTAAAACTCTTTCCTCATCCTATTCAACTTCAAGTTCAAGATTAGGTGATGCTTCTTCTTCATCACTAACATCTTCAAGATGTGTGCCTCTTCTCTAGGCTGTTTCTACAGCTTCAAGCCTAGTTGCAATCTGCCTCAACATATCCATGATAGCATTACCATTTCTTCTACCACGAACCATCTTGACAATCAGGTTCCAACAAGATCATAACCTTCAACAAGTTATAGGTCAGATCTTAGATCTGCCACCCTAAAACCAATCCAATAAGGTTCTCCACGATCCAATCCACAAGAAAGAACTTTCTTTGATACCACTTGACGTAGGGGCAAGGTAGATACAAGTAGAATTGAGTCCACTTGAATCAACAAAAAACCCTGCTCAAAGTTACACATGGAAGCAATATGAA
Source organism: Chamaecyparis obtusa (assembly GCA_027943335.1). Taxonomy (NCBI): domain Eukaryota; kingdom Viridiplantae; phylum Streptophyta; class Pinopsida; order Cupressales; family Cupressaceae; genus Chamaecyparis; species Chamaecyparis obtusa. The sequence goes on along the minus strand of BSBK01005235.1, from coordinate 613,814 downwards.
TACCACATGAAATCATTGAAAACATAATGGATATGAGACAAGTAACTGGCAGCAACAACAGAGTAATTATATTAAATCTTTCAACATGCCTGACTGTGAGGCCTTCCGAGTTTCGGCCTTATACAAAGAGAATTATGAATTCAGAGTCTCAGCTCTCATAATATTTTATTTTCTTCTTCTACTACTATAAAAATCCTCCCTATATCTACTTAATATTACTTACTACATCAACCAAGACTCCTTATATAGCCAGCTAAGCCACAAGTCAGCCAGTCAGGCATTTAATTACATTATAGGTCCAGTCTAGAAGATTTACACCAAAAATAATGAAAGAATGATCAATAATTAATGTTCCTTTACATTTAGGTCCACACATGACCCAATAACATTTCCCTAACTTCTCAAGGCCCCATCTCATCACATGAAATCGCGCAAGAAGAAACACTCCACGTTTCACGTGAAACTGGCTGAAAATAGGTACCTAAGAAAAAAGGTCATAACTTTTAACTCATAATGAATTAGGACTTTCGGTCTTAGGTGAAGATATTACTTTAGGTCCTCTTGAATTCCATAAGAGAAAAAAGGCTGATTCGTTAAGGATCAATAGCTACACTATGCACAATCAACATGCAAAATGCAGGAAAATACGGCTCCGACGGCAAGGAAAACAACTATAACTTTGAAACAGTCCATCCAATATTTATGTGCTCAAAGGAGAAGGTTCCAAAATAGGTACTCAACATCATGTAAGCTTCACACAACATGAAACCAATAAATGCAATGATTATGATGCAAACAACAAAAAATAGGAAATATTTTTGGTTGATGCAAGATTACTCAAAGACCCAAGATGCTCTTGCACCAAGGTGGGGTATACTGAACTAGAAATATCACATGATGTTCTTACCATCAAAGAATATGTCAACCTATAATGTACCTTAGAAGGTACCATCTTGTTACCCATCAAAATAGGTCCTACAATGCAAGAAACTATATGCCACATTGTTGATCTGGACCTCCCTTACAACACCCTCCTCGGTCGGCCTTGGATTCATTCCATAAAGGTTGTTCCCTCCATATATCATCAATGCATCAAATTCCCACATCAAGGCACAAAAATATCCATCCATGTTGATCCACAACCCTTTGCATATTGCCATATATTAGAGGCTTCATTCCCACATTCCTCTCATTGCCCTGGAATTGATATCGATACTTTTATCACTAGTTCCTCTTGATCCCATTATGATCCAGAGACGATCCTCACTTCTACCCTTTCCACCATCAAGATCAACAAAATAGGATGCAAGAAATATATCCTAATATATGCCTTTGCAATGTGGTCCCTATCGCTTGATCCACATACTCAGGGGCACCCATCCTACCAAAGCACACCCTAGGAAGAGGAACCTAAAACAAACAAAATAGGTTCATCCAACTTTTTGTCACACAACATTCTGAACAATCAAGAGATGGAGTCTGGTATCAATAGATGGCTATAAAAATATCCCCCACCTCGACATACTAAAATCCTCAGGTACTTCAAAGATAAATACCACACATCACATAAATGGGCCAAGGAATAATGGAATTATTAGGGTGGTGGTCTAGGACCCAAGGAAGGTGGTATGAAAGACCCACTAGAATCTTGTCATCAGCCAAGACATCAAGACCTTGGATTTAGACACAACACTTCTTTCTTATGTTTACTAGTCCATGATACCACAATTGGGGATACTAATGTGCCCAAAGTTACCCTCTTGGACATCCGGGGTAACATCATGGAAGTTGAAGATATCTAGAAGAGGAAGTTAAGAAATTCTACGATGATATATTCGATGACAAAACCTTCATGGGAAACTTTTTCCTCTGCCAACTATCCATACCTCATCAACCTTCCACTCATCCACCCCAAACTCATAGACTGGGACCAACCAAGCATTGCACATATCGACGAGCTCCACAATGAGGATGCACTCCTAATATTCTTGGGAGAAACAAAACAACAACTATATTGGGGGCATGTTTTAGCACATGTCTACAAGATAGACCCTAAGGGATACTTTGGGGAAGAGGAAGTCTTTAGCTGCAGGATTATAAAAATGAGTCTTTTGGTGAAAACCCCTATGGGGCACTTTCTGACTCAAAAAAAGTAAAAACAAAGGGCATATCTTTTGGTGAAAGCCTCTCTAAGGAGATAGAAGATGAGGAATTGCTTCTTCCTCTTATCCATGATTACAGGCCAGAGAAGTCATCTATACTTATCGAAGAAACCAAGCCTTTCAATCTGGAAACCAAAGAATGCCCTAGAATAACATACATCACAACATCAATATCAGAGGCTACAATAAAATTTTCATGGTCGTGTGCTCATATGCCTAGATTGGACCCCAACCTGGTTGTCCATCATCTCGCAATAGACCCAAATGCCAAACAAGTCAAGAAAAATCTTTTAAAAATGCACCCGAGGTGGCCTTGCTAGTAAAAGAAGAACTAGAAAAGATCCTACAAGATAAAATCATACGTGCCATTGACTATTCATAATAGATTTCCAACATGGTGCCATTTTCTAAACCATTGGAAAAGAATAGAATATGCACAAAATTATGAGACCTCAACAAGGAATGTTCAAAGGATGATTTCTCTCTACCAAACATTGATATGATTGTTGACCTTACTATTGGGCATGAGATGCTATCACTCATGGATGGTTTCTCTAGCTATAATAAAATATGCATCAGAGAAGAAGATCGACATAAGATAACATGCATGACCCCATGGGGTACCTTCTTCTATAACATGATGCCTTTTGGTTTGAAAAATGTAGGGACCACATATCAACGAGCCATGACTGTCATATTTTATGACATGACCCACAAGATCCTTAAAGACTATGTGGATGATATTCTGGAAAAATAAAAAACAAGGTTAGACCATCTCAACATGTCAGAATGTGTATTCAATCACCTCCATCATTATGGTTTAAAGATCAATCCACAAAAGTGCATCTTTGGAGTTACATCTAGAAAACTCATGAGATTCATTGTATCTAGACAAGGCATAGAAATTGATCCAAAGAAACTCAAAGTCGTAATGTAAATCCCTCCCCCTAGAAAACTCAAGCAATTATGCAGTCTACAAGGTAAGCTACAATCTATCAGGATGTGCATATCACAACTTGCAGATAAGTGCCAACCATTCACCCATCTATTGTGTAAAGACACTAATTTCAAATGGGATCCTTTGTGCCAAAGAAGTTTTGAAAAGATAAAAGAATATTTGGAAAATCTACCCATCCTCATACCACCTACTCCAGGGGATCCGCTCATCTTATACATATTAGTGACCACTACGACACTAGGGGAACTCTTGGCTTAGCTTGATGACAATGTAAAATAAAGAGTTACTTACTACATCAGTCATATGATTTTGGCTATGAGCTCAATTATACACCAATGTAGAAAGCCTTCTTAGCAGTTGTTTTTCTATTTAGAAACTATGGCACTATATGATTGGCCATACAGAAAAACTTATTTCCAAAGTAGATTTGCTCAAGTATCTGCTCTCATGAACAATGCTTACAGGACGCATGGAAAATTGGGTAATGCTCCTCAGTTAATTTGACATTTAGTATGTGGACAGAAAGGTGATCAAGGGACAAGTTATTATAGATCAACTAGCTGAGGCAGCCTTGGTGGACACATATGCTTTGGTAATGGAATTTTTAGATGAACATTTGTGTATGATTGAAGAACAACCAACATGAAAATTCTATTTTAACAAATCATACACATCACATAGATCAGGGGCAAGAATCCTCTTCATTACACCTCAAAGTGACTACATTCCAAAATTATTCAAATTGGGATTCCCATGTACCTACAATATTGTAGAATACAAAGCGCTCATCTCAGGCCTCAGAACAACTATCCAATGAAACATCACAAAGCTACAAGTATTCAGAGATTCACAACTCATCATCAAAAAAGTCATGGATGAGTTTTAGACAAAGGACGATAAGGTTCTACCCTACAAAGAATTAGTGGAAAAAATGAAAGAACAGTTATTGAGTCTACAATTTATGCAAATACCCAAATTGTAGAATAAAGTAGTAGATGCAATGGAAACCATTGGGTCTCTACTTTAAATACCTTGAGATGCCACACGATATGAATTTTTAGTTGAGAAGCTCCACACACTTGCGTATGATAATGTTGACCAAGTAATGGTGTGTCTTGGTTGGTCCCCAATCCCCATGGTACCACGACATCCACGCTTACCTAAAGAATGTATCATATCCCCCTACCTCAAAAACACTCAACACCAGAACCTTATTTGTAGAGCATCCCGCTACACTCTTGTAGCCAACACCCTATATCACCTTGGGTATCACAACATCCTCTCTAGGCATTTAGACTCAAACGAGGTTGTTGTGACCTTACATGAGGTTTATGCTAGAATCTTTGATACCCACCCAAGTGGTATAGTCTTAGAAAAGTAGCTTCTTATAGTAGGCTACTATTGGCCAACAATGGAACATGATGTTTGTGATTTTGTGAAGAAATTCCTACCATGTTAGCATGCCAATCTTATTCATGCTCCAGCACAAGACCTACATCCCATTGCACCACCTTGGTCATTATCATGTTGGGGATTTGATCTCAATGGTAAGATAACCCCCCTTTCCTCGGATGGACACAAGTACAGTATCACTGCTACTAAATACTTCACAAAGTGGGATGAATCTATCCCACCCACCTCACTACAGGTGTCCAAATATCCAAGTTTGTCCTCTACCATATCATCTACTGCTTTGGCATCCCTTTCACCATCTTCATAGCTCATGGAACACCATTTGAGAACCAACACATGAAGGATCTATGCGGCCAGATCCACATTCACCATCACTTTTTTAGCCCATATTTTCCCCATGGGAATGGCCAAACTGAGGCAACCAACAAGACCATCCTAAGAATTCTCAAGAAGGTTGTCAATGATTATGGTCATGACTAGAACCTCCAAATCAATATTTCCCTTTGGGCATATCACACATCCTTCTGCACTCCCATAGGTACCACCCCATACTCTCTTGTATATGGTGTTGAAGTCATCTTACCAATTGAGGTCAAATTGCCATTGCTGCATGTGTCACTCAAGAACAGGGTCACTGATGAATACTATCACGTGACAAACCTCACACAATTGGATTTGCTAGATGAAAATTGATAAAAAGAATATGATCACCTAGTTGTATACTAGAACTGGCTCAAGAGAAGTTACAACAAGAAAATATGCCCATGATAATTTTAGGTGGGATAATGGTCCTAAAAGAGAATCAAAAGGTACGAGAAGATCGAGAGAAGAAAGGCAAGTTTGAACCTACTTGGTTGGTTTCTTATATTGTCACAACTTATTTTGGCTCAAGGGCATATCAGTTGTCAACACCAAAAGGGGAACCTATGAATGAACCTATCGACATCATTCATTTGAAGAAGTTCTACGTTTGAGTCGTGTTGTCTACTCCACTTTTCTAAAAAAAATCTATAAAAAGTATAAAATGTCCTTAAAAAAATCATTATCTTGGTGAAAACCTGGTAATCATGTGCCTTGGTGATAACAAAAATATAAAAAAAATAAGAAAAATAAAAAAGATAAAAAATAACAAAAGTAAAGAGAAATTATTATCAAATGGTGAAAACTTGGCAATCAAGCACCTTGGGCAAGTATGTTGGTGAAAACTTGGAAATAGACACCATACATAATGGATTGTTCCATTATCTATCAAAATCCTATTCCATCACAATCACACATCCACCCACCATTGCCTCACAAAATCCTTGTCATCAACCCATATCCCTTAGGTGTTCCATTATCGCACGCGCACATCAAGAATTGAATTACTATCCACCATCCTGATCTTCTTGTATACATCAGTTATAAAACATATCCTATCCCCACATCTTGAGCTTTGTATATATCTATCGCATATTGACCTATCCTAATTCCTAAGATTTTGTAAATACTCATTGTATATACCAACCTATTCAATTTGTACTATACTATCAGGGCCCATTGTACATACCCTCATTCATCTTACAAAAGTGTGATCAATCATCCCATCAAGCCTCATACCTCAACAAGTTCCTCAACAGAGATCCTTGATTATGTAATTGTCCTTTATCCATATTTTGTCGTCAGACATAAATTTGTAATGAATCCCATCAATAGGTCCTTGTAGGATGCATCCTTCCTCATGTCTGACCTAATCCCAACATCTTCCAGACAATTGATCTATTTTGGAAAAGGGCATCTTATGGATTTATCACTTTGATTTTGAATTGATTCTTTGGTTCTAAATAATCCTTTTAAAGGCTTCTAGTTGTTCCCCTCCTCAAAGTTGCCACGATCTCATTATATCATGGTGTGATGCAAATGGAGGCAATTTGAGACAAGTTTTTTGATCTTTTTGTCTTCTTGTGAGTCATTTCGATGTGACCTTTTCACATCTTGCATGTGATCCTTTTGGGTTACATGGTGAACTTGGGAATTGTTGTTTGCTCGTGGGTTTCCCAACATCATTTCCACCTTGAATCCTTATGGGCTCATGTGTGTTGCTAGTGCAATCCTTGTGTGTTTGTTAAGTTATTCCTATGCAACATTGGTGAAAATGTATTGCATTCCTAGTAACCTTGGAAGGTCTCCAACGTTACTATATTAAACTAAGTGCTTAAACTACATGGTGGTATTCTATTTCGAAATAACTCATTCTCAAGCTTAAAAAGAATCCCCCTAGCGAAAATCAAATCCAAAATCCTTGTAAAGTAAATCAAAGAAAACCCTCAACCCCAAAGAAAACCCAACACATCAAACCCTCAATCCCCCAAACCCTCAATACCTCAATCCTCACACTAATTCATATCACTCGAATCCCATGTTACCTAATTTCCTAATCTACATAGATAGGGTTGTGCAAATGTTACCCTCCCCTTTCCTCGAGCTCACTGGGGAAAAAAAATTTTGAGACGTCATTCGGGCCCCTTCTCAATCCTGTCATCTACTTTCACATAGTCAATGAGTAACATACCTCCCTATTGTCCTGAAACTTTGGCCCACTCCATGGTCTTCCAATAGGTCACTAAGTTTTCTAGAATGCATCTCCCCTTAACAAAACCAATTTGTGAAGAGTTAATCACCTTAGGGAGGATGTTCTCAATTCTCAAAGCTAGAATCTTAGCAAGGATCTTGTAAGATACATTTAATAGGGTAATTGGTCTCCAATTTTTAATTAAAGTCTTATCACCATCCTTAGGAATGAGCTCTATGAAGCTCACATTAATTTCATATCCAAGAAACCCTACATAAAATGTTTACTCATGAACCTTCAATAGCTCACCACCTATCCATTCAATATTTTTTTTGTAAAATTCAACAAGTAGTCCATCTGGTTTAGGAGCCTTATAATTGGCCATCTTAGAGATTGCATTGTTTATCTCTACCATTGATAGAGGAGATCCCAACACTAAGGCATACTCTTTTGAGACTCTCCTTGGAATAATGTTCCTGAATTTATCCCTGGCAACCTCCATGGAGTCACCAATATCCTCTAAAGTAAATAGGTTCTTATAGAATGAGGAAAATGATTTGAGTATATCATCTTTAGAGCCGAGGGTATCATTTTCCACACAAATACAATCAATTTTGTCCCTAGCCTCTTTCTTCTTAAGGATATGGAAAAAAAAATTGAACCCTTATCTCCTAGCTTCAACCAATTCAGTCTAGCTCTAGTCCTGGCTCCTTGAACTTTCTTATGTCGAAATCCCCTAAGGGAATCTCTTGTTTGAGTTAGGATGTCCACAACAACCAAGTTACTAGGTGAATCCTACAGAGTCTTTTCAGCCACACACAGAGACTGATGCAATCTATCTTCCTTCCTTCTACAGTTCTTTGCTCTCTTCTTCCCAATAGTCTAAAAGAGATTTCTCCAAGATCTGACATTTTGGGCCCATATACTAATGGAATCCTCATGCTTTATCACATGAGAGTTGAACCAGTTAATGATGCATGTTGCAGCCAACAAATTCTCATCCTTAAGGAGAGAGAAATTCAAAGCAAAACCTTCCCTCCTTCTATCATCTATTTGAGGAAAATCAATTGAGAATACAGTGGTAATAATGGGGTAATTATCAAAGAGGAGATAGGGAATGACCTTCACATATTCCCCATCCCTATCTTTTTTTAAACTAAAATGAAGCTTGTTAAGATAGAATCTATCCAATCTTGAGTAGATCCTCTTATCCCCTTTTTAAAAATTGGACCAAGAATACCAAATCCCTTTATAGTCATTTTTTAGTCCAGCCAATAGATCAAAAAGATTGAGTTTGCTAATTATCTTACTCCAAAAGAATCTCTCCTTGCCTTTCCACTCAAATTTAACGCCCCCAATTTTTTCCTGAGGACTTTCAACCACATTAAAGTCTCCAAAAATAATCCATGGAACATCTTTAAGACCACACATCCAGTTCTATAGTCTAATCCTCTCCAGGTGATCATTAGATGCATATATAGAACACACACCAAACTCCTAAATTTTATAATCCAGACTTCTCTATTACATGGAGAGACACCCCAATATACTATCTATTTATTCCTATTAGGACCCACCAGAATTGAGGTGCCTCCCTTCCCTCTAGAGTGGTGAGTAGAATATGAAGAAACATCTTTCCAAATACATTTTAAGGCAATCTCTAGAGAGAAACCAGTGGCTTTAGTCTCTTGTATCAAAAGCATATCAATGTCCCCATTCATTCTTAGGAATCTCTTGATGATATATTTTTTGTCATGGGACTCTAACCACCTGACATTCCAAGATGCACACTTAATCAACATAAGAAAAATCAAATCTCAGTATCCATGGGGGATTGGAAAATTTTGAAGCACTCTAAGAGTCCAATTTTCTAAATCTTGGAAGGCTTAACATTATCACTGATCAAGGGAGGTCCACCTCTCTTTCTCCTCTTAGTCACCCCTTCACCTCCACCATTAGCTTCTCCAAAACTTTTAGATTTATCTCTCCTACTCTTCTTAGAAGCATTGAAGGAAAAAGGTTCTCCCTCCTTATCATTTCTCTCACCTTTCAAGTATGATCAATCCAACCTCTACCCTAAAAATTCTATTGATATCACCCCTTTGTGTTCAACCTCCATCTCCTCCCACTGGCCAAGGAGTGGATTCTCAATAGGGTATTTTCTACCTTTATGTTGGTAAACCCATATTTTGGGGGAGGGGGGCAAGGGTGGGTGGGGGACGGGGGGGGAGGGGGGGGGTTGGGATAAACACTAGCACATAATTTCTCAATTTTTCCTCTTTATTCATCTTACTGTGGTTATCTTTAGGATTCTTGGGAGAAGGGGAAGCATTATTTTCTCCTTCAACAACCTTGGTCCCCTCATCAGAATATGATACCTTCTCATAGGTATTGGGTAAACAAGATCATGTAATGGGCTCCTTCTCCAAAGGGCCAAGGTGAGTGTTGGACACTTGAAGGGGGGTCACGTTTGTAGAAGAGGGGGGAGGGGAAAGATGATGAATTTTGGCTATCTGATTATCCTTCAAATTAACATTCTCCAATACAAGTTATTGGGCATTCTTGGTCCTGTGTTTAGGTCTAGGATCTCTGAGACCATAATTCAATGAGTTAGGGTCAGGGAGGTTTTAAGCTCAGAAATTTCAGCCTTCCTCGCCATGGATTGCTTTTTATTATGGGTAAAATTAACTTTTAGGGCCCATCCAAGGAGGCTTTCAGTTTCTTAGCATCCTGAACTTTAAATATGGGGCTATCACCAGAAGGGTTAGCCAAGGAATTGGGATTGGGCTTATTGTTGACACTCAAGGGAGTTTTATTCTTTAGTAAATGGCAATATTTCATTTTATGGCCTTCTCTACTACACAAATAATAGACATTGATCCCTCCTAGAAACACAAGAGGGTAGCAAACAAGGTGATCTTTAATGTCAAAATATATATTATCAAGTAGATCCACATCCAGGTTGATGGAAATAAGGACATGGGCATCTGTATTAGGGATAAGGGTGTTAGATTTTTCCATCTTCAACACTTTCCCAACAACTTCCAAAACTTAGGGAATTAAATTCCAAAGAAATGGGGGTAATTTTTTTATGCTAAGCCACCTAGGGCATGATAATGCCAAGACTTCATTATGAACTACATTCAACGACCAAGGGATAGCCCTAAAGTCACATGATCTGACCCTCCAAAACTGCTTATCCACAACTGCTTTCTAGGCTTTAGGGTCACAAAAGAAAAAACAAGGAATAAACTCTTTTGAATCATGCAGAGAAAAGAAAAATGAAACCCTAATTTTCTTTCCCACACATTATGAGTCCATTCATTCAAGAAATTCCTTGATGGAAAAGTGGAAATATCTAATGTAGCAAAAAAGATAGTAGTATTTTTAAGTCTACCTAGTTCTTTCTCTATTGCAAGACACATGTGTTGATTGGGATGAACGATGAGGTCAATGGAAAGAATATCCTTATCTCCAAGTCCTCCTTGCCTTGCGCCGAAGAGGATGGAAGAATCTTTGGGGTCGCATTTGACAAATTTTTCTCTATTTGGAGTAGATTCGACGCCTTCCATCTTGTTTGAATGATTTATCTCCATTCTGGTTTGCAGCCGCTTTCTCCACCCTCCGCCCTCCTCTTGCTCCTTCTCCTAGTGTTGAAGGGCCAGTAAAATGGGTCTGGAGAGATATAAGAACCCCCGAGAACGCCTCATATTCCTATAGAATGTAGGTCAAATCTTCACAATGCCTTTTGTATACACCCTAAAATGGTTGCCTAGACTTTGGGCCCCCATTCAGCAATTTGTCAAATCCCTGAATCAATATTTTCAAAAATCAGCATTTTATCAATTATATCAATTTCCTTGATCAAATCATAATCAATTCAATATTTCCTAAGGTTTGAGCCTTATTTAATTTAAAAGAGAAAAAAATAAAAATCTTATTTAATTAAAAGAACATGCTCCCTTTTAATTAATTAAAAATCTCTTTTAATTAAATAATAAAATCACTTTATCCTAAGCCTTTATTTAATTAAAAGGAATTTCCTCCCCTTTTATTTAAATAAAAAATCTCCACTTTTCTTCTTATCCTATGTTTCACAAATAAAGCATTATCCTTATTTTATAAAAAGAGAAAAAAGTACTTTTTGTCTCATATGGACACTAAAGTCAACTCCTATTTTCCTATTGGAGGATATTTGTGCACAAGGATCAAGCTTCTTTTTTTCTCCACCGTTGATTAAGTCTTTTGCCTCTTAATCTCAATGGTCCATTTTCATCTCATTTCTTATAAAAGAAGAGCTCTCTTCCTCATTTGCATCTTAGGTTTTCATGCTAATATTATGTTGTAGGTTTTCTAGGTCATTTGGAGCTCTTTTTGAAGACACTCTTGCAATCCAAGCTTTGAAGACTTTGTTGCATCTCATTTCATATTTGCTTTCATAGTTGCATGATAATAGCATTCTTAGTGTAGATTTCCTTTTATGCAATAGATTAATCTCACATAGTCTAAATAGGAGGGATTGGTCACATTTGTTCTTTCCTTTCATAGATTAGTTGCATTGTACTTTCATTTTCATAGACTAGATTGCATTCTCATTCCTAGCTTACTTGCATTGCATTGCATACATTTGGATTTCATTAGAGATATTGACATTTTTGCTCTTGTCTTTGATTTGGAATCTCTCATTGTGTGGTTGACTAGCAAGGTCATGAGTTCATAGCTCTAGCTGAGAGCAATTTTACAAATCTTGCAACTCCATGCATAGAGAGTTATGGATCGATTTGTGAGGGCTCATTCTTGAGTTTCTTTGCATTTAAGGATTCATAGAAGTGCACTACTTTTTTGTGTACATTTTTTGCACCCACCATGGGGCAACCCACCTCTTGCATGTTGATTTTGATTATTTTTGGAGCTAACCCTTGTGCAGATTGGTTTGGAGATGGAAAACACTAGATTTGAAAAATTTGATCATATCTCCCAAACAGCTTGATGTTTTGGTCTGAAAATTTTTTTACAAGTTGGTGACATATCAGAGAAGCTCCAATAAAAAATTCAAAATTTTTTGAGGTATTTTCAATTTTTTATAATTTTTTCTTGATTTTTCATAAAAAAATTAATTTTCAGCACAAATTAGAATATTTTTCAGAAATTTTTACATTTTCAGAAAGCTCTTCAAATTCTACAGGGGGTCTATTCATTGTGTTTTTAATTTAGAGGTCATATCATGGCTCATTTGGTCAATTTATAAAAAATGGTCTATTTTGAGAAAGTGGCTCTCTAGGGCACAAATGAAAAGATCTTGTTGAAATTTTGATATTTTTAAAAAATTCTCTATTTTTTGATAGAGGTCTCTTGTCTGCATTTTGGGTTTAAGGTCCGAATTCATGTGATATAAGTCCAATCTTGTTGACAAGGTCAAAAAAATCAAAATTAAAAAAAAAGTATTTGATGATTAGCATGCACTTATTTTTCACATGGTTCAATACATGATATGAGTTGTCATTTGGATTATTTGCTAGCTATTATTGCTCCTAACAATTGATTGTTAGATCTAACCACCTTAGGGTTTGCATAAGTTGAGTATACATTGCATATCTTGTTTGCTTGTTTTCTTGTCTTGTTCATTTGAAGGTTCATGGCTTGCTTTCATGGAAAATGCTTACAACAAACAAAAAAAGGTAAAATCTACTAAGCGCATTGTGTTGGACTTGAGGTATTTTGTTACATCTCTACAACATTTAAATTTTGGGATTAAAAATGAATTTCTCATGTGTTTGGCTTGAGTGTTTACATGCTTTCATAGAACACATTTCAATTGATGCTCTTAATGGGAAATGAACATGGATTTGCTTTCATACAAGTTTGTGTAAGTGAATGTTTGTGTTTAAACCTTAAGTAATTCTTGGTTTCAATATCAAATATCTCATTGAGTGATTAAGGGCATGGATTCATTCCTTGTTTACATAGGGAGTTAAATGCACCACTTTGTGGACTCACTTCATGTTTACTTGGAAAGTTAAATATTCCATGGTTCAAACCCTTTTGCATTTGTGAGTAGTATTGATAAGAAATTTTAGAGTACTTTTGATTTATCTTGTTAGCTAAATTGGGTGTTGGACTCACTTATTTATAATCACCCCTCATTTCTGCCCTTTGGATGCAAGGTCAGCATTCATACATAGGGGAGGGGTCTACTTGAAAAGAGCATTAAGTGTTCCACAAAGTTCTTCCTTTTATGCTTTCTTGATCTCATTAGTTTTCTAAGGTGTGGACTCACTTTGAGTTTGTGTGAGGAGTTAAATGTTCCACTTTTAGACTCACTTTGAGTTTGTGTGAGGAGTTAAATGTTCCACTTTTAGACTCACTTTGAGTTTGTGTGAGGAGTTAAATGTTCCGCTTTTGGACTCACTTTGAGTTTGTGTGAAGAGTTAAATGTTCCACCTTGTGGACTCACTTCACATTCACTTGAAGAGTTAAATGTTCCACTTTTGGACTCACTTCACATTCACTTGAAGAGTTAAATGTTCCACTTTTGGACTCGCTTCACATTCACTTGAAGAGTTAAATGTTCCACTTTTGGACTCACTTCACATTTACTTGAAGAGTTAAGTGTTCCACCTTTAGTGCTTTAAATAATTTTGATAGTGAATTACTTAATTTTATTTTTAGAAGGCCTACTTGGAGACACACCACCTCAAGGGACGACCTTAACTCCCATGTTCTGACAGAGTATAAATAGTGGGTGGTGAATTGAAAGACACCTCTCTTGGGAATTGAGTTTGATATCACTCTTGGCTAAGCCTCAAAAAACTTTATACTTTTGAGAAGTGAAGGAGGAGATTTGGGTTACCGTCTCCCCCCGGCTGTGTGATTTTGGATTCTTCTCATCTACGAATTTGGGCCTCACCTACCTTGCATATATCGAGGACTCCTTTTAGAAAACCACGTATATCCTTGTAGACAACTTGTTAAGGTGTTGTTGTGTTCTATGTGCCTGCTAAAATATTTTCAAGAACATACACAAGTAGAACCTTTAAGGAGTAGAAATACTAAGTCACTATCCTTGTTCATGTGCAAGGTTGTTTTGCCCCTTGCTCATTGTTTGAAGACAATTACTTTCTTGAACTCCTTGATTGTTGTCTTATGTGCTTGATAAAATGCTCAAAATCTGTTAATGTGTCTGATTAAACCACAAAACAACTGAATTCCTAAGTTGAAACACCCAACTTTTTACAGCTTGCTCAATTTTCTATCCTGTCATTAGAGACTTGTTTTGACTTAAAATCTCTGGTTTCTACCCTCTAGGAATATCATCAATTGGTTTACAAGGCCACTTTGGAAATAGTTGTCAGGTTAGAAGGTTATTCTTGGTGAGAAAGCTTATCTCTAGAATTGTTAGCTACATTCTTGGAGAATTTTAGTGCTCTTATTGTCCAAATCACTTTTATTTAATCAATTTCAATTATATTTTGGCCTAGTCAAACCTCCTGATTCAAAAGTGCAAGGATATTCATCTTTTGATTTTATCACCTCTTTGACAGTGTTGTTAAAGCCCATTTATTTCTATCTTTTCATTTCATTTTGGACAATAGAGAACTTTGATTATCCTAGTTTGGTGTTGACACTTTGCGAGGTCACCCTATCATTAAGAATCTCTTTCTTTCATGTCAGTTACAACAAGGTACCAAGTCAATCAAGGGAAGCGACCCCCTGTTGTCTTTAGCCAGTTACCACCAGTTAAGACGCGTCAACAACATAAGGGAAAAGGACCCCTTTTTTATCACAACCTAAGATTGAAGGAGTTCTTAATCTCTCTAATGCAGTCCAAGCCATGAAGTTGCAAACATCTTCAACACAACAAGAAAATAAACCCAAGTATCAAGGGAGACCTAAAACAGAAAAGAGACAATTTACCAAACTTGGGAACTCCTATGCAGATGTTTTCAAGACATTAATTGCTCATAATTTGGCACAACCCTAGGATCCTACAAAGTTTCACATACCGGATCCTAAACCTCATTGGTGGGATGAGAAGGCTTTCTGTGTCTTTCACAATGGAATTGGACATGATATAGAAAATTGTTTTAAACTTAAGCATCTTGTCCAAGATCTTATTGAAAGTAGAAGATTACAAGTTGATGGTTTAACCACTAATGCGGATCACAAAGCTTTTAAAGAACCCTTGCCCAAATATGAGAAAGGAGAGAATTCTAACAACAAGAACGGCAAGGCTGCTATCAACTACACCTACACAAATGTTGAAAATGTTATTAATATGCTTGAAGTTGTTGATGATAATGTCAACATGATGAGAGGGAAAGACCCTTATGGATATGATGTGGATTCAACTCCTATACCTGATGAAGGACCCATTGTGGTACTAAGAGGTCCTCACTCACGAAGGATGTCTCAACCCCTCAATGCAGTCAATAGGAGTCAGTCTCAAGCTCCCATTGTTATTAGAGGTCCTAACTCTAGTAAGTCTAAGCAACCAGTGTCAAAAGGTGTTCTTCCTAAATCTGTTGTTGGTCCTGAGTTGAATTATAATCTTTTTGACCAATTACAACGTACACCAGTGCAAATTTCAATCTTTGAGCTTTTGGAATTTTCCCCTAAGCATAAGCATGTCCTTGAGGATGCTTTGCGAGTGATTAATGTCCCTAATAATATAGATGTAGATCAATTCCAAAATATGGTCAACCACTTGGCTAGCCCTCACTACCTTACATTCTCAGAAGAAGATGACAAGTCATTAACCCACCCACACAATTTGGCCCTTCATATAGAGGTTATGATCCACAAGACCTGTGTCAGGCGTGTGTTGATAGATGGGGGTGTTGGGCTTAATATTTGTTCTTTGATCTTATTGAAGGCCTTGGGTTATTCAGAAGAAGTCATTGACACAAGGAAGAAGATAACTATCAAGACTTATGATGAAGCAGAACGTAGTTCTAAAGGATTGGTTGTTCTTCCTATCCGAATTGGTCCTGTAGAGAAAGATATTTTGTTTCAGATTGTTGATGTCGGTCCTTTGGCTTACAATATTTTGTTGGGTAGACCTTGGATACATGAGATGCAAGCAGTCCCATCTACTTATCATCAGTGTGTGAAGTTCCCTTACAATGGAGTAGAAGTTTGCATACCTGGGGATAGCACATTGTCAGTCAACACAATTTCAGTAGGGTCTCACATTCCTTTGAATAGGGAGGTTGACACTTTTGATACTACATTTGAACAATGCAAAGACAAATTCAAAGCCATGGATCTTGGCATGGGGGATTACAAAATTGATTCATTCACAAAATTGCCAATTTCCCCTAGGTCTTATGGCAAACCTTCTCAAGATATGAAGCCCTCATCTTCAGCCATGACATTGTTCGACAAGTTTGTAGAATCCTCGGTTCTGATTCAAGAGGAAAAAGAAGAGGTTATCGTTAGAGACTGGATTTACCGAGAGGAGAAATACCGACATAATGAGGATTTTGCACCTTCTCCTCGAGCTTATGGGGGAGGGTATACATTGGTCAAGAATATGGGTTATCCAAGACATGGTCCCCTTAGTCATCGGTTGGATGCCAAAGCTGAACCTCTTAACCATGCCCTTTTTGGACGAAGGAATAAGTCAACAGTTGGCTTAGGTTTTGCAAATAAGAAACAGAAAAGTGTCCATGTCTTAGCTGCGACGGACAATGACAATGACTCAGACTACACACCTAATCTCTCTAATCAGCAAGACATGTCTGATGATTGGGTGCCTTCAACAAATCTCCTTTGGGGAGATTCAAAAGATTTGATAATTAACAGTCCTACTATCTCAGCTGCGACGGATAGTGACTATATGAATGCTAGATTGATAATGGAAAGTGTTGCTATCCTAGCTGTGATAGATAGTAACAATGCTAGTGCTAGAGAAAGGCAAACCTTTCCTAACCTTGAGGCTTCTACATCATGAGGCCCAAATAATGATTCAGAGATAGACTCACATGAGTTCGAATGGGACTCACTTTCAGATGCAACAGTTGATTTGGACATGGATGTTGTCCATACTTATAGTACTCAACTCGATGTGACCAACGAGCCTAGTGTAGGACTAGAGGATTGGACTCCTCGAATTGCCTTAGTGGATGATGCTTTGTTTGGTAGGACAAATCCTGATTCGGGTATCTTAGAAGGAGACTTGATGAATCCCAATTGTATGGTCACCAAAGATAACACCTTCCACATACACAATGTTGAACTAGTCATTGACTTACCCCTTGTTCATTTTCACCTAATTGATTGGTCTCAACATCACCAAGAGCCTCAGCTCTTAAACTTTCAGAATGACTATGAAATTGTCTGTTATCTAAATGCTCTTGAACCCATAGTCTCTTCCACCAGTGAACTAACAACAAGTATGACAGAGCCTGATATTAAGTACCTCAGTCTAAAAATAAAAGAAAAAGAAAAAAAGAAAGATGGTTCTAATGGCGAAAACCACTTTGTGGCAGTGTCAGAACCCAAAATAGTAAAAATAAATGACGTATCTGAGGGTGAAAACCTCTTTGAGGTGCCTAAGGATGGGGTACTTAATAACTTGCCAAGTTACTTCCAAGACAGGTCATCAGTTCTCATTGAGCCCACACAACCAATGAATTTGAATATAGAAGAGGCTCCCCAAATAGTGCACCTAGCTCGGTCTTTATCAGTTGAAGAAAAAGAGGCATATAAAAAGTTTTGGCAAAAGAAGAAAATCAACTTTGCTTGGACATATTCTGATATGCCAGGGCTTGACACTGATCTTATTATGCATCATCTATCTATAGCTCCAAGAATAAAACTAATCAAACAAAGGTTGAGGAAAATGCACCCTCGCGTAGCTCTTCTTGTTAAAGTTGAATTAGAAAAGCTCTTACGCGTAGGATTCATTCGAGCTATTGACTATGCTGAGTGGATCTCCATTATTGTTCCAGTTTCAAAACATGATGGGTCCATTCGCATTTGCACAGACTTCAGAGACCTCAACAAAGCATGCCCAAAGGATGACTTTCCACTCCCAAACATAGACATGATAGTGGATATGACGGCGGGTTATGAGATATATTCCTTAATGGATGAGTTTTCTGGATATAACCAGATAAAAATAGCTCTCGAAGATCAAGAGAAAATAGCTTTCACATGTGCATGGGGAACCTATTGTTGGAACGTCATGCCATTTGGCCTAAAGAATGCAGGAGCAACATACCAATGAGCTATGACCACAATTTTTCATGATATGATGCATAAGAACATGGAAGATTATGTGGATGATACATTGGCTAAATCTAGGAAACGGGATACACACCTCGATGATTTGGAAGTGATTCTAGATCGCATGAAATAGTTTCAACTTAGATTGAATCCGAAAAAGTGTGCATTTGGAGTTACCTCAGGTAAACTTCTAGGATTCATAATTTCAGCAAAAGGAATAGAGGTTGATCCTAAAAAGGTCCAAGCTATCTTAGATATGCCACCTCCAAAGAACATAAGTCAAATGAGAAGTCTATAAGGATGACTCCAATCTATACGGAGGTTTATTTCACAACTTACAGATAGAGCACAACCTTTCAATAAAATATTGCATAAGGGAGTCACATGTGTGTGGAATGAGGATTGCCAAAAGAGCCTTGATCAAATAAAATAGTATTTGGCTAATCCTCCAATTTTGATGCCTCCTATTCCAGGGAAACCATTGATTTTGTACATTTCAGCAACAGAGTCTTTCTTGGGGGCATTGTTGGCTCAATTAGATGACACTGGGAAAGAAAGAGTCATATACTACATTAGTCGTACTCTAGTATCTTATGAGATCAATTATAATAACATTGAGAAGTCTTGTCTTGTAGTAGTGTTTGCTTCCCAAAAGTTGCGACACTATATGCTTGCTCATACTATACATTTGGTTGCAAAAATTGATCCTCTTAAGTACTTGCTTAGTAAGGCTGCCCTCACGGGTAGACTTGCTAAGTGGATGATGGTTTTATCTGAGTTTGATATAGAGTACATTAAGAGAAAGGCCATAAAAGGGCAAGCTATTACTGATCAGTTAGCTGATTTTCTAGTTAAGGATAGTGTGCCTATTCAGGTAGAGTTCCTAGATGAACACATTCGATACATGACCACTCGCACTTGGAAGATGTTCTTTGATGGTTCCAACATGCAAAATGGATCAGGTGCGGGAGTATTGTTTGTTTCTCCTCATGGGTACAATATACCAAAATCCTACAAACTTTTATTCCCATGTACAAACAATATTGCAGAATATGAAGCATTAACCAATGGATTGAAACTAGCTATAGAATGGAACATAACAGAGTTTCATGTCTTTGGGGATTCACAATTAATTATCAACCAAGTCAATGAGGAGTATCAAACCAAAGATGATAAATTGATACCTTACAAAAAGATGGTTGATTCATTGAGACGTTACTTTACCTTTGTGACATTTCAACAAATCCCTAGAGCAGAAAACAAAGTTGCAGATGCTATGGCTACATTAGCTTCACTCCTACAATTGGAACAACATAAATCCAGATTTGAATTCCTGGTGGAAGAGCTACACCACCCCATATTTGACTCATCTGAAAGCAATGTCATTTGTACCCTTGTCACACATGATTCTTCCTGCTATGGTGCTATCTATTCATATCTACGCGATGGCATCATCCCTGACACTTTCAACCGTTCTGAATGCCAAAAGCTCATCCGTAACGCCTCTCGCCACACCCTTATCTCTGGTGATTTATATAGGAGGGGTTTAGATGGGACACTTCTTAGGTGCTTGGAAAAGGAGGAATCCAACCAAGCGTTAGTTGACATTCATGAGGGCATTTTTGGTGGACACTCTAATGGTCTTGCCATGGCCCGAAGGTTGCTTAGGGCGGGGTATTACTGGCCCACAATGCAAACCGATGCAGTAGCTTTCTCTAAATCTTGTGAGAAATGTCAAAAACATGGAAACCTGATTCACGCTCTAGGGAGGGAGCTAATTCCTTCTATTTCTCATTGGCCATTTCAACGCTGGGCCTTTGATCTTGTTGGGCAAATTCACCCCAACTCATCAGGTGGACATAAGTTTATCATCACAGCTACTGATTATTTCACGAAATGGGTAGAGGCAGTCCCTCTTTTTGTTGCCTTAGGAAAAATAGTTTCCCTATTTATTCTGAATCATATTATTTGTCGATTTGGAGTGCCTTCTGAGATTATTACTGATAATGGAGGTCAATTCAAGAACAAGGACCTAAAGCATTTATGTAAGAAGTTTAAAATTAAGCAACATTGGTCCTCCATCTATTTTCCACAAGGAAATGGACAGGCAGAAACTTCTAATAAAACCATTCTTAAAATCCTTCATAGAACAATACACAAGAATGGTAGGGATTGGCACTTACAAATCAATCCGGCACTATGGGCCTATAGAACTAGCATTCATACACCTATAGGAGCTACTCCTTTTGCTCTTACCTATGGTGTTGAAGCAGTGTTGCCTTTAGAAGTAGAGATACCTTCACTTAGAGTCTCTCTCAAAGGTTTGATTACAGATGAGGATTACTGCGCCATGAGGTTACAAGAACTAGAACTTCTAGATGAGAAGCGTAAGGCTTCCTTTGATCACATGAGAGTATATCAGAAGTGTATGTCCAAAGCATTCAACAAGAAGGTTCACCCTTGGGAATTTCAGATAGGTGATCTTGTTTTGAGAGAGAACCCTAAGAATCAACAAAATAAAGAACAAAAGGGCAAGTTCGAACCTAATTGGCTTGGACCATACATTATTATAGCAACTTTTGGTACAGGTGCATATTTACTGTCGAATGAAGATGGAGAACAGCTCCTTGAGCCCATCAACATTTTGCACCTAAAGAAGTTCTATCCTTGATGCCCGTTTCTATCTGGGGGCATCCTTTGTACATATTTTATGATCTTGAAAAAAAATACCAAAAAAATTGATATATGATGTTGAAAAAATCCTAAAAAGCATAAAAAGTCATGAAAAAATACAAAAAAACCAAAAAATTTAAAAATTCAAAAAAAAAAAACATAGAAAAAGTGCCTTGGTGAAAACTTGGAAACAGGTGCCTTGGTAGCAAAAATACAAAAAAAATAAAAAATCAAAAAGATTCCAAGTGGTGAAAACCTAGAAACAGGGGCTACTTGAGGCCTTCGCACCCTTGTCTTTTAGCATGCACTCTCGACACTTAGCCTTTCTCCATCATGCCTTGACCTTATTTGACTTGGTCTAGAATTGGTCTTTGTCTTTGTCTAGGGGGCATACTTGTTAGCATAGGTCCTTTAGGTGCATTTTTCTCTTGGGGCATTTCACAATAGGTGTTTTTCAACACCACCCTAGACAATGTTTTTCAACACTACCCTTGCGTCAAGTGTTTCTTAACACTTATCAGATGTCTTACCCAATAGTCTAAGTATGATGTGATATTTCTCATTGATAGATTTGATAACCAGAGTCTGACTCTATGACCAACACACATGCACTTAGACAATCAACTCGCTTGAGATATGTTGACTTTATTTTTCTTTGTGTGTTGTCTATGAGGATTTCTTTGATGAGTAGTCTCTCCCTGAGAAGTTTTCGATGATGCATAGCTAGAAGACTGAGGGTATGAGAACATGTTTTCTTTCTTTATCTATTTATGGGTATATTTTGTTGATCCTAACTGTCATGAGCATTTATACAGGTCTTACTTGACACTATGGATTGACAAGGTATTATCCTTAACTATTTTGCGAGTGCATGTTTCTAGTTATCCTGACTTTCATGTGTCTTGATACAAGCATAATCTCGCCATATCAAACTTAGGTAATCTCACTGCATTAGTCATCTTGACCTCCATGTCTTTGATGCCTAGGTGGGATTTCCACATTTTTATCTGATAAAGATCATATTCATATCCACATAGTTATGCTAGTGTGCATTGTATGATGTTATGATGCTACCAATAATGCTCAATGATGATAATTAGATGTCTATAGGTGTTGTGACCTTGCAAGTCAACCACTTTCATAGTAGCTTGCATTCTTAGGTTCATCATAATTTATTTTTTGCATCTTGCATATGGAGAGAGCTCTCATTTTTATCATCTACGGACTAGTTGGTCAACTATGCTCATTTTCTGATTCTTCTCGATCATATCTTTCATTTCTGGTCTTTCGTATCACATCATTTTCTATCCATTTTTAGACTTGAAATCAAAATTTGAGTCGCATTTTCAAGTTTTCTCATTCTTCTACGCAGTTGACTGACCTTTTGAGGCATAATTCTTAGATCTTTGATAGAATTTATTCCTTTCCATGTCTTCCAAACTTCTAGTCTTTCATTCACCCCTTTCGCTTCCTCTCTCTGAGGTTTGACTTAATCTTTATCCTATATCTTTTTCAGTCAAACCTCATCAACCTGGGGCATGTTTTCATTGTCTAATGGTTATCCTATTATCATTTATCTTTAATTGTGATTTCATTATGATTTGATCATCTTTATCAATTTTCTGCTTCTCCTCTACCTGATTTCGATTTCGATTCCAAGGGGGCAGTACCTATTGGATTTTAATCATTGATTCCTTGATTTTCTTGATTTAGCTATCTTTCTGTGAGCTTTCACTCAAGCTTGAGATTCTTATCTCTTATTTTGGATATGATCCCGAATCGACCTCATGTCCAGAATCCTTTGTTTATGTTTTGTCCGGATGTGATCCCAAATCGACCTCACATCTGAGTTGTTTTGTGATCCCAAATCGATCTCACATTTCAACTTCATTCTTTGACTACATGTGATCCCAAATCAATCTCACATTAGTCAAAGAGGGGCAAATGTATACACCTTTCAGCAATTTGTCAAATCCCTGAATCAATATTTTCAAAAATCAACATTTTATCAATTATATCAATTTCCTTGATCAAATCATAATCAATTCAATATTTCCTAAGGTTTGAGCCTTATTTAATTTAAGAGAACATGCTCCCTTTTAATTAATTAAAAATCTCTTTTAATTAAATAATAAAATCACTTTATCTTAAGCCTTTATTTAATTAAAAAGAATTTTCTCCCCTTTTATTTAAATAAAAAATCTCCACTTTTCTTCTTATCCTATGTTGCACAAATAAAGCATTATCCTTATTTTATAAAAAGAGAAAAAAGTACTTTTTGTCTCATATGGACACTAAAGTCAACTCCTATTTTCCTATTGGAGGATATTTGTGCACAAGGATCAAGCTTCTTTTTTTCTCCACCGTTGATTAAGTCTTTTGCCTCTTAATCTCAATGGTCCATTTTCATCTCATTTCTTATAAAAGAAGAGCTCTCTTCCTCATTTGCATCTTAGGTTTTCATGCTAATATTATGTTGCAGGTTTTCTAGGTCATTTGGAGCTCTCTTTGAAGACACTCTTGCAATCCAAGCTTTAAAGACTTTGTTGCATCTCATTTCATATTTGCTTTCATAGTTGCATGATAATGGCATTCTTAGTGTAGATTTCCTTTTATGCAATAGATTAATCTCACAGAGTCTAAATAGGAGGGATTGGTCACATTTGTTCTTTCCTTTCATAGATTAGTTGCATTGTACTTTCATTTCCATAGACTAGATTGCATTCTCATTCTTAGCTTACTTGCATTGCATTGCATACATTTGGATTTCATTAGAGATATTGGCATTGTTGCCCTTGTCTTTGATTTGGAATTTCTCATTGTGTGGTTGACTAGCAAGGTCATGAGTTCATAGCTCTAGCTAAGAGCAATTTTACAAATCTTGCAACTCCATGCATAGAGAGCTATGGATCAATTTGTGAGGGCTCATTCTTGAGTTTCCTTGCATGTAAGGATTCATAGAAGTGCACTAATTTTATGTGTACACCTTTATCTAAGATCGTCTAATGTGTAAGTAATTCTAAAAAATAAATATATTATTTTTTTTTATTGTTTTTTATTGAGGCAAATACAGGTTTTGAAGGGGCCCCGAAACCCCGAACAAAGTGGTCACAAAAGATATTCAAAAAAGCCCTCTAAATGGAACGGAGAAAGACCAAAGCGAGGGTTTTACAATAGGTGCCCACAACTTGGATGAAACAATGCATGAAACAACCTTCATGCAAACCCAAGCTAAAGAAAAATCCAAATCTAGGATTTTCCTTTAGCACCCTTCTAATGGGAATGAAGAGTCATTTCAAAAGAGGAGGAGGACTTCTTAAATTTGTTTCCTTTTTGCTGTAATCTAGCCCTCTTCAACTCTAGCCGCTTCAACCTGCCAATGCAAAGGATCATCTGCCAAACCAGGGCGAACATGGCTCCTAGCATAGGCAGCCAAAATACCAGTAGAACTAGTAAGAGAATCATCCATGGAACCACTAGCAACCACAACCCCTGCAACACCAGGGGAGACCAAAGGCGCAGCCACCCCCACCAAACCAGGTGATGAATCAACCAAAGAGGCACTAATAGGAGGACACATAGGAACCAAATCCAAACCAGTAGAAGGAGGAGGGGGGACCTGCGTAGCCACATGGGAGAAGCTTTTCAGCGAAATAGGCTTCTTCTCCACCAAATAGTGTTGAGCAGATGCACTGTTCCACCAAGATGCAACATATTTCTTTTTACCCAATCCACACTGAGAAGCCATGTGCCCAGTTTTAAAACATCTCCTGCATCTGAAGGGAGTCCCTTCATAATCCAGGGTTTGAGTCTAGCTTCCTTTAGAGGAGTTGATCACCATCTCCATAGGAAGACCCTTAGAAGGATCAATATCCATAAGAATACAAGCATATGTAGAATGAAAAATGTCAAAAGAATCACCATCCACCATAAAAAAATTCCCCAAGAGCATTACCAATCCCCTCAAAAAGAGAGTTGGTCCATAAATGTAGTGGAAGATAAGGAAGACAGACCCAAATAGGAAATTTGATGAAATAGTCTGAAATAGGGTTAAAATCGATATGCCAAGGCTTAACCATGAGCATAAAATGATCCTCCCAACTGAAAAAATGATCACACAATAGATTATTCATGTCCTAAACATCTTCAAACTTTGCAATAAAATACCCTTTAGCCAATGGATAGATATGCACTGTATCCGCGAGTATAGGCTCCCAGAAATTAGATATCCATTCACGAAGTTGTGGAAGACTAGGAAAAAAACCGCTAAACCTACAAATCAAGGCATGGGAAGAAAAAATAGAAATGTTGTGATCTATTTCCTCCTCCACATCCATATCCACCATAATGGAGATAGGATTAGAGACAAGAACATGCCCACGATCAGCGCCCAACTTTAACAAAGCAACATCCCTAGAAGCAGAAGAGGGCTCAACAAATACCACAAGAGGGCCCTTAACCCCGCCCTTACCCATAGAAGCAGAGGCCAAAGCACATGGAGAGGAAAATTTTGCACTCCCAGCAGAAGCACCCAAAATGACATATGTTATGGGAGGAGCAAAGGCAGGAGACCCGGAAGCTAGCTCAATAAGCGCAACCCCCACGACAATAGAGAGCGACCCGCTGGAAGGAGGAGACTTTCAATGACCAACAAGAAGAGTGCCATCGGCAAGGGCAAGGGAAACCCTAAGCGCTACATAAGAACATGTGGCAGGAGACACAACAAAAGAATGTGCAGCAGGAGGCATCGTAATAGGCATTTTTCCTTTATTGTTTATAATAAAAAAAATTACCAATTTTTTTAAAATAAGTTTAGTTTCTTTTTAATATTTTTTGGGGGTTTTAATAATGTTTTTCTTAAACTTTGGTTTTTTGAAAAAAAATATTTAAAATAAATATGTAGAATATGAGCATATTATTGTGTATCCACCTACATACCTCTTATGCAGATTTCTCCAACCGACAGTCGGGAGGGGGGACACAGTTTTTCTCTACATTTTCTTGACCAGTGACATTATCTAACTGAAGGGAACATTTTCTCCACTATGACAGGATCATTCCTAGTGGCATCATCTTTCTATTTCCAACTTTGCATTATCATTTCATGTTTTATGATCTTGTATGAGCTATGTTGTACATGCACTATCATAAAGTGCCACACATATTTGTACTTTGTCATTTATGACGTATTTGATGTAATCCTCATGTACTTAGATTATGAATTATCTTGTGAGACTTGGTGCATGGTTGTAGAGGAGACTTAGAATGCATACATTTATCATTGGTGATGCATGACTCCAATTGAGGCTTTGATTGTACCAATCTATCATTTTTAGTATCTATTTGATGCTCACACAAGTGTCTCCATGTCTAATACCTATTATGTTACAGTGGATGGTTCATCACTAGTTCTTCATTGACATTGGTACCTAATTTTGTCACACTTTGACATTCTTGGTGCAACATTGACTCTATTTTCTTCCTATGGAGGAGCATTGGTCATCATATTGGACCATCTTTGCAAGAGATTTGACATTGAGGGGGGGCTCATGGTCTCTCTTCTTCTCTCTCATTCATCATTGGTAGTTCTTTCATGTATTCATCTCTCTTTTCGGGCGGGGGGGGGGGGGGGGGGGGGGGGTTTGTCCCACTAGGTTTTCTCCCTTTCTCCACTTTGTGAGAGATTGCATTGCCTTGCATATTGTACATAGGTACCTAAAATGGCCTAGTACTCATGACCCATCTTGAATTGTGAGCTTGAGTCTACATTCCCCTAAGATTGCACTTAAAAGGGAGGGAGGGGGGTGTTGGAGTAGTTAATTATTCACCTAATTACACTTTACTTAAGCTTACTTAGGATAATGCATACATAGTAGTTTGTATATGAGACACTTAGGAGTTTGCACTTTTAGATGAACATGGTGTAGGACAAATTCCACTTTAGGTGCTGATAGTTGTTATCATATTCCACTTTATGTGTTGTCTCCATCTTCATTGCACTTATCATTTTATCATCCTCCACATTACTGGATAAGTTTGTACATACTTCATTGCACAATGGAGGATGATCCACCTTTGGTGGACACGTGTTTCCACCTTGTGTGGGTGATAAGTTATCTCTTGGTTATCATGGTCTCTCATTGCCTTGCCTATATAATCAGGCACATCTACATTATATTTTATTAAGTATTTTGTTTATATTGCAATCCAATAGAGTGCTTTGCATCTTGATAAGAATAAATTTTGTTCTCTCTCTCTCTCTCTCTCTCTCTCTCTCTCTAGATCTTGGGTTGTTGATATAGGAAGACTCTTACACGGTATTAGAAAAATTATTACAGCTTCCTATTACCAAAATGAATTGAGATGGCTTTACTTTTATAGGCTTCTAAAGCAACTTTGGGGTGTAAAACTTGAAAGGCCGATGATTTAGGAATCCTACTAAAACTAAGTAATCATTCTCCAATTCAAATTTGGGACATAATTTGGGGGAACACAATGCCTCCTAAGGCCTAGGGTGACCTATCTTACCTCATACCTCAATGAGCCCTCTATTCGAGGCAATTGGTGCCAAAATTTAAATTGGGAGTTAGCTATAAAATGAGAATTTTGAAAATGTGCACGAAATTAGGGTTTAATATTGAGATGAATACAAAAGGACACACATGGTGAAATAGGGTTTATGCATATGAATAATGATCAAATAGGTGAAATAATTAAAGGGGCACACCCATAGAGATTTAACAAACTTTTGCAAAAAAACTAAGTGTTTCCCCTTCGCATGGTTAATGATTTTTGTGGCTGCATAGTCACTGCCTGGATTAAGTCCTTTTTACATGTGACTAGTTTGCAGAGGCAAGAAAAACATAATTGATATGTCAATTGCTATGTTCATAAACTACCCAAATTAAAAAATGATTTGTATTGATGTTTCACACTCACAATTTGAACATCATGCTTATCAGTTCGAATGACGAAGACAAGTATAGTAAACAAAATAACTGATGTTAGTGAAGAAATTGAAGAGACCTAGAATAGATTGGGCTTCCCCTTGCTCTATCATGACCAAAATTGAAACTTCATATGCATGGTAGTTGAAAAATTAATGCAAAGGAGCAATTGAATGGAACCATGAATGAACTTACAATGTAGTGCATAATCAACAATAGTGCTAAGAAAAAACCTCCCATCAAAATTGTCTCCTATGCCCACTGTACAACTAAGGAAGGTTTATTCAATTGAGTAAATATAGAGAGAGACAAAGGAAATAAAAAATAAGTTATAACTTGTTAAAACTTCATGATCAATATGAGCCACATCAAACCTCTTTTTCATTCTAGAAAGTAGAATGCAGGACATAAATTTTGTCCATCTTTGCAGTGAAGTGGTTGATCCCCAGAAAGCCTTTTAATTGTTGAAGTGACACTATAATAACTACACCTGCCATGAATCCCACTAGATTTGCTTGGGACAAAAAAATGATAATGAATCCCAACCTTCTTTGACATAAGAGTTAGTCAATAGTAACAATGATCAATACTATATAAAGGAAGGATTTGGATGTTAATGAATGTGAATTTGTCACTTGAAAATCCTTAGTGAAGCCTGAAAAATGCTAGCAAAAAAAGTTGAAGTTATTGCAAGCTATAGATACAATTTAGGTTGATGGACAGTATTTGTTTTGGGCACATTCAAGGGCCAAGTAGCCATGGGCACCTGTTATTCTTGTGGGGAGATGTGATTGTCTCTGTGTGGTCATTTGAGCAAGCCCAAAATCTGCAACATAGGCATTCATTTCATCATCTAGGAGAATATTATTGCCCTTTATATCTCTATGATAGATTGCAAGTTGGACCTCGCAATTCAGATAACACAACCCCTTAGTTGTGCTGAGGTCAAATTTCTTCCTCTGCTCCCAACTCAAAGTTCCCCTGTTTCCCCCAAAAATGTGTCCACTAGCGGAAAAAAATTGGCATAAGACATCTGGAGATTCTGATGGGATTTTCCCATGACATAATAGTCTATCGACTAATAACTACAAAAGCACAATAAGGTTTTTATAGTTGAATCCCATGGGAAAGTGCATTTGCTTCTAAGGGGTTCAAGATGTAGTTGCTCAAACATTTAATTCAAATCCTACAACACATATATGTGAGAGATGAATGATTAATTTACACATAATAATGTGTAAATTTATATATTTTTGGCAAGGAAAATAGGCAATTAAGACTATATATTTTTGGCGAGGAAAATAGGCAATTGAGACTTGAGGATGAGATCTTGATGGAGAGTGAATGATGTGAATGGAGAAAATGAAAGATTTATATTTAATTTGTTGAAGATGAATGGTAAAGATTGCATTTACTAAAAATAAAAATTTATTTCAATTATAAAAATTGAAAGAGAAATATATTTACTAAGATGATTTTATATATCTATTATCACCTAGTTTAAATAAATTATTATTATTAATAATTATAATATATTTATTAAGTCGATAGGCTTGTTTTGGAGGGACTTCCCGTCAGATTGTTATACAGACAACATGGCTTAAATTATTTATTAAAAATTCATGCGTGGGAGGAAAACATAATTTAACCATTCAAACTTATCCTTAACTCTCCCATCTACTATAGTTGTCATGCACCGATTCATCATTTTTGATTAAAAATTCTTGTCACAATACATCATTCATCATTATTTTTTCCTATTTTTTATCTGGCTGCTAGAGTAAATCTGGGGTTAACAAGTAAAATTTATTTGAGCATGCATTTGTATCATCTGTTAACAAGTAAAACTTCTTTGAGCATATATTTGAATCAACCCATTCAGTAGGAGTATAATGTATACGTTTTAATTTTATTTTTTACTATAATTTAAGTGAAATTAAGTAAAATTTGTGAGTGTGACGAATGATTACCTTATGAAAAGACCATAAACAAATGTTAAATGAGTAAAATAGGTGGCATTAAAACTATTTTAGTAAAAAAAGAAAAAAGGAAAAAAAAAATTGAATTTCAAGAAAAAAAATATAAATAAAAGGAACTGAGAGCAAAAGGAAAAGGAATATGGGCACCATATCACCCTCTTAGACAACTAAATATATTGAGTACTTCCCTTCATACAAGTCTAAATAATTGAATGAACAAAAACCTTATGAGCCTCATGTGTATTCTCAGTCAATAAATAAACTATTCTTAGTCAATAAATAAACTACTGAAAGATTCATGTTATGCATTCTATTAAAGCTATAATGAGTAAATATAAATATCATTTAAAAAGAAAAATCATTTTCTTTATAACATTTTAATTTGTTTAATATATTTGTTATGTTAATTCATTGGAAGAATAATTATTAGTTTTTTTTGGATCTAAGTTTTATGTAGAAATGTTTAGTTATTACGTATTAGATTTAAAATTTTAAGGTTCTTTAAAGAATAACTAACTTTAAATCTAAAGCCAAATTAATATTCAATAGATTCAAATTATTAATTTTCAAATTTTCAAATATTCAAATAATATGATATGAAATGTTTTGTATTTCTAAATTCAATTATGCCATTTATATATGTATTAATATTTTATCTTAGACTCAGTGATGAATTATAAAAAATATAATGATATAATTTGTAAAAATTATTATTAAACAAAATTATAACATATATATTATATACTTAAATTCAAAAAAAAAAAAAAAAGGTTCAAGTATCTTTGCATAAAACCTAGATTTCCTTGTAGCAAGCAATTTTAGAAAAATTAAGTTAGTAATTGCTAATATCGATCAAATTTATTTTTGATGAATTTAAAATGATACCAATTTCAATTCAAACAAATGTCTTTGATTGGATCGATGTTAGTCAAGATTATGGCATTTCTTGGGGAGTACTACAAAAATTTCAATGTACCTAACAGTTAATCGTCCAAATCACCATTGTCCTCAGACCATATTGGATCACCCCGCTCGTCAATGGGGTCGATATCAGTCAACTTGCCCAACCCAACTATTGACAATTTTGATCTCTTGATGAATGCAATTTTAGAAATGTGTGATGATATTGTAGAACAACTTAGAAATGAGAGAAAAAAACTACAATGTGTAGAGGCATACCAAATTGAAAGGTTTCAATGGGTCAAGCAAAAGTTTGATTTGGCATGTACTGTGCTGGAAGCCTATTATACCACCCTCAAGGAGCATTGATATGCCAAACATTATGTCCTTGAAAATTTCATGGAACTCAAGATTTCATTCAATAATTTTTTAGAATGGGTCTGGCACTTTTGAGCCATGTGGGGTATTCTATGATAGTAAAATAGTGTCTAAAATAGTTGCATGTTCTATACTCATACAAATGGAAAGAGAAATATTTTAGATGCTACATTAATTTGACACTGCCTATTATATAGTAAGAATATTGTGAATGTATATATGGCTCATTACTAAGCATATGTACTAAAGAAGCTAGCACAATTTACATACTGCACAAGCTTAGAGTTGACACCATTATCGTCATTATCTAATTCCCTAGGCATAGCCTAGCTATTGCTCGTGTCTTTGACATAACGTTTTCAATGTATACGATCTTTAGTGCAAAATGTAAATCTCATTTGAAAGTTTGTATCAAGTACATCAACTATACTCTCACGAAAGAAAAGTGTCATACTCTAAGTTGAACTTATATGTGTTTTCGCTCAAATTACTTAAAATGAATATTATGTTAGGTTACATACATGGGATCTCTTCCTAAGCCCAAAATGTCCACCAAGGAAGAAGACAAGCAATCCCAATTAGATACCCTACTAGATGAAGAAGAAAACGAGGAGAGCCAAGAAGAATTTGAGGCTCAAAGGAATGGATTGCAGATGAGAATGGTGCAAATGCTAGCAGATGGAAATTGTTTCTTTAGAGCCCTAGTAGATCGGCTTGAAGGTGACCAGGACCAACACTCAAAGTATCGTGGTATGGTGGTGAACTACATTATGGAGCATCGTTTAGACTTTGAGCCTTTCTTTTCTCGAGAAGATGAAATGACTTTTGAAGAGTACTATGAAAAATGGCAGAAGATGGAACATGGGTAGACCATTGTGAGATTTATGCAACCTCTGTGGTGACTCGCACCAACATTCATGTGCACCACTTGAAGGGGCAAGTATTCCAAATCTACAATTTTGATAGTGCGGATACTCTCACACTTCATCTCTCATATCATGATGGAAACCACTACGACAATTTGTGCTTCATTAATGACAATGACAATGTTGTTGTTGTTGCAACCATTCTTCTGGAGGAGGACAATGAAAGCAGAAGCCAATTCAACCAAGACCTTGCGAAGTTCGTTGTGGATGAAAAAGGGTGCAAAGATAATGGTAAAACTTGCAGAGAAGACATTTTTTTAAAAAGAAAGGACGAGCCTCAACGAAGGAAAAGTCTAATAGAGTGTATTCCATGGGTACCAAGGAAGAAAAAATATGTAGAAAGAAACAATAGTGATTTCAACACAGTAGATACTAATGATTCTTAGCCTATCTCTCTAGAATAATAGTTTTGAGATCGATGTAGAGAAGAATGTCAAAAGTGGGGTGGAATATCTCCATTCTATTTGATCTTGGGACTGTTAAAAAACTCCAAGGAATCACCATATTCAATCACGAGATTAATTGACTTGTGTTATTATGCTTTTTAAAAGGATGTCACATGTTTTGTGTTACAGTGCATTTTAAAACAATGTCACATATTTTGCGTTACTGTGCATTTTAAAACCCTAAACAGAGCAAAATGTCAAGAGGGGGGTGGAATAACTCCATTCTATTTGATCATGGGACTGTTAAAAAACTCCAAAATTGCATCATACTTTCAACTATAATTATTTTTGGAATAATCATATTGGCATTATGCAATATTATTGTTTTAGCAACAATAGTATTTGCATCATGCTATTGGACATAAGTCCTGCAAAAAAACCCAAATCATGTTTGAAATATTCTTCTTTAGTAGAAAATAGGCATAATTTTTGCACATATAGAACAATAAAGATGAAATTATTCTACCAAATGTTTTATGTATACAAAAAAAATTATGAGAACTTTTTACATGAACAATACAATGACATCATTTAACATATATAACACTATAAGCATAACCCTTGCACCCTTCAAAAATGCAAGTGCTAGTATTGTTATTTTTATAAAATTTAATTATATTTTAAGGGTTTTCCTCAACTCTCTTTACTAAATTTACTTACTATTAAGTTGGATCCAATAATGTCTCATTCACAAACTGGAGTCGGGGAACGCTTAAGATTAAAAAATAATTATATTTTTAATTAATCATTATTGAGCCACGTGTGAATAACAACGGCCACGATCTTGTGATTGCCAAATCGAAGTTCTTGCCCTGTTTGCCCTAATTTGCTTGATGTTTTCTTCATGCCCTAAACGGCTTGGTGATTCCTATGTGCCCCATTTGCTGATTTCGTCCGGCCTGTAACGGAGCAGCCCACACTACTGAAGCTTTTTTTCGCACCATAGTTCATCGGCAATGGTAAGCCTTTTTCCCCTTTTCTTTTCTAAGTTTAGCGGTTGACCATTGCTCATGTTTCTTCTGTAAAACATTCAACAGACGGCAATGTCTTCAATTTAATTTTCTTAAAACGACTAAAGAAGAACAAAATAAAAATGGAAAGAAACTGGTAGGCTTTAGTATCTAGGAATTTATTATTTAGGGTTTTCAGGTTTGGGTTTAGGGTTTAACAAGCTTATTGTGAAAAACAGCTTTTGGTTCTTGTTGGGAGTCGCCACTTCTTCGTGCACATGATTTTACTAACGTGGATGATTCTCATATGCTGCTGGGGAGGCGTGTTGGGTAGACTGGGACTTTAAAAACTACCTTTATATTTAGTTAACTGATATTGAATCGTCATTTATTTCAGTTGGATCTGAGCTTGGAGTCTTAACATAGGCACTACCACTTGTATCAAAACATTGGAAACATGATAGTAACGTTAAGTTGAATCCGTTACCAATTCCTACACCTTAATCCCAGAAATTTTAAAATCATATTCCATTGTGTGGATAATTCATGTTGCAAGAGCTATCAGTGATGCTAATAGATTTTAGTGGGAAATTGACGAGATTTACAGTTACTACCTATCGTTGTTGCAATCTTTAGAAATATTGTTCAAGATGATGTCTTCTCGAGTGAGACGAGGTTTTTCTTTGTTTGACGGGGATAGGAAAGTGGTTTTGTTTTCTCCATCTCATAACAATTATTAATTGCCTTGTTTGACGAATCTCTCAAATTTTGCATGTGCAAATGTTACGTTTTTAACTGTTTCGGTAATCTATCTATTTCAAAATGTGACGAGTTGTATCCTTTAATGGGAGAACAGGTCATTTCTTCCTTTTTGTTATATTACTTAGTAATTGGTTGCTGAGATCTATATGAAATAATGTCAGCTGTATTCAGCGAGAATCTAATTGCTTGATCAACTTATGAAAATTGCACTAGAGTTCTGCAATAATCTCTTGAGAAGAGTGGATGTACCTTAGAGAACTGTTCATATGAGTTCCATGTAGAAAACAGTTCAACTTTGTGCGTTGGCTCCACCGTCCACGTAAAGTAACAGAATGTTGAAATCCACAATGGATAAGAAACAAAGTGCAAGGTCAATATTAGTATTCAATCTCAGTTATCTAGACAATGCTTCACCAAGTTCTTTTTAGTAGGGAACAGGCAAACGTGTGAAAGCAATAATAGGGCCTAGAAGTAGCCCCAAAATCTAGAAATGACTTGTGATTAGGAAAATCAAAGTAGCCACAGCACATGGATAAGGAAATGTGAATGCATCCTTAGGGGACATATCTGCTAGATAAGTTGTTGAGCACATTCTTATGAGGGTTTTACTACAATATTATGGGTTAGGAAGGAGATCTACATAAAATTCAGCAATGAAAATGGTTCGACTGTTCAATGCGTTTTTCTTTGTAACATGCTGTCGATTAACAATTGTCTTCCTGGCAAGAGGCAGCAACAAGAAAACTTTTGACGAGGAGAAAAAAGAGCTACTGGGCCTTGCAAACCTTCTGAAGAACTTTTGTGATCAGGAAATAGAAGCAGCGGAGGCCCTGAAAAAATGCTGTAGGCCTTCTTTTTGTTTTATTCTTAGGCTGTTTAGTCTCTTTTGTTTGCTGCTGGTTGGCTGTCTTTTCTTTTGGCAGCTTTTGTAAATAAGGTTTTGTGCCCCTTCAAAACATGTTTTACCCTTTAATCAAAACCTATTGTCTTCCTGACTAAGTACTGAACTACTTGCACTTGGTATAAATAATTTTGGATCACTTGAGTGAAAACCCTTAAGAGAGGTACCCTTAATATTAGTCAGAATGACTGTGGATAATGCTTGAACTCGGTCAGCTTTCCATTTTTATTTATATGAACAGATTCAGATGCAAGTATTGTGTGGCAACAGCTATTTAGGGGTTACTGCTTAAGGAATCGGCAAAAAACTTGTTGAAAAGTTTTACCAACATCTGGATTCTCTCTGGAGTTGTTTTGGTTTTGGTACATTGACCTCAGAGTCACTGCTCTAAAACAAATCTTGTGCAAAAAAATGGTTGATCTCAAGCTTTAACCGATTTGGGTTCAACTCATACGTAGAAACGACCAATTTCAGGCCGATTCAGTAACATAGACATATCCAATTTGTCTCCATTTTAAAGAATATTTGGTTTGTTATCAATTACATAAATGATTATTACAGCCTACAGGTCCAGAAGTTTGTGAATAATTGTGTAGAGTGTTTGTGTTCAAACCATAGTTCCATGGAGATATTAAATGGAGGAACTTGGAGATGGGAGGACCAAGGGCCTAAGTATGGAGATGACAGGGGGACAATGTTGGGAGGCGGCACTGAAATACATATAGTACTTGGATTTTTTTTATAAAAAGATGTTTAAGATTTACAAATGAAACTTTGGCAAACTAGTAAAACTTAGAAGCTACTAAACTTTTTGTGAACGTTAACAATATAACTTTGAACAATGGAAATGTCTAATTCAAACTAATTTTATATTCAAGTTTTCAACTGATGGTTACAATGATGACAAATGATGATTACAAATGTTCAAAATAACAAAAGGAGTGAAATGATGCCTTGACTCATCCTCAAATTCCTTATCTCTAGAACTACTGGACTCCACATAGTCAAGCTCCTCCAAACTAATACCAATCAGGCTTGTTTGTGTTGGCATCCTCATCAATTTGTGCTGGCTCCTCTGGCTCTACATCCTTCCACAATTCTGTATTATCAGCTTGTTGGTTTGTTTTTGTGAGTTGAAATGAGGGTTTGAGTTGTTTTATAGGGTTTGTGGGGTTTAGGTGAGGCCCATAATCCATTAGGGATTGACCTTGGGTGCAAATACAAAAAAATGATATAAAAAAGCTTTTATGGCCGTCCTATTGTGGGAGACTCTTGGGTCTCCCTAATAAGACAGTCAAGAGACTCCTAGGAGTTCCCTGGACGTCTTGATGGCATCTCTGTAGTGACGGCACGATAGGGGAACATTTCCCCCAAGTCCCTGCATCTTGAAAATGTCCCTGTCCTAGAAACACAAGATTTTTTGGGGAGGATGCAGCCTTGTGGAACATTGGAATTCAAACAAATGTTAATGGCCAGTACATGAATTTTGTTTTTCTAGAAAGTTTGCAATTTTGAAAAAATGTAGCTACTATCAAGTCTAATCAATTCAAGGATGACAAGGTAATTTTTTAAAAGCTGTAGAGGATTTGTTTGTTAGACAGACAAAATGCTATTAAACAGTTATTATTTTCTTAGTACAAAGAGATGGAATAGTTAGCTTGAACCTCTAAAAGAGCAATCAAAAAATTGCAAAGGACATCGGCAGACAGGGCTCACACTTGAATTTAATACATGCATTAGGAGTCAGGACAATAGTTGTACCCTAAGATTTCAATGCGTCAAGATGAACACATACAGAGTTGAGAATCATTTGAGAAAGGAATTGTAGACCTTTAGATTGCAGGATCTGATTATCTGTTTCTTAAGATTTGTTCTTCTTATGGGTATGTCTACTATTAACCAACCTTTTGAGTTTGCTGGACAAAATCTAAAATTCAAATACATTTATGCCAGTTTCATGGTTGTCTCATATTTACATAGAATTTCTTGTAAATGCTCTCTGCTTTTATACTTTTTATTTCTGCGATTTACCTTTTAACTACTCCAAATGCTTGTTTGTATTGATATCTGTAATGGTCCCGACTGAAGAATTTTGAGGACAATATGTTGCAAGGTCCCATGGTTTATGATTAAGTTTATAAATTTATAATTTCACCATCTCAAACTTCCTTATACAAGATCTTACGGTATCCAATTCAATTGAAAGATGGCCCATCTTGCTTTGTGTTTCTTTATATTTATTTGGGACTTAATATCTGTTTTGGTTTGTTGCTGCCATCGCGTTAATTACAATTACATAGGAGTTGGTAAGATCAATTAACTGGTTCAGATGGCAAATCAAATTTTAGGGAGCACCACTAATGGACATTTTGAGGGCTAACTAATAGGAGAGTATATTCAAACTAAATCATTTTGGTATACATGGATCATTGGCATGCATATGTTCTTTTGCAACTGAGGAGATTAATTCTTAGTGTCTAATGAACCAGGGCTGCTACTGCTAACATTTATTCTAAGTCTTGTATATGTAGCTTTGTAGTTTTTCTTGATTTATAAATATTGATAATGCATGCTTTCTAATCACTTCCTTGGGATGCTTCAGGCAAAACGAACAAAGAAGGTTGGCATTGTTGGCAAATATGGTGAGTATGTGTGCATGTGTATCATCTATGTATGTTTTTAAATATGTGTGTATGTGTGTATACTTATACATATGGCCATTTGTGGTGATAGTCGCTGTTTTTTTGGTGGACAATGAATGAGAAGTGGACTATTGTGTTGCTTAATTCAGGTACCAGGTATGGTGCCAGTCTAAGAAAGCAGATCAAGAAGATGGAAGTGAGCCAGCATTCCAAGTATTTCTGTGAATTCTGTGGCAAGGTTGAATAGTTTTCAAATCTATGGTTTTTGCTGTTTCATATAATGTGATATTAAAGTTATTAACCTGTATTAAGCTTTAAATGGGATTTTCAATTCTGTAGACCGAATGGGATGAGAAATTTATTTTGGTTGAATGGGGGTACCGTTGTACAGTTACATTTTGTAAAGAGATTTATTTTTTTAACATGCATACACTCTACAGTTTGCAGTGAAGAGGAAAGCAGTGGGAATATGGGGATGTAAGGATTGTGGGAAAGTGAAGGCAGGTGGTGCATACACTTTGAAGTAAGTTACCTTCAAGCCAGCTTTCATATGTTACATTTGAAGTTCACCAAGTTTTGCATATAGAGACCAGTCAAAATGCTTACAAATAATTTGATATATACATGCAGTATTGAGCAATTATGGTTTTGATGATTTGTTGTGTAATCTTCCTTAAGTCTTCTATATTCTTTTTGTTGGTTATGTTTTTGCAGCACTCCTAGTGCCGTCACAGTGCGCAGCACTATCAGAAGGTTGAGGGAGCAGACAGAAAGCTGATTCTTCTATATTGTTTTCAGGCAGTTTATAATAAGTAGGAAGGAATGCACTTGAAAGAAACGTTGTTTTGGAGAGCCAAAATTCCTTTTATGAAATTTGCCTCATTTTTTGTCCTTTCAGTACCATACAAGTGATTTACATTGTTTGAGTTTTGTTGGTTCACTTATTGTGACAATTATGTCTACCTTCTGAAATCCTTGAAATGGAAATTATTACATAGGAAAACTTCATACGAGTTAAAAGAAAAAGGAGATGTCTTATATGTTTACTGTGATTCCAAGTCTTGATGCTGAATGGCTTATAGTTCATTCTAAATGTTGTTTTTGGTCATTTTTGAAGTTCGTAGATTTGAAAATGCCATCCAATGCCCCTGTGCGCCTTAATTCAAATAGTGAAAGGTATTACATTGAAACATATCTAGGAAAACAAGCATGTAAAGTCTTAAGTGCAAACGTAGCTCTAAAATATAAGTTTCAAATATTGAGTACTGATTATATGGTTGTCAAAACTTATCTAAATGCTGTTTCATATGAATCTGATGAGGAACGAGGAGCACAACCTAATTAATACAACGGTAGGCAAAGCAAATATTATGCAATATTTGACAAACAAAGATCATATTGGACAGAATATCTAGTACATTTAAAGTTGAAAATAAAACAAATATTTGATTGTCATCATTGGTGGCATATTATGCAATTATTTTGTAATTTTTTGGATGCTGTCACTGGGTTCTCAAGAAACAATGATGCAGGATTGAGAAAAAATATTGATTAAACTGAAAGGATTTTTGTGCCGGTGTCTCTTGCAGACTTGATGTTTTGCAATAGTTTACTTAAATTTGAAACCATTCACTCTGATGCAGCATGTTGTTCATGTCATATAATGCTCTTTTCATGTTTACATTGTATTAGTTGATGGTGGGCTTTGTGTTAACAGAACACAGGGTTACCTATGGCTGAGGGATCAGGATGTATGGTTGATCTCTCCATTGTAAATTTAATCTTGAGTGTGGCTCTTGCAAGTTTGAACAACCTAATCTGACCATAGTGAAATATAAGATGGTGGAGTGATAAATGCATGGGTGGGGCTGTATCTAGAAAGCAGATAATTATTTTCTCTGATTGTAAACAATATATAATACGTAATGCCAATCATCTACTTTCATATGTAATCAATTGTGCATTGGATTTTAACTCATTCCATAATCTGTAATCATTAGCACGAGTTACAGCACCATAGAGTGATTACCATGAAGAGGGGAAGGTTCAAGCCAAGTAGATCATGCTTCGCATGAGTATCTAAATGGTGTTGGTGTGTTTTGCCTCACAATTAGTACCATGAAATTTAAATTAAGTGGGCTACCTTCTAATTCTTTTATGAAAGTTTTATATAATTATACAAGTTTTTCTTTTTTGATTGCTAAATAGCTGGATATGGTCAGCACCATTGTATTGCTTTTAAAAGAAATTATGCGAAGTTTGTACATTTGATAATACTTATGCCTATTGACAATACTTCTACACCAAACACCTATTCTTCGCCCAAAATTGGGAAACCAGTTTCCTGTACGCAACAACATCCATTGCAAATTGGGAAACCCTACACCCAAAAACCTACATACATTGACACGCCTTGAGGCTTACAAAATGGACAACACAAACAAAAACAAAAAACTAGGCTATGCCCAAATCCAAAATTTTAGAATAAAGACGGTCACTTGTACATGAAACATCACTAGGGTCCTTTCTTCATCTAAAGATAGTACCTCTTCCCTCTTGGCCTGTTTGTAGGTTTCAACCTAGGCTACCATTGGACAATCTGTTTTGAATATATGTACTCTTTGGGCTTCACTTGAGTTGCCCACACACCCCTCCAACCTAGCAATGAGAAATAATCTGTCATCATTTGACTTGTCAGCACACCTATGCCCAGTTACCACTGACGCTAGCTTGACAATGATGTGATCGTGGTGATTTGTTGACCCCCTATCTTTAGGAAGCCTTCAATCAATTGCATTCCACCCCCTCAACCACCTTCTTGGCTAGTTCATTTGCTAGACCATTTCCTTCTTGGTAGATGTGGCTGATTCTATAATTAAAAAGGTTACTCGAGAGCTTAGCAATGGGTTCCAACCACTTGCAAAGCTCCTAGTTTGGTTCCTATTGTTCCTAATAGCATTCAATGTAATGAGAGAGTCCCTTTCGAGGTGTAAACGATATACTCCAAGCCTAACTCCAAGTTCGAGACCACACAATGCTGCCATGAATTCAATTGTGTTGTTGGATGCCACCCCTATTGATTGAGTTAGTTGTACTAGAATTTCACCCTTTACATTACGAGCAACACAAGCAATTTTAGTAGCTTTGGGATTTCCCAGTGATGCTTCGTCAAAGTTCACCTTGATGCACCTGTCTTCTGGGGCTTGCCAAATAATATTCATTCATAGGATTGCTTTTTGGTTGGATAGTGCTCCAACAAGAGGAGCAATTAGGCTTGCAAAGTTTTTCATGAGCTCACTGTCCCTATTGGTGAAGACATTTTTCTTTAAAGATTTTCTCCTGGCCGCTACATTTGCCAACTCTACTACTGTGTTTTCAATTTTGGATACCAAAGCCTATTCATGCATTGACTACTCCTTGAAAATTCTACAATTTCTTTCCCTCCAAATCTCCCAGCAGATTGTGGAGGGTAGGATTTGCCCGATGCAACTAAAGACGCCTTTAGGAGCTAACCTTGGCCATTGCTAAACCATTCTTGTAGCCTAGTGGGAAGGGGGGTTTAGAGATCTAACTTGGCCATGAAATGTTTCCAATAAGACTCGGCATAGGGGTAAGATAGTAGTAGATGATCAATTGTTTCCAAATTGCTTTTACAAAGGATACATTTGTTCGGGCCTCTTATTCCAATCTTTGCCAGTCTATCTTGACTTAGGACTCTAATTTGAATAGCTAGCCAAGAGTATTACCCCTACTTTAGGCAAGACATCTTTCCCTCAAAGTAGCTCTATTGGCCACTGCTCATTGTGTTTTGCAACTTCTTTGATACTATATCCGATCTTTACTTTGTATTCTTCGTCCAAAGATGCACACCATGTGAAAACGTCTTCCTTTTGTAATATTGGTATAATTTTGTTTTGGAGGATGCTTGCTAATGTCTCCTTTTGAGTTTGTGGGGCATCAATCTCTCCAAATGATTTCCAAACTCATTTGGAGATGTCATTTTCTACTACGATATAACCATAATTGTGTATTTTCTTCCCTCGAATTATGGTGGTCTCTCTCCTTATTTCTTGCAGATGTGGATGATGACAAAGTTTTGGATATTTGTCCTAGGAATCCTCCAAGGAGGCCCTGAAGCCATCGTGAACCTCCCATGTGGTGTGTTTGGAGATGATTTCCCTATTGTCACGTATGAAGTTCCAAAGTGTTGACCATTTTATGATGCCTTTGGGATC
The DNA here is from genome assembly GCA_027943335.1 of Chamaecyparis obtusa. Lineage (NCBI taxonomy): Eukaryota > Viridiplantae > Streptophyta > Pinopsida > Cupressales > Cupressaceae > Chamaecyparis > Chamaecyparis obtusa. The sequence goes on along the minus strand of BSBK01005235.1, from coordinate 571,762 downwards.
TTCAAAGCCCAAGTACTTCTTCCTTAGTATTATGACCCATTTTTTGTTACTTTTATGCATCATCCAAACGAGTTTGGCTCCCATCACAACATTCATTACAATCAATTGTCTTGTTTTAGCCCCCTTGACTCACTTGGCTTACACATCTTGTCCAAAGACAGCAGAGGGAGTTTGTGTGTATCACTTGGGCCATTCCAGAAGAACTTATGCATGATTTGGTTGAGGCTATCCATTATTGGAGTTGGGATTTTCATGCATGACATGGAGTAAACTAGGATGGCAGACAATATTGCCTTCACCATTAAGAGCTTCCACATTGATGAGAGCCATTTGCCTTTGCACATTTCCATTTTCTTTTTGCAATTTTCAAGGAGTTTCTCCATGTAGCATTTTTGTTGGCCCCAACAAAAAGAGGCATCCCAAGGAACCTCCCTAGCAAACTAGAGACCTATAATCCCAAAATACGAGCTTTGTCCCTTTGAAGCCTTGGTTGGACATTTAGGAAAAAGATATCAAATTTGGTCCAGTTTATGGATTGACCTAATGCTATAGTGTAGTCACCCAACAATATTTTGATGGTTTTGGCCCTTGCCCTCATGGCTACCCCGAATAAGGTTGTATCATCAACAAATTGATGATGTCTTATTGGTTCCACACCTGGGGTAACCTCAATTCCAATCCACCTCCCTTCCTCCCTAGCCCATGTAATGTGTCTGTCCAAAGCCTCTGCCATTATTATGAAGAGGAATGGGGACAGAGGGTCTCCTTGCCTTATACCCCTTGAGATGTTGAAAGATCCTTGAGCTACCCCATTGACTAAAATTGTTACTTTTGGGCAATCAATGCATGCTTTGATCCAATCAACCCACTTTGAGTCAAACTCAAACCTGTTTAATATTTCTAGGAGGAAATGTTTGTCCACAAGATCGTAGGCTTTGAGCATATCAGGGTTTGATGATCATATTAGGCAACCTTATCTTTCTCGCCGTGTGAATTGCTTTATATGCCACAATGATGCCCTCAATAATGGATCTCCCTAGAGTGAAACCACTCCATTCCTTTGAAATGACTCTATAAATTGCTTTCTTCAATTGTTTTAGTGATGATTTTGTAAAGAGTGTTACATAGTGCTATGGGTCGATAGTCACACATTCTCTTTGCTTCCCTTTTCTTTGGATTTAAGGCAGTGAAAGTGTGGTTCACAACTCCCAAAACTGGAGCTCTCCTCATTGATTCTTCCACTTCCTTAGTCAAATCATCTTTGATTATTTCCCAAAATGCTTGATAGAAACATGCAGGGAATCCATTAGGTCCAAGGGCTTTGTATGACTCCATTTGAAAGGTTGTTGTTTTGACTTCCTCCACACTAATGGGCTTGAAAAGTTCCTTGTTCTTAGATTCGTTGATGACCTTTGGGATTATGTCTAGGAATTCCCTTCTCTCTTTACTTTGCCTTTGGTTTTCCTAATTCATAATGGATTGGAAGTATCTAGCAGCTTCTTGATTTATCTCTTCACTGGATTGAGCCAATGTACCATCTAGCTTTTCCAGCTCCCCAATTCTACTTCTACTTTTGTTTACCACTATTGTATGGTGGGAAAGCTTGATATTTCTATCCCCTTCCCTCAACCACACTTTTATGGATCTCTGGCTCCAAAAACATTCTTTTCTTTCTAGGATTTCGGCTTGGGCAACTTTAAGGGCTTTTTCCTTCTAGTATTCCTCTGTCCCCATGCCCTTCTCAATTATTGTTTAATTCAAGTGTTTCAATTCCTGTTCAATTCGATCTCTTTCTTCAAATATGTTTTTGAAATTAAGTTTGTTCCACTCTCTTAATTTCCACTTCACATAAGTTAGTTTTTGTGGAAAGATAACATCCTTGAGTGATTTCCAACATGAATATCCTCCCACCACTTGGCCACCAATTCAAACAAGGTGGAGTCTCTTGTCCACATTTTTTTTGAATTTGAAAGGGGAACCTCTTCTGTAGCTGTCCTGGTCAATGGTTAGTTGAATAGGGAAGTGATCAGAGTCACTGAGAGGTAAAATCATTGATTCAATTGTGTTTTTCACCTTAGATCAATTTCCAAATAAGAAAAAATGATCTAATATTTTTGCAATACTGGTGAAGTCTTGTCTTTTGTTTGTCCATGTGTACTTCCCATACTTGGTTGGCACTTTTCTCAAATTGTCAGTGTCCAAAAACTCTTGGAAATATTGTTGAACCCTGGATAGGGTCCTTGTCCCACCTTGCTTCCCTGACATGTTCAAGGTGGCATTGAAATCTCCTCCAACCACTATCCTTTCCCCTTCATATTGCTTGAGCAAATGTGAAATAGATCCCCAAAGGTCCCTCTTTGTAGGGGTGGGGGTCGGTCCATAGACATCAACTACCAGTTCTTCTTTTTTGTTTTGAAATTTTATGTACTGTACCAACATCCAATTTTGTTGGGTTGCCACAAGTGTACAATTGGCCTTTACTAGATTCCACATCACTCCAATCCCCAAGATGCTCCTGCAGCCTCCACAAAAAGAACATCCTATTGTCTACAAAATCTCATCGTATTTGCCTACTCCTCCTTACTCCATGTAGTTTCCTAAACCATGATCTGCACCACAATTGTCTATTTGATACTTGAAAAAACACTATTTGTTAGGGGTGATTAAGCCCCTAACATTCCAACTTATGATCCTCATGGCTCCCCGAGAAGGAGCAGCTCCTTGTTTCTAAGAATTGTTTGGTTTAGCTTGGTTTGTCCCCTAGCATTCCCTGCCATGGACAACTTTTCTTTGTTTGATTTACGCCCTTTCTATTTGGCAGGTTTGAAATCGGGGGGTTTTAGATTCGATTGGCATTGTTCAATTCCTCTTTCTTCCAAAATGCTTGTTTGAGCATCTTCAAAACTCACATTCAAGTTTGAGTCTAATTGACCTCAATTTCTACATTTTCCTTGTCTTCTATATCACTGGTCATAACTTGGACCCCTGATTTGATTTCAGGAGGTACTTCCCTAACTTCTTCCTCATCTAGGGTGAGCTCTCTTATGTCCTCTATTAGGCTTGGTGATTTAGTGAATATGTTGATGGCATTTGCATCTTCCTTATCTGGGATGGGCACACTTATTTCCTCCATCAGGCTTGGTAGTTTGGGGATCATGTCCAAGGCATTTTCCAAATTTTGGGGTAAAACCTCCCCTTCTTCTTACCCATACAAAACTTTCTCCTCTAGTGAATGTTCAACCTCATCATTGTATGGTGTTCCATATGGTTGCTCTTCCAATATCATACGATCCTTATTTTCTATTGTGGACCAAACTAACTCCATTAGCTCCAATTCCATCTCTAATAAAGGGCCACCAATAGGGATTGATTTCTCCATTACACCTGCTAACACCCATGTTCGTTCATATATATTGAGGCTTACCACTGTGGCTATTGAGGAACATGCTAAGTTATCGTGATCCATGGATTTGCATCTAGGGAAAAATATCAGTTGTTCTTCCTTAGTGATCTTTTGTTTCCATATCCCAACTCCTAACCCCAACTCAATTTCATCTAGGAGGTTACAATTGGCTAGAATTGCTATGCATATTATGAAGTAAGAGCCACCCCTTCTATCCTCCAAGATTTTGTCCATATATTTGTAGCTGCCAAGCTTCCTCCCAATAGCTTTGAGTGTTTCCTCTTCCTAGCACTCCAATAGGAGGTCATATAAGCGTATCCAGGCCAAGCTTTCTCCTATTGAATGCTTCCATGGGTCAAAGTTTGGGCTCTAGTCTATTATGTGCATCTTAGAGCTATCCATATAGTAAATGCCCTTGTTTTGAGCTAACAATTTCTCCCCTTTTGTTGGGAAGGTGATTAGTAGCAGCCATTTGGAAATGGTCTAACTACAATTTTGTGTCCCATGAATTCCAACACTAGTTTCTAATATCATCATGTTTTTAATCCGATCCCCACCCCATTTTATGAAGAGACCTAGTTATGCCAACATATCCCTATTCTTCTTGACCAAATCTTCATCAAGTTGAATAGCAAGGCTATGTGAAGAGGGGTACTTACCAGGTTCTACTTCATTGATCTTCGAGGGGCCTTCTTCATCTATCATGAACCCCTTTCCTTTCTGATCTTTTGCTGGAGGCTTAACCTATTCATTCCCGTTTGCTAGTGATGTCTTCCTTCTCTAATTAGTCGTGGCGTCTAACTTTGGTATTGGTTTTTCCCTGAACCACCTGTTCTTATTGTGGAAACCATTATTTTGCAGGAAATTTTTTATCTTCGTGTTGCTCTTGTGATCCCCAAAAGGCCAGTCTTGGTTCTTTGTTTTCCGTAATCGATTAGGGTTTATCCATGGCAAATCCTTCCATCTTCTTTGCTCTACCTTTCGAGTGTCTGGATAAGGGCGTTTCCTAACGAATTTATTGTGATTAGTGCCATTGCGATGCTATCGTGAATTGAAGTTGCGCCATTCGTGGTTGCTTGGAAGCATCTTGTCTACCCATTGCCCTAGCTCAAAGACCCATTGAGGTCTGTGATCCACAGTGCTCCTCCCGTAGGCGAGTTGGTGCCCGCTGAATTGTATCCCTACTTCCGATCCAGTGCTGCCATAGGTTTTCCATCCATTATAGACTCTGGTTTGAAAAGCTTCCATCGGTATGTCCAGTGCTCTTCCTTGCATCCATAGCTCTACTTCTGTCGCAAGTTTTTGTGCAAAAATTTGCTCTCCGTCTCTCATTTATAAAGTTTTATATTTTAAAATTTAATTTGAATTTACATCTAAGACTAGACAACCATAGGGTCCTTGCTTTGGACATATAGACTAAATTAGTTGCTTGGAACTTTTTAAGTCCAAGAGACCCTAAAAGAAGGAACAATCACAAATGGGAAAGTCAATCATACTAAAGAGTTAATTGGATAGAGGTGAGAAACCAACAAGGTTATTTCTAGTTTTCAATGCTACCATATTCTGATTGATAATCAAAATAGGAGATCAATGCTTCAATGAAAATAAAGACATTTGTGGCCAAGGGTTAACCATAAATATGGTTTACCTTACAATTAGTATGTAATGTTATAATTATCTTTACTATTTCAATATATGTTAGGTGAAATCAAGAGAGGATTCTATATTAGGGGATGAATGAAATATGATAGTAGCATTAGTATGGCTTAGAATGCTTCTAATGTCAGTTTATTATGTGTAAATTTAAAGGAGTTTCATTTTGATTAGCTTGATTTGTGTGGGGATAAGTTAAGTTTTAACTCTATATTCTTGAACTATTTGTAGAATCATTTCGTATACCTCAAGTTTATAATAAAATCATATATTGTTATAAAATTTGCCAATAGAAACAGGATTGCTTGGATTCTCATATTTCATATTGGATCTCTTCCCTTTGTGTATCTTGGGATCCCCATTGTTGTTGGAACATAAAAAAGGGAGTTTGGTAGGGGATTTAGGATAATTTATGTATGAAAGTTATCCATTGGACTTGTAAATGGTATTTACTTGAAAGGAGAGTGACTCTTTTGAAATCAATGATTAAAGCTCTGCCTATCTACAAATTCTTTGTGCAAGTTTCTCCTGCTAGCTTTATCAAGGAGTTTGATGCATTTTCCTGCCAATTTTTATGGTTTGGTAATTTCCTTTCCTCGAAGTGGAGCCTAGATAAGTGGGATTTTGTGTGTGGGCCAAAGAAGGAGGGTAGTCTTGGTCTCCAACCAGCTAGTATGATTAGTCAAGAGTTAGCTGCCAAGGTACTTGTCGAGATCAAGACTGGGCTAGGATTCTTACAAGTATCTTAATGGGGTAGTTAGCTTGAATGTTCCTAGATATGGATTGGCTAGTAAGGGCTCTATGATTTGGAATACACTTAAACGAGGAGATAGGATGATAAAGGAAGGTCTACTTTGGATTTGTAAAAATGGCTTTGATGCTATTTTTCGGTTGGATTCTTGGGATGGTCATCCCGCTATTGTGGACAAGTTTTCTCACTTTCTACCTCTTTGTAATATTTTGTTTGAAGCTGGATGGAATAAGGTTGAGGATTACAAAACGGTTAAGAGACTAGGTCAGTTGGAGGTGGCTTGTTGGAAGGATCCTCAAGAGTGTCCAAGTAGGGGTAATATGGAGGATCGACAACAACTTGCTAAGATCCTAGAAAGTAGGTTTTGTTGTTCTCATAAAGAGAGGGATATTCTTGCCTAGGGTCCTGATTCTAAAGGTAGATTCTTTGTTGCCAAGAGCTATCTGGAGCTGGATATAAAGCTAAATGCTCAGGGTGGTATACCTTGGTGGAATAGGTTTAAATAATCTTGGCCAAAATGTAATTTCTTCTTATGGTTGTTAGCTCGGGATAAGTGTCTCACCTAGCACCATTTATGTAAGAGAGGCTTATATGGCCCTTCTATCTGTGTTCTTTGTTATAATTATAAAGAATGTACTTCCCACCTTTTTTGTCAATGTGAGTATTCTAGAGTGATTTGGCATTGGTGGTGGGAGGCGTGACATCAATCTTATGTTCATGCCACCTCTTTAGTGAAATTTTGAAAAAGTAAGGGAAGACCTTTGGCTAAAACTTATTTTCTCCAAGTTGCCATGGTTATTGGGCCTACTCTCATTCTTTGGAATCTTTGGCTGGAAAGGAATCACAAAATATTTTAGGATAAGAAATTGGGAGAGGTTCAAGTGTGGAGAAAAAATATTGGCAGAATTCAAGAAACTATTTTTGCAAAGTGTCATCTTTTTGTGGTGATTGATCCCAGCGATTGAGATATTATCAAGAATTTAAATTTGGTGCCTTCATGGCTGGTAAAAGGCTTTGATGGCCCAAACATGAGATTCAACAGAAAAGGAGATGGATTCCTCCTCCTAGAGAATTTTGAAAGTTAATACTAATGGGTCTTCTCATGGAAATTTGGGCCATGTAGGAATTGGGGGCATTAAGAGAGGAAGTGATGCTGGGATGGTGTTTTTTTTCTCTATTTACAAAGGGAGGCATTTTAATAATCTAATAGAGGCTCTAGCTATTCTACATGTTGCTAAACGAGGATGCTCCCTTGGCTAGAGGATAATTATTTGTGAGTTTGATTCTCATATTATTGTTGACTTGTTGAATGAGCGAAGGTTGGAGGGAGTTAACTAGTAGCTTGTGTTTGTTGCTACTCAACTTTTGTATCTTCGTAGCTTCTTGGATTATGTGTCTTTTAGTCATATTCCTAGGGAACGGAACAAAGTGGCAGATTGCTCAGCTAAATGGGCTTATGAGCAACTTGATGGATGAGATGTTGGGGATTAAAGGTTATTACCTCCAAAAAAAAATTGAGACTCTAGAAAAGTTAATCATGGAAGATAAAACTTATAATATTTTGGTTGGTGTTGTACTTCATGCATTTTATTGAATAAATTCTTACCCCTTCTTTCTACAAAAAATAGATTAAACTAGTCCATTGTTACCACCCTCAAGCCCTAACTTTTTCATAGGTTTTTTTTAAGGATTTACCATGGTAATTAATGTATATACCTATTTTTTGTCAAGATTCGCCAATATTTCTATAAATTTATAATTATTTTAAAAATGATAAAAAAAAAATTTTGAAAAAGGGAAACATTTGTCAATAGAAATGAATACCTTTTTCTATAAAAAAATGAAAGATTTTCTAGGATTTAATATCTTTTCTTCAAGCAAGTTTCTTAGAGTTATAATTGTTCCTATATCATTTGTTGCTTTTATTTTTCATTTATTGTTATAATAACAACAAAGGTTTTTCTTCTTTTGAAGTGTCTTCCTATTGCATTAATTTCTTTTGCACTTTTTGTAATCTTGAAGTTCATTTCTTTCTTTCTTTTGGTGTTCTCCTTTTTTTAACTCATTTGGATAAGTATCTTAGTGGTTTCCTCTATTTGAGTATTTTTTTGTGAAGGAGATTCTTCAATGGTAACACTTAATTTTTTTCCCCCTTTCATTTCCCTTGTCCTTTTGTAGTTGCTCCTCTAAGGCATTTTTCCCTTTTTGTAGTGCAACACCTCCATTAGTAGAGCTTATATACTTTAATCTCATTTTTATTTGTTCTTTTGTTGGTTTAACTATAGTTTGAGTATCTTGTTGTTTGAAACACCTTCAACTATTATAGGAAGAGGGTAATGTTTTCCCTTGGCTTCTTTCCACTCTTACCTTATTTTTAGCAATTTTATTCTTGGCATTCTTCTTGGTCCTTTTGTTAATATACTCATAGTATGTACCAAACATCTTGACCATGGGATTCTAATAGTGAAAGAGGAGGAGTTGAGTTGTGCTTTCTAACTCTTGTTTAGATGTAAAGTGATGACACTAAGAAAGTATGCAGTTTCATGACTTCCAAATGGATGTAATCCTTGTCCCAACACAAAAATAATTCCATTCTCTAATTTTCATGCAATGCCATGGCAAACATTCTCTATTGTGCATTCATGTTTAAAATATGGTAAATAATGATTCATGCCCATAACTATGTTTAGTGTAAGTGATTCACTTAGAAAATATATAGCTAAGAAAATTATAATGAGACATGATTGACTTCATGATAACTCTTCTTTGTCTTCTGCATATTATTCATGAGTTGTTCTCTTATGATTTCATAGTGATCATAGCTTTTACCATTGGTCACCTTTTTCTAAGCAACATGGATGCAAGCAGTAGAAGAAAAGTCTTCTCTTTTGGTGTGGAAAATTTTATATGTTATGCATTTAGTTGGTTACCTTACTTTAGGATCATAATTTTATTGATAACAAGGAAGCATTCATCAAATGTTACTCCCATGATTGTGTGATGGACTTATTGTCTATATTTTCATGTCCCTCCCCATCCCATAATCTTGTCAGTCACTTGATTTATTCCTTGGTAATGATGAAGGGATTATGTAGGTGATTTATGTTTCTTCTTCCATTTATTTATTTTCTTGCCTTTCCCCCTTGTTTCTTTATGGATATTATCCTTAGTATTTGTTATAATTACTATACCTATATGGAAATCTTGGGATTACTTTGACCCCACATGGTCTTGGGAATCAAACTAACCAATCAAAAGTTGCATTCTATTTGTGGAGAGTTACACGTAGAGGTGAGGGACATGGTTTGAATGTAGATCACCTCGCCTAGACTTTAGGTCGTGATTTTAGAGAATCATTCATAGTTTCTTGGTTCCCCTTGACCTATATATTGAGGGTTTCAGATAGAGATTTCATGTTTAATTTTATGCATGGTTATGCTACTAGAATTCCTCTAAGAGTGAGAGTGTTGATCTCTTATGAAGCTCAAACCTTGGTATTGCATGGTAAGCTAAAATTATTGACAATACATTGGTTTTGAGGCCTTGGAATATGGGTGTTTCCCTTCGTAGGATTTTTCTAGGGTATAAAAGGGTCACTCCCTTTTGTGTTGTATCTATTCTTATCATTTTATCTTTGACACTTTTCCACTTCTTTAGTGGTATTACAGATAAAACATCATGTAATTTGATCTCCTCATTTAATTAATTAGAACATTATTTGTATATTTCCTTTCACCAAAGATATATGAGATAGGAACACAATATTGATAAGCATATATACTTTTAAGAATTTGTTATGCTAGGACTGGAAAACTTCACTTTCTTATGTCTAAATCAAGCCCCTATAGATTGTTGCTCACGAGATCAAAGACTTATATGATTCATAATGCCATTCATTGAACCACTATAGAAACCTATGGACCTATATCTACCATACTTTTAAACCCTTTATCTTTTTTATTGAATGATGTGGAATCCATTCATATGAAAACTAAGGTATAGAGAACTTCTTAAAATCTGATGACATAGACCCCACTTCAAACAAATTAGTCAGATGGGGTACATATTGCAATATCTATCATGTCAAAAGACGTGATAGCAACTGTGATTCCATCCATATATTTGAATTAATGAGACAAATCCTATATATGAATGACAGAAAGCTATAGTAATCAAATGTAAAGAGTGAATACAAAACTAGAGAAGATAAGTATGAAATGTGCAGTATTTCGTTCTACAAAACAGACTTGTTTTCATTAACTTTTCATAAAAACTCGTAATATATGTAAATTGTTAAGTAGTTAGTGCAATTGAAAACTCACGATAAATGAATTTGGTGTGCCTCTTCATCTTCCTGCTCGCTGGAGGTAAATCAATCTTGATTTGATTTCAACTATTTAAAACTCCATTGTTTGAAGTCTGTCTGTGTCCTGTGCGCTTCTTCTTCTTAGTTTAGTCCCACATCGATTGGTGTATGCAAAATTCGTGAAACGGAGATAGATAAAAAGGTTCATGTTAGCTGTGAAAAGTCACGGAGCCGCGTGGTGAAGACAGAGCGAACTATTCATTCGCCTTTTACTAAAGAATACCGTGTCTTCGCCACTCAAAGTGGCATACGCCTATTTTTGGAGGCTTCCTTCCTCTAAGGAGGAGGAGGCCCACAATACTAATTATTAAGCAAATGATAAATTTGGGACAAAGTAGGTGCATGTATGTTGAAGATAGCAAGTAAAGAGTTCGTTTCTTCGATGCAAATGTTAAAATAAATAATATCATTTTCAATTTTATTAGTACATACAACCTTAATTTAAGGTATTATACTTTTTGATTAAAGGTAAAATAAAAATTGAAAATATCTTGAAATCTTTTATAACAAAAATGTAATTAAACAAAAGACATCATAGAACTAATAGCATATAGACAACATCATCAAAATAGGAAATAGAACAAGGAAAGGGATGCTATTGAAGCTCCTTCAAAAGATGAGCAACCTTCAAATCCTTGTCGATTAAGTTATTGTAAAGATCAACGACCTCCTTGATAATCGTAGATTGATCTTATGTTGGTTTGGAATGGCTATGAGTCCTTGTGGAGGGCCCTTGCTTCTAAGAAGTTACATTTCTTCCTTCCTAAATAGCATCTCAACTTTTTACATTATCCCTTTGACCCTTTACCTAAATTAGCATCATATGCTTTCATTAGAAGAGCCTCCACGAGTAATTTTGAGGTTCTTGACCTTATCCTTCTGAGTCTTGAGATTTGCAATATTATTCAGGATAGAAGACTAGCTAGCCTTGACCACCGTATCTAGATCCTAGTGAATAGTGTAGATGGAGTCCTCTAATTTCTTAATTCTACTTTCATAAAATTTTCAAAGAATTTTGATATATGTGGCCACCTTCTCTAGGATGGATAACATCTTCAATCTTCCTTGCTCTTCTTCGTAGCATCTCCAACCTCAACCTTTTTCAATCTACCTTGAAAGTCCCATATCTTATCTTAAATAATATCGATTCAAAGAGGAACCAGTTGGAAACTCTTGCTTGCCTTAACACTCCATACTTGGCCATGTCTATAATATTTTTAATGCGATCCCCTTTCTAAATAGAGTTATAATCCTCCTCAATATTACAATGCTCCTCCCCCACACCATCTTAACATGAAAATGAGATCACCTAAAAGGTCTAATTTCCCCAATTCATAAGACACATTAAAATATGAAGTCACCTCAAGACAAATATGATCAACACTGCCAAACAAGTGGGATGCTAATGCAAGATTTTTTCTTTTAGGGTTTATATTCCTTTGCTACTTAGAATTGAGAAGGGGATAGATAAGACTATTATGCAAATGACTAATTAAGATAAGAAATGATCTAATCAGACTAAAAAGTGGATGTAGAATGAGATTAGGGTAGATTTGAGTGCACCTAGAATCAAAATAAGAGAAATGAAGACTCATATCTAAATTTTTGACCGTTGAAATCCCGAAAATACTTGTAACTAATAATTTGAGATCTTGAATCTGATCTCTATCTACACATCAAATTTCATTGGTTTCTGCAGGGAATAGAATGACTATAATATTTTGTACCTGAAGTTTTCTACCAAGATAAATTGTAGAGTGATTGTCTCAAGGCTGAGATGTCATAAAACTTCTGACAACTAATTTCAGGGTCTTCTGCACCTACAAATATGAGAATTGTGTGTGTGGGTGGGCTATATAGGGGCTTTCCTTGGTTGACCCCCCATTTTGGTGATACCCACCTCAATGGATAGCCAGTACAACATAGAAAAAAATGTGTAGTGCTTGTGAATCTAGAGTATGTCTAAATTGATATGAGATAGAGTGCATAAATACAATGTAACGATCTACCCTAGTGTGATAGAGTAAACCTTATATGAAAGTGCAATCAATGTGTGATTGAAAGCATGTAACGAATATATATATATATATATATATATATATATGAAGCACAAGCATGTAGATTTGAAGATAGCAAGTAACTCTAATCACCTAAAAGTGGACAGGATCATTCATGTGATTAATCAAGGCAAAACTAAGGATAAATCAAGGCAATTGAACCAAAACAGGGATTTAGCCAATCAAAATTCAAATCAAGTTCTAATTCAATTTAATTAAAAATCAAAGCCATAAATTCAAGTTAAATTGATCAAATAATGATAAATTAAATCAATGTGCAATTAATCAAATTAATTGTATAGTTCAATTTAAAATCAAATCAACCCACTCAAGGGGTACACATGGCTAAACAAATTAATTAAATTCAATTAATTAAGTCCTATTTTCTCTCAACACCACATGGGAGGAAAAAGCCTCAACCAATAGGATTTAAGGAAAGAGCTCACACTCTTGTTTAGATGTAAAGTGATGACAGTAAGAAAGTATGCAATTTCATTACATCCAAATAGATGTAATCCTTGTCCAACACAAAAATAATTCCATTCTCTAATTTTCATGCAATGCCATGGCAAACATTCTCCATTAGACATAAGAAAGTGAGCAACAATGTAATCCTTGTCCAACACAAAAATAATTCCATTCATGCCCATAACTATGTTTAGTGTAAGTGATTCACTTAGAAAATATATAGCTAAGAAAATTATAATGAGACACGATTGACTTCATGATAGCTCTTCTTTGTCTTCTGCATGTTAATCATGAGTTGTTCTCTTATGATTTCATAGTGATCATAGCTTTTACCATTGGTCACCTTTTTTTAAGCAACATGGATGCAAGCAGTAGAAGAAAAGTCTTCTTTTTTGGAGTGGAAAATTTTATATGTTATGCATTTAGTTGGTTACCTTACTTTAGGATCATAATTTTATTGATAACAAGGAAACATTCATCAAATGTTGCTCCTATGATTGTGTGATGGACTTATTGTCTATATTTTCATGTTCATCCTCATCCCATAATCTTGTTAGTCACTTGATTTATTCCTTGGTAATAATGAAGGGATTATGTAGGTGATTTATGTTTCTTCTTCCATTTATTTATTTTCTTGCCATTCCCCCTTGTTTCTTTATGGATATTATCCTTAGTATTTGTTATAATTACTATAACTATATGGAAATCTTGGGATTACTTTGACCCCACATGGTCTTGGGAATCAAACTAACCAATCAAAAGTTGCATTCTATTTGTGGAGAGTTACACATAGATGCAAGGGACATGGTTTGAATGCAGATCACCTTGCCTAGACTTTAGGTCGTGATTTTAGAGAATCATTCATAGTTTCTTGGTTCCCCTTGGCCTATATATTGAGGGTTTCAAATAGAGATTTCATGTTTAATTTTATGCATGGTTATGCTACTAGAATTCCTCTAAGAGTGAGAGTGTTGATCTCTTATGAAGCTCAAACCTTGGTATTGCATGGTAAGCTAAAATTATTGACAATACATTGGTTTTGAGGCCTTGGAATATGGGTGTTTCCCTTCGTAGGATTTTTCTAGGGTAAAAAAGGGTCACTGCCTTTTGTGTTGTCTCTATTCTTCTCTTTTTTTTCTGTGACACTTTTCCACTTCTTTAGTGGTATTACAGATAAAACATCATGTAATTTGATCTCCTCATTTAATTAATTAGAAAATTATTTGTATATTTCCTTTCACCAAAGATATATGAGATGGGAACACAACATTGATAAGCATAAATACCTTTAAGAATTTGTTATTCTAGGACTGGAAACCTTCACTTTCTTATGTCTAAATCAAGCCCTTATAAATTGTTGCTCACGAGATCAAAAACTTATATGATTCATAATGCCATTCATTGAACCACAATAGAGACCTATGTCTATATCTACCATGCTTTTAATTCCTTTATCTTTTTTATTGAATGATGTGGAATCCATTCATATGAAAACTAAGGTATGAAGAACTTCTTAAAATCTGATGACATAGATCCCACTTCAAACAAATTAGTCAGATGGGGTACATATTGCAATATCTATCATGTCGAAAGACGTGATAGCAATTGTGATTCCATCCATATATTTGAATTAATGAGACGAATCATATATATGAATGAAAGAAAGCTATAGTAATCAAATGTAAAGAATAAGTACAAAACTAGAGAAGATAAGTATGAAATGTGCAGTATTTCGTTCTACAAAACAGACTTGTTTTCATTAACTTTTCATCAAAAGCTCGTAATGTATATAAATTGTTAAGTGGTCAGTGCAATTGAAAATTCACGATAAATGAATTTGGTGTGCCTCTTCATCTTCCTGCTCGCTGGAGGTAAATCAATCTTGATTTTATTTCAACTATTTAAAATTCCATTATTTGAAGTTTCTCTGTGTTGTGTGCACTTCTTTTTAGTTTAGTCCCACATCGATTGGTCTTTACAAATTCGGTGGAACGGAGATACATAAAAAAAAGGTTCATGTTAGCTGTGAAAAGTCACGGAGCCGCGTGGTGAAGACACAACGAACTATTCTTTCGCCTTTTACTAAAGAATACCGTGTCTTCGCCACTCAAAGCGGCATACGCCTATTTTTGGAGGCTTCCTCTAAGGAGGAGGAGGCCCACAAATACATTGAATCTAGAGTATGTCTAAATTGATATGAGCTAAAGTGCATTAATGCAATGTAAAGATCTACTCCATAACCTAGTGTGATATATTAAACCCTATACGAATGCAATCAATGTGTGATTGAAAGCATGTAACAAATATAGATATGAAGATAACAAGAAACCATACACAATCCTAAGAGGAAGGATACAAGCCAATCATCATTCAGTGATATCCAAGTCATCATCATAATCCTTTTGTAGCCCCATCTTGATGTTGTAAATATTCTTGAATGCTTAATAGAAGATCGATGTAGCCTTCATTAATGAGTCCTCACTTCATGGGATGTTTTCAAATTGGGGCTTCGACATTTCAATTGCTTACATCTTGCCAAAATAAAGTGTGAAGCTTGCTTTTATACCAAATAAAGAGATAGAATTGAGAGAGCCTATTATAAATCCTAATCCTCTACTAAATCACCAAGATGGGGACCCAGTTTAAATTTGAGTACAAAACTCAGGGTATAGAACGTTTGAAACATTTTGTACCTAGGAATAGAACGTATGAAACATTTTGTACCCCAGAATAGAACATTGGAAACATTTTGTTCCATCCATTTTAGGCCCAAATCAAGACTGTGGGTCCAAGGAGATCGAGGGATGCCAGATTAAAATTGATAACTAGTTTCGAGGTCGAGACAACACCAAGGCCGCAAATTACTAGATTGGAGGAAAAATAGAGAAGCACACTTTGAAATAAGGGATTACCTTAATTTTAAACAAAATTGAAGGGATAAAGGACCCATATTTGAATAGGCGTTCATTGAGTGTAATGATGAAGTCCTATTATGCAATCTATAATAAAACATACTAAGGTAGGTGCTAAACAATCATGAAATTGTACACCAATTAGGTGCTTGCAATTTACAATGGTACATAAACACATTATCCTCATTATCATGTTGTATAAGGGAGTTGGATTTGAACTACTCCCTTCCATCCTCATCAACCCTAACATTCCCAATCTCTTCTTCCTCAAGAAAACCTTCCCCCTCTCCCTTGACCATAAAATTCTCCTTAATACCACCTTTTTCTAGGCATGAGAGGTTTATCCTCTTTAAAACTAAATAATCCTCTTCATCTTGTGTGAAGGAGCCATTAGACCATTCCTAAAGAGACCATTTTTAGGAGGTTTTTGTTTTAGAAGGACTCATCCTCATCATCCCCAGTGATTAATTCTTTCGTGTGCCCATAAGCTTACCTTAGACTCAATAGGCATATTAGTATAATGAACACAAACTAACTTATACTACTTATGTTTAGGTTTTTAGGGTTATCTAGGATGGAAATAGCTTCAACATGCTCCATAAAAAGTAGAATGAGGCCTTCGTGAAGAATAGGGAGATTTTTTTAGCATGGCCCTTAACCTTTGATTCTAGGGATGTGAGCAAGTAGAACATGAAAGAAACTAATTAATTATTCCAAAATGGTTCAAAAGCATAGAACTATGGAAAAATAGAATAGAAAAGAATCCATATAAGGTGAAACACCTCATGATAACTTTAACCACCTTTTCCCAACACAATTTGGATGAGTTACGGTCAAACTGTCAAGCTGAGGTTCTTTCCATCCTATCACACTCCCCCTTCCTGGGGAATTTATGCATGTTCATATCCAAGGCCTTATGATCCCTGAATATATTCTTCCCCTCGATGGAATGTCCTATACTTTGGGTTATTAGGTCCACTGCCAACATCAGGTCTATATTTAAAATACAAATTATTTTGCCTTTTACACTTGCCACAAAATCCATAGTGGCCTAGTGATCCTCACCACAGAGCTTCTCCAAATACTAAGTAACCCCTCCCTTCTTTAATTTACCCCATGCCTCCAAATCACTTGTCCATCTATCACAGGTGGAAGGTTCAACATAGTTTCTTTCAACCCCCATAGTGTTGGAATATATATATATATATATATATATATATATAGAGAGAGAGAGAGAGAGAGAGAGAGAGAGAGAGAGAGAGAGAGAGTGAAATAGGGGATAAATTGCCAAAAACTCCTCATTGATATGAAAAATCTACCCAAAATCCATGGGAGTTTTTTAATCAAAAGGAAAACTATTCATCACGAAGAAACAACAAGGAGCCAACATAACTCTTAAAATCATCCTCATTAATGATAACTTGAAGGTCAAGGGGAAGGGACTATCTAAACCCTGTATTTGTTGATGATTAGATATAACGCCCTAATTAGAAAATAGATCTACACCAACACTTCATTATCTAAAGATGTAGGTGATGTGGCAAACTTTAAAGGAGTTGATAATAGACCAATATGTCAAGGATAATACCTTGTATAGTCCAACTTGGAATTTAAATCCTTTTAAGATAATTTATAATGTTCAAAGAATCTCCCTTAATCAAAGCTCTCTTATACCTAGGGGATTGAGCTAATTTTGTGCTAATGTAGGCTGCCTTGGCTTCAACGAAATGGGTTGTCTGAGTTCCCAATGGTAGTGACACTGTTGAAATGAACCTACCATTATGGCCTCTCAAATATCCTCTAATAATAGCAAGTCCTGGGTTTACCTTGGTTGCCCTATCAAGGTTGATGTTAATTCACTCGGATCTCTCCAACAAACATTATCTTTACCCTACTTGGAATTATGAAGAGAAATAAATATATCACTGGGAAGCTTCCACTCAGTAGCAATGTACTACTCATAATTAGATGCAACAACTTGATCTATGTTGATCAACATTAGGAATCCCACAAAGGAAATTTTCTCAAATAGAGAGGAAAATTTTATAGGAAAGACAATGAGCAGAGGAGAAGAATTCCCTAAAAATTTTGTTATTCCTTTCCTTCCATACCCCCTACACAACATGAGGCAAAATGAGAGACTAGAGAAACAAAAGCTGGAGATTCTTAGAACAAGAAACCCATTGAGACTGTCCTTCATAGAAAGACTTAGGGAAGACCCAAGAAAGATTCCACATAGATAAGATATGCATCTATTGCTCCATAGTAAAGTTGCAACCAAACATGAGAGGTTAACAACTTTCAGACTCCATTTAGCAAATACAACACCTTTTAGAAAACAAAAATCCCCTTTTGCATAATTTATCAAGAGTTAGCACTTTGCCTTGAGCAAGAAGCTAGAAAAAAATATTAATTTTAAGAACAAACTTTGAATCTTGAATTGAGGCCTAAAGAGGAGGTGGAGAGAACAAGTCCAATCGTTGAGAAAAAAACATCGGACATAAAGAACTTTCTATTTGGAGAATTATTCCAAACCATCTAATCTTCCAACCTAACAACCAAAATGTGAAAATTAGAGAGAAGTTGATGTGGAGTTGAAAGGTTAGGGTCAACACAAGTAGGTCCTTCCATCTCCCATATTCTAAATAATCAACAATAAAATTGTCAAACAACCTCATGCAAGTTTTCCTAAAGGTAACATGCTCTATAAAAATAGAAACTACAACATCAACTATGAGTTTAAATGAAAATTACAACTCAAAGATAATTTCTATTTTTAATCCACCTTCAATAAAAAAAAATATAATTTTTCTAAAATCTCCAATAAAATTAGTTACATTATTTTCCAATTCAAAACAATAGTAAAATTTTCAATAGCTAAAATTAGTTACATTATTTTTCAATTCAAAACAAACAAAAAAATTATGTTAGCTAAAATTTTATTTAAAGTTTTGCTATATTTTTTTAGTTATAAAACATTTTATGTGTACATTGCAAAAGTTAATTATTGTCCAACATGCTACTCCAAAAGAGTATTCATTGATGTAGTGCATATATCTAGTCTTATAAAGCTAAAGTTTATATTATTTGCCTTTTAAATTTCAATTGTTTATAAGACTTTAGAAATACATCATTCAATTAAATTGTCAAAATTGAACTTTGGTATTCCAACGTGAAAGAAATGAAAGTACCCAAATCTTTTTTAATCTTATAAATAAACTTACTTTTGCTCGATATTTTTATTTTAAAACTTGTTTTGTTCAAAATCAACAAAATAACTACAAATGTGAGTCTCAAAGCAACCTAGGTGAGCATTACTTGGAGAAAACAATCCTGAGATCTTAAATAATGTTCAAAAAATATAAAGAAACATCATCGACATTTTTTGATAATTTATATTTCTCTTAAAACAACAAATAAAAGCTATTGAATTACCAAACCATCATAAAAATTGTATATGATAAGTAGGGGTGACTGTCAAATTTCAAAATTGATTGAGCATAATGTTGTATGTTTTGAAATGCAAAGACAATAGTGTCTTATAAATATAATCAACTTCATATCCTCTTAGAGTACTTTTTCTGTAATAGACAATTCTTTATCATCCTTATTTATTATGTTGTGCTAGAAAGGCTCTCAAAGCAACCTATATAGCTAAACTATAAAATAATAAATATTTGTTTGGTATTCGTATTAATTAGAAATTAGAAATGATAGATTAGTTAAATATTGTTTAAGTTAACAAAAATATTTTTGGCATACCTTGTCTTATTAATAGTGTATTTTTCAAAAAATAAAAGAATGACCAACATTTTTATTCAAATTGAACAATGAACTTGCAAAGACTATTGAGATCCTAATATAAACATTTTTGTGATTTCTTTTACTTAAGAAAGATCCACTTAAATACCCTTTTTGAGTTGAAATGATGAAGCCCAATTCTTTCCCTAATGTTGGATCAAACAAGCACTTTTTGGAATTAAGGTGGATCCTATATTCTCTAAGGGCCCGTTTGGTAGCGGACCGTTTCCAGCATTTAGCTGTAATTGGCATTTGTATATGCCCATTTCGTCTGAATCCTCAGTTTGGGAGTGCAATATGAAAGAGGAAGATGAATTTGTTAATGCTCATTTTCACCCAAAATGAGCATTAACATCTCCCTTCAAAAAAGGTGGAATTGGGATTTGATCGCCAAATTCCACTTTTTAAAATCCCGTTTTATAAATCGTTGTCGAGTCCGTGGGCTGATTAAGGCATTTTTTGGCGTCCGCATTGGTTTTCCCGTTCGTTAGGGCATTTTGCATTATTTGTTTGAAGGTGTTTCTCTATTGAAGGCGGCGTTTGTGCATTCTTTGTTGAAGGTGTTTCTCTGTTGAAGGCGGCGTTTTGTGTGTTCTCGCTCTGCATTCCTCTCGAAACTTCTTGTCCTCGAAACGGTATGCATTTTAGTCTACTTTGAAATTGTTTTGTGTGTTCTCGCTTTGCATTCCTCTCAAAACTTCTTGTCCTCGAAATGGTATGCATTTTAGTCTGCTTTGAAATGTTAGTAGAGAAACCCTAACATGAATCAAAAATAAATTTTAGGCTAGGGCTTTGAGTCAACCATATTTTCGGGGGAAGAACAGAAGGAGAAACCCAAAGGATAGCTAGACCTAGGTCATGAAGACAATTTTGCAGGAAAAAAAAACCATATACTCCTAATACGTAACATTGAATAATGGTTGATTCCCTCGGAGGATCCATTTTCTCTATTTTTCACCACGACTTGCTGTTTTTGCGAAGGGGGCTTCAAAAAAGAAGCTTGGACAGCCATTGAGAGGAAGTTCAATGCTGAGATGAACCTTAATTTGTCAAAGGAAAATTTCAAAAATAAGCTTAAAGGATGGAAGCAAGGTTTTAGAGTGATGAGAGAGTTGAAGAATATGAGTGGGTTTGCATGGAATGAAGATACTCAAAGTGTGGATGTTGATGACATGGTGTGGGAGGAGCTTCTAAAGGTAACATGTTGTTTTGAATATGTTGGTCTTAGCAATATTTCCTTCTTATTAAGTTAGATAGAAGACAAAGATCTAATTCATTCATCATGACAATATGTAGAGAAAAGAATTCAAAAGTGCCAAAGTGTACAAGAGACAACCCTTCCAATACTACAATGACCTAGCCATCATTGTAGGTAATGACATAGCTGAAGGTGCTGCTGCTACTACTGCACAAGAGACAGAAGAAGGGCTCAATATGGATGGGCCCGCCTATGTGGATTGTGATGAGGATGTCCCTATGAGTACACCGCTTAACACTACAACTGATTTGGATGATGAATTATATCATTCCAATCAATCGAGTGCAAGTAGGAGTCGAAATCCTTCAACATCGTCACCAAGGAGGGCAAAGAGGAAGAAGGCAACCATTATTGGTTTGATGGATGTGCTTTGTGATACTATGAAAAGAATAGAAGAGGACTTCTGTGCGCCTCTTGTATTCAAAGTGGATTGTTCTGACTTAGATGTTGTCTTGCGTAGTGTCTATGAGGCTCTCAGAGGCATCCCTGATTTGAGTCCACAAACTATGCTAAAAGCATATGACACCTTCATGGCTGAAAAAGATAGAGCCAAAGGGTTCTTGCAAATGAATGACGAGGAGAGGCTACAATATATTGCCCTAAAGTTTGCAGAACTCTAGATACTTTTTTTTTTCATTTTAAAGTATTGTTACTTAAACATTGACAGACCTCTAGATACTTGTCTTATCAACACCATGATGATATTTAATTTACTGTTATTTCATGCTATTTCAACCATAATGATATTGTTTTTTATTGTTATAAAGTATGCATTATAATATTTTTCTGCTATTTCAGCCATGATGATATTGTTTTTACTGTTATTTCATGCATTATCAGATAACATAATACCAATAGATATTGATGTTAAGATGCTTCTATTATAAAGTATGCATTATCTATTATTTTTACTGTTATAAAGTATGCATTCTCTGAAAGAAAACTTTGTTAGCTATTTTTATTTCTTATACGATATGTAACTCACAAATTCAATCCTTATAGGTGTATATCTTGTTTGTAGCACAGTTAGATCCGTTGTACAAGTAGTATTGTTATAAATCATTTGTGGACCCATAAACAAACTACCTGATATGGTGAACTATAAAAAAATACATTTCCATTTCCTTTCTTATTTTGTTTGGAACTGCATCCAAGACTCCAAAGTATCACATACCTGAGCTTATGTGAGTTACTCCTCTTTTGTACTAGTATGCCAAAGTTCACTTTAAAAGTCCTAATTAATATGGATTATAATAACAATTAATAACTCCAAGATTGAGCCAATATACCAGAGCTCCATTGATTGGCACATTAGACTCTGATACATTCTTCCCAAATTATAAATGGATTAATAGGTATTGAGGACACAACCATATTTTTATTATTTTGAGCAAATTAGAAATGTCATTAAGGCAATAATTGCCTTAGATTAATAGTTGAGACGAGTAGAACCTTAGTATTGGAGAAAAGATAGGTTTGATTTTGATAGATGAGTGTCATTTGTTGGTGTCATATGAATCTTGTGACTGCACAATAGTGCACAAACGTAGGTCAATTTTGCACTTACAGCCTTGGTTCATACAGATGCAATGTTGACTTAAATGCTAATTTTGGATTTTTGTTGTAGATTGATCCTGTTTCTTTTATCTTTGTATCGTTTGTACCTACAAACATGATTTACTGAAGGCTTGGTAGTGTTGAGGAGCATGTTGGAACTTGCTTGGCTATGCCATATAATGAATGCAAGTGTTAGCGCTATTTATGCAAAACAGTTGATTAAGGATTATCACAAAGGCTTGTTTTAGGTACACATTTGGAGTGGTTAGAAAACTTACCAAGGGGAACTCAAACACTTAGTTTTTTTTTTTTAAAGTGTCCCCTTGGTAAGTTGTCTAACCATATGGCTGCATAGCCACTGCCCATTTGGAGGGGTTGTCCTGAAGATAGATAGATACAATATACATTCTCTGATCTCACTGCTTGCCATGTTGAGCAACAAACAATGAAATAGCAAGAACACGATCTGCAGGGTACAATGTATTATATGTTCTTTGTACCTTTAATTTTTTTTGTGAAGGTTCTTTCCTTTCCAGGTTCTCTTCGTTCTTATTATGTTTGGCACTTCTTGTTTTTGTTGTGGGTTCTCTAGTTTTCATTGTGTGTTCTCCCTTCATTGTTGTTCGAGTGAAGGGAGGGTTTTGTGTTTTTTTCTATGAATTTTGGAGGTCTTCCATGGTGACATGTTTATCTATGCCTCTTGGATCTTATTCATTGGGTGTTGAATAATAGTGCGATCTCAGTAGGAATTTCATCGTTGGAGGCTTGTGTTTAGTTTTTTCTATGACTATCACTTGTTGGAGATGAGTTTCCTATGGATTCAATAGTTTCATCCCCTATCGTTCTACATCAGGTTTTTGGTTCATCAGTGTTGGCCCTGTTAATTATTGTTGTGGGTTGTTCCTATCACTTCTTTGGTGGCTTGTTCGAGCATTTTCCTATCCTTCTACATGGTGGGAAAATATTGTTTGTGACCTCTTGTTGTTTGAATCTTCTTTTCACTCCAAATCTAACTATAAGATGGGAAATAACAATGGCCTTATCACTTTCATTTTGAAGGTGCATTAATATAATATACTTTGTATCAAATTTAATGTTTCAAATAGAAAGTCTCTTTAATTAACCATGGATTGTTAGAGTAGATTTGATTATGTGGAGTTTCTAAAATGTTATGAACTGTATTTGAATCTCATAAGTTGTTCATGATTTCAACTTACAATCTATATTTCTGATGACTACACATATTTCTAATGTTACTCCTTGGTGTATTACATTTATTACGGGAACTTTGCACAGTGTGTCTTCACACCACCATTTCGTTGTTGGATTTTGTTCTTCCCCATCTTCTATGTACGAGTATAGATGTGTTGTTAGATCCTTTCAGTTTCAAATAGAAAGTCTGTTTAATCAACCATGGATTATGGTGAGTAGATTTGATTATGTGAAAATTCTAAAATTTTATGAAGTGTATTTAATCAACCATAAATTGTTATAGCGTCGATGACTTCGGTGAATGTGCCTATGTGTCAATGTGGTGCTGGCCGTTGCATATTATGGACGTCACAGACTTCACGAAATCTCGGGCGTCAATTTTGGAATTGCCCAAAAAAGGTTTGGATATGTAATTAGTTTTATGTTTAAAAAGAATGTGACAATTTATTATTTTAGGAAGAACTGATGTAGATTTGGTATTGTAGGGAAATCATAAATGCAAATTCTTTAGGTGGGTCGATGAATCCAATTGTACGTCTACTCCAGCTACAGCTATACCCAGTGTTATGTCAACCCCATCTACATCCCTACCTAGCATTATGTCAACCCCATCTACATCCCTACCTGACGTAGGGAATGAGTGCAAGGAGTGCAAGGCTAGAGAGGCAGCTAGTGCCGCAAAATTATTTTCAATGGCGAGAGCAAAAATCATGTTTCTGCAATGCATTCTTTGTGTAGTATGCGCACTACTTTTTTGGGAACATATGCGCAAATGTAGTTAACAGACAGATATTGTAGATACATGAAATTTTTTATAAGTAGATACGTTGGACATATATATTGATAAACTCAAGAACTTTTTTGTTGATTATGACTCACTTATGATTTTGAAAATAAAATTAAACAAAATTAAATATTAACCTTATTAAAAAAAAGTTGAATTTTTTTTTATGATTTTCTATATAAAATTCAATAAAATATTTATGGTTTTCCCTATAAAATTAAATAAAATAATAAAATAAATCATAAAATGAACTAATAAAAATAAAATATAATATAAAAAAACATTAAAATAGTTCAAAAAATAAAATAGTAACCATAGTCAAATTCCAATTCTAGTTTTAAAAAGTGGAACCAAACGGAGGATATACATCTTCTCGCTCATATTCCGAGTCAACCAAACAGTCCTAACTATAATCCGAAAATGAAAATCCAGATTATCAAATCCATGATTTGACCATTTCTAGCATTTGATCAAATCCATCATTTTCTAATTCCCGCTACCAAACGGGCCCTAAGTCTCTAAAAGATGTATTCCATCATGTTCTACTCTAGCCTCTAGCTTTTGACTTGCTTGAGAAATCATCCACAATCTTCGACAATGTTGCAAAGCATATGAGGAAATATCATGGATTTCGGTGGCACACAAGTTTGTTCCAAGGAATTGAAGCAACACGAACGCCTATGCGTCCAAGGAAGCAGCCTCTTTGCAAGCTTTCAACTCAAGGCGAACAAGCTTAGGGTCGGTCCATCGACAAAGCGTTGTTGAGATCGTTAACGTGAAACCTTTAAACTCCACTCTTCTTAGTTTAGTCCCACATCGATTGGTGTTCAGAAATTTGGTGGAACGGAGATATATAAAAAGGTTCATTCCTCTACTTTGGAGGAGGCCCACAAATACAAAATCAGAAACTAATAAATACTCTAAAGCTCATTTTACTAAATAATAGAATTGATGTATATAATGAATTACGAAATAGATTTGATGTATGTAATGAATTAAAAAATAGAATGACAATGTTATAAACATATGGGTATAAGTAATCTATGTAGTTGAGATATAAATGGATATCTAAAAGTTAAGATGCTAAGTGGATGCTTTGTTGCATCTTTCTATTAAGTTTTCTAAGTGAGATGTTTTGTTGCATCTTTTATTAATAATATAATTTAAGGTAAATTGTAAAGCATATATATATATATATATATATATATATATATATATATATATATATATATATATATATATCGATCTAATATACTTTCATATATAGAGCAAAATGCATCAAATAATAGCTAACATGAAGTAGAATGCAAAAAAACAATATTACTTCTTTTTAAAAAAATGTCTTCAAATTTTGGGAAGAGTATGCTTGTAGGCTGTCATGTGGCATCTTCATGTTGTAGGTCTTAGACTAATAACTTACCAATAGAGTGATTGTGAAGGTGTTTGGTATGTTTGTCTAAAAATAGTTTCAAGTTCCAAAAATATCAAGCCATCCTTATCGACTCTATTGACACCTTGCTAGCAATCCTATCATTTTCAAAAGGCCAGAGACATGAGAAATAGGTAAATTTGAGAACGTGGAAGTTTTTGCTTCTATGCCACTTCTCCTATGCACTAGATCACTTAGCAGGGATCATAAAATTTTAGACCCAACTTATGACTATGTTTGTCTCATAATGCAAGATCCTACTAAAGGGGTGGAGACATAAAAAGACCTAATCAACATTGTCAAAGTGATTTTCCCATTGTTTCATGTTGTTTTGGGCCATTGTCACAATGGCCTTGAGTAAGAAATGTCTTCATGCTTGACCAAATAGATAGAAGTACATAAGGAGGGTGGAGAGTATTATTGGTGACCACATAAGTGTTCATTTTACAAACACTATGTTGAGGGATATTGTACCACCACTTAGCCCACTATCCTTGTTTTCTTGGATGCAAAACAACATAAGGAAGTCACAAGACATTTGTTGACAATCTCTATTATGTTGTATGAGATTGGCATATCATTGGTAAATGATGGATCATGAGTATCGACAACAGAGTTGGGAGTAAATAAATCTAGTCATTATAGCTGAGGATGTGGCCTATCCAATAGAAAATTGATTCTAGTTATACATCATATTCCAAGCACTCAATGTTATCTTGAGCCATAAGGTTAGCAACTTATTCTTTCTAAATCTCTTCCATCCTATTTGGAACCAATACAAAAGGAGAAAAGATGAAACCACATATTGGCATGATAGGGCATGTTCTACCTTTTTAGATTTTTAAATAAGTATTGTATTTCATTGAAGTTTCAAATCAAACCTACATGACATCTTTGTAATGTCAATGCTTCAAAGAGTATAGATGCAATAAGTGCTGAGAAATTTCCAAAATCGATAAAATTAAAAGTGTTGCTTCTGGATTCTATTGTACAAGAAATTTTTGCATCAACCTTTTCGATCACACTCGGTGATCCATCATCAAGAAACAATAGAGAATGAGGAAAAGAAAGATGGCAAGTTGCAAACCCAAGACTCAAGTTTGAGTCTTGGGTTTGCAACTTGTCATCTTTCCTCTCCTCATGCTCTCTTTCATCTTGATGATGGATCACAGAGTGTGATCCGAAATGTTGATGCAAAAATCTCTCACACAATTGAATCCATAAACAACACTCTTAAGTATGAATATGATTTCTTGGTGGGTTCAAATTATAAATCATATATAGAACTTTGGGATGAAGTTTAGGGTTTGAATCTCTACAAACATTACAACCAACACAAAATCCCAATGTGATAGATTGAAAATAATGTGATTGGATTATTAGATCAGACACGTGAGATTTTAGTCCTTGTTTTAAGGGCTTTCTTCCATAATGTACATGATTTTTTAATATACTACTTTTTCTAAATCTATAATTTATGATTGTTATATATGAACTCTTTGCATATTTGAATTGTGAATACTTATATTAAGTATAATTGAGCATGCACATGTGATAACAAATGAGATTGGAATATTATAAGAGGTATGTGGGATTTTGGTTCTTGTTTTTAGGATCTTTGTTGCACGACCATTATAATCATTTATGATTGTTGGGTATACTATTTCTTCCTTAAGCCCCCACTTTATGATTATTGGGTATACTATTTATTTCCCTAAACCCTCATTTTATGATTGTTCTATTTACTATTTTTTTCCCACACTTTCAGATTATGATATTTTGGCATATATTTCTCTTTCCATATTTGAATATTTTTGTTGCTTTCAACTTGAACATAAAGTAGGAATGAGTATGTACACATAGTCAACTACACAGTCAAAGCTAAAGGTTTGGGAAATATTTCAGTTCCACATCCAAACTATTACAATCTAATTACCGAGATATTTTGCATTTCTTCGAATGTCCTACCTCCAACCTTTCAATTTTATTTTGGATTTTAATTGAAGCAAAACCAAAAAAGTACCTACAACACTACCCCATCTTAAATGTATCTTTTTTTCAATGTCAAACCAAAAAATGACATAGTAATGTTGAACTCTCTCTTAACTTCCTAACCATGCAATTTTTTCTACACTTTAATTATGTTTAAGTTTTGATCTTTAATTTTAAAAAATAATTTTACCTTATAATACTCAAATATGGCCAACTTGAACACTGATCTTTTTTGTTCCAACAATAATTATTATTGCCTCTAATTTTGGATTATAATCTATCTATTTTCTACATGAATAAGAAAACACACACACACACACACATTTGCACCATCATACAATATACATAAAACTATATGTGCATATACATATGTACATATGTATACATCCTATATGCATATGTACATATAAGTAGATATATACCATTTATAACTTTATCATATAATTACATTATAATGAGAAAGCATAATATTACTAAAACATTCCTTCTCGTACCAAATAATAATTGTTCAAATCCTCTAGTTTTTGACATAGTTTATGGTCAAGAGTCTCTATAATTTCATGCATAACTTAAACTTACCCATGGTCTAACAACTAACAAATATTCAATGTACCATCATACCAGTCAATAAATTCAATGTTCACAATGATCACAAACCCAACATAGGTCAAACATAAATTAGGTCAGTTGAGTGATCGTACGATGACTCGTATGAACCTCGAGTCAGATATTTACAAAAGATCTTTGGATTTGCACAAGTACTTTGAACCCACTCCATGAGTTGGGTGAGGTGAACAAGAAAGCTAAAAAGTTGGGGGAAATTGCCATCAAGTTAGATAGAGTAAAAGTGGAAATCAATTCACGCAATATGGATCGTGTGCTGAACTTGCTACATCATCATTAGACTGTCATGTCAAGCTATACAATCCGAGACACTCACAACAATGACTAGAAGTAAGAATGTCAACTAGGGCCCATTAATAAACTTAAGTTCAAAAAATCAAAGTTAAAAACCCATGCATATCGATTTAACCCAAATTTATAAAAAAAGCAAATCATAAATAAGCTCTAAATTTCTTAGAAAATATAAAATCATATGTAATCAAGACTTTGATTAATTGCTAAATTACACGCAAAAAAGACATATAATTTATATACTAATCATTAAAAAAATTGAAAACAAATCCAAAATACAAAAGAAAAATACAGATAATACAACTATTACCATGTAGAGAAAAGGGACATACTCATCCTTATGAGTGGAAGACCGTATGATTAACCCATAGAAATTTATCTACTTGGTCATAAAATCCATTTGTATTTGAACCCTATTAGAGGTATAGAGACCCTAGTGTAGTAGTGTGGGGAGCAGAGCCATTCCACTAAGAAACTGAGTGACTTCAGTAGTCAACATATTGATGATGATGCCAACCCCCCTAGGATGATCCATAGTAATGATTTTTTTAAACTATTCAAGGATAGGTTATACGGCAAGAAAACCGTCAAATTTTAGCCGTGGTGGCACCTTGGCGATTGTGACGTGAAAAGAATATGCATAGAAAATGGAAAGGAAGCATCTACGCGAAGATGTGCTAAATTTGACGGTTTGGTAAGTGTATGACCTATGTTTAGGTAGAATCAATTTTGTCCGTATTTCTAAGGAAAGCAGTGGGGGATAAGTTAGAGCCGTACAAGAATTTGGATTCGACCCCTACTTGTCTGCAAATTGAGTCCCTTTAGGGAGCATAGGCCACTAGCCTACCATATAGCTTTTATTTTTCTTTCTTCAATGCAATTCCTAGTCATATTCAAAGGGAGATAGCCTATAAATCATAATAAAATATTGAATTGTTAATGATCCTAAATTTGTTTAGGTTGTGTGAGAAGATTAGGGAAAAAGATCAAAGTTGTTTTGGTAAGGTTATTTGTTTTTTTTTGTTTTGATTCGTTGTAGATATGATGGTTGTATCTTATGGAGTACGTATGATTTTTAAATTTTTGTGTTCAAGCTTTATATCAAATAGAACTCAATCGCATGTGATATTTGTTTATATGGTCACTGTCTAGTCTTTGCATTCTATATGTTTTACCACTAACAATTGAACTTTTATTTCTAGATAGGTTGGCGCTACTTGTAGCTTTAGGAACTTGTGGTAAAGTAAAACTTTCATTTCTAGATAGGTTGGTGTTTCTTGCACCTTTAGGGACTTCCTTGAGGACATTGGGTTACAAAAATTTCTTAATGGCAATCAAGTATAGATGTATAATTGTTTTGAAGATTTTTTTATTTTTCATTTTTCTCGGGCATCAATTTGTACTAGATATGATGTTTATATCTTATTATAGATTATGTATAATTTCTAAATTCTTGAGCTTAGTCTTTTTATACAATCGCATTCGATAATGTCTATATGGTCACTATTTAGTCCTTGCATTTTATACTTTTTACCACTTGCAATAAAACTTTCATCTCTTGACTAGTTGGTGTTGTTTGTAACTTTAGGCACTTCCTTGAGTATGTTGAGTAAAAAAGACTTGCTTAATGGTGATCATGTCCCAAATGTATTGTTGTTTCAATAGTTAAGGTTATTTGTTTTTGTTTTTGTTTTGATTTGTATTAGATATGATGTTTGTATCTTATTATGGAGTACGTATGATTTCTAAATCTTTGTGCTCGATCTTTATATCAAATCAAACACAACTGCATGTGATATTTGTCTATACGATGCAGGAGCATCAAGCAGGTCAGGGCAATCCTGTATCACCCCCAAAAATAATTCTGCTAGTTTCTTTTCAAAGTTTTTACATTTCTAGATACCCATTTGGGCAAATTAGAGATTCCATCTCTCAAATTTCCCATGTTGCAATTTCGGGTCAACCTGTTATTTTTAGTAAGTTTTTAATTTTAAGGTGAAAGGAGCCAAGAATTGTAGGAAAGCTTGAAAATGGAAAATTAAGCACTTTGGAAAAAGAATCGAGTCAAAATCATTCAAATTTTGAAAGTTATTGAAGTTTTAAGTTTCCAAAAAACTGTTGAAAAATCTTTAGAGTCAGGTTTGAGGCACTAAACGACCTCGTATGACCTCAAAAATGTGGGGACAAACAAAGTTGGTCTCAAGGTTGTAGAGCGCTTAGAGAGCTTTCCAGTGATGTAAATAATTTGTCAATTGGACACTCGGATAAAAAGTTATGCCTCCCAAAAATTGGACCATTTTTCTAGAACTGCCCTATTTTCAAGCCCGGTTCAAATTTGAACTTCAAATCCTCTATTTTGGCGCCCAACTACCTAATTTCAAATTTTAAATTTTGGCTCTAAGCCAAAAAGCAGGTTATTTTGGACCTAGCTTCAGGATGGAAGAGCAATTGTTTTGGAGAAGGCAGAGAGATTTTAGGAAAAGGGGTGGTTTCCAAAACTTCATGTAATTTGTAATTTAATATAGCTGGTGGGTATGTAGTGGATAGTCTATTTTTGTAAGCAAATTTATGTTAAATAGATAATAAAGAAGATGTCTTTCGTTTTGCTCATTTATTCTTTCAGTGTCCTAAGTTTTCTACCCTCATCATTATATGGCTACTTGTAGTCCTTAAATTCTCTACTTTTACCACTTACAAGAAAACTTTCATCTCTAAATAGATTGGTGTTACTTGCACTTTTAGGGACTTTCTTGAGGATGTTAAGTAGCAAATCTTTCTTAATGACGATCAAGTATCGAATGTATTGTTGTTTCAATAGGTTATCTATTATTTATTTTATTTTATTTTGATTTGTACAAGATATGATGTTTGTATCTTATTGTGGAGTATGTGTGATATATAAAAGTTTATGCTTGATTTTTACATCAAATCAGATATAATTGCATGTGATAGTGTCTATATAGTCACTATTTAGTCCTTGCAATCTACACATTTTACAAATTACAACAAATTTTTATCTCTAGGTAGGTTGGTATTGTTTACGTCGTTAGGGACTTCCTTAAGGATGTTGAGTAACAAAAATTTCTTTTAGTGAGGATCAAGTCCCACAAAATATTAGAATGTATCCTTGAGGATGCATATAATGTCTAGTTGAAGAAGTGTATTATCTCTATGCATGTGTGAATACAACTAATGTGATACAATGATAGAGTTATGAGTGTTTCTCATACTTATGACTCTTATTATGACGTTGGCTATGTGTGTAGGTTGTGAATGTTTAGTTTTGTTCGCTCTTCTATTTTATGTTATTTTACTTCTTAAATGAATAATTATGCAACCATTTATGGTCGTTTAGGTGAGGAAAGGATATAGATACAAACTAGAGTAGAAAGACAAGTGTTATAATTAGAAAAAATATTTTTAGAATGTTGGGGACACAACTACAAGTGTGATGGCTTATAGTATGGTTCTATGATAAGGGTTGGAATGATACTAGGGTGTTTAGGGTCATAAAGGTTTAACATGAAGCAGATTATAAGTTAAAGGACAATTCATGTGCTAAATGGTCATGTAGATTATTGTGATGTTTATAATTTAGCAAAGGGACTATGTGTAGGAGCTCAATAAGAGGGAAAATTACCTACTTAGCACTTTCCCCCTCATTTAGCTCCTACTTGAATTTGTGTTTGAACTTTAAAAAATATCTTATGTTAAAGAAAATAGTGATTGTAAATATTAACTTTTATTCAAAAAAGGTACAAAAGATTTTCTTTGTATTGTTTCATATTTATTTACTCAACTAATGTCTTCATATCCAAAAAAATATGTAAGTTCAAATATTAATGTATATTACATTAAAAAAAATCCTTACCTGAAAAAAGTAACACCATAAAAAATCTACATGAGTGTAGGGAATTTTATCACATTTTTTGAAAATGGGATGAAATCATGGAGATGTGATTGAGTTGTCCACAAAAATTCCTAAAAAGTAGGTTGGTAAAAAGAAGAGGTTATGTTGTATGCAATAAACATGAAGTTGGCATTGAGTTCGTCTTCATGAAGGATATGATCCATGATCAATGTGAGTAGTGTAGGACACATGGTGAAATTAATTTAACTAGCATATATAGTGCATGTTTGGTGGAGGTGTCACCTTAACTATTATGTAATCTAGGATTCATGGAAGTGCCACTTCAACTAGAGTGTGTGATGTAAGACCCACGAGGATGTTACTTTAACAATGGTCCATCATGTATGTACATATGCATAAAATTAAGATGTATACCCCCTTGAATTGGTTGCACCATATGATCGATTTGAGGTGAGAAAAGAGAATAGTTTGTTGAAGTGGAATTCTAGATAAATATTTAATTTATTGGCCTAAAAATTGTAGGTGTGTGTTTAACATGTAATCATATAAGCCCAAGTAATAAGGGCAAAAGGTTTTTGTTAGCCTAATTTCACCCCTAGTGTGAGGAAAAGGGTTGTGTAAGATTAATGTTAAAACTTAATTCAAAATGACTTTACATTAAAAAAAATTGAGTTTACTAAATTAATTTATGTGTAAAATGAATTCACTAAAAGACACCATTTCAAGTACACATGAAGGATTGCATTGCTTAAGCATAATAAAAGAGAAATAAAATGAAGTTTTATAAGAAGTAAAAATTCAATAAGTCATTTTAATATATATAGTTTTTAATTTGATCATTGATATTACCATGAAAAGTAGAATTCCATACAAGTTTCAAGGTAATGAAAAACATAGCAAGAAACAAAATTATACATACACTCTTTGTGCCATTTGGCTATGAAAAGAAAACAAAAAAATAAAGAGGTCAAATCAAACATTAAAAATGAAACATATCCATTATTGATATGAGAATAATGACAAGTGAGTGGTTTAATTTGGTGGAGCTTTAGGTTTGTTGATAAGTGGATCAAGGAAAGGAGAGTTTGCCAAAACAATATTGTCATCACAAGGACAACTAGATGTTATGCCATTTTAAATTATTAATTTATTATTTGTAATTGCGAGAGTAAGTTGTTCTTATTTAAAAGACATGGCATGTATTTGTGCATAATGGTAGAATCAACTATGATGATACCCTCATCTATAATATGTTGAATGCATTTTAGTAGAATGACATGACATGTCTT
Source organism: Chamaecyparis obtusa (assembly GCA_027943335.1). NCBI lineage: Eukaryota > Viridiplantae > Streptophyta > Pinopsida > Cupressales > Cupressaceae > Chamaecyparis > Chamaecyparis obtusa. The sequence goes on along the minus strand of BSBK01005235.1, from coordinate 538,044 downwards.
GTTAGTCATAGTATACATGTGAAACAAGAGGTGTGTGACTTGTCTAAGTGCCTTCGTATGACTAAAATGAGGTAATGCACCATGATCATCCTTGATTATAGTAGGAGTTGCAACACTTAATCAAGAGGATCATTTAATTTTGTGAACTTCCTTCCTTCTTGTTTATGCGACGATATAGGAATTTTATTTCGTGGAGAAGTAGGGTGGGGAGGGTTATCATATTCAAGGAGATGGAGTTCTAGTAGCTTTTGTTCAATGTTGACATTTTTCAAGTTAAGTAAACAATGAACCATATGTTTACTTTATCTTCAAAAAATGACCACACAATATTTTTCACAAAATATACTTGGAGATGGTTACTGAGCATTGTCAAGCCCATTTTAACAATAATAAATAAAAATAAAACTTGTAACCATTAGCATGCTCGGTGGGATATTTTTTGCATTGTAAGATAATTTTGCAATTGAATTCTTAGAGTTGATGTTGAATTGAAAGTGATATACATATATTTGAACTAGCTATAAAATAATCTATTAAATTGTGGACTAAGAAATAAAACTAGTTCAAACCACAATCTCTTAGAGTGCTATGAAACAACATGGCCATTATTTTTTTATTGCACATGTGCAAGTTAAAATCAAAGGATGAAATTTCCCTAAACATAACATGATTGATCCTTTCCACCATTATAAATTCCAAAATATAGGTTTCTAACTCTTATAAGAAAATGATGAGGTAGGATCCTAAAAGACTATGGACAATGCAATAATCATTGTGCATAGTAGAGCATGTATGAGAGGGTGATTATTTATGGTGCTTCTATATCTTTTTTTTTAATGTACACAAGCCATCACACAAGTAAACGAATGTGGAGTGAGATGTGATATGTTGGTTAGAAGGTGTGGTAATCGGTGTGGAAAAGTATGGGAGTGGAATTGTGTTTAGAGCAGGTGTATGGATGACATGTAGAGAGAGTATGGAAATATGGTGTTGGGGGAAGACATGTTTTATACGAACTTTAGTTGCTATGAGAATTAACTATGGCCAAGTTAGTGTGAATTTATTACCTCACCCAATGTCATGTTTAAGAAATGACTTATGATGTCGCCATGATCAACACTTTCTACGTGGCCTACCTACAGAACTAAAGGAAGGAGTTTATGTGTGAAGTAAGGTATGACGTGATAAAGATTAAAAATCATGAGAGGTTTAAGGATAATATATTTCCATGACAGGGGATATGAATCTCACCAACACTTTGGGATGACTTACTAAATTTATGAAAATAAGTTCTAAATATATATAGGAGATAAAATACTAGGTTGTCATGAGAGAACAATAATAAATGGGATCAACATTATTGTGGCTAGCTATTACTTGGATGGAGATACCTTGTTATCCAAAGATATATAATGTTCATGGATGTAGTGATTTCTAAGTCACTATGCACATAAATTATCAAGTTCATGAAGAAATATGGTGAGGGCATATAGAATTGAACATAATACATCGACCATGATTTGAGGTTTTGCACACAATATACAAAAAAATGAATCACAATTCCCAAACATGGTACGAGATACACCTAGACATGTAGTGTCATACATTGTATCCCCTTACAATTTCACACTCCTTATTGGGCCCTTGCTTTAGTGTGCCTTCTTCTAGGTCATTTTGAGCCTATTTTAGCCTTACCTCATCCAAATTATTGCCAGTAACTAATGAGGTGATTTGATCCAATGTCTTGGGTTTGTTCACTCTACAACCACCTTTATTTTTCCCTTTTTTGGGTGAGCTATGACACCTAGCACCATAGTACCTCCCAAAGGGTTCCAAATTTGATCATTTTAGATTTTGGTTCCTGCCATTTATGATCTGATCCCAACATTTTGATATGATAATTGGAAGTCAGCCTAAATGTGGAAATAAATTGATAACCCTATATAAGTAACTAATTTATCATTCCCAACCTAAGCACATAGTAGTTTAATTCCATGTTTGTATTCCTTTATTCAAGGGTATATTTGAGTACAAGCAGAATCAAGATACAACAAGATATATTCAAGTTTTATTTCAAGAGTGATTATGTTACTATTTATTCATGTTTGTACATCAACACTTGGAAGGCATATATAAAGATAATTGTATCACCAACATTAGAAATCCTAAGATATCATCATTTTAATTCAACAATTCATTTTAGATTTAACCTCTACCCTACTAGGGGCAAGCTCTCCTTTCTAATTTAAATCATTATTCTAGCAGATGTTAATACCTACCCAGGGTTTGACATAGGTAAGCTCCCATACATCATAATTATTTTTCATTCTTATCTACATAGGTTATAGACCTAAATATAAAAAGTTGTAAATTTGCAAAGAGCATATTGAGACACACACTTCTACATTTTGAACAAGTGAGAACTCTTGGACTATGTCAATTAGCACACTTGAATGACAATTTTTGGCTGAATTTTACAAGGCATGATCTACAAAGCATCATAATTCAAAATTTGAAGATTTAGTTTACAAAAGCATCTCCAATATTAATACTTAATATAATTATTTTTTGGGCTCTACAACTGTACGACTCCTGAGGGTGAGGTGTTACCCGTCTGCAGTCGTACACTGTGCAGACCTCGTGGCGTCCTTGTGTTTTCTTGGTTTTGCATTCTTTTTTGGTGTCATTTGTCATTATTTTCTATCATCCTTGGCTTAGTGTCTGCTTTTTAGTCTCCTCGTGTTGGGTTAGGTTTTAGATTATCATGCCTTTCAAGCCGGGTCCTCTTGGCTCCCAGCCTGGTTCACCCGTGAGTAATTCAGGCTTGATGAAGAATGATGGAAATCTTGAGTTGGGGATGGATATTGATAAGGAGGGTTCAAAGAATGATTATATGGGGTGTCATGAGAATCCAACGACAGAGAAGGATAAAGGTGGAACTAGACCCTCTTACAAAGTGCTCTATGAACAGTCTAGGCCTGAATGTCCATTGTTGGCTGCCTTTAATGGAAGCTTCGACATGAATGAGTGTGTCTCTAGAGGACCCACAATCAAAAAAGATAGATTGGAGGGGTGTGCAGCCGAGGGTGGAGTTGACGAAAACTATCAAGATGGTAAGCCTTCTCCCCATGACTTTAGAACTCTCTCTCTCTTTCTCCTAATGAGGACATGGTTAAGGCTATTAGGAAAGAGCATATGTGTTTGAAAGACATTGCTATTTTCTTTGTTTGTTTAGATAAGGAATCTCTGCCTTCATGCAAATTCTTTGATGACTAGATTGCTACCATATGGAAAAGAAAATTAGGGATTCAAGTAAGTTTTTGCAAAATGATTCAAAAAGGGCTATTTGTTTGTTTTTTTAAACACATGGAATGCATGATAAAGTATTAAAAAATAACTACTGGAATGTGGGTCAGTCATTGTTTAGGGATTTTAAATGGTTGGCCAAAGGTAAGGTTGAACAAGTTGTGGCTCGGTCCACCCTGTAGTGGATTGAAATTAAAAATTTAAAACCATAATTATGGCCTTTTATTTCTCAGATTGTATAACCTCTTGGGTCAGTTTTGCAGATTAAGGATGTTAGATATACCTTACCTCACCTGAATGCTATAATTTTACTTGCCCTTGAGCCTGAGATAGAATTCTCGAATATCATATTGATAGAATTAGAGGAAGAATACTATACTTGGGAAGTCTCTCTATTAGTGAATCTAGGGTCTTACTTTCATTGTAAAAAGAATGTACACACTAAAAAAGAATGTCCGACCCTTAGCATTTTCCAGAACCCTAGTTTTGATAATAATGCCAACCCTAAATCTAAGGAACGTGGCAAGTCAGGGAAAACCAAGAAGAATGATAAGTTTGTAAGTGATTCTTCTAGGGTTGTTGTAGGACGTGATTTCAAGGAGCCCATTAAGGATCCGATTGAAACCATGTCTAAGGTTTCTTTAAAGGAAACTATTGATAATGGGGACTTTGTTAGCCTGAATAATCCTTTGTTTGAAGATGAATTTGATGTGATACTAGCCTCAGGTCTTGGTGTCACCAATACCCTATTCAAGTGTCAGCCAACTTCTAGAATTGAAGAGGTTAATGCTGGGGTTAATGAAAAGTCTTTTCTCCCCCCCAAACCTAATGCCCAACAACTTTCTCTCAACATCATTAATGAAAAGGATGAGAATAGTAGGATGATCTCTAATGGACCTCTAAGTAGAGGTAAGGATCTAACTGGGACTACAAAATCAGTCATTGCTCGAAAGAACACCAGTAACACAACAAATTCAGTGATAGAAGAACTATTTACTGAAGTCACTAATAAAGCATCTAAGAAAAAGAGGAAGATTATTGAGAGATAGTCTCTCTCTAATGATAGTAGAAATTCTGGAAAAGATATCCCAGACTGTTTTAACAAATTATATAATAATGCTAATTCATCCAAATGATGCACATACACAGCTGAAATGTGAGAGGTCTTGAGATTTAAAATAGAAAATATATGGTTAGAAAATGGTGCAATAACCTTAAATTGAAAGACATCATATGCTTGCAAGAAATTAAGATTGTGGGTTTTCAATCATATACCATTCTAAAACTTATATGGGACCAGTCTATAGGGTACTACTATAATCACCTTAGAGGTAAAGGAGGCATTTCTATTCTTGTCAAGTCATAATGGGATGCGAAGGTTATCTCTAATGGGTCCTCCCCTTTTCATAGAGCCCTGTGGGTTATCTTTCAACATAATGACATCTTAATTGGGATTTTTAATATCTACACCCCTAATGACTATAGGGACCATGCAACCTTATGGGAATGGTTGTCTAATGGTCTTCCTAATGCACATTGGATATTTGTTGGGGATTTCAACACGGTGGAGAATAAAGAGGACAAGAATGGGAGGAATGTTCACTGTTGGAAAGGGAATGAACTATTCTTTTGGTCTAACTTCAAGAGGAAATTCAGGATTGCTGACCCTTTAGCCCTTAAGAAAGGATCTTTTTTCTGATATTTGGTTCACATGGTGCAATAACCAATATGTGCATCATAGAGTTTAATGTCATTTGGATAGGATCTATGAGGAAGAGTCCATATTATCTGTTTGAAAACAAGATGGGCATGCCCTTGTTTGTGTCTCTCCTTCTTCTATGTCTGACCACCACCCAATTTATGCCAATATTTGTGTGGACAATAGTACATGTAGTGGTTGTATTAGAAAGAAAAAGGTAAGTTTTAAACTCAATACCTCCATGCTTAGTGATGAGGATAATGATGATGCTATCTAAATGGTAACTAATCTTTATAAACTTTGTAATCAAGGGTTGAGACCTAAAGATATGTGGACTATACTAGTGGAGTCATGGAGGAAATTATATTAGATTATTGGTTAAAAAAGGCTATGGACAGAACTAAGGAGGAACAAATACTTCAAATCAATATCAATATTACTGAGAAAGAACTACAACTTAAGGGTTTTGACTCTCACTTTGAGGAGAGACTAGTTTGGATCAAATGCCAAATTAGGAGCATTCAACAATATAGGATAAAAGGTCAGAAAACCAAAGCTAGGATGAATTGGACGAAGGAAGGTGCCAACGGTGCTAAGTAATTCTTTCATATCATAAGAGCAAAGCATAAAATAGAATTGATTGAGGGTATTCAGATTAGGGATGAGCTATCTAATTATCTGAATTTTATTAAAGAATCCTTTTTCAGTTTTTACAAGGACCTCTTTACAACATAATTTAATGAGGCCAACAAATCCAATCTTGATAAATGCCTCAAAATTATTCCTAAAACTATTTTAAATAATGAGGCTATGAAACTTGAAATGCCTCTATCTCTTGAGGAGATATAGAATGCAATACTCTCTCTAGAAAATGACAAATCGCCTAGCCTTGATGGCCTCCCAACTGAATTTTACAAACATAATCTGGATTGGATTGGTTCTGAACTTTTGGAATTATATGAAGATGATTTCAACCAAGGGTCTTTAGGTGCTAACCTTAATAGAGGGGTTATTAAGCTCTTGCCTAAGGATGGTGATAAGACACAAGTCAAGAACTAGAGACCAATAACGCTATTAAATCTATCGTATAAGATCGTGGCTAAAGTTCTTGCTAGGAGGATAGGAGGTCTTCTTAATTCATTTATATCCCCAACACAAACATGATTCATCAAAGGGAGATTCATTCTGGAAAATTTGATAACAAGTTGGGAAGCAATGCACTAGACTAAGAATGATGGTCAAAATGCAACGATGGTTTTGTTAGACTTTGAGAAAGCCTATGACAGAATTGAATGGCCCTTTGTTATGGGCATGCTACAAGATTTTGGTTTTCCTCCCTACTTTTGTAAATGGATTGGTATTCTTCTTAAAGACTCTTCCATAGTCATTGATGTGAATGGTGAAACTACTTATAATATTACTCTTCAGATATCTATAAGACAAGGATACCCAATTATACTTGCCTAATTTGTAATTGTTGTCAATGCTCTATTTTATACTCTTAGATCACCCCAACTAGGACCTCCAGTTAAAGGTATCACTCTCCCTAATTAGGAGGTTCTTCTTAATGATTAGTTTGGAGATGATATTTCTTTGTTTATTGAGCTAGATGAAAGAAAATTTGATAACATGAATAACATGCTTCAATTCTTATGCTTGGTCTCTGGGGATAAAGTGCCTCCCCACAAATCTTATATCATTGGATTGTCTCCCTCCCCTTTGGAGTGGATTGTGACTAAAGGGTGGTAGTGGTTGGGGCCAAATGATATTGTCAGGTATCTGGGAATTCCATTTTCTATTGAGCCATCCCTCAAGGATATGTGGACATGGATCTTCTCTAAAATTGAAAGGAAATACTTGAAGTGGCAAACACATCTTCTATCATTGGCAGGGAGAGTGCAAGTGGTTCAAAAAGTCTTATCTTCTCATCATATTTATTTCTCCTCTGCATGGATGTTTTCCAACTATCAAACTGATAGGTTGGAAAGGAAAATGAGAGACTTCTTATGGTCTAATGGGGTAGGAAACAAGGAGAGGCACTATGTCAAATGAGAATGGTCCTACTTACATAAGACTAAGGGTGGACTAGGCATTAAAGATCTAAAGGCACATGGTATGGTGCTAGCATCTAAATGGATAACTTAAGCCCTATTAGGTGAGGAACCATGGAAGGTGTTGGTCAAAAATAACATATCTAGATCATGTATTAAAAAAGGTAAAGGATGGTTCAATGTTCCTCTATGTGATAAGATGTTTGGGAATTTGCAGTTATCCATATTTGGCTCTAGTGTTTTTTAGTCCATTTGGAAGGCATGGTCCCAGGATAAAAAAACTTATCCTACCCAGGAGAGCCAGTGGTGGTCCTCCTACATATTCTGTTATGGATAGATAAATCTGGTGGGGAATTGAAGCTAATGGAAAGCCTCTTGCATTAACACAAAGTCTCTCTACTAATAATTGGTACAAATATGGCATCTCTCTTATTAAGGATATTATGGTTGACAATCGACTTGGGTATTGGCAAGAAATATATGATAAATATCATATTCCTAATACTCAAAAAAAACAAACATACTCTATTATTGCTAAAGATGTGGGTAACTTCTTCCCCGGACATACTATAAATACTAACTAGTTCTTATAGTGGATAAAATTGAAAGATGGCACTGAATATAGTAAGGTTTCTAATAATCAGATCTATAATATGCTAAAGGAGGACTGTTCTACCTTTGACAAAGTGAACCATGGCTGGAGGTTGGGTTGCCCAATCTCTAGGTGGCAGTTTATCTTTAACTTTTTCTAGCACTCTCCCTATGAACCAAAAAAATCTTGTTTTAGATGGTTATTACTTTTGAGAAAACTTGTTGTTGGTAACACTCTGCCTCATGGATCAGGTTGTCCTATTTTGTGTGGTGTGTGTTCTTCTCCTGAATCTTTTGAGCATTTTTTTTTATATTATGGTTATGTTCGTGGTGTCTGGTCTATTTTCTTTGGGTCACTCATTGTTTGTAACAATAGACCTAGCCTATCATGGAGTGAAATTTTAGTTGGTTGTGTGGAATCCTTTGATTTAAAAACTAACACTTTTTGGTTTTTTCTAACTTGTGAGATTCTATGGTTTCTTTGGAAGGAACAAAATGGAGAGATTTTTCAAAAGAGGAGATAGCTTACTAAGTTTGGATGTAAAGTCATACATCTTAATATCATGACACATGTTGTTGTTTCTCTAGAAATTTCCAGAGACAAGTTTATGGTGCTGATACGGGAAGGTCAAATCTCGATCCACAAGGAGGACTTAGTTTCATGCCAATACTTTTCTATCCATAAAGATATGCTCAACCAAAGAGAGCTTGATAATTTGAACCATTTCATCAAAGGATTATGCATTGAAGATAGACATACTAATACCAACAAAGTGACTCATGATCAAACAATACCTGGATAGATGGTTAAGGAAGGAAGGCAAGCAATTACCAAATGAATAGAAGGATACCTCTCTCATGCAAATGTTGACCCTCTTTTTTGCTTTAACAAGCTATAGTCGATTGTAGGTTGCTATTTTTGATTCATGTAAAGATATGATGTAAAGTCTAATCTTTTTTGAGAATGTAAAGATATGATGTAATTAGACACTCTTTAAATTCGTGATGTAACCCAAATCATTAAACTATGTTAATACAAAAAAAGCATCTCCAAGTCTATGGTGCTTAGCACACTTGACCAACACTTTTGGCTATAGATTTTAGTGATAGGTTCTTCTATGTATCTCATTTCCAAATATATACTTTTGTATTAGCTTTCTAATCTATTTCTGTTGAATCTTGTCAATTTCCTATCATTTTACCTAGTCATTATGTATTCACATCAACTCATATCAAATACTATAATAGGAAATAATCATACACAACATTCATCTCTCCTTTAGGACTAAAGCTGAATATTGTTGGCCATTTTTTTAATGGAATGAATATTAATTTGGGATTTTAGTTTGTTTCTCTAGGTAAATATCTCATTTCCCACAATGCCATTAGATAATAAAAATATAAAATTGAAGAAATGCCCTAACGTATAGATATATAAAAGTTGGGCTCACCAAAATATACATGTAAATATACATTTAAAATTAAATAACTATTGTTCCTCAAATATTTAATAGAGTTAAGGTCATACATAAAAAATAGAGAGATAAATATCAGAAGATATGTAGTCTATTATGCAATCTAGCTTGTTTTTTTATTCTATTTTAATTATAATCTACACTAGAAAATGGTACTTTTATTAGATCACGAGGTCTATGAAATCCCTAGATTTTGTCCTCATTATTTTCATCAACTAGGTTTTATCCAATTTTGTGTAGTAGTACCCATATGATGATAAGTCTATCCTTACACACAAAATATTGGATGGTTAATGATTCTAAATTAAATAGTTGAAAAAAAAATTAGAGGATAAGGGTGAGAGGATGCATCTTCTGAAAATTGAAGTTATTTTTTGTTTTATTCTAGTTATGATCTATGTGCTATATATGATGCTTATATTTAATCTCTTCATTCCTTGCATCAATTTGAATTGTATTGATGGTTGGTTTGTCCCTTAAGGTGAAATAATGTGTAGACATGATGTAGTTCCATCCTTAACACTTTATTCTTTTCACTACCTACAATAAAATTTCAATAGATAGATAGTATGGTGTTACATACACCTTTGGGGATTTATGTGTAGGAAGATGAATAAAATATCTTCCTTGGTGTCAATTAAGTCTTGAAAATTACTTGAAGAATTAAAATGTATCATTGCGAATGTGTAGAGTGCGTACATGATCTATTGTAGAATCTAAGTATGTGTGCTTAGTTGTTTATCATTGATAGGGCACACTAAAGATAAAGGTAGAGATTGTAGTGAAAAGGTATGCATAGAATTAGGAAAGTCCATTTTAGAATGTTTGGGATGTGACCATGTGTGATTTGTTTAGTGCACAAAATTGTAGTTTGATGATATCTAGGTTGGTTAGATAACAAGCAATTAGTCAAAATTGGGTTGTTTCGGTTTTGAAGGTTGAATTTGAAGGATATTAAGGTTGATTATCATCTCAAATAATCATAATAGATTGTTGAAATGTCCATTGAAATAAATAAGTTAATAATAAGTTTTAAATGAGAGGGAGTCATGAGGTGATCTCTAAATTTGTGTCGCAATTGTATAAAGGAAATGACTAACACAGATACAAATTGTCAACTTTAACCACCTAAAAGTGATATTTAGTTTTTGAATTTTAACATTGTAAACTAATAAAATGTAGAAATGTTTTTGATTAAGGTAAAAACAGGTTTTGAATGGGCCCCGAAACCATATACAATTAGTTTTGTTATATTTTAGTTTATATTTTTTAATTTTTTCAAAAGTTAATTGGATATATTTTTATAAACATAAAAGAAGAATTCTAATTGCTATTTTTTAAAAAAAAAGTGGGGTTGATGGGACATGAAAACAAAGTAAATTTTGTTTTATTTAATATTTTTCCATATAGATGACTTGAAAATCTAGTGTATGATTTTTTTTTTTTTTTTTGATAAATACTTATTTTTAAAACTAAAATTTTGTAGTTTTTTGGGGAATTTTTTTTATCATTTTTTTTACCTTATTGTAGATGATTATTTCCTCTCGACTATCATATGTTTTCAATTTTTATAAAATCAATTTTAACATTTTATTAAATTTATAATCAACCTTGTATTTGATAAGTAAAATTTATTTGCATAATTTTAAAAAAACAAGGGATGAATTAAATTATTAATTCATAAATTTGACGGATTTTAAACTATTATTAAATTAAATCAACCAATGTATTATTATTTGTTGGATTTTGAACTGAGATTTGAAAAAAATATTTTACCGCTAATTGGAGGAATGAAGAATTGAAATGTAATGTTTGCTCAAGTTTTTCCAAGAGAGGGGTTTGGTGGCCATATAGATAGTTTTGAATGAAACCCTCTCTAATGAACTGTTTCACTTAAAACACTCCATATAAATTGAATCTCATTTTAATCTTTTAATTAAAAATATCTATATGCTTCTTAAATGCTAAGAAAACTATTTTGTTCAAAACTATTTAAGACAAAACTATTTTGTTGACCAAAAGTGTGGCACACCTATATACTTTTGCCTCATGTTAAGTGCATACTCTTCATCTCTCTTTCTACAAAGCCCTATAATACCACAATTAGGAGTTGATGTTTTATCTTGTTTTTCTCTATAGTTGAACATAACCATGAGCATAAGTAGGATTGGATATATAAGATTATATTAAGGCTAAAATTAATTAAGGGACTAGAAAAATACAACAAAAAGTAAGAAATAAGGAGTGCATGTGCAGCTACAATAAACTAATAAAGAACAAATTTCAATTAGGGCATGCACTCTAGAGAAAGGACACAAAGATGAATCATGCCTTGCGATGTCCCATAGATCTTGTCATTTTTATATGCATGTCACAAGGTCACTTGATATTGAGAAAAGTAACCCTTCAAGCCTAAAATATTATGGAAGAAAATCTTTTGGTAGACGTTGCTAAACAACAAACATCTTGGAGAGCCAAGCATCTATGATCTTCACAATCCACAAATATTTGGAGAGAGTTGTGTAAATCTATGAAAAGGTAAAATAAGTGGACCCTAATCTCATAGTAAAGAGAACATCCTAAAAAAAATAAAAAATCTTAGTTTCAAACCGACCTCTAAAAATATAACAAATACAAAGTAATTCAAAATTATGAGAAATAATCTCCATGCAAAATTGGTGTAAACAAACTCTAAATTGAGAAAAACAAAAAAATTGGCAAAAAAATCCAAAATAGAAAAAATTACACAATCAAAACCAACCAAATGTATGTCCTCCCATTAAGATTTTTGATGCTTTAATATAGGGTGCAATAAAAATAGAACAACTTAGTGATTCTTAAATTGTTAGATATGTTGAATATAGGGAATAAATTTATAATAATGTTCATAGACTTCTAAAGATAGGTATTTTTAAAAATAAATCTTCTATTAAGACATTTGATGCTTTAGTGTGAGGTGGAATGGAAATGGAACATGTAGACCATGTCCACAATGATCAAAGTTGTAGACTATGTCCATAATTATCGGCTTCCTCGATATTGGATCATTCCTCTTCACTATGGTTCCCTCCCATGCACATCATCTTCCATCATGGTCTCGACTGCCAGCTTCTAAGCATTCACTGCAGGCTAGCTCGGTTGTCGCTACGTGTCAACACCACACATTCCCCACCCAACTCCAACAAGGGAGACCCTAAAATGCTTGTCATTATGACATGTGCCCCAATAGAAATTGTGTCATTTGAATGATAAAGTGGGGCCCACTTTCTTGTGTGCTAATTGCCACCTGTTCATTTCAAGGGAATCCCAACAAAATCTTTACCTAATCAAGAAATTGTTGCCACACAAAAATGCAAAGGGATAAAATAAGGAAAAGAAAATGACCCCTATCCCGCTGATGGAAAAAAGGCTAAAACAAAGACAACTGGCACCCAATAGCTTAGGGACTAATGATAAAAAAATTTGCATGAGAAGACATTAGTAGGTTAACCCCGAAATTGTGGACGACATGATTTTGCATGGCCTCTGGGGAAGCTATTTATAAAAACCCCAAAGTTTGGTTTGTAAAATATATAGATGTGTGCAATAAAATGTGAGTGATAAGAATGAATAAATATAATCTACACTATTAAATGCAAATACTCAAGATTAGGAGATAAAAAGGAAACTAAGCTAATAAAAGAGAAAACAAGGATAACAAACTCTCAAGCTTCCTTTGCTGAAGATTTTCCTTTGGTTGAACTTGATTTGATGTGTGCTCACTTGATTTCTTCTTCAAAGGTGCTCAATATGGTTCCATGATTATGCAATGATGATAGTTATGGATGTGAGATGATAATGAGATTATGGATTTGACAATGTAATATGGATGAACTAGGCTAGAATGAATGTAAATGATGCAATTATGGGTGCTAAGATGGGTAGACAATTTGGCATTATGTAATTACTATGCATGAAATTAGATGAATTATGAAGGAAATGGGAGATTTTAAATAGAATCTGAGTGCAAGATAAGGGGTTTCCAAAATGCAACACTTGTCACCATAAAGGACATGTGGAATTTCTAAGAATGACATGTGGAGGGGAGGCAAAGTGTCCATTTTTTAGGAATGCCACAAAATAGAAGTCATTTTCCTATTTAATTAAATTAGGAATGTGCTCATATTTGGATAGGGCTGGGGGTTAGATGTCCAAGTTAAAGGCATAAGGTTGGTTGTGATCAAGGATTATTTAGTGGGCTAGGTTGGAGGGTTAGGCTAGGGGTGTGGTTAAAGTTAGGAGACATGCGACCAAATTGAATTAATTATTTAAATTAATACATTTTGGAGCAAAGAGGAAGATGATGAAATGAATTAAATAACCCAAATTATTTAATTTATTTTATTTAATAGAGGAATTCCAGAAATTAATTAATTAAATGGTTATAGTTTTCCATTAATTAATTACTAAGTGTATAACTTAATTAATTAGATTAATTTAGCTAAGGGATAACATTAATTAATTAAATAATACATAATTATTTATCAATACACGCAACTAGGCTAACTAAATTCAATTGATGTAATTAATCAAATTTAGGTGTCTACAATAGATATACAAATAAATAGTTCAATCCATAAGATTAAATTTTTACATGATTCATGAGTCTTTTTTTGGCCTTTGAGCCATCATTTTTCATGTTGGGATGTATTATGTAACACTTGTAATCCATAGCTTGATTTCCAACCTTATCATGTTCACTCTTAATAAAATGTAAAGATTAATCTTGTGTTGCCTTTTTTCTTTTGTTAATCAAGTTGTTATGTATTGATTTCATTTATATTAAGTCCAGTTTATTATGTTGGTCTCTTTGTCTTCCACTTGTCCTAAGAATAAGTGAATCATGTAGTTATGTTTCTTTTTCATTTTTCTCTAATATGGATGATGAATCATCCCAATTATAGTTCATATCTTTGAATGGAAATCTAGCTAGGTATGGGATCTTGAATCTGAATTCTATAGGAGTTATTCTATCTAGAAAATAATGGAACTCTTGAGTGTCTCTTCTCTGGATTGCAATCAAGGATATCCTTCTTAGACTACATGTCCAATTTCTGGGAGAACCTCTAATTTGTAGAGGTATTTTTTCTTTTATTAAAACCCTTACTCCTACATTGTATCCATCCTAGAAGGCAATGTATCTTTGAATCAAAAGGTTTTGAAGTTTTTTAAAATTTTAGTAATGGATTTGTAAAGTGTTGTAAAAGATTTAGCAGATTGATCCCCTAGTTTAGCTTTCATTTTAAGAGTTGTTCCTTCTCCCCCTTTTTCCCTCGTAGGAATAAAGAGCCAACTTCTAAAATCCTAAAGGTCACTTTGTAGGGTTCACTAAGTCCCACTCTTGCAAAGCTTATTGACAACCCTTACTTAGGTGTGAGGTTTTTAGGGATCAACAATATTTTTTGCCATGCCCAATGGGACCCTGTTGTAACTCACTACCATATAGTTAGTGTGATCTTTGACTTTTAGCTTGAAGATATTTCTTATACCACATTGTGTTGTTGTAACTAAATATGAGGTGATTTTTTGAACCTCGTGAAGCAACACTACTATCATCACTCCATCACAACACATTTCTATTGGAGGCATGAAGATTCTTTACAAAAAGCAAGACCCTTCCCCATGTACTATTCCCCTATTTCTCTTGTTCCCAAAATAGTGAGTCCTAATGGAGGAGATTTTTTAAGACATACCTATGATTTCCAATAAGTGGTGGAAAGCATAGAAAAAAAAGCCAATGGTTAGGTTACCTAGACTTAGGTAGTGATCAGGCTCACATCAGGTACAAGGCTAGAAAAGATGATTGGTCAACATCTTTCCTCAAGTTAGTGCTCCTATTTGTGAAGAAACAAAATGCATGCTATGCTTGGAGGACCTTTGTCCACCTCATATTCTTCTCCTCGAGACTCTTGCTTTAAAAGAGTGGCCCAATGATCTTAAAAAAGGACTCGTCGTATGAGGATGAGAGAGAAGACCCAACGCGCTTATCACATGAGGTTCCTAATCTAATGTATGACTGTTTGCAAAGAGATAAAGATAAATAAGTCACGATCCTTGTGGAAGGAAAGATTTCAGCCATCTTCATCCCTCAAATAGTGGGGAGGATCATCAACCATACACTATGTTCGAACTAAGAGATGAGGTTGTGAAACCTAGCACACAAAGAAGTTGAATAACCAACCCCAATGGTGTACACATGAAGGAGTCTCAACCTAAAAATAAACAACTAGAAATGGACCATAGTCCAAGACATATAGCTCCTATAAAAGGGAAAAACATGGTTGAGGAAAGCACCACCTATTTCTAGGACAAGTTGGAGATTTTCTTCTTGTCACTTGAAGTGGGACCACTAGAAAAAGCCTTAGTTCATGAAGAAGAGACTTCTCCAAAGCCCTCAAACCCTACCCCCACCAACACACCGAATGAGACACCATGTTTGAGCCTCGACAATGAACATCCATTGTTGACTCAAGGTTGATCAATTAGGTATTTATTAGATCCCTTAGCTCATTATCTCTCACACATCATGTCCACATTAGGGCATGAGGTTGGTACATCAACGAGTCAACTATATTCCCCACCATTAGGAAATAACCCCACCATGTGTATTTATGTAATGTTTCCTAATGTGTTGAAAACAAAAGGGTATGCCCACCCACCTCCCCTATTCCCACACCAAAATGCAAGGCAAGATGTTGTACAAAAGAAATTAGGTAACTTGGGGAGCTACTTCACAAATCCAATTAATGGGTTCCCTTAAGGTGATGTGTAGCTGGTTAGGTTAGAGTAGGTAGGATATTTTTATTTCCATAAAGTGCTACAACAAATAATCCCCTCCATGTTTTCAGGTTTGAAAGAGATGATGAACAAAAAGAATCATTTAATAGCCTATGTTATCATGCAAAAGGAGATATTCAGAAGATGACATCAATTGTAATAGTGTTTGTGCATTGTCAACAACCAAAGTACAATGTTAAGGGTTAACGATGTTAAGGCTTAAGTCAATTACACTAATTTACTAACCTTCTTAGAGATATTTATACTCCAAAACAACATTGGTTACTATATACAACATAGTTTTTCCATCTCTGCTATAATTTTAATAATTTTTCTCAAAATAATTAAATAATTTTCTCATGTGATATATGAGCAAGCTCATGTTTGGAATTTTTAAAATTTTAAGAGAATGCTTCTCTATATTAGCACAAAATCTTTATAAAAAGTTAATTAAAATCGAAACAAAGAAAATACACTTGTAACATACAATGCATCACACACGATATATATATGTTTCATTTAAGCACTTTGTACAAGTATATATATTGTTAGAGTCTTTTCAAAAAAAAGAAAAGAGGAAAAATATTTTAGAAAAGGAGTTAGTATTTTTTGTGTTTTCATTGTAGGGTTAAGAAGTCGTATTACTTGGAGAATTGGTTGGAGATTCATCTACATGGTTGTCTCCTCCCTTCTCATCTATATGCAAAAACTCCCCTTCCTCTAGCTCGTTGTTGTATAAAGTGTCTCAACCTTGCTCAAAGATCACCCATGCGCAAGACTCATGAAGCCAACCTTGCTCAATGTTAGCAGTATTGTACACCAACCGCTTCAAAAACATTAAAGCATGGCCTACCTACTCCTAGTGCATGAAAATTGTCATTGTCTAAAAAATTAGACACAGAAAAAAACCAAGGCACCACCATGTCCTTCGCAAGGTAAGCCCACAAGTCAGTAACTAGTGAAAGCTTAGTTCTTAGCTAAGCCACCCTTAGGATCTCATCTAAGCCTTCAATGTCGTCATTCCCAAATGACTCTCTAGTTGATTGGTTTATTACGCCCTATGACTCACATAGGTCTAATAGGAAGCCTACAAATCGCTACACAATATCTATGTTCGCCTTATACCTATCCTTATTGTTCAAGAAGTTCTCCCCTTAGACCCACTTTACAACTACTAGGACCAACTCATCATCTAAATTTATCAGACGTGTCAACCATGTATCAATCACACAAACTAACAAGTAGTTTTGGGCCTTTGTTGTTGCGAGCCTTATCAACATATCCATGGCTAGCTAGCTAAACCTAAACTACTAAGCACATTGATGGCAAATACCCCACATAAAATACCTCTTTTGGAATGATTTTCTAAGAGTAATAATCTCTTTTAATATCC
The DNA here is from genome assembly GCA_027943335.1 of Chamaecyparis obtusa. Lineage (NCBI taxonomy): Eukaryota > Viridiplantae > Streptophyta > Pinopsida > Cupressales > Cupressaceae > Chamaecyparis > Chamaecyparis obtusa. Next base: position 520,713 of record BSBK01005235.1, on the reverse strand, counting down.
ATCCAAGGGTTGTTCGCACACACAAGCATTTAACCTTGATGGCAAGTCATCATGTGAAGTGACAACTGTCAGTTTAATCCTATTTAGTAAATTGGTGGATTTAATGCATTTCCTCCTCTTTTCTAAACTAGGTGTACATCTTTTGTCACTCTTTATTTAATATGAAACAATGGTTCTTTTCAATTGTCCATTAAGAGTCAGTGGCTTTGGTTTTAGGTGCCCATTTCTTGTTGGTTGCAATCAACCTACTCACATTACCCTTGAATATCCTTTCTACAAATGCCCAACCTTCTTTTGATGAAAGGTTTACTCTTTGTACTAGGATTACCTGTGAAATTAATTACATTTGTATTTTTTGATGGTAGGAGATATTGGACAACAATACCCAACCTATACTAGAATTGTCCTTTTTAACAAGCTTGATGATGAGATCCGATTTAAGACATCAAAATGCACATTGATGAAGCTCATGCCCAATAAATAAAGCACTAATCAAAACAAAAATCTAGAGTTTTTGGGGTTCAACCTTGCAAGCAAGGTTCCCCTGCAAGTCACCAAGTTGTAGATTACATCCATAATGGTTGAATTTATAGACTACATCGACAACGAATGGCTTCCCCAACCTTGGATCATTCCTCTTGACCACAGTTCTCTCTCATTCACACTATCTGTAATGCCCTGCTAGAGAACCCAAGATAAATTAACCTAAACATGCTACTAAGTTTACAAAATAATTTTTTTTCTTAAGAGTTTACACAACAACAATGTTCAACAATGTGGAAGCAATACAATATAATTAGTTGACTCAAACATAGATTACAAATCTCAAGGGTTCCATGACGTAGATTACATAAATATTAATTAAACCGCTTAATGTAAATAAGTACATTCATTATATACATGAAATCTAGATACAACCGATACCACAAGGTATCCATAATGAAAGACATCCTCTGCACATTTCGTAGGGTATGTAGTAATAATCCAATATAAAGTACAACATGATATCTCCAAAATAACTAATACAATGATACTAGAACATAATATAAGGAAGATAAGAATCAATCTCCAACAACGATGAGCAAGAAGGTTCAACTGCTATAGGGATCATCCAACACTGGTACATGAACATCAGAATCTCAAATGGTAAAAGAATCACTACTACCCGACCTTGTGGAACATAAATGGTCCACTCCCATGGTGTTGAGGAGATAACAACAGACCCCACTCGAATTTCAAATACCAAAAAATCAAACACAGTGCAAACTAAGAAAGGGATCCTAAAAAATCTCTAACTCAAAAGGTACAATAGGATAACAAAGGTAAAACATAATCAACTAGAGGCAACCAATACATGTAGGAAATCTAAGATGCATATGGGGAAGTGTCATCACAAGATCCAACTCTAGAGTTATCCTGACACTCTCTCAAGACCTCGACGCCCTAGTGACTCTACGTGGTATTGGTAATCCTCTCATGCAGATGAGGCACCAACTATGCTATATCCAAGTCAACGCATGCATAAAACATCATCTCACAAACCATCCTAGCCTGTACTAGCGCTCAAGGCATGATCGATGAACACATACATCTTATTAATGTTTCTATCCTATTAGATTTTATTACGTTATCACTTTATTAAGTCACTTGCAATAAGTTATCTTGGCAGCCACTTGTGGGCCCCGACGCCTACTGCAAGCCACTCCCCACCTATACACTTAGTTAACCTACCTAAGCTCACAAATGAGATAATAATAGAATGATAACAATAATCCTCAAAACAGTCCCATAATATAACAAGAACACACTGGTTCTCACATAACCACAATAACATAACAACACTCTCAAAGTGTTCTTAAAATCATAAGCTTCAATAAAACAAGGTTGGCAATAGAGATTGAGACCATATTTCCCCATGTGAAATATGTAACCCAAACATTGCCATACATGACAACCTTCATACCACATGATAAAATTACAAAGTGACCACATATCATATAAAATATTAATTCAAAATTAAGATTAAAATAACAATTACAAAAAGTAACTCGTGCATTCCAAAAATACCCCTGAGCATTTGGTATACAATTTCTAAAAGAAAACGTAGTTCCCCAATTATAATCAATCAAAGTCTCAATACATGTAAAAGTACCCAAAACCAATTTATAAATTCCAGTTGACTAAAGTAATCATCTTGTTGACTAAAGTCCATTTGACTACAAAAACGTTCATATAAATGTCTCATACATAACTATCTATTTAAAATAAAATCTCACACATATATACTTTTTAAATAAGTATTTAATTAAAATCTCCATGCATATCAAAACACCATGTATTTAATAATAAAATAATATTATTAATTTTCTAAATATAAATATAAATGAAAACATTAATATTAAAACTTGCATGTAAAACAAATCAATTAATATTTATTTATTTATTAATTAATTTGTTTTTTCAAAATAAATAAATAACAACAACAATAATAATAATAATATTTTTTAAATTTTTTTTAAAATCCAAAAATTAATAAATACCAATAAATTTTTTTATTTTATTTTATAATAAATTTTTAAATTCGAAAATTAATAAATAATAATAATAATTTTCATTTTTAAATTTTTTTTAAAATTTGAAAATTAACAAATAATAATAATAATAATTTTTTTCCATGTGATTTTAATTTCAAGGGTTTTATGAAAATTTCTAATCAACCCTAACTGAATCAATCTACAAATTTTCTTATTGTTTTTAAACCAAATTTTCCAGGGTTTACACAAAACATCTAAAATGAAAATTTTCCTTAAATCCAAGTTAACTAATAATCAAAATATGATTTTCTAAGACCAAAACATATAGAATTTTGCTAAGAACAACCTAGGGTTTCAACAAGCATAATTTTCTAAAATTTTAATTCATAAAATATTCTAGATCGAAGTTTCTCTAAAATTTTCCACACAAAGTTATAATAACCAAATCAAACCAAATAATGGAAATTCAAGTAATAACAGAATCAAACATTCAACAAGTATTCCAAACGCAATGTAGATAATCTTTTCGAAAGGAAACTAACATGGGTTCTTCAAACCCTACCTGGAAATCCATGAGAAGATCTAAAACAAAAATGGCCAAATTGAAGACTCGAAGATTTCAAACTACCCTAAGCTTTGAAAATGATCCTTCAAACAATCCAAACATTTTTTCTCCCAAAACCTAGCCTCCTCCAAACCTGTGTTGTGGGTAATGACCAAAAAAATTCCTAATAATGAAAATCCCCCCAAACAGAACTCAACATGCAACTCCTAATAAAAAAGAACCCAACATGCAACTCCTAATCAGAAAAAGAACTCAACGTGGAACTCCTAATCAAAAAATAGAACTCAACTCACTAACCTTATTTTTATCAAATTATGTTGCACGATTAATTATAATTTTAATAATAAAATATGCACTTTTCAATTATCAACTCTTAACTCAACTTTAAACTTAAATTTTTAATTCAATTTTATTAAACTGAATGTGCAACTTTATTTGCATATTAATAATTTATTAACAATTATTATTTTTCAACATAATAATAATTATGAAAATGATAATTAAATACCAATTCATTAATTATGTTTTTAATTTCAACTTTAGATTTAATAATTAATTTAATCTTTTAAGTCTACAATTAGACTTTTTAAATTAAGTCTTTTTAATTAAATAATATATTTAATTACTTATCATTAATTAAATATCCTCATATTAATATTTTTATATTTAATTAGATTTATTTATCTATTCACATAATCAAACCTTTAAATAACATAAAATCATACTAACCACATAACATGATAACATAAGAAATAACTGACTAAACCAAACACACCAAATTCATATTGAGGAAAAGGGTTCACAAATTCACGTCACCTTGAGGAATTCAAATAATAAACTCAATCAGAAACTTGTCCCTTAAGTTACGACAATAATGGCTTGGGTTGGGATTGGACCTGTATGTTATCTCCCCTCTCTTACCATTTGAGATGTTGCGATATGGCACACTCATCCTGACAATTTAGAGAAGTCGATGCTCAGTACCTGAAATCTTGCATAAAAGATGAGCATGTACATACAAATATAAATATATAACAGACAATGGCGGGGAGCGATTGATCGTGTGGACCTCGCAAGCAAGTAACTACGACTCTGTCCCTCAACCACATCAAGCACATCAAGCACATCAAATAGAAAAGTAAAACATACACGCTAACCATATACATGCAAGTAAGGGGTCAACAAAACCATAAATATAAATAACATCAAATCTATCTGAGGATCTAATACACACATGAAAAGTGGACTAAAGAGTATGACCAATTAAATTGAAAAGTACACTTGGTATCTGTTAGAGTAAAGTATTAATTATGTTAATTAATATTTACTCCCTTCTTAAGATGTCAACTCTTTTGCTTTAGTTGTTTATATTTAAACACACATGCACGAGTTGTCTTAAACTCATGCACTAGTTTTAAATATAAACTTGCATGTATTAGTCATGTAATAGTTAAACTAATTATTACATGCACTAGGGTTTGCCTTTCAAGACTTTTGATCTCCTTTATAAGGATGATCCATTGTACATTTAATTCATTCATTGTTTGAGGATATTTTGTTCTTCATATTTTTGAGTCAAACCCTTGCCCTCTTCTTGTCTCTACTTCCTTGTAACAGGTTTTTTGTATGCAGGTGATCTTCAAGTTTTGTGGATTTGTATTGCTCAAATCCTACAGTATCAGAGCTCATGTTTCTACACTGGGAACTTTGGGAATTTTGTACGCCCATTAGGTGACTTGTAGTTGAAAACTTGAAACGAAACATAGGCACATAACTATTTTGTATTTGTAAACCACTGTATATTATAACTTGCTTATAACTTTTTGATGCATCTCACCTTAGCGACTGTCTATTGTGTTTGGGTACATTCTCTAATGCATCTAGGTTGTTGTATTATTGGGTGCCATGAAGTGGTTATTCCCTTGAGTGTGGTTGGCACCAATCACTTTGTTATGTGAGATATTTTATGAATTATTTTGGTTATTGATGAATCATTCATGCTGTGTATGGGATAGCATTGAATTTTTGAACTTTCTTATGCGTGGACTTGTCACCCGGCTTTCTTTTCACTACCTATTTTGTGGCACTAGTCACACTTGATTTACTATTTGAAATCATCATGACGTTCCATCACAATCTCGATCACCACCTTCTAAGAATTCACTGTAGGCTAGCTTAGTCGTTGCCACATGTCAACACCATGCGTTTCCCACCCAAATCCAACAAGGGAGTCCCTAAAATGCTCGTTGTTATGACATGTGCCCAATTCAAAATTGCATCATTTGAACGATAAAGTGGGGCCCATTTTCTTGTGTGCCAATTGCCACCTATTCACTTTAAAGGGAATCTCAATGAAATCTTTTCCTAATGAGGAAAACACTACCTCGTGAAAAAAATGGATAAAACAAGGAAAAGAAAATGACCCCTAGCCACACGATGACAAAAAGGCTAAAAGAAAGACAACTTGCATCTAGTAGCTTTAAGGACTAATGATGAAAATCTCTGCATGAAAAGACATTGGCAGGTCCACGCCAAAATGGTGGACGACATGATTTTTGCATGGCCTCTAGGGAAGTTGTCTATAAAACTCCCAAATTTTATCTTGTAAAATATATAGATATATAGATAGACATATCAGTCCATAAGATTAAGTTCTTAAATTATTGATGAGTCTTTTTTTCTAGCCTTCGAGCCATGGTTTGACATGCTAAGATGTATTATGTAATATTTGTAATTTGCAACTTGATTTCCAACCTTAGCATGTTTGCTCTTAATAAAATGTGGAGACTGTGCCTATGTTTTCTTTCTTCTTTTGTTAATTAGGGTGTTCTGGGCTGATTTCATTTATATCACGTGTAGTTTATTTATGTTGGTCTCTTTGTCTTCCACCTATCTCGAAAATAACTGAATCATGCAATTATCTTGCTCTTTCATTTTTCTCTAATATGAATGATGAATTGTGTCAATTATAGTTTATATATTTGAATGACAAGCTAATCGAGTGTCGGCTCTTGCATCCGACCTCTGGAGGAGCTATTTTTGTTTGGAAAACAAGGAAAAACATGAGTGTCTCTTTTCTAGATTCCATTCAGAGATAGTCTTCTTACACTGTGTCCATTTTTTGGGAGAACCTCACTTCATAGAGGCATTTTTGCTTTTATTTGGCTCCTTGCTTCCACATTATATCCATCCCTAAAGGCAGTGATCTCTGAATTGAAAGGTTTCAAAGTCTTGTAAAAGTTTAGTCATGGATTTGTAAAGTGTTGCAAAAGATTTGGTAGATCACCCCCTAGTTTAGCTTTTGTTTTGAGAGTTGTTCCTTTTCCCTCTTTTTTTTCCTCTATAGGAACAAAGAGCTGACTTCTAAATTCCTATAGGTCGCTTTGTAGGGCGCACTAGGCCCCACTCCCGCAAAGCTTCTTAATTGTCCTTATTTAGGCACGAGCCTCTTAGAGATCTACAAAACAACTTAGTGATACTCAATTTATTAAATGTGTTGAATCCAAGGAATAAATATATAGTAAAATCTCCAGATAACTAAAACTTAGGTATTATTAAAATTAATTTATAATATAAATATCAAGATCTAACACGAAATTATATATTTGTCATTGGGACATTTGGTACTTTAGTTTAAGGTGGAATGGAAATAGAACAACTTAATGATATTCGAATTGTTAGATATGTTTAATCTAAAGAATAAATATATAATCGCAGATTTCTAAAACCTAGGTATTTTCAAAATAAATTTAAAATTTGAATTTGAATTTGATATATCTACCTAGATTTGACATTAAAGAACAAATATATCTATATTTTAAAACTTAGATATTTTTAAAATAAATTTAGAACATGAATTGATATATTAACTAAGATTTAACATTAAAGTATTTCTAAAACTTGGGTTTTTAAAAAATAAATGTAGAGTATGAATTGATACATCAACTCAGATTTGACATTAAAGTAATATCAGTCACTAATAAGTAAAACATTTGATACTTCAATGTTAGGTAGAATAGGAATGGAACAACCGAATGATATTCAGATATATTGAGTAGAAGGAATAAATATATAATAACTGCAGGCTGCCTCAGGTATGTTTGAAAATAAATATAAAATATGAGTGGATGTATCTACACAGACCTAACATTAAAGTTATATATTAAGAGCAGAGTGGCAGGCTACAGATGTATCCGCATTGAAAATTTAGGTAAAGATTAAATATTTGCAACGACAAGAATACGAAAATGGACGTGTTCATGCAGAGCTGCCATCCCTGCAAAAGGGGAAAACAAAAACAAAAACAAAAACAGGAAGGAATAGAAAAGAGGAGCAATAGAATAGAGATCCACGTGAAAACCAGATGATATGATAGAAAAAAAGAAAAGATGGCGACATGAATGGCCTTTCGAGGGTGCAAATCCCGAATGCGTAGGCATACAGACAAATCCTATTATTAAATTGCAGAAGGTTTCTTGTTCCACAACAAACCCAGAAAAATTTAAAGTAGAAAATCCTGTTGCCGGGGACAATCCAGGCTAGCGTTCAATTACCCAGTAAAATAGAAATAAAATATACTGCCAGCCGTTTTTCTCCCCAAGATTTTTAATTGGGGAAAAGAAAATCAAGAGAGGAAATCATTCCAATCGGCGAATATTCACCCAGAATCCTTATCTACAGTCCACGAAACTCATTCTCGATGAGAAATTTGGAAAAGAAAGAATTGACGGTGATTGAAACCCGGCGTAATGCCAGCCTGGCAGGCCGGCCGTGAAATGGCGCTGTAAAAAATGCAGAAAACCTAGCCCTACCAACCCGCCCAACAAAATTCCCGTCAGCTGACAGAAGGAAATAGGATTGATTAGTTTCTAAACAAAGTCAAGGGGGAGAAAGCAAGGGCGGTATATACTAAAAACGGCGGAAAAATTACGTCATAGATTTTAATCCGGAGGGTAAAGAGAGGTGAAAGCGACGGGCGGGGTCTCCGAATCTTGAGACGGCAAAATATCCCAAGGACTGAGAGAGGCACACCGGATTGACACCCTTTTTGGGCCCCTGAAAACTGTTTGCACTGTAGTGCTGGTGGAGTCTCCAATGAAGGCACTTTTGGGGGCTTTTATTGGGGTTTTTCCCTTTCTTTTACCTTTGGGCCTGCGTTTCTCTCGCGCCTGAATGCGTGATCCGTCGCCCCCTTGAACATCGTTAGCACAGATTTGGCCCCTAAAACCTTTGGTCTCTTTATTTTTATTGGTATTGGTAGTCAGTCGTATTTGAATGAGATTTTGAGAGGGAGGTGGGCCTGTAGTTATGATGAACTTGTGATAGGGATGTAGAGCATTATATGTACAGGGAAAAGCATTCTTAAGCATTATCCTCTCTTTTTGATTCATAGTATTAATACAAAATGTCAGTTTTGGTTATGGGTTATGAGTAAATCGTGTCTATACTTGAACACAGATGTCAGTCGTCTGTAAAAAAGTAGCACCCGTATCAGCTTCTTGCTTGGCTAGTGAAGAAAACTGCATCAAACGATATTTCTGTAAAAACTAGTAATACCCATTTCAGCTTCCATTGTTGGGCCAGTGATTAGTTGAGCAGAGCAGTCATAGCCTGTGGGATCATCAAAATTTACTCAGGACTTGTTTCCTTTTTTGGGTTTTGGATTTGGTTCCAACAATCGATTTTCAATTTGTGGGTGCTCATAACATGCCAACTTGCGCTTCATGGTACTAACTGCTAATGTTTTTTTTGATATTGAGGTGATTTGGATTTAGAGTAGGAGTATTGGTTTGTAGTGAATGCAGAGGTTTGGAGGTTGTAGCAGTGTATTGAGATGGTGGATGAGCCGTTGGAGTTGGTGCTATCATCATCATCTCACCCAGAAGAGGAGGTAGCAGCAGTGACCACACCAGTGGCGAGTGAAGTGCTGATTGGTGGGTCCAAAGAGGAGGAAGACAACACTATTGTGGCCACTGCTGATCCTATGAATCAGCAGCATAAGAAGTTCAGGTTTAAATCTAAGGAGCTACAGCAATCCTATTGGGATCGGTGAGTACCGTTTTAAACTCATTGCATTTTGAAATCCTGCTCAGAAAAATGCTACCATGGTCCGGTCCTAGCTGCGGGTAAACTTACTTTTTTGCTTTGTCATGGTGTCTTTTCTGTACCAAGTCTAGTGCGGTTACTAACCACATTGTACATTTGCGTGCTCCACTTTGCTCCACTTGTCTATTCCGACTCTTTTGTTCTTGAGCAAGAAGAGAAAGCTCCGTTGTTCACTGATCTTTTCAGTAACATCATGCCTTAGTCATAGAAGTACCGTAATTAAGCATAAAGTACCCCGTTTTCTTTCGGTCACATGGGAAATGCTGACTGTGATGGATTGCTGGCCCTGAAGCCCTTGTAAGTCATAAATCCAACCCACCATAGCAGGCAGAAGTTTGAGTCAAGATTCCACTTTTATTCATGTGGAATATGATTTTTAATTTCAATTTAGAGCTGGATACATAGATCGGATTCCAAAAGTTATAGCAACCGTACCATGTCACAATGTGCGAGTTTTTAATTTTTGGTTTATGTTTTTCCTATTATTGGGGTTTAGAGGGTGTTTTTTGGGGTCTCTGCCGGTGAAACTTGGTAATTTCAATTTGAAGATTGCTGATTTCTCAGTCATGACATGCTTACCGAGTACGAGTAGATTTATTATTAATTCAATTGTGGTTGACATCAATAAGAGGCTTAAAATACAGATGCCTGTAGGTCCAGTGAGGAGATGGATGTCACCAGAGCTCTACGAATAGGTAGGCGCTACTCAGGATCAATGCAATCAGAAGAGTCGGTCTTGGATCGTGAGCATACATTTGTCACCGGCAGTCGACATCCACGCCCAGACTGCCCCCCTCTTCAGGCATCTGCATCAGCCGGACAACATTCAGAAAGCAGAGCTTACTTCCTCTGGCCGGCATCAAACCGGCTTAACGGTACTGCTGAGGAGAGGGCAGCTTATTTTGGCGGTGTCCAGAAAGAGGTGGATTCAGATACACTGGAGCGTTTACCGAGTGGACAACAAGCTACTACATTGCTGGATTTGATGACAATAAGAGCGTTCCATAGCAAAATACTGCGCCGCTACAGTCTCGGAACTGCTATTGGCTTTCGCATTAGAGAAGGTGTGCTGACCAACATACCTGCTATACTCGTGTTTGTAGCTCGAAAGGTCCATAAGCAGTGGCTTCTTGACATCCAAAGACTGCCTTCTGCCCTCGAGGTATGAACCGTAGATACCTCTGTGTCACTATGCATTAGTTCTTTAAGTGCAGAGTATCCCATTTTTGAAAAGATTTAATACGTGTCTTGATTATTTTATTTCTTTGTTATTTCACACTTTTAGTTTTTCAAGTGCAAAGCATCCTAATGTTGAAAATTATAGTGATATTTAACATTTAATGTTTTTGCTTACCTGTTACGTTTTTCCTGTGTATCTGTGGAGGACAACTTTTGAAAATTTATAAAGATGTCAATCTGGAAGACATTAAATTGTTCTCCTATTATGCTACTTCAACACAGTCAATCTCTGCTACAGTACTATTTTGAAAGAAAATCCTTCGGTTGCTGGGTTCAATTCATCTTTAATTAATGACTGCCTGTTGGATAGAGTTTTGGAAGGCTTTTATAGGTAATGGTTCTGAAGATATTTTGCCCTTGAATTTTTTTGAGAATCGTAATGCCCATTCAGTCTTTTTCTTTGGCCTTTTTAGGGTTTTCGGTTGTTCTTTGTAGTCACAAGTCGTCACCAAAGGTCAAAGTCATGTCATAAAGGAAAGACTAGACCTTACAACTTGGAATCTTATATCGCAATGAATTAGAGTGATTAACGAAGATCAATTTCTTTTCTTTGACAAGTTAACAGTAAAGTTCAGGTGTGTATTGAGATCGATTATTAATGAAGATAGTCACCAAGTGGATTCGTCATGGAGATGGAACAATCATGCTACCTGAAGAGGATTTGATCAGGTTTAAAAATTTTCCACTTCAACAAATGAATTGGCTACAACCTCTATATTCAGATTTAGAAAGCTCTAAAATCTCCCATGGTCGTAACATTAGTAATAGTCTTAGTGATTATTCTCTGCGGAGCTTTTCTAGGGAAGCTAATGCCTTCCACTCTCACACTACCTTGTTGGTACTGCCACAGAGGCCTCAGTACTGTTACTATTTGGTCACTGATAACTCTTGTGGCACCTTGCAGTTATCCTGTGTTTTAAGTGAGGATGTATGTGGGCAGTATCCCGGATTTCTTAAGAGCCCGTGCAGAACCTGGTTGTGAATTAAAATGTTATTGAAAATATTTATTTTCATATTAAAATGTCAAAGTTACGAGGGAGTGCAGTTACAGGGTTGCAAGGGGAAAGCAAGTTGTAAGGGTGTGGGGTATCAATTATAGAGGGTATGTGCACTCAAAATCTGGGTACAAAGTACAGTTATTTGGAAACTGGTGTACTTGGTGATGTTGGAGACTGGTACCAGTACTGGTACATCTAATTTTCAAAAGAGGAGACGGGGGTACTTGGAGATGCCATTTTTTTGATGTAATTTTCTAATTTCCAGAAAATTATCATGTCATAGAACTTTGAAAACAAGAATAGTAAATCAGTCATAAAAGAACAGTAAATACTAAATAATAAAGACAATTTCTCTTTAAAGACCATTACAATGATAGGGAGTCAGTCATATAACTGTGTATGTCCCTCTAAAAAAGTCTACACTGTCAGCATATCTGTTCACTATAACTTTATTTGAATTTTTGTATCATCCAAAATATAAGCATGAAGCATTATCCAGACTTATTTTATTTATTTGCCTTCCTTTTTGCCTTTCTAGCAAGAGATGTCAATTTATGGTTGGGAGACTTCGAAAATGATGGGAGATGGCAGCCAAAAGAATCCTATGCATCGGGAAGTTTCCAAGATTTCTCTGGTACGGGATATGCGTCTCTGTCTTCGAGACACATCTCAGGGGGTGGGAGATGGGTCTCCGAGTAACCATGGTGCAAAGTAAACTTGGATGTACTAAAAATTTGGATTCATACTGAACTTGGGTGCGTTGTGTCATTAAACTTGAACATCAAAGTCGAACCTTGCAACATTACATTTTTATGAAACTTAACCAAAACTAAGCTTTTTTTATTCTTATTTTTGTGTCTCAGCTGTGTTTTTTTATAAATATTGCAAGTGCTTATAAATATTCTGCTCATACAAGCATCAACATGAGACATATACAAGCTCTTGCGAGCACAACAATGATACTGATATCAGTCCCTTTTGAGCAACCACAGTAGAAACCACCTATGGAAGAACAAGAGTCACCACCTAGAAACCACCTTCACACTAGAAGCCAACCACGAAAAACCAAGGGTGACAACTTAGAATTTCATATTAGATTTCCATTTGGAATTTGAACTTGGGTCTCCACAATGAGAATTCAGTGCTTTAATTGATTAAGCTCAACCTCTTAGAGTGTTTTAGTTTTTTAATTTTTAAATATGTTTTTAATGGGGTATGCATAAAATTTAGGGTAATTGCCTACATTTCATTATTTGATGAAGAGAGGCATTAGGCTAATTCGGATGTGTTTGACTACAATGATTGACTGTTTTCCTATTTGAACAGGTAATATATATCTATGTGATATATTGCTCACAATTAATTTGTTAATCTGAATTACCAATTATGAGTATAATTTGTAATTTTTCTGTTTATTTTATGCATATTAGGGTTAATTTTGTTTATTTATCTGTATTTTATTAATATTTTTGTTCAGATCTACATAAATTATATAGATCTTGTTACCTCCAAAAATTGGGAAACTTCTGTAGCCATCCTCATAATTGTATCAAATCTGTACCTTGTTAACTAGGTTGTCACCAAATACAACAAATGATCTTCAAGAAAACACTGGTTTTTCTCTGTAGTCATGGGCCATGGCCATAGTAATAGTTAATGGCTAGGATGTAATATTGGAAAAGTAGTAACATGAAACCTTAAGAATTTAGCAAGGTTGTTCAACATAAATGGGTTTATTTTAGGTCTGAAAATGAAAACACGGGTCAATATGCTTGAATGTGCCTGTGGGTGTGAAAAGGTGCAATGATGCCAATGAGTGGGAAAAGGAGGACAAGACAAAGATTTGAGGTGCTGATAAAAAGATGTTAAAAATAGAATATGACATAATGGTGCCAATCTATCTCAAGGCTCCAAGGGTTCTGTGAAGGCCTTTATACTGGAAATCACTTAAATCTATCATAATAAAAGCACACAACTATATTCTATTAATGCCATCACCATTAATTGCAGTCAATAATGTGGAAAGGGATGAGGGTATTGAGTACATCAATGATCATGATGACTAAGAAAATTTTGCTACCTGTAGTCTTTGAACTAAACAAAAGTGGAAATTATTTAAATCTGTCATAATAAAACACACAACTATATTCTACTAATGCCATCGCCATTAATTGCAGTCAATTATGTCGAAAGTGATGAGGGTATCGAGTACATCGATGATCATGATGGGGAAGAATGTTTTGCTACCTTTAATCTTTGAACCAAACAAACAATTCCGCACATAGACTATATTAACTATTTGACATGTCTTATCTGAACAAGTTTGTGCCATATAGGTTGGTCATTTCACACAAATCTTGTTTTGAACAGCATATACCCATCTTTAGATGGTTTCGATTCTCAACCTTTGGCCAAGCATATGAGAGCCGTGTGATGACAAGTTCAGATAGTGATTGTTCAAAGGATCCGATGGGTTAATTTTTATTCGCACCTTGGTCTTGACAGGTTGCTCAGGATTCATAGTCAAAGGTGATGTTTCACCTGTCCACTTTTCCCTCTTAAGCCTGTACACTCCCTTCAGATCAAACTGCTGTAAATCTAGATGGTACTCATATAGCTGAAGGGGAGTTAATAGTTTTACGCATAGTTCCCAGACATGGATTTGGAGAGTACTTTGCAAGTCCAAAATTTGCAACTCAGCAACTTAGAAAGTAATAAAAACTAAAATTTTGTAAAATAATATTTTTTACAAAATTCAATTTAAAATTGACATCTCAAAAGAGAATATTAATGGTATTATAGCTAAAAAAAATGTGTGAAAAATTCGTTTTAATCAACATTTTACCCACGTACACATTTTTACCCACATTTTCTTGTGGCTATGAAAATTCGTGGAGCAAACAAAAATAGAGTACTTGGCAACTTGGAGAGTACTTGCAGAGTTTGCAAACTATGGTTTTATGCTTATCAAAGTAGCAACTTCTTTGTTAGATGCTGTTGAAAAATGGAAAGAAACCATGGTGCAGGCAAAGTAAATGTGTCTCACACTAATGGATTATTGCACGGACTGACAGGCTATCTCATTCTGTGAGGTGGCCTGCTGAAACATTCTCAAAATTTACTACTAATGCTCTGGAGTTTGTAACAGGCCAATTGAAAATGAAATTATCCATGAGAAATTTTTAATGCTTTAATAATAAGTCTACATGAGAGATGTATTCAATGAGATATGGATTAATTACTTTTTAAAGTCATATGAGATTAGTTTTGTCTATTTTAAAGCTTCACCAAGTAGTATATAGAGATAGAATGCTCTGAAGAGGTCATTTTTTATTGATTTAATATTTTAGGAGTAAAATTTATACAATTCTGTCATCTTATCTCATCTTGCTCTATATGAGATAATAATTTAGAAGATATGATTTGCACAGGGTCCAGGTGGTGTTTGGTGTGATGTGGATGTTGTTGAGTTCTCATATTATGGGGCACCGGCAGCAACACCAAAAGAACAATTGTATACAGAACTGGTAGAAGGTCTGCGGGGAAGTGATCCAAGTATTGGTTCAGGTTCTCAGGTATGATCTCTCCTTTTTTGTTTTTGTTTTTAAGTAAAATGTTGATCAGTTAGAAAATTATGTACATGATATCTATATTCTAGTGTTCTTGGGGCATGCATATTATATGAATTGTACCATTAACTAATGGGTATAACATGGTGTTCTCTTTGCAATGCTTTATATGTGGCGCATTGGGTTTGTGAACACAAATGCACACATTGCATCTAATTGGATCAGAAATGGTCAAAATCCTGTAACCTTTCATATCTGTTTAGTACCATGTGAGATACGAGGGTTACTGGTTGCTTACTTGGCACATGTTAGGCAGAATAATGATCAAAAGTTCATCAAAGGATTCAAAAGACAACATGGGGGAGAATAATCTATACAGAAGTTATTTATTATGCAAATATAAGTATGATACTTTTTATAAGATACATAAAGAAGTTAGATGGGTCATGATTGTCTTCAAGTCCTCTTTTATTAGCAGTGGGTTGAGGCTTGAGCTGTATTTCAGTTACAGTGGCCTTCCATATATGCTCTCTTTGATCAATCATCGGATTGAAATTCTGCTCTTCATTGGTTGTCGAGGTTTATCTATTTGCATGTTACAAAATCTGCTGAATTAAACAAGTTCCATTATCTCATTTTGATCTCTGCCAATTCTAAATTATCAGTGACTTGTTCTTCTATAAATCAGATGTTTAGAATTGATGTAATTTGTTACCTGAAATCAAATCAATGTTCACATTTTTCTGATGTATTAAGGTCAAATAGTTGCTGCATATTTGGGAATGCTTCTATTGTGTTAAATTTTAACACTTCTAGCAACTCTTTCCTAATGGAAATGCTTATTTGGAATATATTTTCAAGAAGCTCAAATATTTTTTTATCTGCTTCAGACAATGGCGTGACAAGAAATATGAATTTACGTATTTACTTATTGTCAACAAAAAGTGCAAATGAAGCTTGTGATTGAAAGCTGTTGTTTCCAAAATATAGAGTAATAGTAGAAACATGCTTTGAGAAAAATGAGGAATTATTTTGGGTATGGTCTATGGAATTGGATCACAAAATAACAATGAGGGAAAGATCATCAACATGATACTTGGGTTAAGAACAATTCTTCTAGTAGTGCTTGAGAGCAAAGGGTATCTCTGGAGTTACCCGGAGATTCATACCTTTACCCCTTGTACTTATCTTCCATATTGGAAATACATCCCCTTCTCAGAGGCACATATGGGGATGTCTCTAGATGTCAGGAGACTTCAGATGAAGTTTGTTCATGTCCATAGACATCTTGTCTCCCAAAAGTTTCTCTTTAAAAAGTGCTGACATTTGGTTGACGAAAGCTAAAAGAGCTAATGAAATTGACTAAGGCTTGCAATATTCTATTTTTTTTGCATGAAAATGTATTGAGTTTCTTCTAGCAGATTTTATTTGTTTGTTTAAAAGCCCAACAAGTTAATAGTAAGAAGAGAAACCATAGTTAGGATTAAGATGTCTACAAGCATTTAAGTTTACCATCCCCATGTACCCATATACCATGATTAAATAATGGCATTCCCATCGTGGATCTCATTTGCTGCCTCCAGGTGATTGTGGTTTAAAATTTGACACGTTTATGTCATGATGGTGATTATCACATATCAATATAATTAATCTTTGCTTTTGTTGACATCTGTTATGATACTTTAAAATTTAAAATTTTAAAATGCTAGTTTATAAGTTTTTAAGTATTTTACATTTTTAAAAATTGTATAGCTGTTGTGTTTTGTTGGTTCTAAATTTAAATAATTATATAATTTTTATTATTTCTCATTTTGAAGTGCCTATCTCCTATTGTGGTGGGAAATGGCAACCCTGTCTCTGTCTCCCATAACCTTACTAGTCCCCATCTCTTTTTAATGAAAATTAAACAGAATAGAAAATGAATCAAGCAGCACTTTTTGGCAGTTGCATATCTTTTATGTCATCGGCTTATCAGTTATGTTTGTTAGTGATATTACAGTATGTTATGAATGATGTTTGAAACACAAGGAAGAGTTTTGTTTCTCTTCACGTGTCCTATTTAGTTCACGATGATCTGATTGAATTATTGACATTTTCTCTGAATGACTTCCCTTTAGTAGTGCATGTTCATATTTGCTTCCTAACCTGTTTCTTGGGACTTTTACAGTATCATATGTGCCTGAGCATTTGCTGTACTTGACATGTTAGATTTTTGTATTTTAATGTGAGTAATGGTTTTTCTGTCCATTTTATGGGGACTGCAATTAGAAATAGGCACTAGGATTGTTAGAGTTTTCTGATGGCAAGCTCTGCATGCATCAGTTACGTTAGTGATTGAACCACATACATTTAATGTTTTAGTAATGAGATATCCCTAGCTTGAAGATATGACCTCATCTTAAGGAACTTGTAGTTTGGCTGTGTAACAAAAACCACTTGAGAATATTCAATAAAATAAATTTAAACCTTGGAGGTTGGAAGAGTGTAATGTTCCTTAATAAATTATTCATTAATAAATGACCAAATAATTATATTATATTAGTAACTTTATAAACTAATATATATAATGAAAAGTTGATAGTTGATATTATATTAACTATGCTTTCTTAATAATAACTGGTTGGAATTTCATTCAGTTTTGTTTACGGGATTGGAGATTCAGTTTTGTGTACAGGAACCACCGGCATGGTTTGATTTAAACAAGCCATCGAATGACGTTGAAAGGGGGAAGACATTTTTAATGAAATCGACACATAGGATGAAGTTAGAGTTATCCTTTCGTAAGTGGAAAAAACTGGTCTAGTGGATCAAAGGAGATTGTCAGTTAGCGACAGTGCATCTTTGGATTTAGCGGAGGAAGTATTTTGTTCGGAGCGGGTGGAATTTTATGAAAGTTATTGGATTGGCGGTTTGAAGCAATCTAATCAAATATTAGGAGGTGAGCGATATGTGTGCCATCAGAGATTCTATCTTGATAATTATTGGTTCCATAACATAACAACATAAATGAGATTACGTTTTGTTTATGGGAACCGCCAACATGGTTTGATTTAAATAAGCCGTCGAATGACGTTGAAAGGGGGAAGACATTTTTAATGAAATCGACACATAGGATGAAGTTAGAGTTATCCTTTCATCAGTGGAACAAGCTGGCCTAGTGGATCGAAGGAGATTGTCAATTAGTGACAATGCATCTTTGGATTTAGCGGAGGAAGTATTTTGTCCGAAGCGGGTGGAATTTTATGAAAGTTATTGGATTGGCGGTTTGAAGCAATCTAATCAAATATTAGGAGGCGAGCGCTATGTGTGCCAACGGAGCTGCTATCTTGAGAATTATCGGTTCCATAGCATAACAACATAAATGAGACTGTCATATCTATAAGGCAGTAGAATCGTAATGGACGACATCATGTCACTCCAGAATCAGATTTGCCAACGCGGCGCGCAGCGGAAACTTCATTGCCAGGAATTATTGATTGCTTATTCATAGCGGTGTGTGTGGTTAGTATTGAACCCCACGCACAAGGAGGGAGACGTAATCAAACTTTGAATACACGTCACGAAAGTTGGAAAAGGTAGATGATATTGTAAAAAGCCCTGCACGTGCTAGGAAGTCGTAGACTCAAAAAATCATCTATTACGGGAGGACTTCTGTAGGTGTTAATTAATCTCCAGAATAAGTCTCTGGAAATTGGAACGTTGGTCAATGATGGAAGTGCAAGTTGCATACACCATTCTATAGAACCAACAAACATACAGGCCAACAGAGGATCGTCGGAGAAGCATTGGCAGAACAAGTGCATAAATTTCTTATTTACTCTAGCTACTGTATTTGAATCTTTTCTGTAAGGAAATACTGGAAATACAGTGTATGCTTTGGTTAGTATATAAACAGATGTTTTGAATTTTTAGCAAGAAAATTGAGTACTGGAAATAGAATTGTAAACAATTGGGTCCATTTGGGAATAAAATAAATGTGGGATTTTACATTGGTATCAGAGCCTTCCTTTTTGCTTGCTTGTGGGGACAGTTACATAGGTCAAACATACGCAACAAGGGCACTATAACTTTCGTAATACCCAAGCCAGACAAAATAGGGGTACTAACATTCCAGAAGAGTCATCTAGTTCATCCATACAGGTTGATATCAAAGATAGTCATATAGAATCAGTTGAAGAAGTAATTTTTGAACAAAATTATAACATGGGAGAAACCAATGATCATAGGGATCTTATTGCGACATTACTTAGGAGCCAACAGGATATGTAGGACAATGTTAATCATATGACAAATTTAATGACTCAGTTTATGGCCCACAATCTTAATCAAAATCAGAATAATGTAGGGGAAAATGGTGGTCGGGAGGATCATTCAGTAAATAACTAGCATGAGGGTTCTACAACCTCAAGGCCTTCCATGCCTACTTTCACCCCTAGGACTCGACCGCCTAAAAGAGAGCCCTCCATAAAAGAATTACAAGAAGAAATACATCAGAATTGGTTATAGTCAAGGGATGAATTTAGATCATCAATGACCTTTAGGGAATACTTGGATGTCAAGATGAAACACATGCCTAAAGGACAACGGGGTTACAACAATGAATTACAGAGGAAAATTGGAAAAAATTCTATCCCTTATTTTGATGGATCAGGAAAAACAACTGCTAGAGCATGGGTGCAAAAACTAGACACTTACTTTCAGTTAAATCCCATGATGGAAGATGAAGCAATTAAATATACAACATTGCATTTAGAAGGGGTAGCACACGAATGGTGGCACCATGGACAAATAACCTTGGGTCATAATCAGATTATCACATATGCTACTTTTACTGAGAGACTCATAGACAGGTTTGATTCTAAGGATCCCGAACTTCATCTTAATGATTTAACTAAGCTTAAACAATCAGGATCAGTGGAACAATACATTTATGAATTTGAGAAATTAGCAGTCCTGGTAAATGAGATTACTGAGAGACAAAAAACTGTTATATTCATTGATGGATTATCAGATGCACTTAAAGGGTGGGTCAAATCTTTGAATCCTCCTTTGCAGATTGCTATTAAAAAGGCAAGGGAATTAGAACCTTCTAAGGGAAAATCTTTTAACAGGGGACCACCACCGAAATTAGATAATGACATGAAGCGATTTATTAATAACACATCTTCTAGAAACAAGTTGGATAAGGAAGAGTGAGATGAACTTAGGAGGATAAAACTATGTTTCAACTGTAAAGAAGACTGGGCACCAGGCCATAGATGTTTGGGGAAAGGGAAAATTCATTACATTGAGGTAGTGTCTGATAGTGAAGAAGAAGAAAATGTAGATCCAAACCCAAAACCTAATTAGAAGACCATTGAACAGTCTCAGGAAAATAAACAAGGAAAAGTTGTAATAGCATCCATGACAGGAACCCCACATTATAATATTTTCAGAGTAAGAGGAGTCTTACAGGGACAACGAGTCATTGTTATGTTAGATAGTGGAGCCACACATAATTTCATTGATGCTGCTCTAGTTAAGAAACATGGTTTACATACATTAGAACATGAAGGATTTGATATTCAGGTTGCAGGAGGGACTAATTTAGTATGCACACACAAGGTTCCACATCTAAGTATTGGTCTTGGTAATTATACAGTAACATATGATTTTTATATGGTTGATTTGGCTGATACTAATGTTATTTTGGGAATTCAATGGATGGAGACTTTGGATAAATATTTGCAAAGTTTCAAGCGCTTGGAGTTTTCTTTCAAAATTGATGGGAAAAAGGTAATCCTCAGGGGAATGACAAATGGTGGACCCAGGATTGTCTCTGCTAATAGGATGGAGGCTATTTTCTGTCATGGTGATTCTGCGCGGTCAGTGCAATGTTTTATCTCCACCAAGGTAACAAGTTTTGAATCTAAGCATTATCATGATGATTTGTTGCAGATTTTAGATTCACATAGTATGGTTTTTAGTGATTTACCCCTTGGAGTACCCCCGAATAGAGGTTTCGAACATACTATTGAACTCAAAGAAGGGGCAAAGCTATCCAAAGGCATCCAAAGATGAAATAGAAAAAGCTATCAAGGAATTGTTGGATATGGGACATTCAGACCCAATTGAAGTCCATTTGCTTCATTCGTAGTTCTGGTTAAAAAGAAAGATGGGACTCTACGCATGTGTATAGATTACCATGACCTCAATAAGAAGACCATAAAAAACAGGTATCCGATCCCTCGAATCGATGAATTGTTAGATGAATTACATGGTTCTGTGTATTTTTCTAAAATTGATTTGTGGTCAGGGTATCACCAGATTAAGTTAAGGGAACAAGATATTCCTAAAATTGCTTTCCGTTGTCATTATGGTCATTATGAATTTTTAGTCATGCCTTTTGAGTTGACAAATGCCCCCGCAACTTTTCAGTCTTGTATGAATCATGTTTTTAATAGATAACTGAGGAAATTTCTGCTAGTTTTCTTTGATGATATACTGATTTACAACAAGACTTGGGAAGAACACTTGCGCCATATTAATGAGATTTTGGGTATAATGGAATCACAATCTCTTTATGCAAAAGCCTCTAAATGTGAATTTGGTATGACAAAATTTTTATATTTGGGACACATGATCAGTGCTAAAGGTGTACAAGTACATCATGAGAAAATTAGAGCCATTTTGGATTGGCCACCTCCACGACATCTTTCGGATTTAAGAGGTTTTTTTGGTTTATGCAGTTATTATAGAAGATTTGTTAGAGGATTCTCACAACTAGGAGCACCACTGACATATCTTACCAAAAAAGGGGCGTTCAGATGGACCGAGGAAGCACAACAGGTATTTGATAAACTCAAGGAGGTAATGAGCTCTTGCCCAGTTCTTGTACTTCCAGATTTTGATCAACCTTTTGTACTAGAATGTGATGCTTCTGGTGAGGGAATCAGAGCAGTTCTGATGCAAAATAAACATCCTATAGCATTTGAAATTAGGAAACTCAATTGTGTTGAGAAATTGTATTCTATTTATGATAAGGAAATGTTAGCGATTATGCACACATTGGCTAAATTTAGACAATATTTAGTTGGTGGTAAATTTGTGGTTAGAACTGACCATAACAGTTTGAAATTTTTCTTGGGTCAGAAGGATTTGAATGACAGGTAGCAGAAGTGGGTCAGTAAGATTCAAGCTTATGATTTTGAGATTGAATTTGTTAAGGGTAAGAATAATGTGGTTGCTGATGCATTGTCCAGGAAACCCGAAATAAATGCTTTATTAGGGGTAACTCTTATTAGTGGAATACTCTTAAGAATTCATTTGCTTGTGATTTATTGGATGGGAATGTTCAGGATGATAAATACAAGATTGTGAATGATGTTATTTACTATAAAGACAAGAATTGTTGGATGAGACATTCAGACCCAACTGAAGTCCATTTGCTTCATCCTTAGTTCTGGTTAAAAAGAAAGATGGGACTCTACGCATGTATATAGATTACCGTGCCCTTAATAAGAAGACCATAAAAAATAGGTATTCTATCCCCCGAATCGATGAATTGTTAGATGAATTACATGGTGCTGTGTATTTTTCTAAAATTGATTTGTGCTCAGGGTATCACCAGATTAAGTTAAGGGAATAGGATATTCCTAAAATTGCTTTCCGTTGTCATTATGGTCATTATGAATTTTTAGTCATGCCTTTTGAGTTGACAAATGCCCCCGCAACTTTTCAGTCTTGTATGAATCATGTTTTTAATAGACAACTGAGGAAATTTCTGCTAGTTTTCTTTGATGATATACTGATTTACAACAAGACTTGGGAAGAACACTTGCGCCATATTAATGAGATTTTGGGTATAATGGAATCACAGTCTCTTTATGCAAAAGCCTCTAAATGTGAATTTGGTATGACAAAATTTTTATATTTGGGACACATGATCAGTGCTAAAGGTGTACAAGTACATCAGGAGAAAATTAGAGCCATTTTGGATTGGCCACCTCCACGACATCTTTCGGATTTAAGAGGTTTTTTTGGTTTATGCAGTTATTATAGAAGATTTGTTAGAGGATTCTCACAACTAGGAGCAACACTGACATATCTTACCAAAAAAGGGGCATTCAGATGGATCGAGGAAGCACAACAGGTATTTGATAAACTCAAGGAGGTAATGAGCTCTTGCCCAGTTCTTGTACTTCCAGATTTTGATCAACCTTTTGTACTAGAATGTGATGCTTCTGGTGAGGGAATCAGAGCAGTTCTGATGCAAAATAAACATCCTATAGCATTTGAAAGTAGGAAACTCAATTGTGTTGAGAAATTGTATTCTATTTATGATAAGGAAATGTTAGCGATTATGCACGCATTGGCTAAATTTAGACAATATTTAGTTGGTGGTAAATTTGTGGTTAGAATTGACCATAACAGGTTGAAATTTTTCTTGGGTCAGAAGGATTTGAATGACAGGTAGCAGAAGTGGGTCAGTAAGATTCAAGCTTATGATTTTGAGATTGAATTTGTTAAGGGTAAGAATAATGTGGTTGTTGATGCATTGTCTTGGAAACCCGAAATAAATGCTTTATTAGGGGTAACAGCTGACTAGAAGTAACTCTTATTAGTGGAATACTCTAAGAATTAATTTGCTTGTGATTTACTGGATGGGAATGTTTAGGATGATAAATACAAGATTGTGAATGATGTTATTTACTATAAAGACATAATTTTCTTAGTACCTGGTTCTACATTAAAATTTTCGAATCATGCAGATGGTTCATGATTTACCTTTGGCAGGCCATCCAGGTTATTTTAAAACTTACAGGCAAGTCCGTGAACGATTCACATGGAAAGGGCTCAAGGATGATATGTTGCGATATGTCAAGCAATGCATTACATTTTAGCAGAATAAAATTGAGTATTCATATCCGGCTGGGTTACTACAACCTTTACCCATTCCAGAACAAAAGTGGGAAAGTATATCCATGGATTTCATTATTGGATTACCTTGAGCACAAGGTAAAGATTGTATTTTCGTAGTGGTTGATAGGTTAACAAAATTTGCGCATTTCTTTGCTATCACTACAGAGTTTACAGCTGTTCAGGTTGCAGATATGTTTTTAAGGAGGTTTTTCGCTTACATGGTTTACCAAAGAATATAATCAGTGATGGAGACAATAGATTTTTGAGCATCTTTTGGGAGGAATTGTTTAGATTAACAGGTATAGAGTTGAATTACAGTACTAGTTACCATTCGCAAATAGAGGGATATACAAAAATTGTAAATAAATGGATTGAAGGATATCTCCACAATTATGTTGTTGGACATCAAAAAGCTTGCGTTCGATGGTTGCATTTGGGGGAAAATTGTTACAATACGACATATCATATGTCTATCGGTATGACTCCCTTTAAGGCTTTGTATGGTTATGATGCTTTATCTTTTGTTGATCTTGCTTTCGATCACAGTAATGTGCCCGAGTCACAAAATTGGCTGCAAGAATGTCAGGATATTTTGAAAGCTTTGAAGGAGAATTTACTTGTTGCACAAAATCAACAAAAGGTTTATGCAAATAAGAAGCGTGTAGAATGGAGTTTTGATGTTGGAGAATTGGCGTATCTCAGACTCTAGCCTTACCGACAATCTTCTCTCAAGTACAGTGGAGCTGAAAAATTAAAACCCCGATTTTATGGTCATCGTATTATTCGTAAAGTGGGTGCAGTGGCTTATGAATTAGCTTTACCTGAAGGCAGCATGTTACACAATGTCTTTCATGTCTCTTGTCTCAAAAAAGCTTTGGGTCAACAAATCACCATATCAGATGGTTTACCTCCATTGAACAATGAAGGCAAATTAGAATTGATTCCCGAAAAAGTTCTGGATACTCGGGAACGGAAGCTCCGAAGCAGGTTTATTTAGGAATACCTCATTCAATGGAAGGATCTACCGCTGGATGATGCTACCTGGGAAAATCAGCAGATTCTTCAGCATCCAAATTTACAGTTGCTTGTGGGCAAGCAACACCGTGAGGGGGACATTTGTAATGTTCCTTAATAAATTATTCATTAATAAATGACCAAATAATTATATTATATTAGGAACTTTATAAACTAATATAATATAATTAAAAGTTGATATTATATTAACTATGCTTTCTTAATAATAATTGGTTGGAATTTCATTCAGTTTTGTTTACGGGATTGGAGATTCAGTTTTGTGTATGGGAACCACTAGCAACCACTAGCATGGTTGGATTTAAATAAGCCATTGAATGACGTTGAAAGGGGGAAGACATTTTTAATGAAATCGACACATAGGATGAAGTTAGAGTTATCCTTTTGTCAGTAGAACAAACTGGCCTAGTCGATCGAAGGAGATTGTTAGTTAGCGACAGTGCATCTTTGGATTTAGCGGAGGAAGTCTTTTGTCCGGAGCGGGTGGAATTTTATGAAAGTTATTGGATTGGCGGTTTGAAGCAATCTAATCAAATATTAGGAAGCGAGTGCTATGTGTGCCAGCGGAGTTGCTATCTTGAGAATTATCGGTTCCATAGCATAACGACATAAATGAGACTGTCGTATCTATAAGGCAGTAGAATTGTAGTGGACGACGTCACATCACTCCAGAATCGGATTTGCCAACATGCCACGCAGCAGAAACTTCATTGCTGGGAATTGTTGATTACCTGTTCATAGGGGTGTGTGTGGTTAGTATTGAATTTTATGAAAGTTATTGGATTGGCGGTTTGAAGCAATCTAATCAAATATTAGGAGGCGAGTGCTATGTGTGCCAGCGGAGTTGCTATCTTGAGAATTATCGGTTCCATAGCATAATGACATAAATGAGACTGTCGTATCTATAAGGCAGTAGAATTGTAGTGGACGACGTCATGTCACTCCAGAATCGGATTTGCCAACATGCCATGCAGCAGAAACTTCATTGCTGGGAATTGTTGATTGCCTGTTCATAGGGGTGTGTGTGGTTAGTATTGAACCCTACGCACAAGGAGGGAGACAGAATCAAACTTTGAATACACGTCACGGGAGTTGGAAAAGGCAGATGATATTGTAAAAAGCCCTGCACGTGCTAGGAAGTCGTAGACTCAGAAAATCATCTATTCCGGGAGGACTTCTGTAGGTGTTAATTAATCTCCAGAATAAGAGTCTCTGGAAATTGGAACGTTGGTCAATGATGAGAGTGCAAGTTGCATACACCATGCTATAGAACCAGCAAACATACAGGCCAGCAGAGGATTGTGGGAGAAGTGCTGGTAGAACATGTGCATAAATTTCTTATTTACTCTAGCTACTGTATCTGAACCTTTTCTGTAAGGAAATTCTGGAAATACAGTGTATGCTTTGGTTAGTATATAAACGGATGTTTTGAATTTTTGGCAAGAAAATTGAGTACTGGAAATACAATTGTAAACAACTGGGTCTATTTGGGAATAAAATAAACGTGGGATTTTACAAAGAGTAGAATTGCACATCCTGTAAATAAATATATTTTGAACAAGTTCAATTATCACAATATGGGGCCATGCACATGGGACAGCAATCTTGCCCTTAAATAAATTTAGAAATTGAATTGTACCTTGGTTCTCCGGGATCAGCATTTGCTTTACCAAGAACTGTTGTTACCTTATATACTGAGTCATGAATCCAATAAAACTTTAGTTATAAGGTTACGTGAATCCAAATTTAGGTTTATGCCTGAAATGGTTAAAACAGACTAGCTGGATACAACTCTGCGCCCCCCCGCCCCCCCCCCCCCGAGCATGCGTATCCCCGTAGCCAATACACTATGGCATAGATACATGTTAGATACGATATCCACATGTGCCCAAAAAACCTTGATTTTTCAACTGAACCGGATATTGTGTGATTTGTTTTTTTTAAATTGACCAACTGAGGATAAGAAATGAAATCATTTTCTATTTCAGCAACCCATTCTTTTGGTTTATCTTGCTATGCGATTCTTCTTCTGCATAATCATTAAATCAACTTATAATTATGTATGTAGCAATTATGTGCCTATATTGTACTTAGAAAATTGTGTTAATATGTGTAAGTGTTTTTTATGAATGTCATATCCAATAATATCCATTTGAAATTGTTCAAAAAATGGTCGTGTCCATATCTGTGTCCATGCAACGTTGGGTAAAGATAACAGGTTTAAGGATAGATAATTCTTTTTTTAAAAATTATTTGAGTTAAAATTGTACAATTAAAATTTGATTTTGTTTCCAATGAACTAAAAGTTGTGCATTATAGCTTGAATTAGCAAATTACCAAAATCATAATGAGCAACTATTTATCCGAAATTAAAGAGTAAATAGGGTAATCATTCTTACTTTTCTTAGTTTAATATAGTTTTTCTTAATATCATGGTTTATGCAAAAATGTTAATTTTGTGCTTCTCAAAAAATTATTTTTCCAGTTTATTACTGATCAGGATTAGCTAAGTCCAAAATCGTTGATTAATTAGGAAATCACTGATTGAAATAAAGCTTCTCTTGTTGAGAGCTTGAACTGTGAAACTTGGTTCATATGAAGATCTTTGAAATTTATTATTGCTTGGGGGTTTACAATGATGCTCTTGAAACATTCTAGACATTGATGAACAGGGTATTCAAGAAGTCATTTGTCCTTTTTCTTTTTTGATGGTGTACTGGTTTATAACAAATTACTAGCAGATTTTTCAGAACACATGAACGTTGTAATGATATTTATCTGTGGACTTGTTTGTTAAGGAATCCCAGTGTAACATTTCCACAACATCCCTTGTGTACTTCCACTAGATTATTTCAGTAAATAATGCACAGAGAAACCATGCATGGTTTGTGACCAAAGCTCTTAAGGAACTAGTTGGACTCTTACCATTAGAATAGAATAGAAGACTTTTAATGTCCACAAGACTAAAGATGGAAATTTTAATGTGCTTGTATCAGTGTTCCGAGAATCGCCAATGAATCGCCTAAATCGGGCGATTCACGATTCGATTCACCAAAAACGATTTTTTTTGAACCGGAAATCGGAACCGCCGATTTTTTGTGATGAATCGCCTGAATCGCCGAATCGGCGATTCATGTGAAAAAATCGCCTGAATCGGCTTTGGAAATCGGCATGAATCGGCAGGTAGCTAAAAAGTCAAGTCAAATTTTTAAAAAGCACAAATATTTTCAATGTTTTTTTTGCCTTCCCTATTTGTTGTAAATTTATACAAATATAACATTTAAGTATAAGTTTGATTTATTTAATTTCTTATACTTTAAGTTATATTTGTATAAATTATAAAATATATATACTTCAGGATGTTTGAGATAGGTTCCAGCTTCATAGGAGTTAAGATGCAGATTCTAGATTTTGAAAATTCCAGACTTAACCAAATTTCAGGATTCAACAAGCCTTTAGTAGGGCTACCTCCCACAATCCATCATGGCTTTCTAAGGTCAAACTGAAGCTGGCAAAAGGATTCTCAAAGGGTTTTAACTCATTTTATCACAAATCACTTGGTTTTGACCCCATCTCTATGACAAACTTAGCTTAGCTCTCGCCCAAATCCCAGACAGACATGACTTCCCAACAGGGCAAAATCATTCAAACCTCATTTGCCGGACCTAGGGACTTGAAAACAGCCACCAACAAAGACTACCTAACATCTAGTTATGAAGACTTTGACATTTGGCATTGATCAATGATCAAGCATCACAGATTCATACTATGAAACGATTTAGTTTTATGGATCTTACAGATACTGATAGACATATGTTTCATGGATCTTCATCTTACATACATTTATGATTTGATGTCTTATGGATCTTCATCTTACATACATTCTATGATTTGACTCATTACGATCCTATGATTTCTATTTACTTTAGCTACAATTTACATTTTACGTGTAATGTATGTGATGGATTTATCATTTATGTTCCTTGTTTATGTATATTAGCTTCTATTTGATGATGTTATAGTGTGTTTAAGTTTTATTCAATAAAGGGTGCATGAAATAAGTTTTAAATTGTTAAAATCTCTAAATTTCAAGGGTTTTTTAAATTTGCCAATTCGTGGCTGATTCGATTCCGATTCATGGCCGATTCACGATTCGATTCGGCCTTGCCGATTCTGATCCGATTCTGATTCTCGTTTCTATGGCTTGTATAGTAGATTTGTGCAAAATTTCTCCACTAAAGCATTAATACTAGCTTGATCTTATCAGGCAGGAATCCTCGTGGTGGTCTGTTGAAGCACAAAATGGCAAGAAGCCTTTAGAAGACTCTTGTTTTCCCTCCAATGTTGGGGTTTTCTATAAGCCATTGTGATTGGATGCAACGCTAATAGATGGAAATTTTAATGTGCTTGTATAGCAGATTTGTGCAAAATTTCTCCACTAAAGCATTAATACTAGGTTGATCTTATCAGGCAGGATTCCTTGTGGTGGTCTGTTGAAGCACAAAATGGCAAGAAGCCTTTAGAAGACTCTTGTTTTCCCTCCAATGTTGGGGTTTTCTACAAGCCATTGTGATTGGATGCAATGCTAATAGATTTGTACTTGTGTACTGCCCTCTCAAGATGGTTGTTTTATTGTTCCCAAGAGTGGGAAATTTAATGAAAGAAAAAGAGATTAACTGCCTTTTCCTGAAGCATGTAGTGACATGGTGCACAATAATAGAGGTTTGAAAGAAATGGGTTGGAGTGTGCAGCTTTAAGACTTAAGGATAATATAAAGGAATGTGAAAGAAAATGTATCAGCGGATGATTTGCAGTAATGCAGAACCTTCTGTTTTTCATGTTATCTCCATTTGTTAAGCTGCATGGCGACAATAGCTTCTTTAGAATTACAGACATTCTGCTACATACTCTAGCTTTGTCATGATTCTACAAATGGAAAAAGTAGAAAATTTGGTCAGTTAGGAATAATTGCATTTTCTTCAAAGATCTCATTTACATTAGGAGCGACCTCCTCATTCATTTGTTTAGGAGGTGCTTGAGCATGGACAAACAACCTGCTTCGTAGGCATTTTCTTCAAAGATCTCATTTACATTAGGAGCGACTCCTCATTCATTTGTTTAGAAGGCGCTTGAGCATGGACAGACAACCTGCTTTGTAGGGTGTCTAAGCTCTCCAGAAAACTTAGAAAAACCTGACCTCAAACCTCTACAAGTCGGAGATAAAAGCTAATATCGAGAGGCCCATTTCCAAGGATGACAGCTGTCAGCAATGGAAGTTTAGGGAGTTCCATATCATGTTCCTTTCACCCTATTAACATTCCAAATTAGGAACAAGAATCTGTGAACTTCATCATAGTCATATCCCTATCAGATGTTGAAGATGAAATCTTTGTTGTGGTAGGCCGGTTAAGCCGTTTTTTTCATTTTATACCTTCGACTAGGTGTTGCCTCAGAGAGAATACTTGCAACACTAGAGAGGATTTGGATTGGAGCTAAATTTCAATTTTCTAAATGGTGAGGCATTTAAGTGGCCATTTTTTTCAAGAAAACTGCCTTCTCTTTATGAGGAGGCCCCATCAAGGAAAAGTGTTGTAGGTAGGGATGCAGTGATGGCATTGGCTTCATTCCCACAGCAAAGCACTCCAATGCATTCTTCAATGTGCAGCAATGAAAACACTGAATTGGGAAGAGTAAGTTAGGTTTCTTTTATTTTATCTATAATTTTGCATATAATTTGTAGGATTGTTATGCATTCGAATACCACACAGGTATGCTGATATGTGCCCAGATACGACACTGTCATATTTGGACATGTCATTGGGCTCATGGCATGAACCACTATATCCAAGGACCAAAATGCATATGCCATTAACCATATGCCTGAATCTATACCCAAAGCTCTGGATGCCTTATACAGCACTGCTAAGGGGAGTCTCTGGTAACCTTGCCTTCAAAATAAGAAGTCTTCTGAGATAAGCGGATATCTTAGCCCTGGAGAAGTCTGTATGATGAAATGAATAGTTTGTCAACCCTAAAGCAGCCTTACAGGATGGGAGTCAATTGGTTGGCTTTGTCTACTTTGTTCAATGATAGAGAATCAAGGCAACTTAGTTACCTCAAAGAAGCTTTCTAAGTTGGGAGTGGATCTGTGGAGTTGAAGTTGCTTTATTTTTTTATAAAACAGCGTATAAAGCCCAAAGTGACCTCATGAGATGAGATTGCATCACTGCCCCTATGGTAGCCTTTCTGATCAGATAAATAACATGGACATATCAGAGTAGCCTTAAGAGATGATCTTGAATGCAAGCATTATGCTATCTAACTACAATCATAGCAGCGAGGAATGTAAATAAATACCTATATAAGATACCCAACCTTAATAATCATAATACAATTAAAACTAGAAATTCATAGAACATTCATCTATTGAATTTGAAAACAGAATATGAATTTGTAAACTGAATAAACAATCAATTGGACCTTGTAACATATCTTGGTTATTGTAGGGAACTTGGGAGATTGAAATAGTGTTATGCTAGCAATAAATGCCCTTTAAACTTCGGTGTGGAGCCCAAAGCCCTCTCTTACGATGTCCAATAATCCTCTTCTCAGGTCCCAAGATGAATTGCTACAAATTAATTTTCAATTCATATGGATGAATTTCACATTTATATAAGGTAGAGTGGATTGTATTTACTTACTATTTTTGGCACAAATGTGCTTTTTTAACTCCTTGTGCTTACAAATGAAATTAATATCATTTTGAAGTGTTCAAGGTCATTTCAAGTGCTTTTTTTGGCCTGATTATTGTGGCTGAGCCTATTTGATTGGACTCATCAAGTTCATCAAATCTGGTAGGTTCACTGAGTCTGATCAGACTTGCCAGGTACCTGATCCCATGTCTTCTCACGTTGTTTTGACTGGTTTGCCTTGGGAATTACAAAACCTAATGAGTTTCTGGTGAGTCCTTGTAACATTTCTTTGAAGTTTCATCACTCTCTGTACTGATTTTATCTCTTCTTGGATGCAGTATTTCAAGTAGATCCTTAGCATTCTATAATCTCAGTTACTATGAAGCTTGACATTTCAAGAAGAGGTGGAAATACACTAAAAAATTGCCAAATTTTAGCACATTTTCAACCTTATCTAAATAGTTAGAATTTTCTTAGAGAGAATCTGAACATAAACTGAAAGGGAAACTACACTACACACGAAACTGTCAAATTTTAGGCCATTTGGCTTTTTAAATCTGATCAAAGACAATTATTTAATTGGTTGCTTGCAAATGTCAATTATGATCTATATGTGAACAAGTATTCTGTGGTTTATGTGTGAATACTTTCTATTATGTTTCTGCATGGGTGGCAGCTATGTGGCTTTTTTTAGGAGGTATAGAGCTTTGATTTAATTCTATATGAGCTATTTTTCAGGTTGCAAGCCAAGAAACATATGGAACACTGGGAGCTATTGTTAGAAGTAGAACTGGCTCTCGTCAGGTTGGCTTTCTGACCAACCGCCATGTAGCAGTAGATTTAGATTATCCAAACCAGAAGATGTTTCACCCATTGCCCCCAAACCTTGGACCGGGTGTTTATTTAGGTGCTGTTGAGAGGGCTACATCATTCAATACTGATGATCTGTGGTATGGAATTTTCGCTGGCATGAATCCAGGTTATCTCAATAAACTTTATTATGCCATCATTGATGCATTAAATTATGGTGTATGCTCTTGTGATATTAATGTAATTGTGTTGTCAAACAGAGACATTTGTACGAGCAGATGGGGCATTTATTCCATTTGCAGATAGCTTCGATATTTCCAAAGTCACTACTACAGTGAAAGGTGTGGGAGATATGGGTGAAGTCATGTGTGTGGACCTGCAAAAGCCTATTGGAAGTCTCATTGGCAAGCAGGTGGTGAAGGTGGGACGAAGTTCTGGTCTTACAAGAGGAGCTGTAATGGCTTATGCCCTTGAATACAATGATGAAAAAGGCATCTGCTTCTTTACCGACTTCCTTGTTGTAGGAGAGAACAAACAGGCATTTGATCTTGAAGGTGACAGTGGAAGCCTTATACTAATTACAGGGCAAAATGGTGAGAAGCCTAGGCCAGTTGGAATAATATGGGGTGGCACGGCAAATCGTGGGAGACTGAAGCTGAAGAATGGTTCTGGTCCTGAAAATTGGACAAGTGGAGTTGATCTTGGCCGTCTGCTTGACTTACTTCAGCTTGATCTGATCTCCGGTGAAGATGCTCTTAGAGGTATGAATTTGCATTTTGGTTCTTATTATTTTCATGATTCTCACTTTATTTGCACCATGATAAATGGGGTGGAATTGTAATGCTGTCTACATCTTTTATGCAATCTTTTACATTTTTTCCTTTCTCTGTTTTATAACTTGTTTATGAAAGTTCTTAAAAGTAGAAAAGGGGATGGATTAATGTACACGTGGGTTATAAATGAATTAAAATTTAAGCTGTTTAGTTGGATTATTACCTCAGGCTAAATATAATTTTTATAACTCAGTATTTGACTTCACTCATGTTTTCCGCCAAGATTAGTATTTTGAAATAAGTCGAGAAGATAAAATTCTAATAATGTGATTAGTTGGATTACTACTCCAGGCTAAGTTTACTCTCCAATAACATTGTACTTGATGCAGTTAAAACTGCAGTAAATTTGCTCAGGTTAGGTATTATCTCTATGACATTGTATTTGATGTAATAACATGTTGAATAAATTAAATTCACCCCAGGTTATGTAATCTTGATAACATCTTTCTAACGTGGTTATAAGTGGAGTAAATTAAACTCAAGGAAGCAGATTAGGTAGATTATGTTTTAAGACTAACCTTAGGCTAATTATAATCTTGATGATATTGATCTTGATGCGGTTATTTGTTGGAGTAAAAAAGTTGGGTCACTGTCCCAGACTAATTACGATCATGATAACATTGTACTTGGATAGACAATCATGAAAGCTCAAGATGCAAGATAGAGTGTTCTAGCAGTTCAAATATTTTAGATTCTAGTAAAGCCATTTAGCTGAATTGCTACCCCAGATTAAGCATAACCTTGTTAGCATTGTACTTGATACAGACAATTGGAAAAGCTGGAGATGCAAATCTATTTCAACATTGTTCCCCTGAGATTTAATTTTCTTTTGGGGAGTTTTAGTTTATGATAATGGCATTATTAGTAATTTCTGTAGTTGGTTTCATTTTTAAAGTGCAGAGAATTGCCAATTAGAGGAAAGATTATTGTAAAACAACTTTGTAATTTTTTATTCTTAAGTTGGACGGCCTACTATTATCCATATCAAATAATCCTGCAGTTAACATCCTCAGGACAATTTTTCCTATTGACTATAGGAAATAAATATTCCGTGAATGAAAAAGGAATGAGATAATGTTTTTGAATCCTGAGTTCCATTTCTTGTGAAATTTATCAAATCTATAGAATCATAGGGGTCATCTTCTAAAACTGTTTAGTGCTTTTTAATATTTTTCAGAAGCTGTTGAGGAGCAAAGGCGATGGACATCATCAGGACCCATTGATTCCATTGTTGGGGAGTCCTCGCCAAGATACAGGATTGTTCCTTTACCATTGGCTGAAAAGGAGAAATTAGAAGAGGCATGCCAACCTATACAATATGAAGATGTGTCAAATTTCCATGGGCCACATTTATCTCTCCAGAGTGGAGTTGAAACTAATCTGATATTTAAGCAAGAGTTACCTACAAGGTTGGCTGAAGCATCAACAAGTGTGGAGCACCAATTTATGAAAGACTTTCACATGTCACTTGGGCACCCAGAGCAGAGTAGATATCCTGAGTCTGGGAACTTATCAGCGCTTAGAGATGGAAAAGATGGGTCCAGTGAGGACATTTCCATTGGTTTGCATTTATACGACAGAGAGGCTAAAAAGAGGAAACCAAATTCATAATTCATTGGTGAGGATAGAATTTACAATGTGTACAAACAGCCCGAGTGATGTTTTTCCTGTGCTAGCATTCAAATGGGAAAGCCAGAAGGAAATTATGTAGCTCTCACCACTATTATTTAATATAGTAACATAATTTTTGGCTGTTTATATCTTTGTCATTGTTGCAAGTTCTCTGTTTCTAAATTTCTATTCTGTGTATGATTTTTCCTCGGGAACTATTTTCACTTGAACCATTTTCTTCTATTAGCTTAAATTTCCAAGCTGGAGATGTATCCTCTAAATACAGGATAAATGATCTGTACTCTCTTGAGCTGGAGGAGGAAGCTTAGGTAGAATATTAATGGTTGTTAGGTGCTCTTATTGACGACAGTCCCTAGTTCTTTGCAAATTTCATTATATTGACTCTAAATGCACTGAAAATATGAGTGGTGACATTCACATGGGAAAGACTATCTTATACCTTGAATTTGTATATTAGTAGTTCATTTGCTTAAATAACGTTATCACAGATCTTATTCTGGTGGGAATCATCAATCTTATGTGAGATCGTAGCCCTGCCATAATGGTTTGTGTTGTGCAAGATCTCGTTAGAGAGAATGGTTGAAGCACTTGCCCTGTTGGAATTTTGTCCATTCCAGATTGGTTAACCTGGAGTTCGTTTGCTTCAATTATTTGCAATTTAATATATAGGCCAACACTGACAATCAAATTCCAAATGGAGTGTGATTTGAAACGTTGATGCAAAAAATAGTTCACACAATCAAATTCCAGAAAAAACTGCATCACGATAATTGACAATCTTGTTCAGATGAGAGTTACAAGGTTCATGCAAGGCTCATATCTTTGTGAGAAGGGTTTCTTTTAATGTCTTATCAGTCTGAAATGAATCGTTTCACTTTTGTCTGAAGGAATCTTATTCATATCAGAGTGCTTAACCTGATGTAAGCAATTATCTACATGCAATATTGTGTATCAGTATTAATCATTTTAGTCTAGTAGAGGCTAAGAAGTGACCTTACTTATTGTAAATGTAGCTTTATTATATTATTATGTTACCTATGTTCTTAAGAGCTTCAGCGCGAACAGAAATGAAAACAAGTGTATTAATTGATAAGTAGGAGATATTTTTCCACAGCAAGTCAAATTGTGATATTGCTATCAGGATTCAACTGTGTAGTTTTTCAGTCAAACTCATTGACCCATGATTCATGAGTAGTGGTTCACACGAACCCATCTCTCATGAGAATGAATGGAACACAACACTCATTGGATCTAGGTGATGCTCACAGAGGTGAAGCACCAGGACTTCCCGGGAGGTCACCCATCCCAGTACTACTCTAGCTCGAGCGCGCTTAACTACGGAGTTTCCTCCATGGTTAAACCCACTCTACTTGCATCCTCATTCACTTGGAGTGTTCCATTCATTCTCATGAGAGATGGGTTTGTGTGAACCACTACTCATGAATCATGGGTCAATGAGTTTGACTCAAAAACTACACAGTTGAATCCTGATAGCAATATCACAAGTGTATTAATTCTGTTTTGGTTTAAGTATAGATGTGAAGTGTTGTACAGGCACACATTTGTTTGATTGCAGTATATTAGAAGATAACTGCATGCTTAGTGATCTTCAATTTTAGCTGTTCCAGTGTGGCAGGAAATTCAACAATGGTGTCCATCATTGGTAAGAAAGCTTTGCTTTGTTATTTGGATTTTAAATATTTTTCTAAAAAAAATGTTAATTCACCTCCTACAATTTACAGACGAACACATCTTGCAGTTTACTATTTTTTTATTAAAGTCTTACTATCTTGTTTAACTTCTTTTTCATGGGATGTTTAGTGTTATATTTTAATTGTCTTGCCACCGTGGATACCACGATGTGGTTAGATAGGCTTTCTAATAATGGCAACCATCTGCATAGAACTAAAGTCAAATCATTACCTGCAATACTTTCATAAATTCAAAATGCGTTTGGCAATAAATTACATCATATAACATAAACCATTACTGTCAGATTGAAAATGCAGCTGGACAAGAATTACATCATGACATCTATCAGTACTGTCATAGATTAAAAAATGCAGTTGGGTGTAAATTACAACATTTAATACAAGTAATTACTGCTATTGTTTCAAAATGCAGTTGGCTGTAAACAACCAAATTTAAGACAAGTCATTACAGGCATAGATTCAAACTACAGTTAGCCATAAACATCGTCATATAAATATATGTCATTTTAAGGCTTTAGAAACTCCATTAGCATGGAGGATTAATTGGAGGACATGGACTGCTCATTAATCAGAGGATGCACACTGGACATTACCATCAACAAAACATAGATTAACTTATCCAGACAGTGCCATACCTAGTCGCCATGGTACTATGAGTTATTGTCGCTGACATTCGAGCACCAACTGTCCCAGTTGCTTACGTAGCTTCCTTGTTGCTATATCATTGCCCTTATGTGGAACATTTCTTCAATCTCTTATAACTTGAGCGTTGGAGAGAAGTTGCATAAATTGAAGGCCTTTTCAGAGATAATAGGCCCCATACAGATCCCCAAGGGGTTGTGGTCTCTACCAATCCTAGTAGCAAATTTCTGTTTAAAATCTTCACCCTAATTAGGTATGGCTCCAATGTCCTCGATTGTTTCTTCCATTGCTGTCTCCATGTCATCTCCAGTATACTGATTGTTATCTGCTTGTAAAATAGTCAGGGCATACGACTCCGAAGGATGGGTTTACTTTCGTTATGATTTTCTGGCCTGTAAGGAACCTACGCAGAACACAGAAATTTCGTAATAGTCTCCAGGTCATTACCGATCGATATAATACCTTATCTAACAAATAGCCTGTTACACGTTAGACTGCTTAACCAAACCACGTGGTTTCATGCCCTATGAGGTCTTGATCGCAGAAACATATAAATGCTTGCAGATTCTGTTGGATACCCATTCAAAGACATTTGATTGACGCTACCTGAAAGAGGTTTTTCCATTAGAAAGCCTTAGTTCCATATTCTATGATCGACTAACAAGGAAAATCGTTTGATAAGTAGGAGATATTTTCCACAGTAAGTCAAATTGTGATATTGCTGTCAGGATTCAAACTCATGGACCCATGATTCATGAGTAGTGGTTTACATGAACCCATCTCTCATGAGAATGAATGAAACACTTAGCACTCATTGGATTTAGGTGATGTTCCCATCTGAACACTTAGCACTCATTGGATTTAGGTGATGTTCCCATCTCTCATGAAGCACTGACTTCTCGAGAGGTCACCCATCCCAATACTACTATAGCCCGAACGCGCTTAAGTCAGAAATCATGAAAATCTATTGAAAAAAGTATTGATTATTTTTTTGTTTGATGCACTATTTGCTTTGAACACTGCGTCAGATCACCTTTCACAATTGAGCCCTGAGATTTGTGGTAGTAAATAGTAAGTGAAACCAGTGAGAAAAAATAACACATATATATACATATATGAATACATATATAGTACGTGTACGCACACAGACCTTAAAAAAATGGAAGGCAATTTGGGAATGGCCTTAAAAGGTGCATTTGATTAAAATTTAAACGTCTTGATATGCTTAGTGAAACAAATCTGACCATTTTCGAGATTTGAAATTATGTTGAAGTTAGAAATTAAAAAAAAAACATAAAACTTTAAATTAATATTCCATTTAGTTGTGCATTTGTCCGCTTGAAAAATGATTAAAAATGAATAAATAATTAATATTTAGAAGTTATTTGACTTATTGAAATTTGTTTTGATTATTTGTAATTGTAAAATTTGGGTATTTATGTTTTAGGAGTGTGCATTGATATATAGATATATTTTAGAGTCCATTGATTCATTTAGATAGATAAATAATATAACTTTGTATGAAGTTGGGTTTTATTTTTTCTATATGATTACATACTCTAATACACTTTTACCTTATTTGTTTATTATATTTATTGTGGCTTAGTCTCTTTAATATGGGCTTGTCCTATCTAATTTTTAATTTTTTTTTCAATTTTAATTTTTTTTTCACTTTATTCTTTATGCATAAGATTTACTACGTGTTTATATGTCCTTGTATTTAAAAATGTTTCATGCATTCATTTTAATTCATAAAGTATCTCCTAATTTTTAAGCATTATTCACCTAACATAAAAGTATCTCCTAATTCTTAAGTATTATTCACCTACCATTTGCATATACACACTTCAATTGGTGCACTCAAAGGATTCTAGTTTCTCACAAACATTCTAGGATCATATGCAAAATTGAAAAATTGTTGTTTTCAATTATTTGTACACATTTTTGAGGGTTAATCTAGGGGAACATGACTTCTTGTGACATATGAACAACCTCATGAAGATATTTTCTAAATATTCAAATCCATTAGATATTAGTAGATAGAGAAGATATAAGCTCCACCCATTTTTAGTTCCAACCATACCTTAGTTATGACAAGTTTCATAAATTGGTATCTTTAGTACTTGTCAAATAATGAAGAAGTTATGCTTGTGATACATTACTGTCCTCATATGAAATGTTCATTATAGCATTTGTATTTATTGATGTTTTGTAGCTTCAGTCAGATAAACACTATGAATCAATACTGGTGAATATATATATATATATATATATATATATAATCATAATCATAATTATCATTATATTAATTACATAATAATGAATAGACATATCCCATGAAGGGACATGTCTCTTCTTGGCTCATTCTCAATATAAATACAAGAGATTGTTGCATTTGGAAAACACATACAATCATAGGAGTGCTATTACCTTTGCAATGATCCTAAACCCTTAACATGGTATTAGAGCCAAGTTGCAAATGTAAGAGTAGTTTGTTGATGGTGAATGTGTGACCATCTCAAAAAATACAGTCTTAGTACGAAGACCATATCTCCCAAATGCACCGTTGGATTTTGCTAAATTTTGGATATGTTGGTGATAATAAAATTTAGAAGAATCTCACTGGAGTGATTGAAGAGAAAATGTCAAGCTCAAAATTTATGATCGATTTTGTATGGGTCTATGCAAAAATTCGTAAAAGAGCGAGGTTCCTTCTTTAAAAGTCTAACCGCTTGAAAGGAGATCCAATCATATTGAAGGTTGTCATAGTGTATATAACTTTTGGATATTCAAGAAAGGTCATGTGAAGAATTATGGTAATGTTCAAGAACAATGACATCATTTTGTGAATTTGCATGATATTTCCTATATGGGCTCACCTTACAAAATGAAATACCTGAAATTTGTAAAAGATAAGTATTTCAAGTTTTATTAATGAACATAATTTTTTAGTTTTTTAATTCATGCTATACTATTGGTTATTAAAATCTTGTATGCTTCTACCATTGGTATTTCTGGTCGAGATAATTTAGTGAGCTATTTGTAATCTCTCTCTGACATACCTTTAGGACAAAAGCACAAGATAATTGCATTCAAGGGAGAAAAAAAAAACTCAATGCTTGCAAACAAATTGATGATTGAGACTAGATGCAAAGGGAGTCCGACATTTCAAAAGAGGTCAAGAAGTTGATAAAACTTGAGCTTTAGAGGGAGCAGATGGTTCATTTCAACGTGTGACAATCTTGATTGAGAGGGAGTTCGCTATTGAAGGTGAAACACTTCTGAGGTAAACTTGATATAATTGATTATTATACTAATGAATCATGAATGTTTTTAATGGGCCTACCCCCTGTGTAAATCATGAGGAAGTGACGACTTCCAAATGATTATCACTTGTATTTGCAAAAGTTATTGGAAGGCGACGATCTTACAATAACTTGATCTTCTATTGTGATAGACATCTTGTGATGGCTAAAACAGATCATGATAGATGCCATCTTCTATTGTGATAGACATCTTGTGATGGCTGAAATAGATCATGATAGATGACATCTTCTATTGTCATAGACATCTTGTGATGGCTGAAACATATCATAAAGATGACATCTTCTATTGTGATAGACATCTTGTGATGGTTGAAACAAATCATAATAGATGATGTGAATGTTCCTATGGTAAGTGCACATTACCTATGGACATTTGTTGAGTACTTGGTGGACATCATGTGACTTGATGTCGGTAGGCCATTATTTTGAGCACTTGGTGAATATCATGCGACTTGATATTCTGCAGGCCAATGCTCCTAATATGATGAGATGATATCTTTATAATTTTGTTGAGTACTTGGACATCATGTGACTTGATGTTGGTAGGCCATTACTCTGAGCACTTGATGAATATCACGTGACTTGATATTTTGCAGGCCAATGCTCCTAGTATCATGAGATGATATCTTTATAATTTTGTTGAGTACTTGGTGGACATCATGTGACTTGATGTTGGTAGGCCATTACTTTGAGCACTTGGTGAATATCATGCGACTTGATATTTTGCAGGCCAATGCTCCCAATATCATGAGATGATATCTTTGTAAACTTTTGAGTACTTGGTGGACATCACGTGACTTGATGTTGGTAGGCCATTACTTTGAGTATTTGGAGAATATCTCGCAACTTGATATTCTTTGACAAATACTCCCAATATCATGAGATGATATTTTTATGAATCTATGAATTGTGGTATCATGCAGTTTGATATTCCTGTTGGAAACTGCAATTGAAGCAATTGTTGTATTGTCATTGATGTCAAACCTTAACTGGTAAGACTATTTCTATTTAAGAAAGTACTATATCTATTTGAGTGTTGCTAAGGGGATAGGCAAGGTTGGTAACAACAGCACCTAAAGAAGGGTTGAGTTATCTTGATACTTCAATGAGTACTTGATTATGTGGCACAATGACAAGACAATGTATTGTTTATCTAAGTAAGAATGAAGACTAAACTGGTAGGCTTAACCGAACAAAAGTGAAGAAATCTAGTTTAAGCCGAGTGTTGTTTGTGTCGACCGAGCTAGTATATGTCGAGTAAAATCAATGTTGACCGAACACCAGTTAATTGCTGAGGAAGACAGTGTTAGCCGAGGAAATAGTTTATGTGGCGACCGAGCTTTCCAGAGAGGACCGAGAAGTTGAACACAGTATTGACCGAGCGTCATTATTTTGCATTTGAGGAAGAATTCAGATTTCCAACCGACATCGTTGAATTCTTGGATTATGTAAAACGTGTTGACTTTATTTATTGATTGTATGAAAGCATTTAATGCACTGTAAAATGTTTTATTGTAAATATTTTAAGAGATTTGAGATATTTCTACAAGGTTAGTCGAAGAATATAATGTAGGACGGATTCAATGAATCTGACCTAACCCTAAGATCTACGAAGGAGATTAAGCGGCAAAAGATGTATTGACCTAAAAGAGGTAGTATTAAGGAAATCTAAGCGAGAGGTTGAAAAGAAGTAGATGCTGGAAGTATTGTTGATGTTATTGACTGTCTAAGCAGAGAAGGCTGAAGAAGAAGTGTTGTGATTGCTTGAAGAGGGTTCCGAGCAGATCAATGATGGAGATGGAAAAAGGTTCACAGTCAGTAAGCCAACATATGTGTACAAAATTAGATCTGATATTTGCAAAGTGAGTTGTATGTTTTTCAGATCAATATCACTGCTACTTTCTAACCATTGTAACAGTCAAAATCTTTTTAACAAGGGTTGACCTAATAGTCATAAGTATAAATCCTTTGAACAAGGTTGCATTCTAATGGAGTGTATGTAAGTCCTATAACAAGACACTTTTAACAGAGTGGTTTAAATCTTTTAATCTGGTCACATTTGACAGTGTGTTTGTAACCTTTGATAGGGTTGACTTTTCACCGATCTCACTTCAGAAGAGTGAACATAATAGTAACATGTTACAAAGTGGTTTTTCCCTAATTGGGTTCCCACTATAAATCTTGGTGTTGATATTTGTGTGAATGTTTTGGTTTGAATATTTCTGTGTTTTACAAGTTAGATGTCGTTGGATAAGTGGACTACACTGTTATATGTTTCTGTTATGTAATCAGTAATGACCGAGTAGGTTTTAGTTATTAGATCTGATTTGTTGAAGAGTTTAAAGTTTATTTTATACATCTGGACCTGAGAACAACTGATTCACCCCCCCTCTCTATTGTTCTAAATCATATTAACAATTGGTATCAGAGCAGTTGGTGCTTATAGAGAACAAGTTTGAAGGTATTTGAAGCAAATGATCAAGATGTATAAGGAGGTACCAAAGTTGAATAAGGAAAACTTTCCTGCATGGAAAAGCTTGATGAAGCTGCATCTAGCTGGTATTAGTGATTCTACAAAGTATTACATTGAGCATGACTATGTCACACCTGTTGCACTTTTGACTGCCGAGGAAATGAAAGCTAAACAAGAGCACAACCAAGCAATGTTGGAGATTGCGTCTACCCTAAGTTATCAAAATTTGAAGACATCAAAGACTGCAGTACTGCAAAGCAAATGTGGGACACCCTTGCAAACATTTATGGCGGTGACGTAAATGTGTTGAGAGCAAAAGCCGAGAGCCTAAGAGGTAAATTTGATGAAATGAGAATACAAGAAGGTGAGAATATTGCACAATATTGTGGTAGAATAAAAGAAGTTGTAAATGCTATTAGAGGAGCAAATAGAACTATTGAGGATGAAACGATAATAGGAAAAGTATTGAAAACTCTGTGTCCTATCTATGCAATCAAAATCTCTGCAATTTAAGAATCTAGATGTAACTCTCCTAATGCTCTTACTTTAGAAAGTTTGGTTGGTAAGCTTACTGCTTTTGAACTTTCTAACTATGATAACTTCATTGTTGGTAGTATTGAATATGCTTTTAAGTCACAAATGGTTTTGAATAAGTCAAAGAAGGAAAAAGAAAGATGCATCAGTGAAAGTGAAAGTGAAAGTGATAGTGAAAGTGGCACATCTAATGCAGAACTTGAGGATCTAGAAGCTCTTATGGCTAGAAGACTGAAAAGGGGAAAATGAAGGTACAAAGGTAAACTCCCTATTATATGTTTTTCATGTAATAAAGTTGGTCATATAGCTGCTAGATGTCCTGACAGGGATAATAAGGATGAAGAAAGAGACAACAAGTATAAAGACAAAAGAGAAGATAGAGGTTATCGAAGATACAAGGACTACAAAGGGAAAGGTAAGAAATTCTACTACATTGTCAAAGAAGAGACTGACACTGATAGTGATGATTTTGAAATTGAGGTTGTCTATGTTGCAATGAAAGATGAATCTGATGAGG
This sequence comes from Chamaecyparis obtusa, assembly GCA_027943335.1. Classification (NCBI taxonomy): domain Eukaryota; kingdom Viridiplantae; phylum Streptophyta; class Pinopsida; order Cupressales; family Cupressaceae; genus Chamaecyparis; species Chamaecyparis obtusa. The sequence continues at coordinate 476,599 of BSBK01005235.1, read as the reverse complement.
ATGAGAAAACTGCATTGATATCTTATGTGAACAAAAATGATAAATGGATTATTAACAGTGGATGTTCACATCATATGACTAGAGATAAGAGTAAGTTTGATACCTTAAATCATTATAAAGGTAGGAGTGTGAAATTTGGTAATGATGCACCATGTCCTGTTAGAGGAAAATGATTGATTAAGTTGACTGGTAAGATCACTTGTGAAAATGCTTATTGGATTGAGGGTCTTAACTATAATCTGCTGAGTGTTGCACAACTTAATAGCACTGGCTACTGAGTGAAATTTCATCACAAGAAGGCCAAAATATTTGATGCCACTGGTGAATTGATTGGAAGTGGAGAACAGACAAGAGGTAATTTGTTCTATCTAGACCTATCTGAAGAAACATGTATGATTGCACAACTTGATGATATTTGGTTATGGCATAAGCGGCTATGTCATGTTAACTTTGATAATCTGGTAGAAATTAGCAAGAAAAAGAAAGTGAGAGGTCTACCTAGATTGAAGAAACCTGAGAATGTAATGCACAAAGAATGTCAGTTGGGTAAGATGACAAAGTCTAGTTTCAAGAGCAAAACCTTTACTTCTGAGAATATTTTAGATTTGGTTCATACTGACCTTTGTGGACTGATGGGTGTACAAAGTTACTGTGGTGCTAGATATTTTATCATGTTTGTTGATGATTATACCAGAATGATGCATGTAATGTTCTTAAAGGAAAAATCTGATGCTTTTCAAAATTTTAAGTGGTATGTGGTTGCAGCTGTGAATTGTTCAAATTTGATATGGATAAAGCAATTGTTGGTAGGCATGAAAGAAGAAATCACTGAACCAATTGTCATCTTCTGCGACAACACAAGTGCTATCAACATCTTTAAAAATCCAGTAATGCACACAAAGACCAAACACATTGCCATCAAGTATCATTACTTGAGAGAACTGGTACAAGATAAAGAGGTCTACATGGAATATGTGAATACAAATGAATAATTAGCAGATATATTCACTAAAGCTTTGCCTAAAGAAGCTCATGAATACCTGTGAAGTCAATTAGGGGTCCTTCCCCTAATTGAGGCTACCTAGTCAAGCTAGGAGCACTGCATCAAATGTGCTGCAAAGAATATCTAACAAATTGATGCAGAGAAAGGTCACACTTTAGGAGCAGCCTAGAGTTGTGAAGAGCACATCAAAGTCTAGAAATAGTCATAAGCAAGATGACAGAGGGAGAAATATTGTTACTGCACTGAAAGGATGGTATCTACATCTACAGGATGTATGTTTTTGTTGTTGCTTTGACATTTTTGTCAAAGAGGGAGATGATCACAGATGAATACACAGAATGAGAAGATCAAGACAGTGGGAGAAATTCAGTGGACGGTCAAGCATGGCTAATTGATTCTGTATCAGAATGAAGCTAAGGATGTTATAATTTTTTTTTCTTTTTTGATGGACAGATAAGTTTTTGGATTGGTTGGTAATTCATGTGATATTCATATGGTGTTGCCATCAATGCCAAAGAGGGAGATTGTTGGAAACTGCAATTGAAGCAATTATTGTATTGTCATTGATGTCAAACCTTAACTGGTAAGACTATTGCTATTTAAGAAAGTACTATATCTATTTGAGTGTTGCTAAGGGGATATGCAAGGTTGGTAACAACAACACCTAAGGAAAGATTGAGTTATCTTGATACTTTAATGAGTACTTGATTATGTGGCACAATGATAAGACAATATATTGTTTATCTAAGTAAGAATGAAGACTAAACTGGTAGGCTTAACCGAGCAAAAGTGAAGAAATCTAGTTTAAGCCGAGTGTTGTTTGTGTCGACCGAGCTAGTATATGTCGAGTAAAATCAGTGTTGACCAAATACCAATTAATTGCCGAGGAAGACAGTGTTAGCCGAGGAAATAGTTTATGTGGTGACCGAGCTTTCCAGAGAAGTGATGAAGGATGCTCCCCTTAATACCACAAACACATAATAGAAATAGAGAAACAACAACAATATGCAAGAACAGAAAATTGGCTTCTTATTATCTCCACAAATGTGGAATTACAAACTTTCAGAATTACAATATGCAAAGCCACATGGGCATTCCCTTACAATATTCTGTAGGACAAAGCCTCGAACTATTACCCAGATCTACTACCCAGAACTATTCTGAACTGCCTAAGACAATAATACAGCCTTCCTTATATAGGCAATTTTCCACCGCCTGGGAAGGTTCCAGAATTTTAGCCAATAAGGCCGACCAAACTTAGAATTATTTTTATTTTACATTTCATTACATCATAGTCGGCTCAAAATAAATTTTGAAACCCGAACAGAAATTTTGAAGAAAAATCATTTTCCGCCATTTCAGGTGACCCAACTTCCGAAGACCATAAGTCATCACCAGTTGACCCGATTGACTATTGTAACCCCATTTCGGAAAGGGCGCGAGGAGCTCTACAACACCTATAATAAGCAAGCTTCATTCAGCCCAAAATTCGACCTCATCCGGGGCCTCTAAAGCCTTCAAAACTGAGTTCAAAGTTTCTGTCCCCTGCTGCCAATACCGAAAATCTTCAATATCTTCCAATATACACTTGATCTGGCAATGAAACTTTACTGGCAGACTTATATGACCAAAATGAACCTCCAAGAAAGAAATCAGATCATTCTGAGCACATACGAAAATTACCGAAAATAGTAACTTTCCATAAATAGCAGCTCTGCACAAGATAGCCCTTATTGAATTCAAAAAAATAAAAATATTTTTGGGTGATGCAAGATTGCTCTTACACCCAGGATGCTCCTGCATCAAGAAGATCGAGAAGTTGAACACGGTATTGACCGAGCGTCAGTATTTTGCATTTGAGGAAGAATTTAGATTTCTAGTCGACATCGTTGAATTCTTGGATTATGTAAAACGTGTTGACTTTATTTATTGATTGTATGAAAGCATTTAATGCATGGTAAAATGTTTTATTGTAAATCTTTTAAGAGATTCAAGATATTTCTAGAAGGTTAGCTGAAGAACATAATGTAGGATGAATTTAATGAATCTGACCTAACCCTATGATCTATTAAGGAGATTAAGTGGCAAAAGATGTATTGACCTAAAAGAGGTAGTATTAAGGAAACCTAAGCGAGAGGTTGAAAAGAAGTAGATGCTGGAAGTATTGTTGATGTTATTGATTGTCTAAGCAGAGAAGGCTGAAGAAGAAGTGTTGTGATTGCTTGAAGAGGGTTCTGAGCAGATCAGTGACGAAGATGGAAAAGGTTCATAGTTAGTAAGCCAGCATATGTGTACGGAATTGGATCTGATATTTGAAAAGTGAGTTGTATGTTTTTCAAATCAATATTACTGCTACTTTCTAACCATTATAATAGTCAAAATCCTTTTAACAGAGGTTGAAATAATAGTCATAGGTATAAATCCTTTGAACAAGGTTGCATTCTAACAGAGTGAATGTAAATCCTATAACAAGGCACACTTTTAACATAGTGGTTTAAATCCTTTAACCGGGTCACACCTAATAGTGTGTTTGTAACCTTTGACAGGGTTGACTTTTCACCGAGCTCACTTCAGAAGAGTGAACATAATAGTAACATGTTACAAAGTGGTTTTTCCCTAATTGGGTTTCCACTATAAATCCTGGTGTTGATACTTGTGTGAATGTTTTGGTTTGAACATTTCTGTGTTTTACAAGTTAGATGCTGTTGGATAAGTGGACTGCACTGTTATATGTTTCTGTTATGTAATCAGTAATGACCGAGTATGTGTTGGTTATTAGATCTGATTTGTTGAAGAGTTTAAAGTTTGTTTTATATATCTGGACCTGAGAACAACTGATTCACCCCCCTCTCTATTGTTCTAAATCATATTAACAATTCCTAGCCAGACCATATCTCTGGTATCATGGTAAATGATATCTTCTTATCCTAATCATGTGTTTAATCTTCCCTAGCTAAGAGGGAGCGTTGATATTTTGTAGCTTTAGTCAGATAAACACTATGAGTCAATATTAGTGAAAATATGTATATATATATATATATATATATATATATATATATATATATATATATATATATATATATATATATATATATATATATATATATATATATATATATATATATATATATATATATATATATATATATATATAAAATCATAATTATCATTATATTAATTACATAATAATGAATAGACATATCCCATGAAGGGACATGCCTCTTCTTGGCTCATTCTCAATATAAATACAAGAGATTGTTGCATTTGGAAAACACATACAATCATAGGAGTGCTATTACATTCGCAATGATCCTAAAACCTTAACAGTATTAACTCGTGTGGGTAAATGGTTTAGTACCTTTGATTTGACTAGTGAATCATTGTAATAAATTAATGAATCAATTAGGAGATTATTTATGTTTTATGTAATGCTTAATACAAAAACTAGTGCATGGTGTCCTTTATCATAATTTGATTTTGCAAATTATGAGTGTTATAGTAGAATGATAATAATTATGTTAATTAATGAGTATATTTGAGGTAAAACATATTTTTTTATCCTTGATTTATGAAACTCATTATAAGTAAAGGCTAGTTGTGTTTTTATTATTTTTGAAGCACATTTGAGTGTGTTGTTTGCTATATAGATATTATGCCTAGGCATGGTGGCATTTAAAAATGGTTCACAGAGCTAATTAAAAAAAGTTGTCGTACCATCTAACAAAACAACAAGATCATTGTGTAGTGACTCAGTTGTCTCATCATCACATTTATTGACATTTGTAAGTGTTTAACTATGTTTGCTTTAATGTGTTATAGTCTTTGTTCTTGTGTTTGCATTCTACATTTAAGTCTCAAAATTTGAGTGTAATTTTATGTTCAATTAATAAAATATGTCCTTGTCATTTTTTTGTTTCATCATTTTACAAGTTTAATAATCTTACTTCTTACATGTGGATATGGATTATGAAATTTAAATGTTTTATGTTAATTCAAGGAGATTATATTTAGTTCCAACAAGTCAAGGATATATTGGAACATGTTTTATTTCTGCTATTGTTGTCAATGAGTTTTCAATGGATCTTCGTGTGAAATTGAAAGACTCTTAAAGAGCCCACTAGAGATCAAGTCTTGATGAGTGCAAGCTTCCAACATTATATGGAAGGATGAGGATGGAAAAATTTTTAGTCCTTGGTTCTTAGTGGAAGTGGTTCAATCTTGGACTTGTATTTCTATACTAAATATGTAAAACTACTTTGTAAATGAAATACCCTCCATGCAAAATAAAATAAAATAAAAAAAGGGGGAAAAAGGAGGGATTCTTTTATTTTTCTTGAAAAGACAATGTTAAAGAATTAAGCATATGTTTTTGAAAAGAGAAAGATTTTTCTTCATTGGAATGAGATTAGGTGCCATTTCTATGTGGTTTTGTTGACTCTTCTGATTGGGATGCCATAGCATGAGTTTCACCTCCTTCAGACGCTTTATGTTGGGTTTCTTCCCTTGAGCCAACTACCATTTTAGATTGCTCTTTGAAAACCTGCTAAAAAATATCCTCTTTTGTGTCACCTAAATATGTTGTTAGGGCACCCAAATCTAGGCATTATTCACCATTTTTTGGGCACCATTCTTCCAATAAACCTCTAGTCTGTATGCCCCAAAGCCTACACAGAGAAATATGTTCCAATGCTCCATTTATGCTCAAGTTTTTCTACCTTTTAGGTTGCTGAGATGTTCCTTAATCCTCTTTTTTATTGCTCAAAGGGAGGATTTCTAGTGATTATCGTGTTTAGGGAGATACCAACAATGCCTTTGAATTCATCTTCAGTTTGTTCAAACAAGGTATGAGCTCCTTTTTATCCTCTCTTTAACTGGCATAGTAAAATATTATGAAATCTATGAACAAAATCTATCACCATAGTTGCTTGAATGAAGTGGAAAACCAAATCTTAGGAAAGAGGACATATAAATGAGAAACTCTTACTTGAACCAAACCCTTCAATTGATTAAACAAAATTAAACCAAATCGTAAAGACATAACAATAAATGAGATCCACAAACAATTTACCTTTTATACCCAAATGACCATACAACAACACGGTTTATGGCACCCATTTCTTTGGAGTCAAGTCTCTCTTGATCATGCTTTGAATCTTCTATTTTTGTGCATTACCCCCAATCTTAAGGGTTGTTATGGTTACCTGAATCTATGTTAAACTTGCAAATCATTATTTTTGTGTATGTGTAGAATAGATTTTGAAGGAGTTCTAGAATTATTTATAATAAACATCAATAAATATAAAAGTTATATAACAATGAAATTGTAGTCAAATTGTCTGACAACAACATTACACAATTTAAATGGGTGAATAAGTTTCTTTGGGACCTCAAACACAATTGCAACAAAATGTTATTATGAAAACATTGATTTTCCTTTGAAAAAGACCTCCTGTTCGTCCTACTAGCCTAATGGCTCCTCCTACATTGTCTTCAGTAGCAACTACTACTAATGGGTTTTACTTTGAGGGGCAACTAGGTAACTCTTTGTTGCAGGGGATTTCTGTGCATCCTTTTGCTGTCTCTAGGGGGCAACGAGGGCCTTATTTTCTTGTTCCCCCCACCACTTCATTGCTTGGGTTGGAGACTTCAACTTTTGATGTCGTTCCTGGTGGTGGTGGTGGAGGGGTCTTTGCCTTTGGGGCTAAGGAGGTTCCCCTACCAAACTTTGTTGTTGATGGTGGATGGTGCTATGCCCATCTCGCCAAATCTGCTGCTACTTTCTACAAATTTCTTCTCTAGCCTTTGATCTAGTCATTACTCCTTGATTTGTATTACCAATAATTTGTTTTTCAGGATGGTCTTTCTTTACATACCTCGGAGTCTTAGGAATATCAGTAGCCTCATTTGTATCATCATCACAAGTCTCAATTTCGCATTCAACCTCAATAAGTTCTTCTTCTGTAGCAGCAACCTCCTTGATCTCTGTATTCTGATTACGATCATACATTCTCTCTTGTATCTAAAACCTTTCATCTATCTTCACATTGTTACTTTCAATCATCTTTCTTGATCTCAAATTAAAACATTTGTAAGCCTTGCTCTTAGTAGAATAACCATGGAAAATTCCTTCATCACTTCTAGCATCAAACTTCCCTATCTCATCATCTCTCTTGATATAACATTTACTACCAAATATTCTGAAATATTTTACTGTAGGAGTATGATCAAACCACAATTCATAAAGAGTCTTACTTGTACCTTCTCTGATTTGAATTCTGTTCAAAGTGTACACTAATGTCCCAACATCTTCTCTCCAATGCATATGAGATACATTTCCTTCAAGCAACATTGTCCTAGCAGCATCAAGTATAGTTCTGTTTCTTCACTCTTCTATCCCATTTCGTTGTGGAGTCCTAGGAGCAAATGTCTGTCTTTTTATTCCATACTCTTCGTAGTATGAATTGAATAAGTTTGAAGTAAACTCTCCACCTCTGTCTGACCTCAAACATTTTATCTTTAAACATGATTCATTCTCTACTTTTGCTTTGAATATCTTGAACTTATCGAATGCATCTGATTTCTCTTTCAAGTGACTCACATCATTCTAGAAAAGTCATCAACAAAAAGTATAAAATACCTTTCACCATAGTATGATCTTGTCCTTGTAGGTCCACATAGGTTTGTATGTACCAGATCCAACTTTCCCTTTGATATATATGCTTTACTTTCGTAACTGCTTCTAGTTTGCTTTCCCATGACACATTCACTACATACAGTGTTAGATGGTTTCACAATCTTTGGTAGATCTCTTACTGCATTAGTCAAACTTGCCTTCAAAATGTTATCAAAATTAACATGACAAAATATTTTGTGCCATAACCAATTTTCATCTACCTTCACAAAAAAACAAGAGGCTCCAGATGTATTTAACTCAAACACATTACCTCTAGATTTAGTATCGGTTGCAATCAAGTTTCCTGTCTTACTACTGATAAAATATTTCCCATTAAGGAACTTTAACTGAAATCCCTTATCCATCAGCCGTCCAACACTCAACAAGTTATGCTTAAGTCCATCAACAAGAATACATTTTCAGTATTAGTCTTTCCATCCAAAGTAATAGATCTTACTCCTATGATAGATTTAGGAACATTGTCTTTGAATCTTACAACACCACCATCATACTTGTATCTATTCCCATTCCTCAAAATATTCACCAAGTGATTCTTTTATGTTCTCATTACTGGTTCTTAGAGGTGCAAACATCATCTTCTTATGTGTAGATGCTTTAAATGTAGTTTAAAATTTAGGTACAAAATCTCCCATTTCTGCAGCTTCAAAGTAGTTAGCTTTGCAATCAAAATTTCTCTGCTAAAGTTTGGAGTCAAAGGTATAATCTCTTCTATAGCTTGAATTTAAGTCTTGTAAACATGTGTCAATGATCTAAGAATCTTTGAAATGACTTCATCTTCTTCAAAAATGCCTTCACAATTTCTGATTCCAATCAAAACCTCTGTAACTCTTTGTACATAAGCCCTAGCACTTTCATCATCCTTCATTTCTAGCTTCTCCATCCTAGTTTTCTAGTTCTGTAACTTCACTCTCTTTGTTAACTTGTCTCCTTCACACAATGCTTCTAATCTTACCCAAATCTGGTGTGCCAAATCCAAATCTTTAACCTTAGTAAATTCTCCTTCAGAGAGTGCGTTGATCAGTGCTTCCCTTGTGACCATGTTGTATGAGAATACCTTCTTTTCATCATCAATAGCCTTTGATAGTTCATCCTCAATGTTCATAGCTACCCGATTCTTTGTAACCATCTAGTAGTCGATGCCCAAACATAGCAAATGAGTTTGCATCTTGTTCTTCCAACTATCAAAGTTTTCAAGATCAAATTTCAAACTATCCTTCCTATAGAATGCCTTCTCCAAGATCACCTCAAGATGTCAAGCTTTCTCTCTAAGGACCAGTAGCTCTGATACCAATTGTTAGGAATAAAATTCCACAATACAACTGAGAGGGGGGGTGAATCAGTTGTATGAAAAATTATTAAACTTTAAACTTTGAATTGTAGCAGTATCAAATCCAATGAACACAATGAATGCCAACACTGTAACACAATATTTTGTTGTTGAGGAAACCCTGTTAAAGGTAAAACCCCGGTGAGAATTAACACCCACTAATAATGTATTGAGAGTATAATATCCTTGTTAGAAGATCTAGCCCTATTAGGAGCTGATTAAAACATTAAAATACACAGTCCTTGTTAGAGGACAGACCCTGTTAGGAGTCAAGAAAAAGAAGGGTGGGCTCATTGCCCAAAGAAGGTTATGTCCACCTTCAGAACTCACTGTTCACAACACAAGTGTATATGAAGAAATACACAATATTTTGAACTGTCTAATAGCAATTGTCTTTGCTTGATCATTTCCAATGAAGTATACAATTATCCTCTTCTCTACATCCAATAGATACAAGCTTGTAGCTTTCACAATTCTCCTTTTACATCACATACATTCTCACCATCTCTTTCCAAAAGAAAAGATTTTACATATATACCCTATTATATTCTACATGATCAGGTCAGCCAATTAGGCTTTCCTAATATATAAATAATTACATAACACCTTGCTAAGATACATAAAATATCTAAAACAAGTATACAAAAATTAAATTACAAAAATTAAGGATCGACATCCTTAATTCAAGTTTGCCATCCATAATACATGCTACATCTCTGTAGTTAGCTTCTAAATAGGTCTTCTCCATAACACACGCCAAAAATGATGTCATCCACCATTCCATACCTTCCACAGACCATCAAACATTCTTCAGTACCCTTTTGGTCATCCCTTAATCTCGCATACACTGAATCCATACCTTCTGTAAGATATACCCGAAACACAGAGACTCACTCTCAGTTCAGTAACTAGTATTTACCAAAACATTAGTAACTCATCCAATACACAACATTACATGATGTGATCTTAGATATAAGATCACAACATCTTCCTATACTCTCATCTAACTTCACACGTTTTGAAGCATCCGTACAATATCCATACACTGTAGTAACCAACTTGTTCTCTTCACAAAAACATATGTTGACATTAGTGAAAAAACACGAATGACAACAACAACAACTCCAGCATCACTCAACGTAGTGATTAAACATGCTAAATGTATCAACAATCTCCCCAATGCATTAGCAATATCCAACATGCTTGTGCCAAGATCTCCCTTGTGGTGGCGTGTGGCCCAATCGTAGTGGATAATATGGATTTCCGCCAATGTCGTAGGTTGGTCTGTAGATTCACCAGTCTCTGGCCTTCTCTTTTGGATTTGCATCATTGGGTAACAAGTTCTTGACAACCCTTAGTCTCTGGCACTATTGAACTTTTCTTTTGTGCAAAGGGGTTTTTTATTGCTATGTTTTCTTCCTTTGAAGATTGTGATTTAGTGCTAAGCAAAATGTGGGTTTGGGGGAATCAATCTCCTTTGGCCAAACCCTGGACAATCTCCTTCAACCCATTTACTGAACCACTAAGTGTGTGCCTAGTGTGGGTTCATCGCTCCAATCTTCAACTTCATTCTTTCTTTGAGGCCACCCGAAACTCTATTGGCCATTTCTTGAAGGTGGATGAGGCTACAACTTCGATGGGCCGATCTACTCTCACTCACGTTTTAGCTGATACAGATATCTCCACGCCACTGTCGGGGGATGTGGTGCTCATGGTTGGGGACATGACTTGGATCACCTCATGCAATGAGGAATAAATTCTACCGAATAAATTCAAATACAAAACATAATAAAACACTTGTTTAGCAACAATAGTCTCCTCATACTTAATTGGGTAAGCAATAAGGCTAGATGATGTAAGAGAAGCTTGTAGGAATTTTGACGAAGTCATTCTTGTATAGGTTGATGAAATAACTAAAATCAAATCATCCTTAAGGGTAGCCATCTTAGGAGAATCCTCCACTACCACATCATAATCCACCAAAAGGGAGGTAGCACAAGCGAATGTTGGGATAAGGTGTTGAATGCCTTGCATATTGTTTATAATCTTTTATTTATTATTATGTGTGTGGTGCATTTAGAGAAACCTAGATGGATGTGCCTCACTAGGAGTTAACATTCATGGAGCCACTTTAGTTATTTAATATTGGAGAAAGATATTTAGTAAAGTGAAGACTTAGTACCCAATATTAAAATGAGGGGTCAACAATATTGTATTCACATGGTTTTACTTTACTACTAGTTGTATTTTGTGCGAGCTTGATTCTATATAAGAAAAGTACATGTTAGTGGTTTAGGTTTTCTTTTTGAGTGGACTATTATTATTGATCCTTTCTAAGGAGTGCATATGTGAAGTGTGGTATGAGATTTGTGAAGTCATGCTTGGAATGCATGAGAGAGGCTTGATGTTTTAGAGGTATTCATTGCAACTTTGCAAGTGATTTTTATTGCTTTTGTTGGATAATATGATGAAGTATGAATGCTTTTGAAGGCTAGATTTTCCCCTCACGAGGGTTTTTATCAGGGTATATCTCGTGTCATCTTGTAGCTTATCTATTTAATATTTTCATAATGGTTATTATGTAAGCTTGCATACATGCTTTCTCTCAAAAGTAGGAAATGGATTAAATGTAACTGGGTAATGAAGTGTTATTTCCTAATTGGAACCTCATCCATTAGAGAGGTAGGAATAACAGGGGCATCCATAGTCAAGTAATTAAGGAGAGGATTACACCATCAAAACATAGATCTTATAGTCCAATGAAGAGGACACACACTCCCAAATAAAGATGTCTTGTGGAAAATTATTGTATACATCAAAATGGTAGGCTTTCATAATCAACAGGTTGAATCCACTTCCTATCGTCAATAATCAAAATGACTTCTCCATGAAGAGGCTTGGATATGATGATATCCACCAAAATATGGCTGAAGGTGGAGTGGATAAATTCATATTTGGTTGAATTCACCTTAAAAATGACCAATAACATTGCTAATATCATTAAAGAAAGTATCTTCCTATAATTGGAGAGGGAGGTAAGATAGTCTTACCCAAATTGGCATTGAAAAATTTGGTCAGAGGGTTGAAAGAAGGAAATGATGGTTTGATAGAGGGGATGATTACTGCACATCTAGAATCAACCATTCAATATTACCTCCATGTTCTTTGGAGAATGAAAACTCAAGATGAAACCCTTAGCATGTAATGCCCACCCTAGCATCTTCCTATGTTAGACTGACAGGACTATTGCTTTGACACTTTGGATTTTATGATGGACTATCATTTTATGAGACATTTGAGCATATATATTTGGTTACTGTAGTTTATTTGGAAATATTAAATGAGTTATAATTTAATGATGAATGGCTAGAATTGAACTATCAGTAAAATGTTTTACATTAATTTGTGTTATGATGTTTTATTATGATCTAACCCTACTGACCCTATTATGGTTTAATGATCATTGGTTGATGTGAGTGTAGGATGAGGAGGGACAGTTGTAGTTACTCCCATGGGAGATCCACACGATGTCACACTCTCCCTCCTTGTTTGCCACTATCTGTTTATATTTATATATTTGTATATGCATATCAGTTGGTGATGCAGGATGCAGGTACCAGACATTGTCTCCACCTGGCTACATAGGTCTGAGCATGCCTTCAAAATCCTTGAATTGTTGATGTGTGGAGATTTAACCAAGTTACTCCCGAGGTTACCCATGGACCTAGAATTCTGTTTAGGAAGTGATCCTAGTTGGGAAGTGGAATGCAGTTTATGTTATGGACTTGATTTGATGTTGGTCTGAGTTTATGTTATGAGTTAGAATTAATCTGTTTTATATGTATAATAAATAATTATGTTATAATTGTTTGTATTTTATATAGGTTTGTGTATATGTGGGTGCACACGCATATATCCATGCTTATATAAATAATAATAATAATTGTATGTTTTCATTAATTGTGGAAATGGTATGTTATTTATAATAAGTAAATAAAGTGAGTTAAATATAGCATATTTAATGGATGTATTAAATAAAAAGTAAAAATAATAATAATAAAAGGAAAATGGCCTTTGTAGTAAAATTGGCTATCTAGGAGGGAGTTGAACTCGAGACCTCCTAGAAGTTAGGCCACTTGTTTTCCTATTGTGCTATGTGTTTTTCTTGAAAGGTATTTGTCTATTATTCTTGTTATGCTTTCGTTTAAAAGATATTTTAATTAAATTTATTAAAAACCTTGATTAAGTCTTTACGGGAGATTATTTGTTTGTTCCTCCAACCAACTATGGAAGTTGGAGAAGTTGCTTCCCATAAAGCAACTCCTCCAACCACATAGTTGGTGAATAAATATTTGAAAATTTTTGTGTGCGGGAGGATGTTAATTTTTGGAAGATTTGTTTTCTTTTGAGTTGTCTATAATTGATTTTTCCAAAATTTTTTGGTGAAAGTTTATGCGAGTTTGAGAGTTTTTGGATTGCTGGGAGTTGATTGCCAGAGGAAGATTTCTAGAAGGATATCTACTCAAGGATTGAAGCTCTACAGAGATTATCCAGTCAAGGGAAGAGGATTCTCCACAGGACCCAAGGTAGGGTCTAAATGGGGAAGAATCTCCATTCTTCCTCTTTGTGTGTGAATATGTTTGTATATGATATGATAATAAAACACTGTATGATTATATAGTTTTTGTTTATGGTCATGTGGAAGGATGAGTTTATCTTTTATTGAATTAAATAGGGAAGTTTAGTAAGAAATAGGAAGGGTCATGAAGGTGTAGGATTGAAATGCAGTCATTTCCTTACTATTTTCCTCTTGCAGACTTCTCTGTGAAATTGATGCTTTTATTTGAGTTAATTTGGTCTGTAGGATCCTTAATATTCTCCTATTTATCTCCCTTCTTTCCAGAATGTTCATGAGTGCTTCCAGAATTTAGAAATGTTATTTCAAACCTTACTGGTTCATGTCGGTTTGTGCACCATCTTTCTTTGTCTAGATCTAGAATAGATTTGTTAGATAGATAGGATGGATTGATGAGCCATTTCTAAAGGGAAACTGGGAGATCTCAAATGGGTCGTGCTCAGATTAGGCAACCATAGTATCCATAATGCCCAGTTTTACCCGCAAGTTAGAATTGACAGTCGTATTCTGAAGTTTCAGGTCATTTTAGTATTAATCGAGCTAGGTCGGTTTAGTATTAACTGAGCTAGGTCAGTTTAGTGTTAACCGACCAAACTCAGTATCAACCGACCAAACTCAGTATCAACTGACCAACTCTGTATCAACCGACCAATGCAGTATTAACTGACCAGTGCAGTGTTAACCGACCAGTGCAATGTTAACCGACCTAGAATGTGTTAACTGACCAACTAGTGTCAGCCGAGGAAAAATAGGCTTTATACAAGTATAACATTAAAGTAAGTATAATTTTTTATACTTTAAGTTATACTTGTATAAAGGGTTTAGGTACCTTCTGAGATGATTGGGATAGGTTTCAGATTCATAGGAGTTAAGATACAATTTCTAATTTTGAGATTTCTTAAAAAAATTTAGACTTAGCCAAATTTCAGGCACATGAGACCTTTTCCTAGATTTTTGAAATAAGCTATGGAATGTTGTGTCAATGCATGTGGGAAGTTTTATGTTGTGAATTTCTATACATGGTTTTGAGTTTAAGCTTTTGTTCATGCTTGGCTTTTGGTAGAGTCCATAATATAAGGTCAGAACTTGTTCGGGTGGCCTGAGTGCACCGGAGGGTTCCCTAGACCTATGAGATGGATCATTTTGAGATTACTTGAGGTTTTCATGGTTTGTGCGTGTGTGGGGTAAGGGGATAGGAACCTTAAGTGAGTGGCTCACCATAGGTGTTGGAACCCTAAAGTGGTTGTCAGATGATCCTATGGGTGGGTTTGTAAAAAGTGATAACCTTAAAAATTAACCTAGGAAGGGGGGATTCAAAAGATAATGAAAGAGAATATAATAATGGCCACACAGACTTGATTGGAGTACTGGGACCACGGATAACTGCTAGGATGGATCCCTATTCATAAAGGAGGGACCAGGGTTACATGGTTGCCAGGAAGGATCCCAATATACAAGTTGTGTGATGACACTCACTTAGGTGGTATCCTAGAACCTTGACCTCTATGTTATGGTATGATGATATTCTATGTTCTTTTTGAGTCTTGGATTTCTTTATCTTCTGAGCCATAGATTGCTTAGGGCCTTGTGAGTATCTTGGTTCTATCTCCTAGCATAGGGGGTGGAACCTCATCAGTTCCACATGGTTGGGTGGCAAAAATCTTTCGAGGTCCTGTTCGTGGTTCGTGATTTGGATATGTTCAAATTTATGTATTGATGCATATATTTATATTTTGTATTATGTATTCTTGAAAGGAAAGATGAAAAGATATATTGTAATGCCTTTGGGTCATTCATGTACTTTTTATTATTATGAGATCTATCATCAGAAAGATGTAATTGAAAAGAAAAGCAACGTAATTGGGAGGGATAGTTCTAGGCTTTGTTTCAAGGGTTGCTATTTGAAAGACTAAAGTTGTAAATGTATATTGTAATGTTGAAGGATTTTTTCTATCTCTCCTATGTTGCAATGGAAGAAAAGGTTTATTATGCTAAGGTTAAAATGGAGTTTGTAATGAATAGCTATTCAATGTGTAGGAAGGAGAAATGAACTTAGTATATAAAGTATGGAATATGATTGTAAATGAAATGTTATTTTCTTACCCTATCTCTTAGTTCTAAAATGTGAAAGTAAAGAAAGGAAATGAAATTTAATCTGGATAAGTAAGGTAAAGATGTTAGTGAATGAATTCATTAAGGGAACCTTAAGGAATGTAAATGTGAAGTAGTAATGATGTAATGTAATGAAAAAAATTGTTAGTTGCAATTTTTGGTCATAAGACTTGATTCCTTATGGGTTCCTTGGCAGGGACATTACATAGCACAAGGAAAAAGTTCAATAATGTCCTTGGTGAGTGGCCTCCAAAGCTCTAAAATCCATTTATGAAAGTCTATATGAGAAGGATAAAATCTAATAAATATACCAAAAAACTTGTGCAAGCATAAAAAATCATTCCCATCAACCATGACTAGGGGAGATATTACAAGAAAGGGCGTAATCCTTTCTATGTTGAGATTGGTGAGTAGAACCAAAGAGGTCCCCAAGCTAGCTATGGTTTTGTAAGATCTCATCTTAATTGTCCCATTAAAGATACTAATTATTAGAATATAATTAGGGACCTAAAATTTCCATTGTTGGAAGAGGCACACACCAAAGCATTGACCCCAACAAACCCACACGTATGAAGAAATGGAGAAGAATCTAAAGCGTCAAGTGCCAAACTAGTATTAGGAACACCAAAATCATTAGATGTAGGCATTGTAAAATTGATATCTATGGTAGGAAAATGGACACAAACAACACCATTAGCCCATGTTGGAGATGAACCAACCACTGACACAAGAAATGTAAACGAAATAACCTCTAAATCAACAATAGGGGCCACAAGGAGTGAGAGAAAATGGTAATTAAGGGTTCCAAAATCAAGGGGAGGGCATTGTTTGAATTGATTTATGCTATATGTTAACTTGTTGATTATTTTTCATTTTAGGGCTGGTTTTGATTAATTAAATCCATTTTACTTGTGAAACTCTTTTATCGATTGAAAAGTTTGTAAGAAACCTTTGCTGAAAAAACTTGTATAGGTTGAGCATGTTGAATGTATTGATTTTGGATCCATGACTCTTATTTGTATTAGGGGATCACTAGAGTAACATGTCATTCCCATAGATTCTTGACCATGGTATTATGGTTGGGTGGTACTTAACTTGCTTCCCTTTGGTCTTGAAGTGTGTTGGTGCTTCTTTATTGATCCATTTTCATATGGATGAATTTGAACAAAAAGTTCACAAATTATTCATTTAAATTCATCTCAAATGGTAGCATTAATTATTATTCATTTTTGCATGTATTCTATTCTAAGATGGTGGCTTGTCACTTCCTAAATGTACTTAATTATAGAATTTAATAACATGTACTTTGTTGGTGTTTCAAAACGGCTTATGCTCTTAGGCTGCCAATAGACCCTCAGATAGATTTTAGGAGTGGTTAGTTCCAAAATGTAGAAGGATCTTAGGGTAATTGGACCAACTGTAGGGACAAGACTGCCCTCTTCACTTATGGCTCTGCAAAACCAAGGCGGGTGCACTGAACCCAGTGAAAACTATACCTCACACACCAAAGTCTGGGTTTATATAACAGATGATAGCAAGAAAGTACTAAATGCCAACCTTACATTCATTGACTCTCCATTACTACGGGGTAACAAAACTACACAACCAAAGATTTAAAACTTAAAATGGTTCTTGATTTTAAGATTTGGATTGCAATAACTTCAATCAGTTATGTTAACAAGAGATTTACTCATTTAGGCTAGTGCCTCATCCATTGGGCAAAATTTCTTAGACACAAAGGATACACAACTAAGAGAACATCTGAGATTCATAGCCATAAATACATTTACCACAATCCTTACTGCTCACAAAGAATCCTTATGTAGGCAACGGTAAACTCATATCCCATCTAGAGCATTATTTAATCCAATCCTAGATTAGAACTGAAGAATGAAGATACATACATAAAATACTATGTAATGAACTAGAAAGCTCAAAACCTACCTGACTTGACACAAAGGAGAGAGAAGAATCATATATTTGTATTAAGTATGATGAATCCTTTCTGTGCATACAATCAGTCACAAAAAACCATGCTTGCAAACTACAGCTTAGACCTGCAAATTTTATCTCTCATTAACAAGCACTGAGATGAAATTCTTACAACCCTGACTAAGAATAGGGCTCACCAAGAAAGAGATTATGAACACCTAACTCCCAATGCCTTTGAATGATCATGAAAAATCCTTTTATCTCAAAGATTGCAACAAGCAACTGATGATCATTCAAAGAAAAAATTCAAAATCACCTAACTCAAACAAACAGTGAATGCAGACAAGATAGGCTCCAAGCGCATGGCCGGTGAAATCAAAAGAAATCATTAAACTTTGCAACTGATTTGACCATGTACTAGCTTCAAGGACAAAATCACCACAAAAGCCCTGTTAATTCCAGCTGCAATAGAGAATGTGTGACCCACCTGTCAATCTTTCCTTGGCAGAGGCTCCTAAGGATGCAATATCATGCTGGAACAACTACCAGGATCATCCTCATAAATTCTCACCTGCAACCAAGCTGGAAATGACCAAAAATGGTCCTGCAATATGGCTCTTTCGGCGCACTGTCTCCTAACCCTGCAAAAAAAAAAACCCTCAGAACATTTGAAAACTGATGACAACAACCACTTGATCTATTTTTAAAACATGACCGTCAATCCATTTCCTCCCAGCACATCAGACGGTTCACAAAATATTAACACAATGGTCAGCTCATATCACATCTCTTATACAAAATTAGATGGTTGTCGCTAAATCACGAGCCATAAAAAATGTGCATCTTATCCCAGTGGTGTAACGACAGCTATGAGATTCTGTTGCATCTTAATCATCCAAAGAAGACAGGACCCACTGAACACATCACCTACTCTGTTGAATCACAAACTGCCACGCCGCAAAGACTGGCAAGTGGACCCCCTCTGACTATCTTTCTCGGCACTAAAAACCATGACAACTGCCAGATCAAAATTTACTGCACCAATAGGAAGCCATCATCTCCGCAACACCTGACACTGGACCCACTGACACCATCCCCAGTCAGATTCGAAATCAACGGATGTCACATGATCACATGGCTTGGAAAGATCCCATGCGATCATACGACAACCATAGGATCAAAAGGCAACTGACCACCGGGCCCCGTATGCCTCATAAGCCACTTCGCCAAATCACAAACTGCCACATGCACAATTGGTAGATGGACCCACCTGTTTGTCAGCCTAAAGTTGGAGGGTCGGGCGGCTGTCGCATGATCGCATAGCCTGGAAAGATTCCATGTGATCGTGCGCCCGCCGTTAGATTTAAAGGTCACTGAGATACCGGGCCCACCTACCAACAAATCCAACTCACTGTCCCGCAATGAATAACCAGCCGCCACCTCAACAATAAGAAACATCATAAATGGGCCCCCCGAGACAAGTGACACCTTGTCGCATGATCGGATGTGAGAAAATCTGACAACAAGAAGCTATGAGATTATGCGACAGCCACAAAATTTAAAGGGGGCGACACCCTTGGAAATATTAAAGCTGTAGACTTAGGAAAAAATTAAAAGGGGACTGGCCTAGGATAAAAAGAATGAACACATGACCTCGCGGGTGATAAAAATAAAGCACATGCTTTATAAATCAGTTAAGTGGCCCAAAAAGGTAACACAAAAATAGAACAAGGCCGGGGCAAACTAGGGTTTTTGGATTTTGGAGGCATACAAAGGGATTTTACCCTAGCACTTAGGGTTTTCTACAATTTTGACCAAACTTGAACCCTAAAGAAATGAAAATTATGCAGAGGGATTCAACACAAAAACCAGGAAGACACAAAAACTTCAAAATTTTTTTTTTGGGGGGGGGGATAGGAAAAATAGAGAAAACTACTAATAGTGGCCCATACTCGGGGACGTGTATCACCTACAGATAAAACAAGTAAGCTAGAATCTCCTGGAAGAGAAGACCACATCAAAACTTCGACCCAAAAAAAGCATGACTATATAGAGGAAAACCTAAACTACTGCTCATGGAAAAGATACTTTAGGAGAAGTAAAACTTTAGGAATTGTCCATGAACAGGCAATTCCAAAGTACCACTAGTCAAATCCTTGAGGACATAAGAATCTGCTCCCCATTTTCTTTCAATAAGATAAGGGCCCAACTAGATAGGATCAAACTTCCCATGCTTTCCTTTATCTTTTAGTCTCGCATTCCACATCAGAACAAGATCATCTACTACAAAACTTCTCTGGGTAGCCCTTTTATCAAACATATTCTTACACTGCCTCTGCAATCTTTCATTTCTTTCATGTGCATCTCTTCTCACCTCATCCAACTAGATCAACTCATCCATTCTTACCCTCAGCTCATCATCTACATCTTCATCATGTGCCTGGATAAACTTGTACATCTGCAATAAATTATTTTGAGGCAATCTAGAATTTATCCCATATACTAAATCAAAGGGAGCACAACCTATGGCCCTTTTTATAGTTACCTTGCCAGCCCACAATGCCAACCATAACTTAGAGTCCCAAGCTTTCTTATTTTTATCCAATACTCTCTTGAGAATCTTAATTAGACTTTTGTTACTAGACTCAGCTGGCCATTTCCTTGTGGATGATATGGGGAAGAAAATGAAATGCGTATCCCATACTGTTGACAAAAATCACTAAATTCTTGTGATCTAAAACACATTGCATTATCAACCACAATAACCTCTGGGCAACCAAATCTGGTAAGAATATTTTGCATTACAAAATCTGTCACAACTTTGCTAGTAGCCTTTCTAGTAGGGATAGCTTCAACCCACTTGGTAAAATAGTCTGTTGCCACCAGTATATAAGAATGTCCACCACTAGACTTGTTCGGAATCTCTCCAATAAAATCTATACCCCACTTCTGGAAAGGAGCCTGAACTGCAATAGGCCTGAGTGGCAAATTCCCATTAAATTTTAACTTACCAGCAAATCTCTGACATGCATCACATTTTATTACAAACTGATATGCATCCTTAAAAATTGTAGGCCACCATAATCCAGACCTAAGAATCTTGTGAGCTGTGGTCTTTGCCATATAGTGCCCTCCACAAACACCTTGGTGCATTTCATCTAACAAGGCTTTGGATCTCTCATGGTCTAAGCATTTTAGTAACACTCCTTCATTACTTCTCCACCACAATTTACCATGTATAATAGCATATCTTGCAGATTGCAACTTGATAGTTCTCCTTTTGTTTTCATCCATTTCAGGGGGAAGGACCAATTTCTGCAAGTAACCAATAACATCCTTGTACCAATCACAGTAATCCATATCACAAATATATGGCCTTTGCTCTTCTTCTAACATATTTACATGATTGGCAACTAAGTTGCTTTGTGCCATTAACTTTGCAAGACCTAAGCCTCTTATCAACTTTGTAACTTGAATGTCAATGTTAAATTCTTGGATCCTATTGATCCATCTACATGTTTTCCCTAAAACTTCTTGTTGTACCAATATATCCTTAACTGCAACACTAGGAACATAAGCAACCACCTTAGCTCCTACAAGGTAACATCTAAAAGCCTTGACTGCTTTGACCAGGGCATAAGCTTGCTTCTCAGTAATGTCATATTTTAGTTTTGCTGCTTGTAGGGAGTTGCTAAAAAATGATATGGGTTGTTCATATCCATCTGAATTCTTCTGCAATAAAACTGTTGCAACTGTATGAAAAGAGGCAAAAGAAAAAATCTGCATGGGCTTACCATAATTAGGTGTTCTTAAAACTGGAGCATCTTTGATGGCTTTTTTGATACTTCTGAAAGATTCATCTGCTTCTTCATTCCACTCAACCTTTGCCTCTTTTTTCAACATTCTAGAGATGGGGATACTGATTTCTACAAAATTTGTAACAAATCTCCTTAGAAAGTTGACCTGCCCAAAGAAGGATTGTATTCCTTTAACATTTCTAGGTGGGGAAATCCTATCTATAGCCATAACCCTCTCAGGGTCAATCCTCACTCCATCCTTAGACACAATATGTCCCAAGAGTTTGCCTTCCACAACACCAAAAGCACACTTTTTTGGATTCAAAGAAACCCCAAATTCCAAAGCCCTGATAAAAATCTTCTCAAGATGCTCACAATGCTGACTCTCCTTATCTGAATATGATGTGAGATCATCCTGATATACTACCAAAAACTTGTTTATAAAGTCTGCAAAGGCCACATCCTTGGCTCTCTGAAAAGTAGCTCCAACATTTGTCAAACCAAAGGGCATTCTAACATAAACATATGTTCCCCAGGGGGTAGTGAATGCAGTCTTAAACTATTCTAACTCCTTGACCATGACCTGATTATATTTAGAGAAGCCATCCATCATGGACATTAGCTCTGATCCAGTAACCCTCTGCAACATATTTTCCATGTTCAGAAAACCATAATTATCCTTCAAAGAATTGACATTCAGATTTCTAAAATCGACACACAACCTAATGTCACCATTCTTTTTTCTGACTGGAACCAAGTTTGACACCCAAGTACAATGTCAGACAAGCTTGATGATCCCAGCATCTATCATCTTTTTGAGTTCATCCTGCATTTTTGGTGCCAAGGTAGGATTCACAGGTCTTAATTTTTGCCTAAAAGGTTTGGTACCTTCTTTCAATGGTATCTCATGTTGGAACATATCTTCTCTATAGGATTTCAAATCATCATAAGACCATGCAAAAACATGTCTAAATTTTTTGAGAAGGTCAATCAGATTTTTTCTAGTTCTTGGGGACAAACACCTACCTATATAAACATTTTTGGGTACTTGACTTGTTCCTAGATTTATTTCCTCCAAATCATTAATCTTATTAACAAATTTAGTAAAAGAAGCCCTTTCTTTATTGTCAAATGCCCTCTCAAGAGCAACCAATCCCCTTGGGACCGTATTTGACTTTAATTGCAAAACTTCTTTCCCAAGAACATTTTCTTTCCCATTTCTGATGTCAACATAAGCGCTGAAATCCATCTCTTGACCACCAAAGTGAGATTGGCATTGGAAGAATCTTAGTATATCCCGATCATCAAAAAATATTTGCCAATTTTCAACATTGTCTGGGATAGAAGGCCTAGACATAAACTCAATTTCGGATATCCCTGCAAAAGTGATATCCTTTGGCCTTAGTGCTATGTTTGCCAATAAATCAGCCATCCTATTTTGGCTTCTATCCACCCAATCAATACCAAAAGCACTGAAAGCTTCAATTTCATCCCAAACAACATTTCTATATTGTTTCAGTCTTTGATTCTTTGATGCAGACTTCGATCTAATCTGAGAGATTACTAACTCAGAATCACCAATCACCCTAAGATGTTTAATCCCATGTCTTAATGCTAGTCTCAAACCAATCAGTAGGGCCTCATATTTAGCAACATTATTTGTGCAAGGAAACAAAAGAGTGAAGGAAAACTTAAAAGTTTTACCATTTGGGGATATCAACAGCACTCCCGCTCCAGCACCTTCCTTTGAACTAGCTCCATCAAAATATAAAGTCCATAAGACATTACCTTCTACCATGTTATCCTCATCATCAGCCAGAAGGATAGGCCTGACCTTTTCTTGCACCCCTTTCTCCTAAACTTGGAAAGAACCAATGTCAGTGTCCACAAAACAATTCATGTTATGATCTTCATTCTCCTCAATCATATGTGGAGTTCTGGTTTCCCTTGACACCTTCACACTTTCTCCTCTAATGTTAAAAGTAGCAAAAGACAAGTCACACTGGATACTTCCTCCCATAGAAGCACTCCATCTCCTAGATAATAGCATCCCATACTGTGGAGGGATATCAACCACTAAAACACTCATAGTTAGCTGCTTGTCAGGAAATGCTGCTAATTTATAAGGCAAAGCCTTAATGGTACCAATAATTGGCACCTCTCTTGAGTCCATAGCTTGGCATCTTCCATGAGGTGTATCAACTTTCAGTCCCAGTGACTTCATGATCTCTTCAGGCATGACAATATTTGATGCCCCAGAATCAATCATGCAATTCTTCAATAATTTGCCATTTATCATACGAGACAAAAAGAAAGGATCAACTGTCTCTGATGCAGTATTTGCAACATTTGCATCCAAATATATCTGAGGAATCTTAGAGATGATTTCTTCATTTTTACTATCAGGTGTGTCATCTAAAGAAGCTACATGCTTATCACTTCTACTCATCCCTTGGAATTTTGTAGAAGAGGCACCATTTACCTAATCCAAAGCCTTCACCCTATGCTCTTCTATCCTCATCATTTCCAAAAGTGGAACTTTGACAGTCATTTGTGAAAGCAATTTAGTCATATCAATAGGAACATATTTCTGGTCATCCATGTCCCCTTTAAAAATAGTGACATCTTTATCCTCTATTCGAACAATCAAGTCAGATTTATCTTTGTGTAGAGACTCATCTTCCTTCTGGGGTATGGGAACAACTACTTCTGATGTCCTTTCTTTACCCTTAGGTATTGCAATAGGCCCAATATTCTTTTTTATTTTCACCTGACTAAAAACATCAGCACCTTTCCCCTTTCCCTCAGGCTGTTGTGTACTCCTTTCTGATCTCTTGATAAACATGCTACTTGGCTTACCAATTGTATTTCCAACTGTCCTGTTTCTCAAATTGTAACTGCTCTTGGCTTGAGTGACCATGTCTACAGTGATTTGAGCAATTTACTCATCAGAAGGTCGCCTTAAGGAAACATGCTCATCACATTTCATTGCACCACATCCAACATCATCAAATTCTTCCTCTTCTTCATCATAGAAAACTTGCTGATGGAAAACCTCATTTCTAGCTTGAGAGCCCACAACATCTTGATTCTCAATCTCATCATTGGAGTCAACCTCATCCCACGCATGTGAAAAAGTCATTGCACAACCATTCTTATCATATTGCTCATCTTGTTCTTGGTTCTCAGATAGATTCAGGGCAATAACACAGTATTCTGGACTGTGAGGAGATTGACAAGCAACACACCATGGGATATCATCACTCATATTAATTGAATTTTTCTGCAAAGGATCAGGAATCCTATCATCAGGCCTATCCCTCTTAGCTAGAAAAATGGGCTTTCCATCCTTCCACTGAGTATTGTATGGGTAATTTTGCATTCTTGGCTGCTTGCTAAAATTATTAGGAGTTGACCGGTCATTAGTTATAGCCCTATTGTTTCTTTTTTCATCAGGCCTCAGAACCTCTAAAGCATTTATAATCTATTTTAGATTATCCTCCTCTTTGGGTTTAAAGTTTATAGACCTTCCCATCTCCTTCTTATTTTGTGCTTGAGGCCTACAATCATCTCTTCTCCCCAATTTTCCTGATATTCTTCTATTACTCTCTATGTTAATAGCCAACTTGTAAGCCTCCCCAAGATTTCTAGGGTTCTTATCCCTTAAAAGATACCCCATCTTTGCATCAAAAGCATTTAAGTATGTCACAAGACACCCTATCATCTAATTTGATAACTTGTAGGAGCCTATGCATAGCTTTTTGGAATCTTATATTAAATTCAAGAACATCCTCATTTTGATTTTTCTTTATGTTATTGAATTCATTCAAAATAAAACCCTCATTTGTTTTATCACCGTAATGTTCCTTGAAAAAATTCTTAAATTCATTCCAAGACCCTATATTGGCATGGGGAAATCCTCTAAACCAGCCCCTAGCATCTTCGGTCAGAGATTGTACAAATAACTTCATTACAACATCATCAGGCTCAATATTATAATCATCTATTACATCAATAAAGTTCTTTAGATGTTCCTCACATGTGATGACATTGTTTCTAGCAAATTTAGGGAGCTTTTTTCTAATTTCATCAGGAATTACATTAGGATAACTAGGAATACCCAAAAAGATAATTTGTTTGTACCTTTCATGAACAGGACCTCCTTGAGGTGGATCCACTCCTTGAGATGTACATGTCCTTGTGTTTGAAACATTATAAATTTTAGTAGTGCCTAGTGATGGGATGTCTTTTGTTTGAGTTACAAGGTTACCATGATTTCCACCTTGTCCCAAAGAAGAAACATCAACATTTGAAGGTCCTGAAGTATGCTTGAGAAACTCAATCTTCTTCCTCATTTCCACAGCAGTAGCCTCCAATTTTGCTTTTTCAAGTTCTTTGGCCCATATTTCTTTCTCCTTTCTAGCCTTCTCAAGATCTGCATCTAATCTCAACTCTTGATCTAAAGGATCCTTATCATTAACATGTTCATTGATTGTAACTCCAACAACTCTTTGTTTGCCTTTATCTCTAGGTCTAGTTATCTCATACGTCTTCTGCACAATAGGTTGTTCCTCTGTTCTTTTAGGCTCTAGGACATAATTAATTACCTCCAGATCTAATAACTGCCTCTTTAACTGTTCAGCCCTTATCATGGCCCGTCTTACTTTGTCCTCTTTATGTTTTTCTCTTTGTTGTCTGATAGCAACCTGTTCTTGGATTCTTCTTTCCAACTCATAAAATTCTTCAAAAATTTCTTCTAATT
The DNA here is from genome assembly GCA_027943335.1 of Chamaecyparis obtusa. Taxonomy (NCBI): domain Eukaryota; kingdom Viridiplantae; phylum Streptophyta; class Pinopsida; order Cupressales; family Cupressaceae; genus Chamaecyparis; species Chamaecyparis obtusa. Next base: position 450,336 of record BSBK01005235.1, on the reverse strand, counting down.
CTAGGAGAGTAGTCTTAGATTCAAAATCTCCCACTTGAAACAAATCCTCATACTGGTTCAACCCCAAATCAACAACCTCTTCATATTCTGAGACATTTTCTTCTTAACTTGGCTTGATTTGATTTTCCTGTCTTGTATCGTCTTTATGTTTCCAAGTATGAGACATATTTTTCTTTTTTCTTCCCCCCTTTGTCTGACTAGGCTTAGAAGTGCTTGGAAGACCTTCTTCCAATCTGTCTTTAGGATGCTCCTTTCTTCGAGACCTAGTACCTCTGTAACTCATCTTATAAATAATCTGCTGACTAGCACTGTTGCAGAGATGTTTGAGTCACCACCCAAGTATATTGGGAATCTTAAAACACTAATTCCTCACTAACAAGCATCCTAATGAGTTTGACAGGACAAGGGGAAAGAATAACCTTGTGTTTCTAATGATGACCTACTGGTAATTATAGACTTATGTAACATTTTCCCCAGCAGAGTCGCCATCTTGTTGGTGTTTCAAAATGGCTTATGCTCTTAGGCTGCCAATATACCCTCAGATAGATTTTAGGAGTGGTTAGTTCCAAAATGTAGAAGGATCTTAGGGTAATTGGACCAATTGTAGGGACAAGACTACCCTCTTCACTTCTGGTTCTGCAAAACCAAGGCGGGTGCACCTAACCCAGTGAAAACTATACCTCACACACCAAAGTATGGGTTTATATAACAGATGATAGCAAGAAAGTACTAAATGCCAACCTTACATTCATTGACTCTCCATTACTACAGGGTAACAAAACTACACAACCAAAGATTTAAAACTTAAAATGGTTCTTGATTTTAAGATTTGGATTGCAATAACTTCAATCAGTTATGTTAACAAGAGATTTACTCATTTAGGCTAGTGCCTCATCCATTGGGCAAAATTTCTTAGACACAAAGGATACACAACTAAGAGAACATCTGAGATTCATAGCCATAAATACATTTACCACAATCCTTACTGCTTACAAAGAATCCTTATGTAGGCAAGGGTAAACTCATATCCCATCTAGAGAATTATTTAATCCAATCCTAGATTAGAACTGAAGAATGAAGATACATACATAAAACAATATGTAATGAACTAGGAAGCTCAAAACCTACCTGACTTGACACAGAGGAGAAACAAGAATCATATATTTGTATTAAGTATGATGAATCCTTTCTGTGCATAGAATCAGTCACAAAAAACCATGCTTGCAAACTATGACTTAGACCTGCAACTTTTATCTCTCATTAACAAGCACTGAGATGAAATTCTTACAACCCTGATTAAGAATAGGGCTCACCAAGCAAGAGATTATGAACACCTAACTCCTAATGCCTTTGAATGATCATGAAAAATCCTTTTATCTCAAGGATTGCAACAAGCAACTGATGATCATTCAAAGCAACAATTCAAAATCACCTAACTCAAACAAACAGTGAATGTAGACAAGACAGGCTCCAAGCGCATGGCCGGTGAAATCAAAAGAAATCATTAAACTTTGCAACTGATTCGACCATGGACTAGCTTCAAGGACAAAATCACCACAAAAGCCCCGTTAATTCCAGCTGCAGTAGAGAATGTGTGACCCACCTGTCAATCTTTCCTTGGTAGAGGCTCCTAAGGATGCAATATCATGCTGGAACAACTACCAGGATCATCCTCATAAATTCTCACCTGCAACCAAGCTGGAAATGACCAAAAATGGTCCTGCAATATGGTTCTTTCGGCGCACTATCTCCTAACCTTGCCAAAAAAAAAACCCTGCGAACATTTGAAAACTGACGACAACGACCACTTGATCTATTTTTAAAACACGGTCATCAATCCATTTCCTCCCAGCACATCGGACGGTTCACAAAATATTAACACAACGGTCAGCTCATATCGCATCTCTTATACAGAATTGGACGATTGTCGCTAAACCGTGAGCCATAAAAAATGTGCATCTTATCCCAGTGGTGTAATGATAGCCGTGAGATTTTGTTGCATCTTAATCATCCAAAGAAGACAGGACCCATTGAACACATCACCTGCTTTGTCAAACCACAAACTGCCATGCCGCAAAGATTGGCAAGTGGACCCCCTCTGACTATCTTTCTCGACACCGAAAACCCTGACAACCGCTAGATCAAAATTTACTGCACCAATAGGAAGCCACCATCTTCGCAACACCTGGCACTGGACCCACTGACACCATCCCTGGTCAGATTCAAAATCAACGGATGTTGCATGATCGCATGGCTTGGAAAGATCCCATGTGATCATACAACAACCACAGGACCAAAAGGCAACTGACCACTGGGCCCTGCATGCCTCATAAGCCACTTCGCCAAATCACAAACTGCCACATGCACAGCTGGCAGATGGACCCACCCGTTTGTCAACCTAAAGTTGGAGGGTCGGGCGGTTGTCACATGATCGCATAGCCTAGAAAGATTCCATGCGATCGTGTGCTCGCCGTTAGATTTAAAGGTCACTGAGATACCGAGCTCGCTTGACAACAATTCCAACTCACTGTCCCATAATGAATAACTAGCCGCCACCTCAGCAATAAGCAACATCATAAACGGGCCTGCTGGGACAGATGGCACCATGTCGCATGATCGCATGTTAGAAACTCTAACAATAGGAAGCTATGAGATTATGCGATAGCCACAAAATTTAAAGGGGGCGACATCCTTGGAAATATTAAAGTGTTAGACTTAGGAAAAAATTAAAAGGGGACCGGCCTAGGATAAAAAGAATGAACACATGACCCTGCGGGTGATAAAAATAAAGCACATGCTTTATAAATCAGTTAAGTGGCCCGAAAAGGTAACGCAAAAATAGAACAAGCTTGGGGCAAACTAGGGTTTTTGGATTTTGGAGGCATACAATGGGATTTTACCCTAGCACTTAGGGTTTTATGCAATTTTGACCAAACTTGAACCCTAAAGAAATGAAAATTATGCAGAGGGATTCAACACAAAAACCAGGAAGACACAAAAACTTCAAAATTTTTGGGGGGGGGGGGGGACAGGAAAAAATAGAGAAAACTACCAACATACTTATAATTAAAAAATTAAGAATCCTGCACATCTAAGTTTGTACTTCAATTCCTTGCAAGTAGATTGTTATCAATACTGAATTTTTGATGCAGAAGCATCTTGGGTTCATGGAAATCCCGTATCTCGGTAGCTTGTTAGATGTGCTCGGTAACTGCTTTAGATTTCTTGGTGGAGTGTTCCTATTTTTTCACCGATGACCTAAATCTCGGTCATTGCTTTCTCCAATGCTATATCTTGAAGATTCTTTTGGGCTGACTTTTTTGTAGCCTCGAGTATAAATGTATTGTTATGTCCTAGGTTTTAGCAGTTGGAAGTTAGTTGTTAGGAAGAACAAGAAAGATAGGAAGATGGAGATCGTAGATCTCGCATGCAAGAGGATTAGTCTATTTTTGTAATTGATTTCTATTTGTATTGGCCATAATTGGGAAGACTTCACAACCTGACATGTATCAAGTTTGAATAAATGAATAATGATCTGATTCCCTTCTCTCCTTTTCTATGTTATTGCTTATGTGTTGTGATTTTGCAAGGTGGTCTTGTAATTGGGTGAGCCTTTGGCCCCACTTATCACTCCCTCCTTGCATCAATTTTGATGAAGGTGTTTCAATTTTAATATGAATGCTTAAGTCCCTCTTGTGTCTTATTGTAAATAATGACTTATATGGAAAGATATGATGGATACTTAAGTTGGTAAATATCTTGTGAATGGATTACCACATTTCCAAAATCTTGTATGATGCAATTTTAAATGTAATTATGATATTTACACTTTCTTGGAAGTTAATGCTATTTTGTAGCTAAAAGTGAAACCTATTTCGTGAGTGTTCTTTGTCTCTTTCTAGGTTATTGTATCACTTGCACATTGTGTTTTGAGAGATTACTTGTGATCAATACTTTGTATAATTATGGTTATGAATCGAAAGGTGATATGAGTGATTATTACGCTTTGAGATGTTATATGTACCTTAATTTCCATGTATTTTAACATATTGATATATTAATTGATTATGCTTAAATTAATATATTTGTAGTTAGATTTGGTGTAAACCATGATTTTGTAATTATGCAAATGTATGACCAATGGAGGGTATGTGGAGGAAAATAACGTAGATATCATTTATTTTCTCACTTCTCTACTTGGAAGTTGAGAACTCTTCTCCTATGCTAGCTAACTATTTGCATGGTCTTTGTGGTCTAGTATGAGACCTTGTAGCCCCAGTGAGTGTGTTTTCTTGCATATACATAGAAGGTTTATTATTTATGTTCTTTTTTGGAAAGTTGACACACTTCTTGGAGAAGGTTACAAAGTATGAGCTTTTTGATTTAATTCACTTCGAGTGAATTTTGAGATTTTTTAATTTATAGATTTTTATTGTCATAAGAATTGAATTTATATTAAGGAATACATTTTCAAATTATTTTGAGATTATGTATAATATTTTTCACCTTTTTTAATTTGATTTTTTAATTTATTTTTTGACTTGATTTCTTGTGTTGCGGTTGGGTTATAATTAATTTATTATCAAGTTAGGATTTCTATCTTATGTAAAGGGATCCCATTATGCTATTTCATTCATTCTATTTTTGGTAATGATAAAGTGAGATAGGAAAACTTGAGTGAATCTCTAATATAATTTGAGGGTTTGAAGAACCTTTGAAATTGTGAGAGGATTTTGGTTATTCATTATGTGGGAGGGCATGCGTCCCACTATTGTGTAGTGTAATTTTGTAGCTTGTGGAAGTTTCCTTGGCACTTTAATGGAGGTTTTATTTTTATTTTTGGTCTGAAGTGTGATAGAGCTCACCTTGTTTTTTTAGAATTGTTCAATTTTTTTGGAGAATTTAGGGTTGTTTCTTATTCACTGGCCCTTGGAAAAAAATGAACTTATTCATCTTAAATTTCTTATTTTATTTTACTCTATTTCTCCATATGTGTTATGATTGAAATGAGACCCTAATTCCAAGAGTGGTTATCTATTTTCTTTCATTGAGTTATGCCTCTTCAACTTTTCTAATTCCTTTCTTGATATTTTTTCAAGACCTTGCATATGCTTGAGAATGATCTTGTTTATGTTGTATTCATGGTCCTTCCCCCTAGAATAGAGATTATTTGGAGTGGTATAAACATTTATTTCACTTGAAAAGGGTTATATGGTAGGGTTGCAAGCATATCCTCTATTGTCCCTTTTCCTAAATATTTATTTAGGAGGTTGGAAATTTCATGATTATCACATTTGATCAATCAAGAAAAAATATATAGTTGTAGATTGTAGTGTTGTAAATTGTACTCCTTTAATTAGTGATTATAATTTCACACTCTCTTATCACTCATTTTATTTTTTGACTCATCTATACATTATTTGGGACCATTTCTATGTTTATAAAACATTTAATTTAAGAATATGAGTCCTCTATTTTAAATCTCTACATTACTTGGGATAATCTAGTCTGAGAACAAGGATGTGATGGCATATAATGAGTGTGATGGAAACAAAAGTAAAGACTCCCACAAAAACCTTAAGGGTCTTGAGAAAAATGAGGACTTTGCCTCCTCTATTGCCCCAATTTTTGGCCAACTTTGACACTGAGACAAACATTATGAAAATAAAATCACTTTCGGACACCTATTGTTACAAAATCATTAAGAATTTGAAGATGATGTAAACTAGTGAATTTTAACATTTTGTTTCTAGTTTCTAGTTATATATATATATATATATATATATATATATATATATATATATATATATATATATATATATATATATATATATATATATATATATATATATATATATATATATATATATATATATTGAAATTGATTTGTATCCATTTTTCCTTCTCCTTCGAAAAGTAAAAATCATCATTTTTAAGGAGTAACATTCACTCGGATCAACATAACTTATTTTTCCAAAAATGATAACAATATAATTATTTCGAGGTTAGGTTTGTAACACCAATATCTATAGGATTCAATTAGTTTCATTTAACTTGGTTGAATTTTTTTTAGTTTATTGAGTTATAAAGTGACATTAACTGTAATTTAGACATATGATCCTTCAGATCGCTCTAACGTGATCTATATATATCAAAATTCATTTTTTTAATTTTATAAAAAGGTAAGATAAATATCTATTTCCTAGATATGTTTAATAATTTTTTTTCCTAATTTACTATTTTTCCAAAAGTGTCAAAGAGAGAAGTTGCTAAATGGTCAGACAACCTATGTTTAATTAAACTAAAGATAGAAAGTCACAATGAACTCGATATATATTAAAATTATAGTCATTATAAATCTTGTTTTGAGTAGCATTATCTGTCATTTTTTGTTTCAAAAGATTGTCTTATTTGGTCCTTGATTGAGACCTTGAAAGGGCAAAAATTTGCAGAATTTTGTTGGCCTGGAAAAAAGTCCACATTTAGGGTCTTCTCTTGAACACCCCTTTGTGCGAAGGGGGTTCAAACGAACCCTAAGGCCTTCACAAGAAGGCCTCTTCACATGAACACCCCCTAGAAAAATTATGGTGAGAAGGACACCGCTTGGTTTTATTACCAAGCATGTTTGCCCGAACTAGGTCAACTAATTTTTTTTCAGTTGTGACTCTTCATTTTGATATAAAAAAAGTGTTTTATTTTTTATTTTTTTAGAAACATAGGCAATTTAATTCACTATTTTTTATAGAAACATACATAAGTTAATATATGCAATTTTTTTTTTATCTATGGTAATTTTTTCAAAGATGTTTATTTAAAGAATAAAAATGGGAAACATGAAGGGAAAGAAAAGTAAATCTGCAAGAAAAGGGTCACCTGGTAGAGGACAAAAAAATCGTGAAGCTTCTTTGGCATATTATTATAAAAAAGAAGAAGGTATGCATCTCTAATTTCACATGCTCAAGTTTTATATATCTCTGTTTTTAGTTTTCTCTAATTTGATCTGATTTGATTCATTTTTGTCTATGTAACTCGCAATCAAAAAGTACAAGATGAAGGAGAAGCTCAAGTAAGAGGGTCAACCCAAGTTGAAGAAATGTATGTTGGAGAAGGGCCATGATCACTTGCTCTTACTGGTATGGATGAACATATAAATCTAGCTCAAACTGTAAAGAGAATAATTAATTATAGAAACCTAGATCGTTTACTTACAATGCATGTGGATAAATTGAGATCACTTGCTAATGTTCAACCCTTAAGTCTCTCTAATAAGAGGCCAATAAATAAGATAACAAGGGAAATAATGGAGAAATTTGATAATCTTGAAACAATTGAACAATCCCAATTACTTTCAATTGTACTTATACAAAAAAATTTGCAAGATCCATTAAAATTGTTGGGTATAGACACAACATAAAAAATAGAAGAATTTATGACATGCAAAATAATATTATTGAAAATCTTAGGAAAGGTGTGAGATTTGTAGGGAGGTGATATCAATATAAAGATAAGACCATTACAAGAAGAGTGATGTTGACATTAATTGTAGGTAACACTATGCCTTGTAACCGACAAATCTCTTTAGTTTCATCTGAGATTGGTTTTAGTAGGAAAATAATATCATGATATGTTAAGAGGAGAATGCTTTTGGATGACAACACCTTGGAAGGAAATTGAGAAATTATGTGTAGAGCTCCTCATTCTGATAGGATTGAGGAGGGAATCAAGAATTTGATCACATGATTTTGGAATGATAATACCCATCCTTCATCAAGAAGTAGAGATGTTATCGGACACAAGATTAGATCTAATGAATGTGAACATCATACAAAACATTGATTGGAAAAAATGTAGCATGAAAGGTATGTTTCATTTTGTAGTTCAAATTATAATATAAAGATTGGACAAACATTATTTGAAAGATTAAACCATATTATGTGAGGGAAAACAAAGTGTTTGAAACTTGTTGTTGCCATTATCATATTGAATTTGATCTCCACTATCAGGTTTTTAAAAATTTGAAGCCATATAAAGTGAGGGAAAACAAAGTGTTTGAAATTTTTTGTTTCCATTATCATATTGAATTTGATCTCCATTATCAAGCTTTTTAAATTTTTTTAGAAGACACTTATGGTTTTCAAAATGCTCCTAGTTTATGAAGCGAGTTCATCTCATCCATTTTATGTGATAAAAGACATGATGCAGATGGTCAAATAAATTGCGTAAAAGAAATATATAAAACATGTGTTGATTTGACTATTTTCCCTTTGAAAAATGAAGACATTGATGTGACAAAGATGGTAAATTGTAAGAGTTACAAATATGTAAAGAATGAAACAAAATTTGGGAAAAAATCCAAAAGGTTAGAATATGTTGAAGATGAGATAACTATTGGAGAATTTATGGATAAATTTTAAAAAATGATTCAACCCTACATTCATCATGCTTTTTTGAAAAAGTGGCAAGAACAACAATTCTAAACACTGAGAGACAATTTCCCACTTGGAACTATTCTATTGGTTGTTGATTTTACAAAAAACTATTCCTTTGTTCATCAAAAGGCCATTCAATCATAATACTATTTTCCAGAGAAGATTACTATTATGGTACAGGTGTGTTATCAACATGCACAATATGATTTGGATGGTGTTCAGAGCACATTTAAAGCATAGGTAATTGTATACAATTAAAAATGGCTTCATTAATTAATTAAATATTTATTATTTAATTGATAAATTAATTAAATATTTTTTTATTTAATTAATAATTATTTCCTCTATTTATTAAATAGATTATTCAATTTATTTAGTAAATTCATTATAGTCAATTCCTCTATCCTAAGTCTTCTAATTAGTCTTATTAAAGTGATTTAATTAAATATACAATCACCTAAATATGACTAAGTCCCCTAGTCCACCTCACTTACCTAGTCACCTGACACATCACTTTGGCTAAAATAAATAATTATTATTAATTGTTTATTGGTAATTATCCTCACCCACACATGTCCTATTCTTAAGGGCTATGTGGCCCCATAGGACTTGGTCTCATGACCACATGTCCTCTCTTAAACTAAGTCAAGGGACATTTCCTATTCCTAAGGTGCTTCTCAAGCCACCTCTAAGGGTCAAAGGTGACTCATGGGACACTTGTGCCAAGAGTCCTCATGAGGAAAAAGTCCTTCCCTCTTCCTCTTTTTGGTATTTGTGAGACACTTGACATGTGTCTTTCCCTTCCACCTTGTTCTTCCTCTCACATTCCAACTACATCCCCATTTCTCTCAACTCCTTCAACCAAGTCAATCCTAGCCCTAGGATCTTCCACCTTTCATTCTCCACCGTAGGATTGTGCCACCTAGGCTTAGATCCTCCAAACCTCTATAAAAGGAGCCTCATTTCCCTTTTGTGAGCTAATAGTGAATAGGCAATCAAGCATTCTAGTAATCAAGTAATCAAGCATTCTAAGAGCATTTCAAGAGCATTCAAGCATAATCAAGCCATTTTCATATCACTTGCATGTCACTCACCATATTTGCATAATTAAGCTTTAGTTTTGCATACATTCATCATCAATCTCCACACTTTGGTATCATCTTGGGCAAGAGGCTTCATTTGGAAATCTGAGAGCTCAACATCCTCAAGAAATCAAGGCTAGGAGGGCAATGGAGACAAGCTACATGGTAGGTGAAGGTAAAACCTTGTTTTAACTTCATTTTTGGTGTATTCTTCATTGTTGTTTGCTAATTAGTTTGATTTGTTAATCTTAAAATAGTTAATTTATCATTTAGAGTAGTTAGACATCTAATTTGCATACATTTTTGGCACCCATCGTGGGGCAACCCACATTTTTAACATTCTATTTTTAGTTTTCCGTGTGCAAATTTTTCTACAAGTCACTTCTGTGCATTTGTACCCAATTCCTGTGCATCCATCCATTTCTGCTACGCATCCATTCTGACATTTTATGCAATCTATCTTTTTAATTTTCCTGTGCATTTACCTTAAGTTTCTGTATTTTTAACATTTTCTGCTGCGCATTGGTTCCATCACATTGCGCATATATTTCATTTCACTGCGCATTCATACATTTTGCGCATATATCCTGTCTTGTTGTGCATTCACCTCACTGTTCTGTGCATTTGTTACTTACTGTAGTAAAATTTAGTTTTTTGTTAGTTTTGATTTTAGCTAACCTTTGACAAGTTTATGTTTGTTTTGGTAGTCTCTAGGCTATTTTTGTAGGACGTTATTTTGAAGACCCCATTGCTAAATTTCTAACAAGTTTATTTGCAGGATTCTTAAGGGGTTTTGCAAAATAAACTATAACCTTGTTTGGGCTTTAAAATATGACATGTTATTGATTTGTGTGTCTTCTTTAGCATAGATTAAGTGTCTGGTGTGTCTTTCTTAATAACTCTATGTAATCCCAAAATTATAACAATGTATCCTCTCCCCTCACCATTCGTGGACCTTGGGTGTAAGAGAATCTGTTATAATTTTTAGAGGGCGGTCTTTGGTGGGAAAAGAGGTACTCACCACAAGGAACAACCCAACCGATAATAGGCTAAAGCCAAGCTCTTCCAAACCGGTATATAAAAAATGCTAGTGTGATTAGTCTCACATTAGATAGGTCTAAATTCATTGTGGCAACCAAAATCTCCTCTAGTACCCCATTGGTGCGTTAAAGTCCTACTTAGTAGAGGTGCAAGCCTTGCTTTGAAAGGATTGGGAGAGCCCCCTTAAATGGGAAAATGACTTGATCACAACCACTTGAACGGATGTCCTTATTAAATACTTTTGTATAGTGGCCAAAAACCTTCTATTTGCTGGCTCAAGGGGTCACCCAAGCCCGTGAAGACACCCCACATTACTCACGGTTCATAGTAGAGATAGCAGTTCTTTGGGAAGTAATGACCTATTAAATTTGAAACTTGATGTGGCTGAGAAGTGAGTACACTATAAGGAGGAGCCCATGCCTCCAAGTTCTGAGGCTATCCGTTGTGGATTTACGTGTCTAGATTTTATTATCCTAGTGGGGATTCAGTAGATACTGTCCTTGCCAACCTTAGGATTGTAAGCATTTTTTGTTGGAAATTTGGCTGAGTTGATTACATAGATGTTGTCATTATGGCAACATATGATCCTGATGAAGATCACACAAGTTAGAGAGAAAGTATGACAGAGCGCATTGCAAATTTGTCTAAGTGTGAGATAGTGTTTTACCAGTGAACCTAGATACAATTTTTGTTTGGGAAATCGACTGGAGTAAGTTCAGTGCTTGTGCACTTGAACATAGACTCTATGCTATCTATTGATGACCCATCTCAGAGTGCAAGTTAGTATGAAATGTACGGAAGGAGTTATGACAGTTTTACTGAAGACAGTGTAAAGCCGACAGGACAGAATATGAAGGCATAACTAGTAAAGAGTTAAGGGATTATTTTGTTTATCAAAATAATGACTTAACAATATAAAGGGATGACATCCTAGATGTTAACTCTTTGTTAAAGCTATTGGTATAAATGTAAATATAATTTTAATTGTAAAGTGTGATGAAGTAATTGAGATACAAGCAACAAGAAATTGTAGAAGTATGATGCGAAGTATATGAAGCATATGTAATAGTGATAGTGAAAGAGTAGTGAAGAGATATTGATGCAAGTAGTATAAGGTTATGTACCTTGACCTCTTTTTGTAATCAGTGTATATTGTACATTACTTGTTTGGGCAGTGGGCTCATTTGGTAATCACATTTTGTACTACCAACTCCTAACAAGGTTGAGGCTTCTAACAAGGCCTATAGTCCCTTAATCAGGACTGATACACTATATGATTTTAATAGACTCCTAACATGGTCAACATCCTTAACATGATACTTTTGATTAGTGGATCTTTGTGGGTACCATCCCCACCGGGGTTTTCCCTTGGCCAGGGTTTCCTCGAGAACAAATCATATGTTATGAGTTCTTTAGTTTTATTACTATCCATGTTTTTTAGCTTCTTATGTTATGCATGTGTAAATATAATATGTTATATCCATAATTGGGAAAAAGATAAAGTTTGTAGAATACTGATTCACCCCCCGTCTCAGTATTCCCTATTTCTAACAATTGGTATCAAAGCTTAGTTACTCGAAAAAGAATCATTCAAGGAAAGCCTAGTAGCTTGAGTAAGATCTCTATGGATATGGATCAACTATAGAAGAATCTTGAAGAAGCTCTTGAATAGATTGAATTGCTTACTATTGAAAAATATACTTTGAAAAAAAATTATGATGATGCAAAGAACCTCATTGAGAAATTCAAAAACAAATTGGAAGATCTGAGATCTGGAAAAGAATCTGAAGTTTTTATTGAAGATTGTGATGACAATATGCAAAAAGAAAATGAGATCCTTAAGCATGAATTGAAGATAGAAAATTTGAAGCTTAGTTTGAAAGATGAAAATGGCAAGAATGAAGCAAATTTGAAATTTGAGAATGAAAGTCTAAACACTGAAAATGAAGGACTAAAATCTAAACTTTCTAAAGTAACATCTGAACTTGAGAAATTCAATTTGCAGTATGATGAACTTGAGAAATACAATAATATTGTGAAAGGTGAACTGACTCAATCCAAACAACAACTTGAAAGGCTATATTCAACTAGTGAGAAGATTGATGAACAAATATCCTATCAGAAACCATTCTATGATAAAACTGGTCTTGGATTTAACACTCTTAAAGCAAATGATGAAAGCAAGGAACCAGATCTAAAAGTATCTAAAAGCATAGATGAGAAGAAGTTTGATGAGATCAACAAATCTGAAGATACACCTAAAGAAGAAGAATCACTGAAGCAAGAGGAATCACCCAAAGGTATGCAAAGATAATTCAAAGGTAGATGTTTTGCTTGTAATACTATTGGTCATATGAAGAGAGATTACACAGGTAAGCAATTTAAACCTCTTAATGGTTATTGTTATAATTGTCATGATTTTGGACATAGAGCTATTGAATGTAGAAAACCTAAGTTTATTGAGAATAACAATAATAGTAGAATGTTTAGGAATACTAACAATGCAGATAAGAAACCTACTGAAGATATGAACAGAAGAAATGGAGTAATATGTTATAGATGCAACAAGGTTGGACACATTGTTAGAAACTGCAAATCATAGATTAATCCACCTGGACCAAGATATGGAAACAATAGAATTGTTTGTCAGATATGCAACAAGATTGGACATACAACAAGGTTTTGCAGAATGAACAATGGAGTTTTTCATCCTAACCCTAACCCTAGAAATCATGAAAGAAGAAATGAAGCTGCAAGAAATAGACAGAAAGGTTGCTGTAGCAATGTAGATGAAGTGAAGTTTGTTAAAGGCATAGATCAAGGAGAAATAATCAACATTGAAGGTAATCAGAAAGGTGAAGTATCAAGTGGTAAGAATGAATCCTTACCTGACCTATCTCAAAGCACTTAATTTATGAAAATTACAGTAGATTAGGAACTTAGATTAGTGTAGAAGTAGATTTATGATGAATTGAGTCTTGCGCAGTTAATGCAAGGTAGTTTATGATGTTCTAATACTATGGTTAAGAGCGCAAAGAAAAATATTATGTTTTGCAAGATCGCAAGAAGTTTTAAGTTTTGCAGGTTAGTAGAAATAACTTTTTGGAAAGAAGCGGCGAAAAAATTGAATGCGATGTTAGACCTAAGTGAGATTGAAGTAATAAAAGGTTATGATCAGTGTCATATGATCATCAAAGTGAATAAAAGTGTTAAGGAGATCAAAGAGCAGTGATTGGAAGCATTTTGCAATGATTTGGTGAAGGATTTGAGCGCCGAATCTACGCAAGCCTTAAAATCATGAAATTGAGGTATTTTACTTGGAAAATCTTTGAATCGGTAAAAGGAATTTGAAGTAATCATGGATGTATCTTTAATTCACAATGTCAGAGACAAAAATAGACCTAGAATGAAGAGGGAACCAGTAGAACCCTTGGAAGAAGACCCTAGTTTAGCTTTATCATCTGTACCAGATGGAGTTTTGCATTTAGAGAATGTAAGAAGTTATCTTAGATGCAAGTTAGAAAACATCAGTGATAGTGATTTTACCAATGAGTATCAAAAGATTTACAACCAGGACATGACATTAAAAGAAGGATATGATCATCTGAAAGAAAATGAGATTGTTAAGTATGCATTGCAGTATGAGTTTGATAATGAAGAATGCACTAAGATAATCCTTAGTAGAATTCATAATGGGAAGTTTTGGCTAGAAGCTAGAGTGATAGACATTACAACTGATTTAATTCATGAAGTCACAGGACTGCCTAAATATGGAGCTATTCCTTTTAATGAGAAAAACATGAGAAAAATAGTAATTGACAACACTAATTCATCCTATAATGGTAGAGGAATTGTGATTAGCAAGATCAAACAAGTTGATGTGAGATACATATGCAAGATCCTAACTACTAAGTTTTGTGCTAATTCAAGAGAAGATGACATGGCAGCTGGAATGGTACATGCAACTTATCTTATGTGTGTTGATAGGGTACCAGTTGATATGTGTGAAATTCTTAGAATTCAATTGTTTGAGAATTTGGAGAAGATCAAGAAAACTAAGTATACACAGTTTAGGTTATCATCCCTAATCACATACATGTTCTTTCATCTTTTGAGGAGATTTCCTTACACCATAGGAAATGATTGGAATGATGGACAAACTAAAATGGAAAGGATTAATGTAGTATACCGAAATCATGTTATTGACAGCGTTAATGAGAGTGCAATACTTGTTATTAAGACATTTCAAAATATTATGTCTAGCAGATCAAGGATCCCTAAGTCTCTTTTTGAGAAATAGAAAGATGATATATGTTTTATGGTGGATATTGACCTTACCTATATTGAAGCAGTAGAGCCTAGAACAGAGTTCATAGACCCTCTTGGCTATGAAATATCTGAAGTAGAAATTGAAGAGTATGTTAGCATACTACTGAAGTGTAAGTTGGATACTCAGTGTAACAGGTTTGGAACCTTTGAGGAGAACTTCAACTCCGCAAAGATTCTAATTGAAGAGAAATAGTCTAAGAAGAGAGTTGAGAGCACTATTAAGAAAATCTTAAATGATACAGGAATGACAGAGAGAGAGTTTTTGGTAGCAAAGCAGACAGTAGCAGCAATCAAAGAGAGTGGACAAAAGGAAGTTTTGTCTATTCCTCCTTTATCATCAATTGCAGTGCCACAAGAAGAACCACAAGTAAAGGTGAAAGTGGAAGTACCTGAGAAGGACATAGAAACAAAGATGTCTACTAGATCCACTTCCTCCAAACCTAGCAAAAGAGTTAAGGAGAGTGCCACTAGACCAGGAAAGAGGCATAAAAATCTAGTGCAACCTATTCCAAGAAATATTTCAGAGGTTAAAGATGATGTCACTACAAAGAAGAAAGCTTGGAAACCAAAAGTTGAAAAGCTTAATGAGCTTATTATTGAGAATGGTGACTTTGCAAGAATGAACAAGTATTATGATCTTTATGATTATATTGATAGAATTAATCTAGAGAATGAAGTTGTGAAACATATGATCTTGATTGTCAAGAAGTTTGATACTATTCAAGGAAAAATACCTGATGATCTTTATAACAAACTTTTGAATAGAAAGAAGAGAGCATCAGATGAAGAGAAAACTATCAGAGAAAAGCTTGTGAGGAAGCTTTGTGAGATAAAAGATGAAACTCATTTCAACTAGATCATGAAGGCCCTAAGCACCCATCTGAGAACCAAAAGGAGAACAATTCAGATTATGGGAGGTAGGTATGAAGAAGTAAATTCTGAGACTGAACAGGAAATTATCAAAGTTATGGCAGAGTATGTTGGAGAATTATCAGTTGCAACAGAGCAAGTAGGTGAAAAAGTACAAGAGGACATTCCCTCTTCTCCAGCTATTAATATTGAAGATGAAACAATGAATGTAGAAGGTACACAAATCACCTTGGATACTGATGAAAATGTATTCAAGAATTTGGAGAACATTGTTGACAATTCGACATTTGAGGAACAAGAAGCTAAAAAAGAAGAAGAGATGACAGAGACCACTATTGTGGAACCACCAGTTGTAGAAGAAAAAGTTCCCCTTCCTACCAAAGAAGATATCAGTCTTACTTTTGACACTGGAAAGAAGACTCAAATTGGCTCTATGATTGAGCATTTGGGAAAAGAAGTGGATGATGATGATCAGTTGGAATTGATTTCATCCTTAAACAAAATAATTGGTAAGAATAAGAAGGTGAAGAGTCTTGAAGGATGTCTGAAGGAATTAACTGAGAAGTTACAGAGTACTGTAACCACACAAATTTTAGAAGCAGACCCTATGGAGAAGGAAAAGAAGGTAATGAGTACCTTTGATAATGAATTCACACACCTAGCTGATATTGCAAAAGTGAAAGCACAAGAAGACTATGAGGCTAGAATGCTTTTGAACATCAGTCAGTACATCAACAATGATATCAATACTCTTGATATCTGTATCAAAGATTTGAGGAAGCACTTGGAAACAGGAAAATCTTTGTACATGTAGTGTACAAAATCAGAGACTTTGACAGCTGAGGAAGATCATAAGATAAAATTGAAGGAAGCAGAGATTCTAAATGAAACAAACCTTCTATCTAACCCCAATGTGAAGGTTTGTGATGTTGAGAAGGAAATTAGAAAACTGTATGATGAAATCAGAATTTTGCAGGATGAGAGAGATAGAAAAATGAGAAGACTAACTCTTTTGAGAGAGCATATTTCTATGAAGTTAAGAGTTATTGAAGAACAACTGGAAGATTGTCTTTCAACAAAGACATCTTTTCAGAAATCTAATTTTGAAAATCTTCAAGCATGTGAAATTGCTTCTTATGGACTGAGCACACTACTCAATGTGGCAGATTCCATTAAGAAATCATGGGAGAAGGAGATAGAAGCTATGAAGATTGATTTTTTAGATTGTGTTGCAAGCCTACCAGCTTTGCAATAATGGATTAAGGTATAATCTTTTTGAGATATAGTTTTGTAGCCCTCCCTACCTTTGTTTTGTCATTGTTGTCAAAGGGGGAGAGATATTTAGCAGAAAATTGATTATATATGATAAGAATTGATACTCTTAGGGGGAGTATTGTAGTAGAGATAATATTTTTGAGGAGTTATAAGGATAGTATGTATTTTATACTATGGCCACAGTTTTGAACATTTTTGAGATTTTGAGTTGTACACTTAGCCAATTTTCTCATATGTTGCCACCAATGATAAAGGGGGAGATTGTTGGCAATTTGGCTGAGTTGAATACATAGATGTTGTCATTATGGAAACATATGATCCTCATAAAGATTACACAAGTCAGAGAGCAAGTATGACAGAGTGCATTGCAAATTTGTTTAAGTGTGAGACAATGTTTTAGTAGTGAACCTGGATACAGTTTTTATTTGCGACATTGACTGGAGTAAGTTCAATGCTTGCACACTTGAACATAGACTCTATGATGTCTATTGATGACCTATCTCAGAGTGCAAGTTATTACGACATGTACAGAAGGAGTTATTACAGTTTTACCGAAGATAGTGTAAAGTTGACAAGATAGAATATGAAGGTAGAATTAGTAAAGAGTTAAGGGATTATTTTGTTTATCAAAATAATGACTTAACAATATAAAGGGAAGACATCCTAGATGTTAAATCTTTGTTAAAGCTATTGGTATAAATGTAAATGTAATTGTAATTGTAAAGTGTGATGAAGTAATTGAGATACAAGTAGTAAGAAATTGTAGAAGTATGATGCGAAGTATATGAAGCATATGGAATAGCGATAGTGAAAGAGAAACAAAGAGATATTGATGCAAGCAATATAAGGTTATGTACCTTGACCTCTTTTTGTAATCAGTGTATATTGTACATTACTTGTTTGGGTAGTGGGCTCATCTGGTAATCACATTTTGTACTACCAACTCCTAACAGGGTTGAGGCTTCTAACAAGGCCTATAGTCCCTTGATCATGACTGATACACTATATGCTTGTAATAGAATCCTAACAGGGTCAACATCCTTAACATGATACTTTTGATTAGTGGATCTTTGTGGGTACCATCCCCACCGGGGTTTTCCCTTGGCTAGGGTTTCCTCGAGAACAAATCATGTGTTATGAGTTCTTTAGTTTTAATGCTATGCATGTTGTTTAGCTTCTTATGTTATGCATGTGTAAAGATAATTTGTTATATCCATAATTGGGCAAAAGATAAAGTTTGTAGAATACTGATTCACCCCCCTCTTAGTATTCCCTATTTCTAACATGTTTGTGCATTCATACTCGAACAATTAGATTAAAATCATTTCTGTCTTGCATGTGTGTGTTTATGCATTTTACCTTTTCCAAAAACCAAAACATTAGAAAATAAAAAAATTCCAAATCTTGCAGTTGCAATCAATAAAAAAATAAAAACCTACGCATTCATACAATATTCCCGCGCATCTGTTACACTGTTCTATGCATTTGTTAATTTTACCATGCATCTATTCATAATTGTTGCACATTTGACTCATTCTGCTACACATATATTAAACTGTCATGCACATTTGTCGTTGCGCATATACAATAGAGAGCATTTCCACAAGCTTTGAAATTTTCATAATCACTTTTTCGGATATCCATTTTTGTCCTTAGTAAGATTCTCTTAAAATATTCACGTTACATAGATCTCTGATCTTTAGTTTGACCATTTTCATCAATTTTCATCATCCTTCCTTCACCAAAAGTCATAAAATCATTTCTTCCAACCTTTTGAAATTCTAAATTTAGTGTTGAAACATCACCTTATCTATCAAATTTTGATCTTTGTGAGTTTATCCTATTAGGATCTATCATCCTCAATCAAACTGACTTAGGTTACTATCTCTTGATTTTTCTTTATCATATCATAGTGAGATCTATACCTCTTATTGACTTAGATTTTATCAAGATTGTCTCATCACTTTTTAACACTTTTCAATATCTTTTCTATCAAACACTCTTTCCATATCTTTTCATAAAAAATCTTTCATCCCACAAATCAATTTTTAGATTTTTATGGTTCAAACTTGATCTTAGAAACATAAACAAACCATTGATTCAGAATCCCTAGACAAGATGGAAGGAAATGAAAGCAATGAAGAAAATCCTTGGTTTGGAATTCCTAAGAAAACTTCACTTTTTACATCAGAAGAGGAACCCACAGATCAAGAACTTAGGGATGCTACACAAGATCCTAGATTTTATAATGTCATGGAAAGACTCCTAGACATGGATAGAGAGATGTATTTCCTCATGTTTGCTCAACAAGGAGCCAAACTACCAACTGATTTTGATGTTTCCCATCTTAGAGAACCACCTAATACCAACAATCAAGAAATCCCTAGTAGTTCTCAAGATACTCATGGAGCAAAGGAAACCAATCAGCAATCCAATGCTTCTCAAAACAACCAACAAAACAATGCCTCTCAAAATAATCAGCAATTCAATGCTTCTCATGATACTCAACAACAAAATGTTTCCCAAAATACTCAAGGAAACATGTTATCTTTGGATCCCATTCTACAACAAATCCAAATGCTTCAACAAAAAATCCGTGACATCCAAATCGGATCATCAACTAAGAAGTATTCCCTGGATGATATATGTCCTTATCCTTTTGATAAGAATTTAGCAATGATTCCATTCCCTCCTCATTTTGAGGTACCAAAATTTGACAAATACAAAGGGAATTCGAATCCACAAGACCACATTCATGAGTTTTGTGCTTCTTGTATTGAAGTCGCTCACAATGACACTTATCTTATGAGACTATTTCCACAAAGTTTGGGAGGACAAGCCATGGAATGGTTCTCCAAACTACCCCCAGGCATCAAATCTTTCAATGAGCTTCTTGACAAATTTGTGACTCATTATTCATATAAAATCAAACATGAAGTCACTATGTTTGATCTTTGCAATGCACATCAAAAGAATGGAGAACCCTTCCTTACTTTTTTGCAAAGATGGCATCAATTGTTTGCCAAATATCCATGAATGATTCTTGAACAAGAAAAGATGGATATCTTTGTGCATAACCTTACACCAGAAATGATTTATAGGTTACAATTGCGATGTCCACCAAACTTCAATAAGCTTATAGAAAATGGTACCAAGATTGAGGAAGCCATGGTTACAAAAGGTGAGATAAAACTTTATTCCAAAGATAATGCGAGGTCCTCAAATTCCAATCCCAACAACTACAACAACGAAAAATCCAAATTTTGGAATAAAAACAAAAACATTTTCAATGATGGGATTGTTGATAATCATAATGTCAAACCAACACAACCCCTTCTGAATCTCACAAGTAAGGCCAATGCTACTCAAGCTACCTATAGCAATCAATCAACAAATCGAAACACCAACAAAGATTCATCTAAACCAAGATTTCCTTTTATGTCACCTCAAAGAAATTTTACTCCTTTAGGGGAATCTCTTGAATCAGCATTACGGACGTTAATCACAAAGAAACTCATTACACTTCCTGAAATGAAATATTTTGAACCTAGAGTGAAACCTTCTTGGTGGAATGGGAATGATTATTGTGAATTTCATAGAGGAAAAGGACATAAAACCAATGACTGTCAAAGGCTCAAAAATGTAATTCAAGACTTAATTGAAAGTGGTGAAATTGGTGTTGACGGACATACCTCGAATGAATCACATACTGCTTTCAAAGATCCACTTCCTGAGCATGAAAAAGGAGGTTCTTCCAACACTAAGGGTGAAAATCAAGCCAATTATAATTCTACTCCCTATAGATATGTTGGTAACATTTCTGAATGTCATCCTTCTAAGTACTATGCCAATGTCATTACCATAAAGGAAAAATTAGAGAGTCAACCAGTCCATGTTACTACTCGTGCTCAATCCAAGGTTACTCTCCAAGGAGTCTCGTCTAAACCAGTCACCTCTCAAAACATGTCTGGTTATGTCCAAAAGTATACACCAAATATTTCCAACCAGTACAATCTTTTGGAACAACTCAAGAAAACACCTACCTAGATATCCATCTTAGAGCTTTTGTACCTATCCCCATCTCACAAAGATATCCTTGAAAAAGCTCTCTTAGAGACCCAGGTCTCCACAAATCTAGATCATGATCAATTTCAAGCTATGGTGGGACATTTAACAACCCCACATTACCTATCCTTCACTAAAAATGATGATTTAGCTATTACCCAACCTCATAATGCTCCCCTACATATCGAAGTCCTTGTACAAATTTACAAAATCAAGAGAGTACTAACAGATGGAGGAGATGGCTTGAATATATGCACATTGAAATTAGTCCTTGCATTAGGATTTTCTGAAAATGCTATAGATCCAAAGAAGAAAATCACAATAAAAGCTTATGATGAAGAAGAGAGGTCATCCAAGGGATCTGTTGTTCTTCCTATCTGAGTAGCTCCTATAATCAAAGATGTACCTTGCCAAGTTCTTGACATGGATCTTGCTTATAACATTCTCTTGGGAAGACCATGGATTCATTCCATGCAAGTTGTGCCATCAACTTATCATCAGTGCTTGAAATTCCCTCATAATGGTCAAGAGATCACTATCAAAGGAGATACTAATCCATTCTAGTATTGTAGCTCTATGAAGACATCTGATTCTTTGGTACCTTATAATCATACTGGATCTTCTACAACTACACCCATTGATCCTAGTAATATAGCATCAACTTCTAAATCAAATGGGATCAAGATAGACATAAAAGAAAGAAGTATGGGAGAGTAAACTTTAGGTCAAGATCTTTGCATCACAGAGTTACCTTTATCTCCTAGATCATATGGTAGATCTTTGATCACTAAACAACAATCATAACCCCCTTCAACACTTGTTTATGACACATTTATAAGTGGGGGCACAATATCCAAAGAGGTAGCTGAGCGTAATGCTAATCATTTGCTTAAGTCATAGAAGAATGAAGAGGATATCAAACATGAATATATATCACCTGATGTCTATGGTAAAGGGTATACCTTGCTACAAAAGATGGGATACTAAGGTGTTGGACCTATAGGGTTACAAAGAGAGGATGTTATAAAGCCAATTTTGAAAAATCCAAATGACAAAAGAGATACTACATGATTAGGATGCAAAGGAGAAGGACCAAAATAACCAAAAGGAAAAGCAAAGATCAAACCTTTTCATGAGATATCTAAAGCTCCTACCTTACAGTTCTGAAAACATGGTATGTATGTAGATCCAAAGAAACAAAGGATAGCACAAAGAATCATTGATAGACTTGGGGATAATGATGATTTTGACTCAAATGATTATGAATGGGATTCATTATCTAATTGTAATGAAGAGATAGGAGTTGATTTTGTCCATCACTATAGTAATGATTACCATGAGGGAGAGAGTTCAAGGACTGACTCACTCAGATTAGTCCCACGTGATACTACTTTTGTCGGTTATGAGGAAAGTGACCTTTATCTTGTGATAGATGAGCTAGATGAGAGTATGGAAATAGACCTTGCTGATACCATCATAAACCTTGACAACTTTTCCATCAATACCATCTCTACCTTTGAAACTGAGCCGAATGATCCAATGCCCCTTGTACATCTCAAGCTTATCGATTGGGATTCTCCTGATCATCCAAAACTTGATATTTTCCATAATGATGATGCAATCATTGACTATCTCAGCATCATGGATCATTTACCACTAGGGGATCACAAGTCAAGATTTTTGATAGAACTCAATGACATGGCCTACTTTGCAGAGAGTGCCAATCCTTTCAGTCATAAAAATATAAAAATAATCAATAGATCTAATGGTGAAAACCACTCAGTGGCAGTATTAGATCCAAAAATAGTAAAAAAAGAAGACTCATCTGATGGTGAAAACCTCTTTGAGGTGCCTGACGATGGAAGGATTGACACTCTTCCCAATTATTTGTATCAAGAGCAATTTGCCATTCTTATAGAGCCAACAATACCTCTTAACATTGGAATAGAGGAGTCTCCACGGATCCTCAAAGTAGCAGCATCCTTGACAGAATCAGAGAAAGAAGCTTTTGCAAAATTTTTCAAAGAGAGAAAAATCAACTTTGCTTGGTCCTATGTTGATATGCCTGGCCTGGACCCTAATCTCATTATGCATCATTTATCTATTAGATCAGGTGTAAAACTAGTTAAGCAAAAGCTCCGCAAGATGCAACCGCACATTGCACTAATGGTTAAAGTAGAATTGAAGAAGCTCTTAGATGTTGGATTCATTCGTGCTATTGATTATGCTGAGTGGATTTCAAATATCATCCCCATCTCAAAACCAGACAAGTCTATCTGGATTTGTATTGATTTTCGAGATCTTAATAAAGCTTGTCCAAAAGATGACTTTCCTCTGCCAAATATTGATATTATTGTTGATCTGACAGCTGGGCATGAGATGTTATCATTAATGGATGGTTTTTTTGGCTATAAATATTACATCGAAAGACCAGGAAAAGACTGCTTTTACTTGTCCGTGGGGTACATAATGCTGGAATGTGATGCCATTTGGCCTCAAAAATGCTGGAGCAACTTACCAAAGAGCTATGACCACAATCTTTCATGACATGATGCATACCATTATGGAAGATTATGTTGATGACATCTTAGCAAAATCTAAAGATAGAGCTGGTCATTTGAGAGTATTGGATAGAATATTCACCTGGATGGAAAAGTATCAGATTTGACTCAATCCAAAGAAATGTGCATTCAGGGTCACATCTGGTAAACTGTTAGGGTACATTGTCTCAACCAAAGGAATCAAAGTAGATCCAAAAAAATTTAAAGCAATAATGGAGATGGCTTCTCCCACTAACATCATTCAGTTAAGATCTTTGCAGGGATGTCTCCAATCTATCGGAAGATTTATTTCTCAACTAGCAGATCGAAATCATCCCTTTCAACATTTGTTGCATAAAAATATCTTATTCCAATGGGATGATAAATGTGAGGAAGCTTTCAATAAAATCAAGCAATATCTGGTGAATCCTCCAACTTTGATGTCACCAATTCCAGGCAAGTGACTCTTTCTCTACATTTCAACTATGATAGTCTCACTAGGTGCTCTACTGGCTCAACAAGATCATGAAGGGAAATAAAAAGCCATCTACTATATCAGTCACACCCTAGTGGGATATGACCTTAACTATTCTCCTATAGAAAGAGCATGTCTAGCTATTGTTTTTGCTTCACAGAAGTGGCGACATTACATGTTGTCACATTCAATCAAGCTCATTGCAAAGATTGATCCTTTAAAGTATCTATTAAGAAAGATAACATTGATAGGAAGACTGGCTAAGTGGGTTATGCTACTTAGTGAATTTGATATTGAATATGTGGACAGGAAGGCTATCAAAGGCCAAGTGATAGTAGATCAGCTAGCTGATGCTCTGTTAATGGATGACCAACCTATACACATAGAGTTTCCTGATGCACACATCTTGGCTTTATCTACACAAACATGGAAACTATACTTTGATGGATCATGTACTCAACGGGGTTTAGGAGCTGGTATTCTCTTTGTCACACCACAAGGATACACAATTCTGAAATGTTATAAGGTGCTCTTTCCTTGCACCAATAATGTAGCAGAATATGAAGCTTTGCTGATTGGGCTAAAGATGGCTTTACAATGGAAAGTAGCTAAAATGAATGTCTACAGGGATTCTCAGTTGATTATAAACCAGGTTAATGATGATTATCAGACTAAAGATGATAAGTTATTACCATATAAATTTATGGTTGATGAATTCAAACAATATTTCTCAGTCATCACTTTTGAGCAGATTCCTTGACATGATAACAAGGCTGCTGATGTAATGGATATCATTGCTTCTCTGTTTGATACAGAGGATACCAAGGCCCATTTTGAGTTCTTGGTGGAATCCCTAACTTGTCCTGCATATGATGATCATGATATGAGTATTATATGTCATCTTATTGGACATGACTCCCTAATTTATGGAAAAATCTATTCTTATCTGAAAAATGACATCCTACCCCGTGACCTATCCTAAAATAAAAAATGAACTTTTCTCTGCCAAGCCTCCCACTATGTCCTAATATCTGACACCCTTTATCAACGAGGTCTTAACGGTACTCTCCTACGATGTCTCAAGCATGATGAAGCTCAAACTATCTTGCGAGATGTATATGAGGGTATTTGTGGGACACATTCGAGTGGTCCCTCTTTGGCTAAGAAACTCATGTGTATGGGTTATTATTAGCCTATCATGGAAATAGATTCCTTTCATTTTGCTTGGGCATGCAAGAAATGCTAGATACATGGAAACCTTATTCATGCTCCAACACAAGAGTTACATCCTTTTACAACTACCTTTCCATTTAGTCGGTGGGGACTCAACCTCGTGGGTGCTATCAACCCTCCATCTTCCAATGGTCACAAATGGATTATCACTGTAACAAAGTATTTTACTAAATGGATTGAGGCCATTCCATTGATTACCGCCACAAGGAAACAAATATCCATGTTTATCCTAAATTATATCATTTGTAGATATGGTATACCTATGTATCTCATTATTGATCATGGGAAATAGTTTCAAAATCAGGACATGGATGAACTATGTGCAAAATTCCATATCACCCATAACTATTCCTCCATAGACTATCCCCAAGGAAATGGCCAAGCTGAGGCATCAAACAAAACAATTGTTAAAATCCTACAAAAGACTGTCAATGACACTAGCTGTGACTGGCATATCCAACTGAATCCAGCCTTATGGACTTACTGTACCTCTATCCGTACTCCCACTAGAGCAACCCCATATTCCCTTTTCTATGGATCCGAAGCAGTCCTACCCCTTGAGGTCAAGTTGCCTTCACTTCATGTCACTCTCAAAGATTTGATTCCTGATGAAGAGTATAAAGTTGCACGACTGACTGAACTAGAACTGCTAGATGAACGCCGTCAAAGAGCTTATGATCATTTGAAAGTCTATCAACAGTGTATGTCTCTTTAGTATAACAACAAGGTGAAAATCAGAGACTTTTAGCTAGGTGATTTAGTCCTTTGAGAAAATCCAAAGAATCAACATCATCGTGAGAAGAAGGGCAAGTTCAAACCCAATTGGTTAGGTCCTTTTGTAATTACAACAGTTTATGGTTTCGGGGCTTATCAGTTGTCCACACTTGAGGGAGATCCTTTGGATGAACCTCTTAACAACATACACCTCAATAAGTTCTATCCTTGAAATCCCAAAGCAAGGGCTATGTATATATGTAAAAAATAAAACAAAACAAAAAAATCAAAAGAAAATTGCAAAAAAAGCATGTGGTGAAAACCTGGAAATAGGGGCTATGTGTATCAAGTTAGCTCCTCTATCTATTAGGATTCTTCTAGTGTGTCCGTTCATTATATATATCCACAATAAAATGGCTAGTCAGTCCCCATTTCCACCATGTATATATCATAATAAATTGGCCAATTAATACACCATCCATTGTATCTATCCATAATAAAATCCCATCATAGCTTGATCTTTTGTCATGGTCTTCATCCTAGTCTTGTTGTGTCCTTCATCCATAATAAGTCAGTCCACCACCTAGTTGGGGGCATGTCCTCAACCTAGTTCGGGAAGTGGATCTATGATAGTCATGACTCTTAGAGGATAGAATGGAGTATTTTCACCAGACAAGGAAACACAATCAAACGTTCTTCCACAATGGTATCTTCTTGATGAATCGCAATTTGTAATCTATCCTTCAAAACATGGCTGCTTATCTATCATTCTTGACTATACATCATCAATTGAACTAATCATTGTACCTTATGTATGCACCCTAAAATGGTCGCCTAGACTTTGGGCCCCCATTCAGCAATTTATCAAATCCCTGAATCAATATTTTAAAAAATTCAACATATTTCAATTATATCAATTTCATTGATCAAATCCTATTTTATCATTTTCGATTATTCCTTGGGCTAACCATTTTATCCTAAGTCTTTATTTATTTAAAAGGATTATTTCCTCCCCTTTTAATAAATAAAAAGCCCCCACTTTTCCTTTATCCTAAGTTGCACAAATAAAGCACTATTCTTATTTTATAAAAAGGGAAAAAACACTTTTTGTCTTATATGGACACAAAAGTCAACTCTTATTTTCTCATTGGAGGATATTTGTGCACATGGATTGCTCCTCTTTGATGCTTCACCCTTGATTAAGACTTTTGCCTCTTAACCTCCATGGTCCATTCCTTTTCATTTCCTATAAAATGAAAGCTCTCTTCCTCATTTGTAGATATTCATTCATGTTTTATGCTAATGTTATGCTGCACGTTTTCTAGGTCATTTGGAGCTCTTTGAAGACTTTCTTGCATTCAAGCTTTGAAGACATTGTTGTTGCATTTCATTTAGTTTTCTTTCATAGTTGCATAATTATGGCATTCTTAGTATAGATTCCCTTTATGCAATAGATTAGTCTCACATAGCCTAATTCGGAAGGTTGTAATCTTTGTACTTTCCTTTCATAGCATAATTTGTACTTTCATTTTCATAAAATAATTTGCATACTCATATAGGTTTCATTGCATTGCATTTCATTTGATTCTTTGGGGATATTGGCATTCTTGCCCTTGTCTTCACTTGAATCTCTCATTGTGTGGTTGACTAGCAAGGTCATTAAGCTTATTAGCTCTAGCTAAGAGCAATTTTAAATCTTGCAACTCCATACATAGAGAGCTATGGATCAATTTTTGAGACCTCATTTTTGAGTGTTCTTGATTGTAATGATTCATAGGAGTGCACTATTTTTGTGTACATTTCTGGCGCCCACCGTGGGGCAGAACATTAGCGTTTTGTCCTTTATTTTTTGCATTTTCATCAAATTTTTCATCAATTTTTGGCTTTATTTTCAGTCTCAGAGTGTCGTGCGACACTTTTCACCAGTGTCGTGCGATAGTTTCCTGTATATCAATGTAACACTTTACCAGTTAAAAGGGTTTCCCTATTTGATAAAAAGTGTCGCTCTGTTTTATGCATTCTATCATCTGTAGGTAAGGAGAACTGTCACCCCAGTTCAAACTATCACCCCTGTATGCAGAGAAGTGTCGCACGCCATTTCTGGTGACTGTACTATCACCTGTACCCAACAGTGAGTTTTTTTAGAACTTTTTGGCTGAGTTTAGATTGATCTATTTGCTAGTTTGATTTACTGTAGTTAGATAGATTTCATTTGTAGATTTCATTTGGATTTTGTATCTAAAAAGAACCTCTCATGTGTTTGGCTTGAATGTTTACTTGCTTTCATAGGCACATCTCTTTTATGCTCTTAATGGTGAATGAAAGAACATAGATTTGTTTTTACAAGTTTGTGTAAGTGAATACTTCTTGGTTTCCAATATCAAATATCTCATTGAGTGATTGGGGGCATGGATTCATTCCTTGTTTACATAGGGAGTTAAATGCACCACTTTGTGGACTTACTCTATGTTTTCTTGGAAAGTTAAATATTTCATTGATTCAACCTTTTTTCATTTGTGAGTAGTATTGATAAGCAACTTTAGAGTACTTTTGATTGATCTTGTTAGCTAAATTGGGTTGTTGGACTCGCTTATTTCTAATCGCCCCTCATTTCCACCCTTTTGATGCAAGGTCAACATTCATACATAGGGGAGGGGTCTACTTGAAAAGAGTGTTAAGTGTTCCACAAAGTTTCTCCCTTTTTATGGTTTCTTGATCTCATTAGTTTTCTAAGGTGTGGACTCACCTTAAGTTTGTGTGAGGAGTTAAATGTTCCACTTTTTTGGACTCACTTCACACTCACTTGAGGAGTACTTTTGATTGATCTTGTTGGCTACATTGGGTGTTGGACTTGCTTATTTTTAATTGCCCCTCATTTCCGCCCTTTGGATGCAAGGTCAGCATTCATACATAGGGGAGGGGTCTACTTGAAAAGAGCGTTAAGTGTTCTACAAAGTTCTCCCTTTTATGCTTTCTTGATCTCATTAGTTTTATAAGGTGTTGACTTGCTTTGAGTTTGTGTGAAGAGTTAAATGTTCCACTTTTTGGACTCACTTCACACTTACTTGGCGAGTTAAGTGTTCCACCTTTAGTGCTTTAAATACTTTTGATAGTGGATTGCTTAGAAGCTAATTGGATTTTGGGTTGTTTTAACCTTGTTGGGCTAACAAGTTGTGCTTGTAGGTGCTCTCATTGCTTGAAATATTTTCCCAAAAGAATGCATGTCAAAGCTTCAAATGCACAAGGGCTACTAACGGTTTTTGTAGGGCTGCCCAAAGCATAAAAACCTAATCAAGTGCTTGTTTAATTGCTTTCTTTATTGAGTGTGGCATATGCTACTTGTTTCATTTCATAGGCACTTGATATCTTGTTGTAGGAATTCTTGGGTGGTAGGAGAAGTATGCTCTTCACCCTTGTGGTGAACCAGAAAATCTTGACCCATCTTTGGATTTTGAAAGCAAGAGGGTAATTGAACCTTTTCTTGGTGTGTTTGGGAGAAAGCTTTGAGATAAGGGGAGTATGCTCTTCACCCTTGTGGTGAGACAAAATCCTTGAATCTCATAAGTTGATCCATTTTTGTTTAGATTGTTAGAATCTTTTAGTGGGCCTGCTCTTGAGCAATCAAGAGGAATGACCCAAGTGGGGACAAGCTTATTGCCGGCTATTCTGACCCACTATAAAATCAAGGCTATCGAGGACACAAAACCTTGGTAGACGTAGTGCTTGTCTTCACTTGATGTGAGTACTTGTGAGATTGTGACCATGAGGAAAATGTTGAGCAAGAATGATTAAGGTACTCTTGAGGCCGCGAGGTCCCAGTCTTTTATGAGGAGCAAGAGGGGTATTACGAATAGAAGCTCTTACTAAGAACCATAGGTAGAAGCCACCCTATTTTCCCGCTTAGCTTCTTGGTGCAAGGATTGATCCAAGTGGAATAACCCGGATCACCCCAAGATTAATCACCATATGTGTTCCTTTGGTGGTGTCTTTGGCACTTCCATGACAAAGCCAATATCTATTGTGGGCAACCACTTTGTGTGAGGCAAGGGAGCATCAAGTGTGGGCCAAGTTGTTAAGTATTGAGCCTTGACTTTCTAGGATAAATATTGCTTAAAGTGTCTTCGATTGTGTAATACCAGTGTTAGCATTCTTGAACATTCAAAAAATCAGTAGTATTCATAGGGTGTTTTTCTATTTTGATATCACAAGTGTTTGTCTTGGCAAGGTTTCTTTTGCCCTTGTTTCAAGTGTTTGAAGACACGTTTGATCCCATATTGTTTGCAAACCTATCAATTTACTGCTGTCATTGTGATTGGAATCAAAAAATCAACCCTCAAACTGAAAATATTGAACAAACAAGCCTTAAAACTAAGATTTTGACATTCATTGGTTAGAGAGTCATACGACATTGAAACATTGTCACACCCTATTCTGAGAATTTTTGTGTGATATTTCATACCTGCACAACTGTCACCTCGCTTGCCTAGAAAGTGGTGCACTGTTAGCCTAGAAAGTGTCACCCTGT
This sequence comes from Chamaecyparis obtusa, assembly GCA_027943335.1. Classification (NCBI taxonomy): domain Eukaryota; kingdom Viridiplantae; phylum Streptophyta; class Pinopsida; order Cupressales; family Cupressaceae; genus Chamaecyparis; species Chamaecyparis obtusa. The sequence continues at coordinate 419,758 of BSBK01005235.1, read as the reverse complement.
ATTGCACAAATTGTCGCTTGGTCTTAAAGTGTCACCTGGTTAGCCTGGAAAGTGTCACCTGAGAATTTTCTGCTGTATATCCAGTTTGAGTCATTTTGCAGTTGCTTTTAATTGGCTAGGTCTTTAGGAAGGTAACTTATCTTGCCGCTAGAAGCCTATCTGTACTCTGAATTTCTATTTTTTAGTCCTCTAGGGGAAGTGTCATTTGATTTACAAAGTCACCTTGGGAAGAATTGTCAAGTTAGGAGATTATTCTTGTTGAGAAAGTATATCTCTAGAGTTGTTAGTAACATTCTTAGAGAATTCTAGTACTCTTTTTGTCCAAATCATTTCCACTCAAATTCAATTTTAATTATACAATTTGGCTAAGTCCATCCTCCTAGTTCAAACGTGCAAGGATATTAATCCTTTGATTTTAGCACCTCTTTGATAGTGTTGGTAACACCATTTGCAATTTCTATCTTTCCATCTCTTTTTGGACATTAGAGAACTTTAATTATCTTAGTTTGGTGTTGACACTTCGAGAGGTCACCTTATCTTCAATAATCCTTTTCTTTCATGTCAGTTACAATAAGGTACCAAGTGAATCAAGGAAAGCGACCCCCAGTTTTCTTTAATTAGTTACCCTTAGTTAAGACTCGTCAATAGTGAAAGGGAAAAGAAACCATTTTTGATCAATCCCCTAAAAGTGAGTCTGAGGTTTGCTTTGACCCAAAGAGTAATCCCAACGAATTGAGTACCTCTTTAGCACCTAGTTCCTCAAATATGGATATGAGTTATACCTTCACTAGACAACAAAGAGAAGCAATGAATCAAACTCTTAATGACATGTTCCAACGACATAGGGGTCACACGATGTCCGCTAGGTCTTCTTCTGATAGTCCACCTGGATCACTTCCTATCAACACAAGGTATCTAGATGCTCATCAACGAGCTGAGAAACATCATAGACAAGCTCACTCAGACACACGGTCACAACATGAAGACCAAAACAATGAGTTTGGTGATGCTCATATTAATCCAGCTAATGTATCCAGACATTCAAGACAACCTTCTCCACTTAGAGACACCTCACGATACACAAGTGACAGGTTGAAGTGCATTGAGAGAGAAAAGAAAGCCTTCTTGGATGAACAAGCTGCTAAGGAAGAAATGTTCAAACAATTGGAGGATGAGGAATGAGCTTGGTGAGACATAAGGAGAAGAGCCGCACAAGAAGAACAAGATAGGCTCCTAGCGCAACAACTCCATAATCAATTCAACAATAGGGGTACCAACAGTGGAACCAACTCTCCACCATCTAATCTCTCACCAATAGCTAGCAAAAGGTCAAGGACCCCATCAAGATCACCTAGTCCTAGAGGAAGAAGGACTTAGTATAACCATCATAGGAGACAATCACCTCCTAGATATTCAAGACAACCCTCCCAATGAGCTCATCATGGCTCTCAACATGGAGGAAGTAATGCCAACTTTGAGACTATTGATTTCATGACAATGCAACAAGAACCATCCTTCCAACAATATGTGGAGAAGTATGTGGAGCAAAATAAGGATCAGTTCTTAGAAAGTTTAATCAATAAGGGTGCAAAAGTCCCATACAACTTTGATGTGGACCAAAAGATTAAGAAGCAAAACCCTTCAACTGATGAGGTGATTAAGCAGATGCAAAAGACTATGGAAAAAATGATGTCTCCTAAGAATACCTTCAACTTGGACTGCATATGTCCTAATCCCATTGACAAAAGTGTGGTTATGGTAGATTTTCCTAGAAAGGTTGAAATCCCCACATATGACAAATATGATGGTAGTGGTGATCCCCATGACCATGTACAATAGTTCTATATCATGAGCTTTGAATTTCATCATGAGGACTCCTACCTTATGAAATTATTCCCAAGGAGCCTTAAAGGCCAAGCTATGGAGTGGTTTACTAACATTACCCCTCCTATTAAAATATTCAAAGAACTTGTCCAAAGGTTTGTGCAGCATTTTGCATATAATTTATCAAGGTTAGTCACCATGCTTGATTTGTGTAAATTAAAATAGAATCAAGGGGAACCCTTTGTGACATTTTTACAAAGGTGGAGATGCTTATGCTCCAAGTATTCTAGGACCATCCCTGAGGAAGAAAGGATTGATATAATTGTGAGCAACCTAGTGCCAGAATTAAGATATGCAGTAAGAAAAATGGTCTTTAATTCTTTTGACACTATGTTAGAAACTGCATGTCGCATCGAGGATGTTTTAAAAGAACAAGGTATTTTGGCCAAAGTAACAACAACAATGGCCAAAATAATAACAACAATAATAAGGATAAAAAGAACTCATATTGGAACAAAAATAAGCACGTAGTCAATGACGGAGTTGTTGACTCTCCACAACCTAAGGAACAAGGAGTTCTTAATCTATCTAATGCAGTTCAAGCTATGAAGCTGCAGACATCCTTAGATCAACAAGAGCACAAGCCCAAGTATCAAGATAAATCTAAGTCAGGAAAGAGGCAATTCACTAAGCTTGGAGACTCTTATGCAGACATTTTAAAGACCTTGATTGCTCATAATTTGGTACAACCTCATGATCCTTCAAAGTTTCACATACCCAATCCTAAACCTTATTGGTGGAATGAGAAGGCTTACTGTGTATACCACAATGGGATTGGAGATGAAATTAAAGGTTTTTTTAAACTCAAACATCTTGTTCAAGACCTTATTGAGAATGAGAAATTACAAGTTGATGGATTGACCACAAACGCAGACCACAAGGCCTTTAAGGAGCCCTTGCCTAAGTATGAGAAGGGGGAGACCTCTCAAAACAAGAATGGCAAGGCCGCAATCAATTATACCTATACAGCTGTAGAAAATGTCATTAATATGCTTGAGGTTCTAGACAATGATGTCAACATGATGAAAGGGAATGATCCCCAACATTATGATGTAAGCTCACCTCCAATATTTGATGAAGGACCCATTGTTGTGCTTAGAGGTCCTCAATCTCAAAGGTCATCTCAGCCTCTCAATGCTATTACTAGGAGTCAGTCCCAAGGTCCTATTATCATTAGAGGTCCTAATTCTAGCAAATCCAAGCAACTAGTGTCCAAAAGTGTTCCTCCCAAGTCTGTAGTTGGTCCTGATATGAGTTACAACCTTGTTGATCAGTTACAACGAATGCCAGTGTAGATTTCTATTTTTGAGCTCTTAGAATTGTCTCCTAGACACAAGCGTGTCTTTGAGGATGCTTTGTGTGCATCAAATCTCCCTAATAATATAGATGTCGACCAATTCCAAAACATGGTCAACCACCTTGCTAGCCCACATTACCTTACATTTTTCAAAGAAGACGATAAAGCCTTGAGCCATCCACACAATCTTGCCCTTCACATTGAGGTCATGATCCATAAAACTCATGTTAGGCATGTGTTGATAGATGGGGGTGCTAGGCTCAATATTTGTTCTTTAAGTCTTTTGAAAAACTTGGGTTACTCAAAGCATGCCATTGATACCAGGAAGAAAATTACTATCAAAGCCTATGATGAGGCTAAGAGAAGTTCTAAGGGTTTAGCTGTTCTTCCAATCAGAATTGGTCCTGTTGAAAAGGACATTTTGTTTCAAATCATTGATGCTGGTCCTCTAGCATACAACATCCTACTAGGTAGACCATGGATTCATGACATGCAAGCAGTACCATCTACCTATCACCAATGTGTCAAGTTTCCATACAATGGTGTAGAAGTCTGCATACCAGGTGATAGTACCTTATCTGTTAATGCCATTTCAGTAGGAGCCCATGTTCCCTTAAATAGAGAAGCGAACAATTTTGGGGTAGCTCTTGAACAATGTAAGGATAAATTCAAGTCCATAGACCTTGGTATGGGAGGATATCAAATTGACTCCTTTACAAAATTGCCAATTTCACCTAGGTCCTATGGTAAACTATCACAAGAGATGCGTCCCTCGTCTTCAACCATGACTCTGTTTGATACTTTTGTAGAGTCTTTAGTACCTATTCAGGGTGAGAAAGAAGAGGTGGCTATTAGAGATTGGATATACAGAGAAGAAAAGTACCTACATAATGAAATTTTTTCTCCATCTCCTAAGACTTATGGGAGAGGATACATGTTGGTCACCAACATGGGCTACCCAGGTCATGGCCCTCTCAGTCACAGGTTAGATGCCAAGGTTGAAACAATCAACCATGCTCTTTTTGGTTGTAGGACTAAGTCAATGGTTGGCTTGGGGTTTGATAATGGAAAGAACAAAAGTGCCCCTATCCTAGCTATGATGGATAGTGACAGTGACTCAGATTATACACCCAATTTCCAAAACCAACAAGATATGATTGATGATTGGGTGCCTTCTACAAATCTCCTTTGGGGGGATTTAGATGACTTAACAACTGTAAGCACAAACACAATTGCTAGAGGAGGGGATACCCTTCACAATCTTGAAGCTTCTACATCAAGACATCCCAAGCCTTCTTGGTGTAAACATCCCAGCAGGGATTCAGAAATAGATTTGCATGAGTTCGAATGGGACTCTCTTTCAGATGGAACAATTGATTTAGACATGGATGTTGTCCACACCTATAGTACTCAACCTGATTTGACCAACGAACCTAGTGTAGGACTAGAGGATTGGACTCCTCAAATTGCCTTAGTGGATGATGCTTCATTTGGTAGGATGAGTCCTAATTTAGGTATCTTAGAGGGAAACTTGACAGATCCTAACAATGTGATCATCAGGGATACTACCTTTCGTATCAATAATGTTGAACAAGTCATTGACCTACCCCTTGTAAACCATCATTTGATTGATTGGTCACAACTTTTTCAAGAGCCTCAACTCCTCACTTTTCACAACGACTATGAGATAGCCTGCTACTTGAATGCTCTTGAACCTGTAGTCTCTTCCACCAGTGAACCTACAACAAGTATGATGGAGCTGGATATTAAGTACCTCAGTCACAAAATCAAAGAAAAGAAAAAAAAGAGAAATGGTTCTGATGGTGAAAACCACTATGTGGCGGTGTCAGAACCCAAAAAAGTAAAAAGAAAGGACGTATCCAAAGGTGAAAACCTCTTTGAGGCACCTAAGGATGGGGTACTTAATAACCTGCCAAGTTATTTCCAAGATAGGTCATTAGTTCTTATTGAGCCTACACAACCAGTAAATTTGAATACAGAAGAGGCTCCACAGGTGATTCATCTAGCTCAGTCTTTGTGAGTGCAAGAAAAAGAGGCATACACAAAGTTCTTACAAAAAAAGAAAATCAATTTTGCTTGGACATATTCAGACATGCCAGGGCTTGACACTAATCTTATTATGCATCACTTATCTATAGCTCCAAGAATTAAACCAGTAAAACAAAAGTTGAGGAAAATGCACCCTCATATAGCTCTCCTTGTTAAGGTTGAATTAGAAAAGCTCTTAGGAGTAGGATTTATTAGAGCTATCAACTATGCTAAGTGGATCTCAAATATTGTTCCAATTTCAAAACATGATGGGTCCATTCGTGTATGCATAGACTTCAGAGATCTTAACAAAGCTTTCCTAAAGGATGACTTTCCACTCCCTAACATAGACATGATAGTGGATATGACTGCGGGCTATGAGATATACTCTTTAATGGATGGTTTTTCCGGTTATAACCAAATAAAAATAGCTCCTGAGGATCAAGAAAAGACAACATTCACATGTGCATGGGGAACCTATTGTTGGAATGTCATGCCATTTGACTTAAAAAATGTAGGAGCCACATACCAAAGAGCTATGACCACAATATTTCATGATATGATGCATAAAAATATGGAGGATTATGTGGATGATACCTTGGCCAAGTCTAAGCAAAGGGATACACACCTAGAAGATTTGGAAGTAATTCTAGATCGAATGGAGCAGTTTCAGTTAAGATTGAATCTGAAAAAGTGTGCATTTGGGGTTACCTCAGGTAAACTTCTAGGATTCATAATTTCAGCCAAGGGAATAGAGGTGGATCCCAAAAAGGTTTAAGCCATATTAGATATGCCACCTCCTAGGAACATTAGTCAGATGAGAAGTCTTCAAGGACAACTCCAATCCATAAGGAGGTTTATTTCATAGCTTGCAGATAGAGCACAACCATTCAACATGACATTGCATAAGGGAGCCACATGTGCTTGGAATGAGGATTACCAAATGAGCCTAGATCAAATAAAATAATACTTGGCTAATCCTCCAATTTTAATGCCTCCTATCCCAGGAAAACCATTGATTTTGTACATCTCATTGATAGAATCTTCCTTGGGGGTATTGTTGGCTCAACTTGATGATACAGGGAAGGAAAGAGCCATCTACTACATCAGTTGAATGCTTGTTTCCTATGAGGTCAATTATACTAGTATTGAGAAGTCTTGCCTTGCGGTGGTGTTTACTTCCCAAAAGTTGTGTCACTACATGCTTGCACATACAATACACCACATAGCCAAAATTGATCCTCTAAAATAATTGCTTGGAAAAGCCACCCTCATGGGTAGACTTGCTAAATGGATGATGATTCTTTCAGAATTTGATATAGAGTATGTTGAGCGTAAGGCTATAAAAGGACAAGCCATTGTAGACCAATTGGCTGATTTTCCAATCCGAGACAAAGCACCAATGAAAGTTGAGTTTCCAGATGAGCACGTAATGTACATGACTACAAGAACATGGAAGATGTTCTTTGATGGTTCAAATATGTAAAATGGATCAGGAGCTGGAGTGTTGTTTGTTTCCCCTCATGGGTGTACTATTCCCAAGTCCTATAAATTATTGTTCCCATGCAAAAACAACATTGCTGAATATGAGGCCTTAACCAATGGATTGAAAATGGCCATAGAATGGGGAATCATAGAGCTACATGTCTTTGGGGATTCACAATTGATTATCAACCAAGTGAATGGAGAGTACCAAACTAAGGATGATAAGATGATACCTTACAAAAAGATGGTTGATTCATTGCGATGCTATTTCACATTTGTAACATTTCAATAGATCCCTAGAATAGAAAACAAGGTTGCAGATGCTATGGCTACATTAGCTTCACTCCTTCAGTTGGAATAACACGAATCAAGATTTGAATTCCTGGTGGAAGAGCTACACCATCCCATCTTTGACTCCTTTGAAAGCCACGTCATTTGTACCTTGGTCACTCATGATTCTTCCTGTTATGGTGCTATATATTTGCACCTTCGTGATGGCATCATTCCTAAATCATTTAACCGATTTGAACAAAGAAAACTTGTCCATAATGCCTCTCGCCATACCCTTATCTCTGGTGATCTGTATAGGAGGGGTTTAGATGGGACACTTCTTAGGTTCTTGGAAAAGGATGAGTTCGACCGAGCGTTAGTTAAACTCCACAAGGGCATTTGTGGAGGACATTCCAATGGTCTTGCCATGGCCTGAAGTGTGCTTAGGGTGGGGTACTATTGGCCCACAATGTAGATGGATGCTATAGCTTTTGCCAAGTCTTGTGAAAAGTGTCAGAAACATGGAAACCTGATTCATGCTCCAGGTAGGGAGCTTATTCCTTCTATTTCTCACTGGCCATTTCAGTGCTGGGCCTTTGACCTTGTTGGGCAGATTCATCCCAACTCATCAGGTGGACATAAATTCATAATTACTGCTACTGACTACTTTACCAAATGGGTAGAAGCCGTTCCACTCTCTATTGCTTCAGGAAAGACAATCTCTTTGTTCATATTGAATCGCATCATTTGTCGGTTTGGGATACCTTTTGAAATAATCAATGACAATGGAGGTCAGTTCAAAAATAAGGACCTTACACACCTCTATAAGAAATTCAAGATAAAACAACATTGGTCCTCCATTTACTTCCCACAAGGAAATGGACAAGCAGAGGCCTCTAATAAAACCATTCTTAAGATTCTCCATAGAATAGTTCACAAGAATGGTCAAGACTTGCACTTACAGATCAATCCAACCTTATGGGCCTACAGAATGAGTATTCATACTCCCACAGGGGCTACTCCTTTTGCTCTCACTTATGGTGCTGAAGCAGTATTACCTTTAGAAGTTGAGATTCCCTGACTTAGAGTCTCCCTCAAAGGTTTGATTACAGATGAAGATTATCATGCCATAAGGTTGCAAGAATTGGAACTTCTAGATGAGAAACAAAGAGCATCTTTTGATCACATGAGAGTCTACCAAAAGCATATGTCCAAAGTATTCAACAAGAAGGTTCGCCCTAGAGAATTTCAAGTAGGAGATCTTGTCCTGCGTGAGAATCCTAAGAACCAATAACATCAAGAACAAAAGGGAAAATTTGAACCTAATTGGCTTGGACCATACATTATTACTGCTACTTTTGGGACAGGTGCTTACCTGCTATCTGATGAATAGGGGGAACAGCTCCACGATCCTATTAATGTTTTGCACCTCAAGAAGTTCTATCCATGATGCCTATTCTGTTTGGGGGCATTCTTTGTACATATTTATTGATCTTGAAAAAATACCAAAAAAATTCACATATGATGCTAAAAAAATATCCTAAAAAGCATATAAAGCCCTGAAAAAATATATGAAAAAATAAAAAATTCAAAAAATTCAAAAAAATAGAAAAATTGCCTTGGTGAAAACCTGGAAACAGGCGCATTGGTAGCAAAAATACAAAGAAAATGAAAAATAAAAAAAATCTCCAAGTGGTGAAAACCTAGAAATAGGTGCTACTTGAGGCCTTTTGCACCCCTGTCTTTTAGCATGCGTCCTCGACACTTAGCCTTTTTCCATCATGCCTTGGCCTTATTTGATTTGGTCTGGAATTGGTCTTTATTTTTGTCTAGGGGGCATACCTGTTGGCGTAGGTCCTTTAGGTGCATTTGTCTCTTGGGGCATTTCACAATAGGTGTTTTTCAAACCCCACCCCAAATAGTATTTCTCAACACTATCCTTGCGTTGAGTGTTTCTCAACACTTATCAGATGTCTTAACCCACAGTCTAGTATGATGTGATGTTCCTCACTAAGCAGATATGATACTCAAAGTTTGACTCTATGACCGACACACACGCACCTAAACACTTGACTCATTGAGATATGTTGACTTTATTTATTTTGTTGGCTGTCTATGGTGATTTCTTTGATGAGTGGTCTCTCCCTGAGAAGTTTTCGATGATACATAGCTAGAAGACTGAGGGTATGAGAACATGTTTTATTTCTTTACCTACTTGTGGGTATATTTTGTTGATCCTAACTGTCATGAGCATTTATGTTGGTCCTACTTGACACTAGGGATTGACAAGGTATTATCCTTGACTATTTCGCGAGTGCATGCTTATAGCCATCTTGATCTTCTTATGTCCTGATGCAAGCATAATCTTGCTATATTAAATTTAGGTAATCTCACTACATTAGTCATCTTGACCTATATGTCTTTGGTACCTAGGTGGGATTTCCACATTTCATCTGATATAGATCATATTCATATACCCATAGTCATACTAGTGTGTATTGTATGATCTTACGACACAACCAATAATGCTCGATGATGATAATTAGATGTCTATAAGCATTGTGACCTTGCAAGTCAACCACTTTTCATAGTAGCTTGCATTCCTAGGTTCATGATAGTTTAGTTTATGCATTTTGCATATGGAGAGAGCTCTCCTTTTCATCTCAAATGGACTTGTCAGTCAATTGCGCTCATCTTTCACTTCTTCTCGATCATGTCTTTCGCATCTTGTCTTTCATATCACATCCTTTTCACCTCTTTTATAGCATTTTGACTTTTTGACCTAATTTTCAAAGTACCTTGGAATTGCGCAAAATTGCACCCCTACCTAATTTTGACGTCCTAGATCTATTTTCGGACTCAAAATCAAAATCCGAGTTAATCTTGATAGTCAAAATCACATTTCAAAATTTTCACCTTCTTCTACGCAGTTGGTTGACCATTTGAGGCCTAATCCTTCGATCTTCACTGGGGCACCTTTTATTTCTTCATCTCCATCTCTTCCAAACTTCTAGTCTTCCATTCATTTTTCATTCGATTCATCTCTTTGAGGTTTTGACTTAATTTTTATCCTATATCTTTCCCAGTCACACCTAGTCAACCTGGGGCATGTCCTCACTGCTTGATGGTTATCCTATTGTCCTATTCCTCGACCATGATTTCTAGTGACTTGATCAAGTTTATCAATTTCCTATTCTCCTCTACCTGATTTTGATTTCAATTTCAAGGGGGCAGTACCTATCAGCTTCAATCTTTGATTCAACTTTATCATTCAGCTCAGCTTGAGATTCTTATTTTTAGACTTGATTATCACCTAGCAGTGATAGTGGTGATTTTGTCTTTCAATTTTTATCTCCTATTTTTTAGACTTGATTATTGCCTAGTAGCGACAGCGATAGTTTTTTCTAAGACTTGATTTGCACCTAGCAGCGACAGTGTTGGTCTTGTCTTTCAGCTTTTGCTTATTTTTGTCCTGATGTGTTCCCAAAATGAACACACATCTGGGTTGTTTTGTGATCCCAAATCGATCTCACATTTCAATTCTTATTTGACTGCATGTGTTCCTGATATGATCACACATTAGTCAAAGAGGGGCAAATGTATGCACCCTAAAATGGTCGCCTAGACTTTGGGCCCCCATTCAGCAATTTATCAAATCCCTGAATCAATATTTTAAAAAATTCAACATATTTCAATTATATCAATTTCCTTGATCAAATCCTATTTTATCATTTTCAATTATTCCTTGGGCTAACCATTTTATCCTAAGTCTTTATTTATTTAAAAGGATTATTTCCTCCCCTTTTAATAAATAAAAAGCCCCCACTTTTCCTTTATCCTAAGTTGCACAAATAAAGCACTATTCTTATTTTATAAAAAGGGAAAAAGCACTTTTTGTCTTATATGGACACAAAAATCAACTCTTATTTTCTCATTGGAGGATATTTGTGCATATGGATTTCTCCTCTTTGATGCTCCACCCTTGATTAAGACTTTTGCCTCTTAATCTCCATGGTCCATTCCTTTTCATTTCCTATAAAATGAAAGCTCTCTTCCTCATTTGTAGATATTCATTCATGTTTTATGCTAATGTTATGCTGCAGGTTTTCTAGGTCATTTGGAGCTCTTTGAAGACTTTCTTGCATTCAAGCTTTGAAGACATTGTTGTTTCATTTCATTTAGTTTTCTTTCATAGTTGCATAATCATGGAATTCTTAGTATAGATTTCTTTTATGCAATAGATTAGTCTCACATAGCCTAATTAGGAAGGTTGTAATCTTTGTACTTTCCTTTCATAGCATAATTTGTACTTTCATTTTCATAGAATAATTTGCATACTCATATAGGTTGCATTGCATTGCATTTCATTTGATTCTTTGGGGATATTGGCATTCTTACCCTTGTCTTCACTTGAATATCTCATTGTGTGGTTGACTACCAAGGTCATTAAGCTTATTAGCTCTAGCTGAGAGCAATTTTAAATCTTGCAACTCCATACATAGAGAGCTATGGATCAATTTTTGAGACCTCATTCTTGAGTGTAATGATTCATAGGAGTGCACTATTTTGTGTGTACACCTTACACTATCTTTTGGAAAAATAAATGTATATTCATGGCATGCATGTTAGAATGGTTTGTTGTAGATTATGCATTCATATCTGGATTTCATTGTTATCATGTTTCCTATGCTATTCCAGGATATCTTTGACATGAGTTTGAAACTCCCATATGTCATTGATTAGAATAGCTGGGATGGGGCATGGTATTTTCTTTGATTTCTATTTGTGGGATATTTTTCAATGAAGTCAAAGGAACAAGTAATTGGGGTGTCTGTGCATAAGTGCCTTCATCAGTTTAATAGTATTGACAACATACAAATCATGTTGTTCTACAAATGCTATTAATGGTGATACGCCAACACATACCTCGACTCCAAATATTTGTTCCCCAATGGAGGGGGGAATATTCCTTGTCTATTATGCAAATGAAACTCAGGTCATCTCCGTTCAATTATACCTAGATGCTTGTCAAGTTTTCAATATTAAACTCCATGCGAGAAGTGGTCAGGTCATCCTAGTTTAATTATACCATGATGCTTGCATTTTCTCGCAACATAATGAGCTTAATGATAAAAATCAAATTTTAGTTATTATGAAGTTCTAAGATGTTACATGAAGTTGTGGAGATATACTCATTTCATATTTCATTTTGCATTACATTTAAATAGTTCACGACTTGCATATCAGTGATCCTTTTATAGGGATTTGTAGGTTATCTTTCTTATTAGGTCATCTATTCTCCTAGTCCATTCTTCTTGTGTCAGATACATTGTTATTTAAGTTGAGGACATTTGGACAACAAAAACATTAAGTTTTCACGTCGCATCTTACAACATTTAATCAATTCATTTAGGCCATGAAATATCTTCATTAGGTATGTTCATTTGTATATTACCCAATCTATGTTGACATGCATATTTCACATGTTGTTTTGTTATAGTTATCATAAAATATCATTATCTTTTTATACATATCATTTATCATTTATCATTTGCATTATATCATCATTTATTACATATCATTTTCATTATATCATCATTTATTATATATTATATGCATTTTACACCATCATTTATTATCCATTACATATATTATATCATCATACATTTATTATTATTCATTTATTGTCCATTCATTATCCATTATCTACATTATTCTTTACATCATTGCATTAGTAATCACATATCATTGTATAGAGTAAAATCATTTTTCACTCTAGGACATACATTCTATGCATATTAAAGTCAATCATCACATCCTGCATATGTCAGTACAAACATGTATATAAAATCATAATCAAAGAAAATCATGATAGAACTACATCATCATATATATAGAGTCCATCATATAAATGTCCATAAAACACAACAAAATGTCCAAATGTCCAATGATATATCATATATAACAATGTGTCCAAAGTAATGTCTATCAAGTCAATAATATAATGATACAATGATGCATTGATATAAGAAGAGCGTATACAATGATATCCAACATCTATGATCCACTACCTCCAGACTCTGTTTGTCACTACCTGCGAGATGCAATAAGACCCCATGCTACTAAACCACTTGATTCTGAGGCTCCTACCGCATCCCCTGAATCAGTGGGTGCTCTTGGAGGGTGTGATGATACACCTAGCTCCACTACCAGCTGGTACCTATCTGTCATTCACCACAGTCCTGACAACAACTAAGGTCTCTCTGAAGCTCCCAATCTACTGATCCCTAGGAACTACCTATCTGTAGGCCTCTCACCAATAGGATATCTCCTTCTCGACCCGTATCATAGATCTCAGACTGTCTCCATGAGGACCCAAATCCTTTGTCCACTGTAGCTCATCCAATAACATCTCTGACTCCCCGAGTCTCTCTATAGCTACATCACGCTCATGTCTAAGCACTCCCATCTAGCTCTCTAGTCTCTCTATCCATCTCTCTAGTCCAGGGACACGGTCTACCTATACCTGTGTCATTGCTAGTCAAATTAGCAATGAATCAATATTTGGCTCCTCCTCCCCTATGACATCTCTCTATAAATAGGGATCCTATCCCCCAATATCCATCTTAGCTTGCTTATCTTGTGCTTCAACATTTGGCATTTATGCATCCTACCCTATTATATCGAGCATATACTCATCTTGTATATCATTGTGGATCTATCCACCCTATACCACTATGACTTGGGCTAATATTATATCCACCTTGTCTTATCCTTATCCTGCTTGTATCGGCACCTGTACCTATACTACTGGTACCTGTACTGGGGCAGCTGGTATCTGTGGTGCAGCTCCTGCTGCTGGCTGTGCTGGAGGCTATCTTCATCCCTGTCTAGCCAGAGGGGGCATCAAACCCCTCTGTCTCACACCACCACCTCTCATCTAAGGTCCAACTTTATCTCCTCTCCCACCATCTCCTCCATCTCCTCTCCCTCCATCTCCTCCATCTCCACCGTCACCATCTCCACTGTCACCTCTACCTCCTCTCCGTCAACCTCTCCTATCTCGGCCTCGGTGTCTCCCATGACATCTCTCTATCGGATCTCTCTCTAGTGGCCTCACCGCCAGATCAGTCAAGTGAGGTACTAGATAATCTCTAAGGTACTGCTCAAGATTAGCCATCATCCTCGGTCCATGACCCCTTGTCTCATTGTCCATGCCTGAAATGGCATGTCAAGAAACTCCTATCTAGTTATGTCAAATGAGACCATGGGCCCCTAGTCATGTCTCTCTTGATGTGTATGTGAAAACTCTGTGACTCCCTGTGGCATGCCCTGGATCTTGCCAAACTATCGTAGAACCCAGCTGACCAGCTATCTCTCAATGATATAGGGTGTCCGCCCTATCAACCATCATGACTCAAAAAAAAATCCAAGTTATCTCTCATCATCCCAGGGTTCACACCCTAGGTAAGGTCTCCATGTGACTGTATCCAAAGTGTCAAAAGTGTACTGCTAGAACTCTAAGTGTCCCAACTTTTCCTGGGACAAAACTAATGAATATAAATGAATATACAGCTGTCCTGCGTCATGAAATCTGATCACCACTAGCTGTGTAACTGCAATATGCTCCCCATACATGGAGAAATGTAACACTTGCTGATAATGACACACTCCTATGGTACACCACCTGATGAAGATCATGGTATAAATGAGATAATAGACAAACACCCCAAACAAATCAGGTCCCATCATCCATCATCTACTGCAATGTGTGGCCCCAACAACCTGCAAACCCATGTGACCTACGATCAGGGCATACGAATCCCCCAATTGCTCTTGCTAAAACCACTGGCAGAGGCTTGTAATAATCAATCATATCCTCCCACCTAATATCCTCCTCATCAATCTCATCATCTCCAAAGACAACTCTGTACTCTGTTACACCACCGTGCCGATCATAATGAACCAACTCACCTATGATAGGAATCTGGAGGATGCGCTATACATCCTTGAGTGTAACTATCATCTCTCCTGTCGGGAGATGAAAAGTACTCATCTCTGAGTGCCATCACTCTGCTAATGCAGTCATCATGCTAAAATTTGCCTGAATCTCAGGTGTTTAGATAACATGATATAGTCTAGTAGCTCCAATCAAAAGTCTTTCAATCTCTGACAGCGCCGGTCTCAAGTTTTGAGTGATGGGATATCTCTCCCATGACATCAGAACATCGGTAATACCCTCCTATCAAAGTCAACAAATTCAAGCTATCAAATTTTGATTAACTGATCTATTAATCTATCTATCCTATCATATCAATTACAAACATGTTTATCACATGTTTCAATAGATGATTCTACAAATTATCTAAAACCAAGACTGGTCAACTAGCGACCATGCTATGATGTTGCCTATCTTGATCAAATTGATCCAAATCAATAGCTAATAGATCAAATTGGCTTATCGACATCTAGTTTGACCTAATTAACTTGCTAATTTGACCAAATCCTATCAACTAAACAAATGCGCAACACTAAAAAATGCATGTGCAGTTTCCCTAAATATTTGCGCAGGTTTACACGCTTGCACAGTTTTATCTAACCTTTGCATATTATCCCCTTATGTTTGCACAGTTTTAACATTTGTGTAGTTTTAATCAACATTTGCATAGAAATACTTGAAAAAAGTGCAGAAACTATATATGTGCACATTTATTGCACGTTTGCGCACCCTAGCATAAATTTCTACACACATGCACAATTCTATGACATGTATGCGCAAAAACATGAGTTTTCTACAAAAATGTCATGAATTGCTGCGTAGTCATGTGCCACAACTACACATTCATGCGCCGCAACTGCGCATATGTTTTCCGCCCAAGAACAAAATTTTTTCTACACTAAATCTATGCTTCACACTAACCTAAACATGCTAAAATTCTATTGCAAAAAATTCAAAATCATCAAATTTACAAAGAGGATCGAGTCACCTACCGGCTCTCCTGAATCAGGTGGTCTCTGGAAGTGTCTGGCCCTCTCAAATGATGATCTGACAGTGGGAATGACATCCTGGTGGCTCTTCTCTTCTCTCTCTCAAGCTTTGATCTCCAAATGACAAGTGTACACAATGAGCCTATTGTGGACCCCTTTTCTCTATTTATAGCCTGTGGATCCGATGTGCTTGGTGTGTGGACCCTAACTCCTATTTTCCTTTTGTTTCACCCTGGTCTCATCCATCTTTTCTACCATTTCTTTCATGAGATTGATTGTCCAACTTGAAAAAAAAAATAAATAAAAAAATACAACAAAATCAATAAAAATAATCTTTTTTGTCAATCAATCTCTCGAGGGGGCATGCATAGGTTGTCTGGACATTGTTTGGGGCAGGAGCAAAAATGCGTGAAATTTTCTATGAAACAATGTGACACACACATTATTTTAAAGAGGGAAAAAATGTATACACTTAAAAATGGCTTCATTAATTAATTAAATATTTATTATTTAATTAATAATTATTTCCACTATTTATTAAATGGATTATTCAATTTATTTAGTAAATTCATTATAGTCTATTCCTCTATCCTAAGTCTTCTAATTAGTCTTATTAAAGTGATTTAATTACATATACAATCACCTAAATATGACTAAGTCCCCTAGTCCACCTCACTTACCTAGTCACCTGACACATCACTTTGGCTAAAATAAATAATTATTATTAATTATTTATTGGTAATTATCCTCACCCACACATGTCCTATTCTTAAGGGCTATGTGGCCCCATAGGACTTGGTCTCATGACCACATGTCCTCTCTTAAACCAAGTGAAGGGACATTTCCTATTCCTAAGGGGCTTCTCAAGCCACTTCTAAGGGTCAAAGGTGACTCATGGGACACTTGTGCCAAGAGTCCTCATGAGGAAAAAGTCCTTCCCTCTTCCTCTCTTTGGTCTTTGCGAGACACTTGACATGTGTCTTTCCCTTCCACCTTGTTCTTCCTCTCACATTCCAACTACATCCCCATTTCTCTCAACTCCTTCAACCAAGTCAATCCTAGCCCTAGAATCTTCCACCTTTCATTCTCCACCGCAAGATTGTGCCACCTAGGCTTAGATCCTCCCAAACTCTATAAAAGGAGCCTCATTTCCCCTTTGTGAGCTAATAGTGAATAGGCAATCAAGCATTCTAGTAATCAAGTAATCAAGCATTCTAAGAGCATTTCAAGAGCATTCAAGCATAATCAAGCCATTTTCATATCACTTGCATCTCAATCACCATATTTTCATAATTAAGCTTTAGTTTTGCATACATTCATCATAAATCTCCACACTTTGGTATCATCTTGGGCAAGAGGCTTCATTTGGAAATCTGAGAGCTCAACATCCTCAAGAAATCAAGGCTAGGAGGGAAATGGAGACAAGCTACATGGTAGGTGAAGGTAAAACCTTGTTTTAACTTCAGTTTTGGTGTATTCTTCATTGTTGTTTGCTAATTAGTTTGATTTGTTAATCTTAAAATAGTTAATTTATCATTTAGAGTAGTTAGACATCTAATTTGCATATAGTCATCAAGAAAGAATATCACTTTTATATAAGTGATGATAAAGAGTATGATATTCATTATGTAGAACACTACTTCAAGAAGTTTCATTATATAAAGATGATAAAGAGCAAGCTATTCATTATATAAGTGATGATAAAGAGCATGATATTCATTATGTAGATTAAATTATTGCAACTGGCCATTGTACACTAGGGAGTGCTCATTTTTTTTTGTCACTACATTGCTAAAAACTATGAGGAATGCATCAATCAGGAACGTGGATATGTAGGTACGTGGAATTTGGTACTACTTGTTGTTACCGATACAATTGATGGACATGAAGATGAAAACTTTGATGAAATTCCTTTGATTTCTACTGATTATGACCATATTTAAGGATTGGTCAAAATTGGTAAGTAGAATAAATTAAGTTACACATACACATGTATATATCTAGATCTATATTGAAGTAAGTATTTTATCTCATGTATACATTTGTTGTGTAGAGATGTCTTTGCAGTGATTGTTGGGCTTGTAAATGAAAGAGTTATTTACTATTTATTGTGTTGTACTACAGAGAGGATGAAGCTCATTGAACCCCAAGAAAGGGATGGAATGTTGTTTCCCACAATTTTGCATGCTTTATATCTATATTGAATTTTGTTGAGTATATATATGTATATATCAATTTTCACAAATTTAACACACTGTTTTAAATGTTGTTAAAATTTGTGGTGCAAGTTCAATTGTTTTAGAGGAAACATATTTCAAGAAAATCAAAATAGTCCAATATGAGATTCACTTTGTTGATTATCGACCTGACAATAAGGTGTTTCAATATAGTAACCTAGTAGTTTCTACCTCCCTTTATCTTCATCCAATTAAATCTCAACATGGATGTCACAAGTGGAGACTAGATAGTGAGGATCATGAGAAAATATTACATGTTCTCCATGAGTGGTCTGAACCACTTGAGGTGGTCTAAATAATGTTACATACATATTTCATGTTTTAGGACTTGATATATTTATGATGGATTATACTTTGTTCATATACTTACATATGATGTATTATACTTTGTTTCGATATCTTTATATAATTTGAATAGTTAATAAATGGTAATTACTTCTCTTTTGATTGGAATATTTTATGAATCACCTCGTTGACTTATTAATAATAGAATACTGTTAATGATAGTATAATAGTATGTGAATAGGGCTTTTATCAAAGTTGGGAATATTTTGACTCATGAAATTAGTCTTTTTAGTCATCAATATGTTAGCGAGATATCTTGGATACATACTTAATTATTTGTTTGATATTAGGAAAATTAAGTTCTTTGGTTTGGTAATTTATATATTATCCTTTAATAGATTATTTTGATATTTTGTGTTAATATTTTAATAATATTCTAACAATCACATTATGGAAGTATTAATTATGTAAAAATTGATCCTATTAGTTAGTCATCTTTGTAAGATAAAATTATAGACTTGGAAACTCTTGAATATTAAAAGGTGTTCTTAAATTCATATTGCCTTTCTATTAAAGAACAAGAATGAATATTATTTGTTAAGATTATACATGTTATAAATGTTAAGATTATTGCTTGTATTCAGTTTATGTCAAATAGGTGTTAAGATTAAAGATTATTTAAGAATATACCTGTGTTTTTTTGATTAAGGTAAAAACAGGTTTTGAATGGAACCCGAAACCAGTTACATCATATCAGAAAGATTTTACATTTCAGCATTACAAAAAGAGATGCCTGTTATGAAGAAAAAAGAAGAACCCTACCCAACCTGAGATAAGACAACAAAAACAAAAGGAAACAGTTACTAAAACAACTACCAGCTACCAAACATAATAGACTACTTGTTATTAATAGTCTTCTTAGCCTTCTTCTGCAATTCCTCCATTTTCTGAATGGCTTCTTTTAAATCTTTTAACTCCTTTGGTGTATCAAGGACCTTCCTCTTGATGCGGCCCCTAGTTCTAGTTCTCGGTCCAGAGTTCCCAACATCTTCATCAATCATTATGGTAGTATTTTACAATAGACTTTTTTCCAGATAGTTGTATAGAATTTTTAGGTTCATAACAGAGGTGCTAAGGCCTTCATTACTGTGCTTGAGGACCTCATTTATTATGTACCCATTGTAACTAATTTTTTCAGTTAGTTCTTTAAGCTTGTTGTCAACCATCATTTTAATTTCAATAGTAATATCCTCATTCGGGTTATTGTTTTTTTACCTTATCCAAAAACTTCTTTTCCAACTTTTCCAGCTTTGTTTTTAGGGTATTCATTGTGTCTTCCATGGCCTCGAGGTGATTTTCATTTCCTGTATCTCCTAAAAAATCCACTTTTCCATATGAATACCATGGCCATCAGTCTTCTTAACCTTCTCCAGAATAGTAACATCCATCTTGAAGCCTAAGGTAGCCTCCTTTTGACTATCACCTTTCTCATAGCTCTACTAGCCTTTCCCTTCCTCTTTTTTAGTTAATTCTTCTTCTTTATCTTTTGGTCTTGGTTCTTCCAGACCATCTTCCTACTCCTCTTCAATTTCTTCCTCTTCAATTTCTTCTTCTTTATCCCCTTCTTCCTCATCATCATCTTCTTCCATGTTCTTTGTTTCCTTCGTGACCTCCTCCTGCTCATTTTCTTCAAGATTCAGGTCCTCTTTTTCCTGAACTTCCTCCTCTTTTCTAGAGTCCTCTTTGGAATTATCCTCCCAAGTACTTCCATTTCACTAAGACAAAGGGCTTTTGTCTCCAGCATCATCACCACTGAAATTGGATTTTTTCTTGTGGCTTTTGTCTCCAGAATCATCACCACTATCAATGGCATTTTTCTTGTTTTTCCTTCCCTTCTTGTAGGTTTCAGCCTTACTCTCTTCCTCTTTGTTTTCCTTTCTTTTTCTAGTAACCCTTTTAGTAATAGGTTCCAGGATAATATCCTTGGCATAGTTAGCAATAGGGAGGATGAATCCCTCATGCAACACCAGATTGATCACTTTATTCTTGTGCTCAGTAATACTGTTATTCAAAGAACTCAACAACAAGTATGGGAAAGAGACCCATTTGTCATGCCTAAAGTGGTTAGCCAGAACAAAGTACATATTATAAATTTTAGAGTAATGACCATCCAACGTGAAGTACTCTATCAACACTTTATGCATCTTAGCCCAAAAATTCTTGATTTTTGTAATATTTACGTAATCCCCTTTGCTTTTGGTCATCAGAGCTTCTTCATCCATAGTTTTTGGAAAAAGCTTAAAGGCTTCAGAACCTATATGCTTATTGTCCCTATAAAAGTGCATTCCCTCAATGGATAAACCAGTAATTTCAAAAATAAGGGTAAGAGTAAGGGGGAAAGATTTTCCCCACAAATTAACTTTTCCATTAACCCAGCCCACAAAAAACTTAGTAGTTACTTGTTTATCATAACCATGAAGATTTTCAATGTAAGGCATGACCCCTCCTTTCTTTAGCTTCTTCAAGACCTTCTTCTCTTGTCTCCATTTCTCACAGTCAAAAAGCTCCTCCCTTCTCATACCTCCTCCCATTTTCTAAATGCTATTACTATTTTGGCTTGAAATCTTACTAATTTTCCAAGACTCACAGCTCGACTTGCTCTTGCTATTTAGAACTCTTAAAATTACCCAGAATCCATGTCTCATTAAGTCTAAAATGATGAAAACACACATTACCTTACATGTAGCACTCCTCGATATTTGCTTCATCCTTGTCATCATTAATTTGAGTGGTTTTTCCCTCCTTGCGATTAATTTTATCATAAGTGATTAGACTTATGATCTCTATTTTTAGATTTGCTTCCCCTATCCACATTTTTGTGACATCATTTTGGGCCCCCTCATTTGCCAACCTATTCGCCGGCTTATTACATTCATGGTATATATGGGTGATATAGATTTCCTCAAAAGTTTGGATTATCATCTTGATTTTATCAATTATGTGAGCTATAGTCCACGAGCAATCATTTTTACCTTTAATACAATTAATTATGTCGAGGGAATCACCTTCCAGCCAAATCTTTAAGAATCCCATATCTTTTGCCAACTTCACCATATAGAGCGCTACCTCAGCTTCTGCAACATGGTTAGTTTGAATTCCCAGTGGTGCCACTATAGCTCCCAGGCAATTACCAGCCCAGTCTCTTATTAGGCCTCTCCCTCCAGCCCTTCCAGGGTTTCCTCTAGCAGAGCCATCAAAGTTCCCTTTTAACCATCCCATAGGAGGAGCAGTCCACATGATATTGTGTTTAGGATTCAGATCTGTCCCACTCTTCAAGTTGTCCCAAGAAATGGTATTGTCAGTATTGAGAATAGGATTCCATAAGATAGAGTCTTTCTTGCCTGTGCTCCTAAAATTTTCCATAAGGCTTTTGCACAAAGAATTAGAAACCTTATGATAGGGTGCAATTTTTTCTCTAAAGATTTTGTTGTTCCTCTCCTTCCATATTTTCCATGTGAAGTGAGGGAGAACAAGTTTCCAAAGATCCTTGGCATTTTTGTCATGAAAAGGGCACTAGCATTGTTGAACAAAATCCTAGAGGTTTTGAGGCTTAACCCAGTTTAGGCACATAGTCATGAGGATAGAATCTCACACCTCTCTAGCATAGGAACAATGGATCATTAAGTGATTAAAGCATTCAACCTCTTTATAAAACAAGATGCATCTATTTGGCATTTGGAATCCTCTTCTAGTTAGGTTGTCCACAGTGAGGATTTTATTCTAAACAAGCAACCAAAAAAACATGTTAATTTTTGGGATGAGATCTTTGTTCCATACCTGAGAGCAGAGGGGTTGGTCATCTTGATGGATGAGGAGGGCCGAGGTAGACGCAACCAAGAACTTTCCATTATTTTTAGGGCCCCAAATCAGTTCATCAGAAACATTTTCTCTGATAAACCAGTTATTAAGTTGTTTATTCACCTCTTTGAATTTGTCATCCTTCACTCCAAGATCTATCCAGTAATCACTCACCATTTCCCCAATAGTCTCTTTACACTCTTGGATCGCAATTTTCCATTCCTGGTTATCAATTAAAGACTTTTCCATCAACCATTTATCATTCTAGAACTAAATCTTCCTGCCATTTCCCAGCTTCCATCTAACACCTTTTTTGACCAGTTTCTTACCCTTGCTGATACTATTCTAGACATAGGAACCCTGGATGTCAATTTGAGAGTGTAGAGTGTCTTCAAGAGAAGTAAGATGGTATTTTCATTTAATGATAGAGTTCCATTCTTTTTCTTCTTCAAAGATCCTCTAGCATTACTTCACTAACAAAGCTTTATTTGTATTAGTAATATTTCTAATGCCTAGCCCCCCAAATTTCTTAGGTTTACAAACCTTCTCCCAGGAAACTAGGATGAATCATTTTTTCTCCTCAACTCTAGTCCAAAGGAATCTTTTTTGGATTTTTTCAATTAGGTCAACATACTTTTGAGGTATTTTAAACAAACTAAGAGCATATACTAGAAGATTTTGAAGAGTTTCCTTTAGCAATTGGACTTTTCCAGCTTGGCTTAGAGTAGCTTCTTTCCAACCAACAAGTTTATGGTGGAATCTATCAATAATTTTATTCTAGAAAAAGGCTTCAGGTTTCAGGCACACAGGCAAACCCAAATAAGGAGTAGGAAGTGTCCCTATCTTACAACCTAAAATAGAAGAGATTTTTTTCTTTCTTTCTTCAGGAGTATTACTAAAGTACATAAAATTTTTCTCCCAGTTGATAAGTTGACCAGTAGCATTAGAGTAAACATTGAGGGCCTTTTTCATATTCCTTGCTTCTTTGACAGAAGATTCCCTCATAAGAATTGTGTCATCAACAAATTGTTCATGAGAACAGTTAAGACCAGAGGAAGAAGTTTGGAGGCCAAAAATTTTCCCGATTGTGACCATACTATTAAAAAATCTCCCAAGACATTCATCCATAATAGAAAAGAGGATAGGAGAGATAGGGTCTCCTTGTCTCAAACGTTTATAGGGTCTTAAGAAGGGAGAGGAACCCACATTCACAATGATAGAGGAGGAGACCGTAGTTACCAGTTGCATGATAAGTCTGACCACCTCCAAATCAAAACCAAAGGCCTAAAGAATTTTAGATAATAGATCCCAATCCACTCTATCATAGGCTTTTGATAGATCCAACTTCATTAAGAAACCCTATTTCCTAGATTTATCCAAAGAATGAATATTCTCATGAACAACTATTATGGAGTCCAAAATTTGTCTCCCCAGGACAAAGCCATTCTATTGAGGAGAAATGAGATTAGGAAGAAATTTTAAGAGTTTGAAAGTAAGGACCTTTGACATGATCTTGTACAAGGAGCTATAGAGACTAATAGGCTTGAAGCTATCAACCGTGTTGGCTCCCGGTCTTTTCAGAATAAGAACTATAAAAGTGGAGTTAAGTTCTTTAAGGATAAACTTAGAGCCAAAGAAATCTTTCACAGCACAACACACATCTTTCTCAGTAATGCTCCAAAAAGATTGAAAAAAGAACATTTGGAACCCATCTAGTCCTGGAGATTTTTCTCCTTCAAAGGAGAAAATTGCCCTTTTGATTTCTACTTCCTTAGGGATAGCTTTGAGGAAATCATTGTCCTTAGAATCCATAATTCTAGGAATGGAATGCAACAAAGTGTTCTGATTCTCCTAGTTTAGATTCAGCTCTTTAGAAAGAAGAGAGGAAAAATAGCCCATCATTTCTTCCCTTATTTCATCTTCTTTTGATATTGTTCCCCTAGTAGTAGCTAAGAAATTAATTCTATTCATAGCTTTATGCTTCATGCCAGTAAGATGAAAAAATCTTATGTTTTTGTCTCCCGCTTTCAGCCATAGAGACCTAGATCTCTATCTCCAAAAGGTCTCTTCTTTTGAAATGATGTTGTGGTAATCTGCCAGGATTTGATTTTCCTCCTTTTTTGGGTCCTCGGTCAGTCCTATACTTTGGATCTTATCTTGAATTTCTTTCAAATCAATTTGAATCTTACTTTTGGATTGGAAGATGTCTCCATAGACATCTTTATTCCATTGTCTTACTTTGGCTTTAACATTTGCCATTTTTTTTGCCACTTGAAACATAGCTTTACCTTCCACTTTTATATTCCACCAATCCCTTATTTTGTTTTCAAGGTCAAGGTGAGCAAGCCACATGTTTTCAAATATGAAGGGAGCATTTATTTTACCATTGAAAGAATTAGCAGAAAAAGATATAGGATAGTGATCCGACCCTATTCGGTTGAGGAATGAGAGTGAACATGAGAATTTTGCATACCACTCTGGAGATAAATGAACCCTACCAAGCTTAACATGAATAAGATCAACTCTCACTCTCCTATTAGACCAGGTGTGGTTTATTCCTTCAAGATCAACATCCAACAAACCTTCATTACTTATGAATTCCATCAAATCAACCCTGCTTTCCACTTGAGTTATGTTCCCACCTCTTTTATCCATTTCTTTTAGGGGGTGTTGAAGTCTCCCATAATCATCTAGTTCTCATCAGGATAAGAAATCTTGAAGTCATGAAGCATTTTCCAAAGTTTAAGTCTTCCTGACTTCGTATTAGGAGCATACACAATGATTAGGGTCCACGGGAAGTTATCCTTAATGCTGCAAACTTTAACTACCAGGAAATTCTTCTCCTCTCTCAATAGGGAGAAATTATAACAATTAGAATTCCAGAAAATAACCAAACCTCTTGAAGCATCGTCAACATCACTACCAAAATTCTTCCCTTTTTTAAGAAGGTTAATTTTTGCAACCTTATCTTTCAACATCTTAGTTTCTTGAAGTAGAAGAATACCAAGTTTTGTATCTCTAACTAAATTCCTAACTACATCTTACTTATGAGGATGATTAAGACCTCTTATATTCCATGATAAAATCTTCATTTAAGGATTGGGGAACAAACTTGATCGATGGTAAGCTGTCTTCCATCTATTATGTTCTATTTAGCTTCTAGCTCCCTCTGGTCTATTTCAGATATTCTTCCTCTTTCTCTCTTAGGGGTACCAGTGTTTGCTTTTTGCTGTTTGCCTCTAGTCTGGACACCAGCTTGTTTGAATTGTCCACTCTCTTTTCTTGATTTAGATGCAGAACATCCTAGAGGGACTTTTGAGATATTTTTTCCTGAGAAAGGAGTCTGGTCTTTTTGAGGTTCCATTCAGGCTGGGGTCTTGTTCCTTTCCATCCAAGAGATTTTTTACATTCCTTGACTTCAATCTAGGGGTTATTATTTTGCTCTACTTTAACAGACTCAGAATCTTCATTCTTACCTCTTAGCTATTCCTACCTCGAGTTAGAATAATTAAGGTTGGCATTCAAAGCTCAACTACTGAGTTGATCTTCTAAAGCATAAGAAATCAAGCCATCATCAGTTCCCTATTGTCCTATCTGGGATCCATTTTCTAGGGTGGAGTTTAGGCTATCTTCAACTGTTCAAATCAACTTGGGATCTATTCCTGCTGAAGAATCAAGAGCCTCCTCTGATTTATTATTTAAGCTGATAAGATCCTTAGTTTTTTTCATCTCCACTTGGTTTTCTTCCTCCTTTTGTTCTCCTGTTACATCCTTATCAGGTTTTGAGAGTTCCAGTTTCTCTGTGAGATTAGAGTAGGGGTTTTGATCTTTAGGAGGTTTTTGGATATCCTCTTTTTTTTTTCTCCACTCCAATTTCTTAGCTCTTTGTCTCATGTTATTTCTTATTTGTTGGAGGCTTCAAAGGGAAATGCTTAGCCCAATGACTAGGTTTCTTACAAGTGAAGCAATAAAATGGCATAGATTCATATTCTACTTCTTGTCTCCACTTACCAACCTTCAAGTTAAGTGTTATTATTTGAGGTAGCTCTGTGTCTTGCTGGATATTAACACAAATCATAGCAAAAACTTGTTTGGTTTAGGCTGCAGTCATCGGATCTATGGTAAGAATTTCACCAAAGGAACCTTCTATTGCAACCAGTATGTCCTCATGCTAACATTCCAAAGGCAAGCTTGGAAGAAAAACCCAGACATGCGCAAAAATGAAGAAACTTTCATTATAGTCCAGATTTGTCGACCATTTCTGCAGAGATAAAGAGGGTTTACCCATCATCCAAGGGCCTTCACACAAAAATTTAGAAAGGTATTCTCCATTGGAAAATTAAAAGGAAAAGAAACCTTTAGGCATAGCCGCAACATCCACCTATCCTTTGAGTTTCCATTTCTATTGTGTGAAAGTTCTCACTAGATCTATATTCAATCGAGTACCCATAAACTTTCCTATTAGGATAGATGCCATAATAGAAACAATATGGTCCATGATTTGGTCAGGTATGTTAATACCTATATCTCCCTTAATCGGATCTGAGACAATATCTACCTTACAGAAAGAAGATTTTCCAGTGGGTTTAACACCAAAAAGACCCGACCATTTTCACTTACCTCGGTTTGAATCTCCACCATGTGAGGAATCTTCTTGATGTTTTGTTGATCCTTCATCTTTCTCAAAATTTTCAATCTTTTCCACCTCTGGTCACAAGACAGGAATGCTGTCCTTGCTAGGCTGGGCTAGGCTTGACCCACCAGCATTTTCCCCCTCATTTGACACTGATCTCACAACATTTCCAACTATCCCTGGCTCATATTCCACAACATTTCCAGGTGCTTCCAGCTTCCCGCCTTGGCTCGAATTCAAAAAATATCCTCCCGCTCTTTCTCCCCCTCCCTCTCTCTCTCTCACTCCATTTTTCCTCTCTCTCATTAAGAATATACATGTGTTATATATGTTAAGATTATTTCTTTTATTCAATTGATGTCAAATAGGTGTTAAGATTAAAGACTATTTGTTAAGATTATACTTGTGTTATATATGTTAATATTATTTCTTGTATTTAGTTGATGTCAAATAGGTGTTAAGATTTAAGATTATTTGTTAAGATTATACATGTTTTATATATGTTAAGATTATCACTTGTATTCAATTGATGTCAAATAGGTGTTAAGATTAAAGATTATTTGTTAAAATTATACATGTGTTATATATGTTAATATTATTGCTTGTATTCATTTGATGTAAAATAGGTGTAAAATAAATCATCTAGAGATAAACACATCTAAATAAACATCTAATCAAATAATCTATGTATAATTATCTAATCAAATTATCTGTGTATAATCATCTAATCAAATCATCTATGTATAATCATCTAATCAAATTATCTGTGTATAATCATCTAATCAAATCATAATCATCTATCTATGCCAAACATAAATACATAAATCATCTAGATAAAGACATCTAAATAAGCATGTAATCAAATAATAAACTACACGTATGGATTTAAGCATGCACATCTGTCTATGTCAAACATAAACACACAAATCATTTAGATGTCACACATAAACACATAAATTGATATTTATGTACATACACCCAAAATATTATATCTATATATGTCAAATAATAAACAACATGTATAAATCATCTAGATGCCAATCATAAATCTATATAATATCAAATCATAAATATAACACATCAATCATCTAGATGTCAACTATAAACTCATAAATAATCTATGTATACATCAATAGTATATATAAATATATATATGTCAAATCATAAATGTAACACATAAATCATCTACGTCTAGTTCCAGAGCATATAAATATATGTCTTGAATCATAAACTAAAAATATCAAATATATAATAATGAAATGTACAAGTCTCGAAATAAATATGCAACATGTCCTAAACTAGAGAGTCATCAAGACACATATGAATAGAGTGACCCTTTGAATGAGTGTCTTGAGCATCTCCTAGATGTGAAGCAATAGTTGACCCCTACAAATTTAGTACACAAAAATTGGTTATATACAAATATATAATTATGTAAAGTATTTAAAATATATAAGTACACTTATATGTACACACACATTTAAAAGTATATTTAAAACTTACCTAACCACTAGTAGGTGTCACATCCACCAAACCTCTCCTACACACATGCTATGACCCCACGCTAGAGGTAATATGCTTGGATAACTATGGCTACAAAATATTATACATCTATAGGCATTAGTACACGCGACTACAATTAATTGTTCACTATAAACTATAAATTTTACATCTTTTATTCAAATTTTAAAAGTGAAATTCATAATTTTTCCCCTTTTTGTGTTATATAGATGTGTTCAGGTGTGTATAGAAAAACTATGCATGGTTGCAAAAGGATAGAGAAGACACAAACTTTTCATTTAGTTATGAGTACAAATTATCACAATTGGACATTATACACTAGGGAGTACTCATGTTTTTGTTGTCACTACATTGCTAAAAATTATGAGGAATGCATTAATTAGGAACCTGGATATGTAGATGCATGGAATTTGGTACCACTTGTTGTTACTGATACAATTGATGGAGATGAAGATGAGAATGTTGATGAAATTTCTTTTATTTCTACTGATTATGACCATATTTAAGGATTGGTCAAAATTGGTAAGTATAATAAATTAAGTTACACATACACATGTATATATCTAGATCTATATTGAAGTAAGTATTTTATCTCATGTATACATTTGCTGTGTAGGAGATGTCTTTGTAGTGATTATTGGGCTTGGAAATGAAGGAGTTAGTTACTATTTATTGTGTTGTACTACAGAGAGGATGAGGCTAATTGAACCCCAAGAAAGTGATGGAATTTTGTTTCCCACAATCTTGCATGACTTATATCTATATTGAATTTTGTTGAGTATATATATGTATATATCAATTTTAACAAATTTAATACACTGTTTTAAATGTTGTTAAAATTTGTGGTGTAGGTTCGGTTGTTTTAGAGGAAACATATTTCAAGAAAATCAAAATAGTCCAACATGGGATTCACTTTGTTGATTATCAACCTGACAATAAGGTGTTTCAATATAGTCACCTAGTAGTTTCTACCTCCCTTTATCTTCATCTAGTTAAATCTCAATGTGGATGTCGTAAGTGGAGACTAGATAGTGAGGATCATGAGAGAATATTACATGTTCTCCATGAGCAGTCTGAACCACTTGAGGTGGTGTAAATAATGTTACATACAGATTTCATGTTTTAGGAATTGATATATTTACAATGGATTATACTTTGTTCATATACTTACATATGATGTATTTGATGGAGTTGATGAAAAACAACCCACAGCTCCCAAGAACACTTGCATGCAAACACTTGTCACATAAAGAGAGAGAAGTAAACAACTATGGAGGCCTAAATGCATTGATCTAGGAGAGAGGAGAAATCCTTGATGTACAAAAACAAAAGTTGCAATCAATACTAAAATGTCAGAAAAAGGTTACAAAGTGTTATGAGATCCATCCTTATAAAAGGAGATCAGAAACCCTAAAAAGGTAAAACCCTAGGTTGCATAATAATAATTAATAAAGTAATTGATTATTATATGCCTAAAGTTTAGCTTAAGTAGAAAGAGGTAATAAGTGACTGAATAATTAAATCAATATGATTCAATTAATCAGTAACACTTTATTACTCTAACACCCCCCCTTAAGATAAACTTTGGGAGAAGCTAAAAACCTAGAAAGAACTACTGAAAGCAAATGGGTCTTGGCAACAAAGGCCTGATCAGGTACCCAAGTACAAAAGAGAGTCTCTACAAAGTAGAGAAATAGAGAAAACCACATGGGAAAAACTCTACTCCAATTAGAGACAAAGACTAGTTTGACGGACTGAAGAAGCCTCCAAAACTAGGAATGTTCCAGAAAATAGGAACAAAGATGAACATGTACAACATCACTGAAGCATGAAACTGCAAACTCTATCAAGAAGAAACTAATGATCTAAAGATCCTCCAAAGAAATATGACTAGGTAGAGAAGACTGTAATCTGCATGAGTGCCCTCAAATGACACTACTCAAATCAAGAGGCAAATGAAGGCAAACACTTGGACTCAAAGATATAGATGGCATAAACACCCAAAGCTTGAAGAGCTGATCAATTAAAGCTAGAAGAGTGCATCCAAAAATAGGAAAGAAAAGAGTGTCCATATGGTAAATGATCCATCTCACCAGAATGCATAGGTACCCAGCCACTGCAATCGCCTAGTACATAGGATCAAATACTAAATACATGGCTCACACAATCGAACCAAGGAAGTAGTAGAACCAACAGTAGAAACCCCTCCATACTGCTGACAAGGGAGTAATGATAGGTACACTTAAAAGATCATCCAATATGAATTGCATGATGAAGATGAATCTGGAACATCGAATGTGCATAGAGAGTACAAACACAAATAAAGATACCCAAGGCTAATGTCATTAGAGGAACTCTCACATGACAAAAGAAGATGGAAAACAAAGGTAGACATCAAACCCCCCTGGCACTTTATAATGGAGTGCGAGTACAAATAGCATGAACATGTGTAAGATCCCATCAAAGTAATAGAATGGCACTTTATCTCAGTGTGTGTGCATAAAAGAATGCTACAAAAGTCAAGTATACACTACTCAAAGAAGATCAAAGGCCACTAAAACAAAAGAACAACCTAAGATGAGCCATCCCTCAAAGGGAAGAGATCCCAGTACCTGAAACAACCAAGATATCCACCAAACTACAAAAATAAAGAATCTAAATAAAATGAACCTAGATTAGAATTTTGAAAAATGACTCATAGCACTGAAAATCTCTCTAAACAAGCTTTCCAACAATATATCATTTTCTGAAAATAGAGTCTGGATGTGCAAGATAGAGCTCCCAGAGTGCAAAACTAAAGATCTAGCTTTGACTAAGAAAAACACCATCAGAAAAATAAAACTAGAAAATATAACCTCCAAATCTGGAAAGATCTCGGAATCATCTTTTCGACGATATCTCATTTGCCAAATTTCAACACCGTATGCTCAAGATATGAGCAAAACACCAACAGTTGCACTGAAGGGCCCAAAGAAGGTTTCTGCAAGGATCTAGGGATGGGTGACATCAACAAAAGGACAAAAAACCACATGAAACCATCAGATTTGATAAAAGATCAGAAAGAGCTTTCCAACAATATCTTGTTTGCTAAAAATGGAGCTTGGATGCAAAAGAACCAGATCCCGGAAGGTAGGAGGTCTGAAACACCACGATCACAGAGAACATTTGACTTTGACAGCAAAAAATAGCATCAAAATGGAAAAATCATAAAACTATACCAAAAAATTTAGATGGGGCTCAAAACCAGCTTTTCGATGATATATCACATGCCCAATTACAATCCCAGATGCCCGAGATATTCACAAAAAAGCCCAGGTACCCTTAGAAAACCAAAAAATGGTTCAAAAAATGCTAATGGAGGCTGATGTCAACAAATGAGTTGCTTAAAAATGATGGCCAAATGGCCATCACAGGTGTAAACCCCCAGAGGCTAAAACAAAAGACCCTGGTCACGTGGGTGACTAGGGGGCTAAGGATCCAGCGCTGGGGTTAGCGCCTGGTCCCCCATGTGACCGTAGGGCTGGGCGGGGCGGGCGGGTGGCAGTGGAGCGGGCTTAGGCGGTGGCGCGGTCTCCGGCGGAGCGCAAGCGGTGGCAGAGAAGTTGACGACGCTGAGGGAGGCCGCTGGGTGGCATGGGGGTGGCCGCTAGGCAGTGCCCCTGAAAATTATATATATATATATATATATTGTCGTACCCTCTATCTCGGTCTACATGCCAGGGCCATATGGCCCTGGGACGCAAATTATTTTTGTGTCAGAGGCCAACTTGTGAAAAATGGATAAGTTTTATATGAATTTTGACTATCTTAGGCCTTTCGGACGCAACGTGAGGTTCGTTTGGGCCAGAAGTGCACCAAAAATTAGTGATCACCTTGGGATCTGTGCCGGGGCCAATTGCAAATTTGTTTTTCTCACAGATTCCAATTGTGTCCAAATTGGACAAAATTTATATGGATCTTGGGGTTCTTGGATGCTTTGAACGGAGTTGTGAGGTCTGTTTGAAGCCAAGATGACCAGAAAATAGGTCCCCCCCAGATCTGATAGGAAACCCTCTCTAAAAACATAGATTTGATGAACACGATCAAATCTCTCAGAAGGAGGACAGGGGCAAGCATATCTGAAGCTCTGATATCATGATGGAGTTGATGAAAAAAAACCCATAGCTCCCAAAAACACCTGCACGTAAACACCTGTCAAAGAAAGAAAGAGAAGCAAACAGTTATGGAGGCCTGAACGCATTGATCCACGAGAGAGGAAAAATCCTTGATGTGCAAAAACAAAAGTTATAATCAATAATAAAATGTCAGAAAAAGGTTACAAAGTGTTATGAGATCCATCCTTATAAAAGGAGATCAGAAAGCCTAAAAAGGTAAAACCCTAGGTTGCATAATAATAATTAATAAAGTAATTAATTATTATATGCCTAAAGTTTAGCTTAAGTAGAAAGAGGTAATAAGTGACTGAAAAATTAAATCAATATGATTCAATTAATCAGTAAACACTTTATTACTCTAACAATATTATACTTTGTTTCAATATCTTTATATAATTTGAATAGTTAATAAATGGTAATTACTTCTCTTTTGATTGGAATATATTATGAATCACCTTGTTGACTTATTAATAATAGAATACTATTACTGATAGTATAATAGTATGTGAATAGGACTTTTATCAAAGTTGGGAATATTGTGACTCATAAAATTAGTCTTTTTAGTCATCAATATGTTAGTGAGATATCTTGCATAAATGCTTAATTATTTGTTTGATATTAAGAAAATTAAGTTGTTTATTTTGGTAATTTGTATATTATCCTTTAATAGATTATTGTCATATTTTATGTTAATATTTTAATAATATCATGACAATCACATTATGGAAGTATTAATTATGTAAAAATTGATCCTATTAGTTAGTCATCTTTGTTAGATAGTATTATAGACTTGGAAACTCTTGAATATTAAAAGGTGTTCTTAAATTCATATTGTCTTTCTATTAAGGAACAAGAATAAATATTATTTGTTAAGATTATACATGTTATAAATGTTAAGATTATTGCTTGTATTTAGTTTATGTCAAATATGTGTTAAGATTAAAGACTATTTGTTAAGATTATACATGTGTTATATATGTTTTTTTTTGGCAAAATTTTAATATTTATATTAATAAAAAATTGGTTCAAAAAGGGCTCTCGGCGAAAAGAACCAGTAAAGAAAAACTCCATTCATTACCCGTAATACAAAAAGCAGAAGGATCT
Source organism: Chamaecyparis obtusa (assembly GCA_027943335.1). NCBI lineage: Eukaryota > Viridiplantae > Streptophyta > Pinopsida > Cupressales > Cupressaceae > Chamaecyparis > Chamaecyparis obtusa. The sequence continues at coordinate 385,993 of BSBK01005235.1, read as the reverse complement.
GCAAATATTTTAAATTTTTCCTTACAAGGGATCTGTAAGTAAGTTTACCCTAAACCTACCCGCCAAGCCAATTAAAGGCTTTATAGAATCAAATAAAATGTATATAATCCCCCCAATTTTTACAAGAGCTATAAGGTTGGATGTATGCAGAAAACCAAACCTTATTTATAATAATACATAAGAACAATCTGTTGACTAGGTACATGTAACATATTTGAAGGTGGCAAAAACTTCCCCAAAATTTTAGATGTCCAGAAGATCCATCCTTGAAGTCATATAAAGAAGGATGCAACCAAAGTTGCGGGCCATGAGAAAAACCATGAGCAGCTGAGGATGATACCAAGCCAAAAAGAGCAGAAGGAAGGGAGAGAGGAATTATCCATCCAGCTGAGAATCCTCAACACTAGTTGGCAAGAAGAACAACGAGCTCCAAATCTTGTCGGCTTCTCTGTGAATAAAGGAATCCGGTTCAACATGAAGACTTAAATGGTGGGATGAAGATGGGTCTGCTACAGAATAATGTGCAGATTGCAATGGTTCATTTGAAGAACTGGTAGCTGAATTAGTTTCACATCTATTCAACACAGAAGGAGCCAGGTAAGGGTTAATGTTTGAATTAACAATTGCATTAGAATGATCTAAAAGACCAAGGATAGCATAGGTTTTAGCAACTACTTTCCCAAAAAACACAACATCAACTAAATTCCTGTTAACCATAATGTCCAGAGGCATAATGGAAGATGAAGCAATACAATCCTTTATCCCCCCCAACATCAATGTGTATTTATCTGAAGATAAAAGAAGGTGCGTGGAAAAATTCCACCCACAACCGCCTCCCCTTGCCATAAATTATACCTCTGCACTGCAAGGATCAACTTGTTATTCTGAACAAACTTAGGAAGGAGAATCCAATTTGATAAATGAAATAGTAAAGACCATGACTGCGAGAGATCAAGGAAAACATAACAAAAGATAGAGACAATTTGAGAAGGAAAAACAAGCCGTTTGAAGCACGGTGAAAGGATGGCTTCCCCAATCAAATGAAAAATACACCTTCTGCATTTCAGACAGTGAACTATAAACATTGAGTTAAGGAATTCATTAGAAATTTTGTCTCAAACGGAAGCAGAGACACTCTCAAATTAAGAGGCTTAAATTCATCAGTGAAATGAGAGCCAGATATATGAGAAGCCATTAGGAGGAAATGAACAAAGAAACCTTTGACAAGAACCATAAAGTGGAACAATAAAAACTCCATAAATAGCATATGATAATAGGACTCATGTGAAATGAAACAATCACAACACATCTCATTATAAATGAAAATGGGAGTTAGATAGCATAAATTCTATCATACAGAAATCAAATGAAAAGAAATGAAAGCTTAAAAAACCAACAATTATCTATGAACAAACAATACTCTCCCACAATCTGAAAATAAATACGACCATGCGAAACATAAAATCACCCTGTAGGACTAAAGATATATGACACGTCCTTCATAACTAACACCATGATCCATAATGAGTATCGAGGTGATAGAAAATTAGAATCATGCGAGAAGTTAAACAAACCTATAGAATTTAAAGATATGAATGAAAGTGAAGTCCTTTGTAGAGTTGACATCATGATCCCATAATGAGTGAAAAGACATAAAGCAAATACGAAGGAATGAAGAAAAGGTGATGCGAGAGATAAAAATAGAATAAGAGTAATCATAAATAGGACCTTCAAAGCTATGAGGATATGCATAATCATAAACACGTGATAACTTCAACCCTTCTGCTATCAAAATGAAATAAAGGAATAACCATAGGTACAAAAAACTTAATTACAATCTTAGCCCAATTACCAAGAAAGATGAGTGAACCTACATGATTAGACAAATGAGATGGAAAATAAAACCTGCATGTGAATAATCTAAGAGACTGATTCAAGGGTCATGAGATTAAAAAGTGAAGGGTGAGAATCCGCAGAGACCATAGAAGATGGAAAATAAACATTGTGACCTTCCACCCCTAAATTAGCTAAATGATCAACCAGATTATTTCCTTCTCTATAAGTATGAGAAATGCAACATTGGGGGAATGAATCCAAGAGAGACCAAATTTTCTGAAGAACATGGTGAATATGCCAAGACATAGATCACCTAGAGATACAAGAATTAATAATCATAGATGAGTCACCTTCAGTATGAAGATGCTTAATATTTAATTTTTTAGCAGCAACTAATCCATGAAGGAGAGCATAAGCTTCAACTAAGTTATTAGTCCCAGGAGGGATAGGAGAGGCCTCAAAATAAAGTGGAGAACCTAGATAATCTCAGATCACAAAACCAATACCAAAGATACCAGGATTACCCCTAGAAGATCCATCAAAGTTAAGCTTATTAAAAAAACCTAGTTGAGGGGGTATCCATTTAACTTGTGATCTTAGTATTGATCTATCTTGAGGGAAAAGTGGGAAAGGAAGAAGGGAAACACAAATCCCACCCAATTCTTAGATACAAGGGAGTCCCATGGTGAGAAAATATAGATACCATTAAATTTAACCAAGTAGGCATTAGTGAATTCCACTATAGACTTTTCAAGAATGGATGTAACAAATTGAAAAGAGGAAGGCTGATTTCTAAAAATTCTTTTGTTCCTCTCCCATCGGATAGACCATAAAACAAACGAAGGGATGCATATCCAAAGACATGAAAACATAGATTTATGATAGAGGATAGGCCATGATTGGAACAAATCCCAAACTATCAAAGGAAGAGGCATTAACAGAGATTAATTTTTCATAACAAACTACCAACAGAGTTGTGCAAGTGGACAATTAAGAAAGAGATGGTCAATGGATTCTAGTTCTTGATGACATATAACACAAGAGAATGGCCTTGCAATGTTTAGCCTAACTAACCTTTCACTTGTCAAGACTCTTCTTTTCAACACTAACCAAGAAAAACAACCAGCTTTAGGAAGAAAAATGGAATGCCAACAAAATTTATAGGCTCTTGATCGACTTGGATTACCTTGGATGGATTGGGCCAAGTTATATCCAAGTTTAACAGAATAACTACCATCTGTTGTAGGAGCCCAGATGAGATGGTCAAGAATCCTAGAAAGAAACACTGTCCTATCCAAAAAGTATTGATTTATACTTGATGCAATCAAAGAGTCAATTGGTAAATCATGAAAATCTTTCCACATAACTTTGCCTGAATGAATGTGCACAACAGAGACATAATTCAACAACTTATATATGTTAAGATTGTCACTTGTATTCAATTGATGTCAAATTGGTGTTAAGATTAAAGATTATTTGTTAAAATTATACATGTGTTATATATGTTAAGATTATTGCTTGTATTCATTTGATGTCATATAGATGTAAAATAAATAATCTAGAGATAAACACATCTAAATAAACATCTAATCAAATCATCTATGTATAATCATCTAATCAAATTATCCGTGTATAATCATCTAATCAAATCATAATCATCTAGCTATGTCAAACATAAATACATAAATAATCTAGATAAAGACATCTAAATAAGCATGTAATCAAATAATAAACCACATGTATAGATTTAAGCATGCACATCTATCTATGTCAAAAATAAACACACAAATAATTTAGATGTCATGCATAAACACATAAATTGATATTTATGTACATACACCCAAAATATTATATCTATATATGTCAAATAATAAACAACATGTATAAATCATCTAGATGCCAATCATAAATCTATATAATATCAAATCATAAATGTAACACATAAATCATCTAGATGTCAACCATAAACTCATAAATCATCTATGTATACATATAGAGTATATATAGTTCAAATCATAAATGTAACACATAAATCATCTATGTCTAGTTACAGAGCATATAAATATATGTCTTGAATCATAAACTAAAAATATCAAATATATAATAATGAAATGTACAAGTCTCAAAATAAATATGCAACATGTCCTAAACTAGAGAATCATCAAGAAACATATGAATAGAGTGACCGGGTATGTGCAGAATCATGGTATACCAAAATATGGCCTTAAGTGGCAATGAAAAATTAGAAAATCAAGGTTAGTCAACTTGACATAAAAAAGTTGAACATCTTATGAACCTTATGTGAAAAAGTTGTAAGAATAGAATCTGAAGGAAATTGAATGTAGTTTCTAAACTCCTAGCCTTTGTCTAATTTTTTTTTTTATCTAATTGTTCAAATTTTTTGATTTCAATGCAGTAGTATGAAAATTTTAGAGAAAAGATAAAAAGTATGTGTATGTCTAACCACCTTAATCACACTCAAATGATGACATATTTTCCCAAGATTCTAGATATAAGTAGTAGACTCATGCACGGATGTGACACATATTTTTTTGTAATTTTTTGCCAAATAAATAATTAATTATGAATTTTTTGCTACAACTCTTTCAAAATAAAAAAATCTCATGTCTGACCACCTTAACTAATTCTAAACTTTACAAAATTGATTTTTTTTTTCCTTATAGTAGCCAAAGCATAGAATGTGACGCATGTTTGAGATTTCAAAAAGGTTAAACGGTTTGAAAGTTATAGTTGTTTTTTCAATCAGTATGTCAATTACGACTTTAAAGATAACTCAATTGAAAAATAAGTAATAATTACTTACCGAACTTGAAATTTGACAACAATTATATCGATGGAAAGCTAATAATGTCTTTAAGAAACCCTTTTCATTTCATCAATTTCAAGTGAAAAAATAGTCGTCAGCTACATGGTCGAAGTCTCAATATCAGAAACTATCTCCTGAAACACGCCTAAAGGGTTGACCACCCACATTTGGTATTGCCCAAGAAAATACCAAGCCTAATTGAATATTGGATATCCAAAATTTTTGGATATCAGATAAAATCAGATATCCAAAATTTTTGGATATCCAATAATATCGGATATCCAAAAATTCCCGCCTATTTTGAAATTTCAATTGCACTACTTTTCTCAAATTCAAGTTTCATATTAAATGTATTTTTTTTATGGTAATATTAATTGTGTTATATTAAATTGTATTATTTTATGTTAATATTAATTCAATTGAGTATTTTTTTCAATTTTAAGTTATATATTATAAATTATTATTTTTAATATTAATATTAAATAATAATAGCATAGCATTTAAAAATGGGAACTCAAAACTAGAATATTTAGCTGTCTTAACGACCTCCTTAAAAGATTTTGACTGCCAGACAAATCCTTCTTCACACTTCCGGTGACATTAGCTTTAGGGTTTCATTACAGAGCATTACTATTATAATATAAATTTTTATAATAGCATGTATTATATTATTATTATTTATTTCTCTATTGTATAATAGTATAATATATATATATATATATATATAGAGAGAGAGAGAGAGAGAGAGAGAGAGAGAAGGGGAAGGGGGAGAGAGTAGGAGAGAGAGAGGAGGAGAGAGAGTAGAGAGAGTAGAGAGAGAGAGAGAGGAGAGAGTAGGAGAGAGAGAGAAGGGGAAGGGGAGAGAGAGAGAGAGTAGGAGAGAGTAGGGGAGAGAGAGAGAAGGGGAAGAGAGAGAGAGAGAGAGAGAGAGAGAGAGAGAGAGAGAGAGAGAGAGAGAGAGAGAGAGAGAGAGAGAGAGAGAGAGAGAGAGAGAAGGGGAAGGGGCAAAGAGTAGGAGAGAGAGAGGAGGAGAGAGAGTAGAGAGAGTAGAGAGAGAGAGGAGAGAGTAGGAGAGAGAGAGAAGGGGAAGGGGAGAGAGAGAGAGAGTAGGAGAGAGTAGGGGAGAGAGAGAGAGAAGGGGAAGGGGGAGAGAGAGAGAGAGAGAGAGAGAGAGAGAGAGAGAGAGAGAGAGAGAGAGAGAGAGAGAGAGAGAGAGAGAGAGAGAAGGGGAAGGGGAGAGAGAGAAAGAAGGAAGGGAGAGAGAGAGTTTGGGTCCCTCTAGAGAGTCACATTGTTTTGCTGATTTATGGGATTCGAGTTGTAATGAATCACATTTTGTCTCTAGAGAAGAAAAAAATCCACTTTTTGGTTGGATTTTTTCTATTACCAAAGGTATTTGCATCACCTTTTTGGTCTAACTATGGGGAGTAGTAGTCGTCGAAAGCATACACAAAAGAGGAGAATAAAAAATGAAGATGTTGAAGTATATAGAGAAATGGATAGGGTTTCCCATTGGAACAAGAGACAAGGTATGTCAAATATTAATGAAGATGTCAGCATAGACCCACCTTTGAATGTGGTTTCAAGTGAAGAACATGAATTTGAAGATGAAAATATAAGTTTTGAAAATGAGAATTAAAGTTTTGAAGATGAAAATGTAGGTTTTTAAAATGAACATGTAGATGTAGATGTGGCCAATGGAAGTGTGGACATTGTCAATGACAATCCACCAATTGAATATGAAGGAATTGACAATGATAATGGTATACAAGAACCAAATCAACGTAACACATCTCCAAAGTATATGAGAAATGAAGTCCCTTTGGAGGAAGAAAGACAAACTTCAAAACTGAGACCTTAAAGAATAACTAAATGGTTACTTAAAATTGATGAGAACATAATGAGCAATTTTGATGGCTAGAGATCAGAAAGAACTGTTCAGTTGTGGGTTTCAAAACTTTTTGATCAATTTTTTAGCCACAAGACGTTGGTTGAGAAATGTCAAATGTTTGTGCAATTGTTAAAGATGCAGAAGATGAGACGTATACTATTCAAATTGAAGATTAGTGTGAACAAGAAAAAGGAGAGGATTGCTATTATTGTGAGAAATCTTTTCAGTGCTCTCAATTCCATTGGGAATACTACAAAGGAAAAAGATAAGAGATCTGCTAAAAGGGTTATTAAAACCTCCTTAGTAAGTCATCATTTGAGAAAGGCTCGTTTGATGAGACAAACTTGTGTTGACTTGAATCTAAATTGTAAAACTTTGGATAGAGCACTTGCAAGAAGAGAAAGACTTGATGATCTTATTCAAAATGATACATGGGCTTATGGTGGGAGACTTTCACATTGTGATAAGAATCTTACCAATGCTATGAAGGATCAAATTCAACTATTTTGGCAATCTAACTCAAGAGTGTCACCAAACGTGAAGGATGTCTTGAAGTTGAGAATTGGCATCCGAGACCGCACCCTGCATCCCAAACATTATTTGGAGGTGAGTCAAACAATGTTGTTCAAAATATTTTGTGAGACACATCCAACATTGCAAATATCAAAAAGATATTTTGAAGCCCTGAAGCCTTTTTTTTGTGTGCCTCTTAAGATTCAAAATTCTTGTTGTTGCAATTATCATGTGGAGTTTTCAATGCACCATGAATTGTTACGATCCATTCATTCTACTTTGCATAGTAGTGAAATGTTGTAGGAGTGTGGTGAAAGTGCTCTTCCAAAATCATCAAGAGACTTGCTAGATCATTTTTTATGTCCTAGAGATGATGGATGTTTCCTTTATAGAAAAGATTGCTTAAATGACAAGTGCTTAGAGTGTGGTGGGCTAGTGAAGTTTGTTGAATGTTTTCATGAGGGCTGTGAACATGATTTTGGAAAGACAATTGTCCACAAAAAGGTATATGAAACCATTAAATATACATTAAAAAGTGGAGGTGAAGGCTCTAGATGTGAGTTGGTTACTAAAGAATGCAATGTAGCTGATTTTATTTTAGATTTCAGGAAGAATCTTTTTTACAAGCATGCAAGGCAAAGTCACAGGTCTCAGTGGTTGGATCAACAATTCAAGATGTGTAAGGACACTTTCCCAATTGACACTATTATATCAGTTGTTGACTTTGCATAGAACTATACATTGTAGTCCCAAAACAAGTTGCAAGCTCAATATTAGAATTCTATTCAGGTTTCTATTTTTGTGCACATAACATATAGACATTCCCCTGATAGTACAGAAGATGACCAAAAGATTATCAAAGAATACCATTTTTATATGAGCGATGATAGATCACACTCATCCAAGTTTGTCCAACATTTCTTTGAGAATTATTTTGAGTGGGTGTGGGAAAATAATATTTCTATGGATAGACATCTCATTTGGTCAGATAACTGCATAGGTCAATTAAAAAATGCTCGTATGTTTTATTGGTTATGTAGATTATGTAGAATGCATGTAGAGAGAGGTGTACCTCATATTTGGAGTTTTCTTGAGGCCAGTCATGGAAAAGGGGAGCATGATGGAGTAGGTGCATGCATAAAGAGAGCTCTATTTAAGGAGCAACTGAGGATTTTAGGTGCAAAAATCATTGATGTTTGTTCTATTGTTGATTGGTGTACTTCAACATTATCACAAGGGGGGAATCTTGATTCAATGGTGTACAGATTCTTTTGGTTGGTTGAGTTGGGCACAATAGGAGATAGGTTGGATTGTCAAACTATGAAAGATTCTTAAAAAATGCATTCATTTCAAAGCTCAGATGCTAGTACATGGACCATTTGGACATGAGAGTTGGCTTGTTATTGTCCGAGTTGTCTTTAGTGTGATTGGGATCAGTGTGAGTTAAGTGAGTGGGTTGATACATGGGTTCCACATTATCTTACTCCTTTATCTCTCATAGTCTCTGTAATAAATGATGACATGGATTGTTCACTTGACTACAACCATCTTTCAAATCTTGTATAGCCAGGACATGTTTTTGCATTGGTTGCACCACAAGGGAATGATGAGAGATCAGATTACTGGTTAGCACGTTGTGTATGGGGAAAGTAGAAACTTGCACAACCGATGACAGATGATGATATGTTCACATATCCAACAGGATCACATGTTGTTGCAGGAACATGGTTGCACACATATATGATTAGAAATAATGACATTCCTGAGTTTGAAGACTATGAGAAGCACAAAACCATTCTCATGTATTCACACCTTGTTATAGCAGCCAATGTTAAGTTGTTGAAACATCAAGGAAAACCAAAGACAAAGAAACTTTGGACTATTAGTACTATTGATCATGAAGAAATATTGAATACTCTCAAGCATAGAGATGACCCTTCAGTCACACTTGAGTAGGTAAGTTCAACTCAAGTAGTAAGGTTTTCCATGTTTATTACGATTACGTTCAATAAATTAATTGTAGTTTTTTGCTTTATTTGTTTGAGCCAATAAACTTGGTTTTGTATGTGGATTGTAAATGCAGTTGGATACATATATGATAAATATAGAAGATCGAGGTGTGCATTTGATTAGCCCATCTTTTATGATGGTAAACTTCACTATGCATTGTCTAGTCATGTTCTTTGGCTTGTTTAGTTACTTATACATGTTAATAATTTTTTTCTTAAACCTATATAAACTTATATTCTCTATTAACTTTTCTTCTGCCTTCCGAATGCAGGGATTGGAGTGAAAAGGACACTTATTTTTTATATATAGTTGTGTAATTTGCATATTTAGATGCCAAATTTTGTATATAAAACCAACAATCGAATGTAATGTGCATAGTTAGATGCCAAATTTTGTACATAAAAACAAAAATCAAATGTAATGTGCATATTTAGATGCCAAATTTTGTATATAAAAATAACAATCGAATGTAATGTGCATATTTAGATGCCAAATTTTGTATATAAAAACAACAACCGAATGTCATGTGCATATTTAGATGCCAAATTTTGTATATAAAAAATTAGATGCAAAATTTGAAATATAAAAGAGCCCATGGCGTTGATTTGCAAATATTAAGAACCCACATTTGTATCGTCTTAATGCCATGTAAAGTGCAAAAAATGTGTTTCCTTACTATGAATCTTGTATCCTTATATAATTTGTATCATCTTAATTTTGTATCTTTATATTTATATTTTCTTAATTCCATGTACATTTGTATCATCAAATGATGTAATAGTTGGAGTCATTGAGTCAAAATTGGTCAAATGTGTCCAAAGTAAAATGATGATTCCCTGGGGTGAAGGGATAGTGTTCAAGGATTGCATCCTGGCACCACATGGACTATGCCATTAGCTCTAGTTGGGTGGGTAAATGATAGGGACAACCCCATTTTGACAAGTAAGTCAGTAGAACGTTCCGGACCATGCCGGACCAAAGTGTCCCCAAGGTGCACTAAGCATGATTGGGCAATGAAATTTTGAGGCTTAGTTCTCAGACTCTATGAGAGGTATCAGTGATCCATGAGATGTTACAAGACCATGAATCTAAGGCCTACAATAACCTCTCTCCATTATGGGAGATTCAAATTTTTTTGAATTTGGCGCGCTAGTCTCACTTGATGCCAAAACTTGTAGTGAGGGTCAGTTGAAAGTTGCACCAATGGGTTTCTTCCAAACCGTTCATCTCAGCACCAAATGGACTATGCCATTAGCTTTGGTTGGGAGGGTAAACACTAGGGTCAACCCCATTTTGACCACTGAGTCAGTAGAACATTCCGGACCATGCTGGACCAAAGTATCCCCAAGGTGCACTAAGCACGATTAGGAAGCAAACTTTTGAGGCTTAGTTCTTAGACTCCATGAGAGGTATCAGTGATATATGAGATGCTATAGGACCATGATTCTGAGGCCTACAATAACCTCTCTCCATTCTGGGAGATTCAAGTTTGTTTGAATTTGGCACGCTAGTCTCGCTTGATGCCAAAACTTGCAGTGAGGGTCAGTTGAAAGTTGCACCAATGGGTTTCTTCCAAACCATTCATCTCGACACTAAATGGACTATTCCATTTGCTTTGGTTGGGTAGGTAAACACTAGGAACAACCCTGTTTTGACCATTGAGTTAGTAGAACATTCCAGACCATGCCAGACCAAAGTGTCCCCAAGGTGCACTAAGCACGATTGGGAACCAAAATTTTGAGGCTTAGTTCTCAGAATCTAGAAGAGGTATCAAAGATCCATGAGATGCTACATAACCATGTTTTTGAGGCCTATAATAACCTCTCTCTATTCTAGGAGATTCAAATTTGTTTGAATTTGGTGCACTAGTCTCACTCGATGCCAAAAGTTGCAGTGAGGGCCAGTTGAAAGTTACACCAATGGGTTTCTTCCAAATCATTTGTCTCAACACCGAATGGACTATGCCATTAGCTTTGGTTGGGCGGGTAAATGCTAGGATCAACTCCATTTTGGCCACTGAGTCACTAGAATGTTTCGGACCATGTCGGACCAAAGTGTCCCCAAGGTGCACTAAGCATGATTGGGCAGCAAACTTTCGAGGCTCAGTTCTCAAACTCCATGAGAGGTATCAGTGATCTGTGAGATGCTACATGACCCATGTTTTTGAGGCCTACAATAACATCTCTCCATTCTAGGAGATTCAAATTTGTTTGAATTTGGCATGCAAGTCTCACTTGATGCCAAAACTTGTAGTGAGGGTCAGTTGAAAGTTGCACCAATGGGTTTTTTCCAACCATTCATCCCAACACCGAATGGACTATGCCATTAGCTTTGGTTGGGCAAGTAAATGCTAGGGACAACCCTATTTTGACCACTAAGTTAGTAGAACATTTCAGACCATGCTGGACCAAAGTGTCCCCAAGGTGCACTAAGCACAATTGGGTAGTGAAATTTTGAGGCTCATATCTTAGACTCTATGAGAGGTATCAGTGATCCATGAGATGCTACAAGACTGCATTTTTGAGGCCTACAATAACCTCTCTCCATTCTAGGAGATTCATTTTTTTTGAATTTGGCATGCCAGTCTCACTTGATGCCAAAACTTGCAGTGAGGGTTAGTTGAAAGTTGCACCACTAGATTTCTTCCAAATCATTCATCCTGACACAAAATGGACTACGCCATTAGCTCTAGTTGGGTGAGTAAATGCTAGGTAACAATAATGGTTGAAGTTTGTAATCGAATCAATCAATGAAAATAAAGTTCTCTACATTTCTATAGTTTTCTGTCCTGTGGTACAGTCCAGGCAACAGTGAATTGATTAGAATAAATCTAATGTGATCTTGGCTTGGTTGTGATATAGGAATGACGTCTTGTGTTTATTTACAAGTTTATGTAACTATTTTATTGTTTGGAATATCGTTCCAATATTAGAATTGACTGATGTCGAGGATAGGATTGGCATTGTAGGAACACATGAATATAATGTAGCACATAAATTTTGAATTCACTTAAATAATGAATTAAATGTGTGAACACACGTAGCACATAAAGCATACACATAAATTTGATTAAGTCATGAAGTATACATGTAGCACATATTTTATAAAGCATACAACATGAATTCACTTAAGTCATGCACATAGCCCATACACATGAATTTAGGTTATGAAGAATGTACTTGAATATACATGAATATACTTAAGGCATAAATCCTACACATGAGTACATACACATAATCATATTTACATACTAACAATGAGTAAATGAACACACAATTAACAAATTGGATAGAATATCAAGTTTCATATATATCAAAATGAACAATAATCCTGTACATATTTACATGTCAACATATCTAGATACAATGTGGCATACGCCATCTCAAAATGTGTCATATGACATCTCAAACTAAGAAGTTCAACTACAAAAGTTTCTAGGACATCCTATTCTACTATTGGATCATCAAAATGCAGCCTCTTTGAAGTATTATTTGGCTCTGATGGATCCTGTATTCCAACACAAAAGTGAAACCCCAAGTTAGATTAAAATTTAGAATCATAGTCAACAATAATAAATAAAATTTAAACTAAAATTGAACTCTCATATACCTTGCCTCTCTGTCTCCTCCCGTGGACAGGAGACCTAATATATGTCCTTAGTAGCACAGGAACAATGCCACCAATGTTGACTTTGACTTGTATATATTTTCGAACATGAGATTATTCTACAAGTTACACTATTTAATGTTAAATACTTCCAATAACAAATATATGTTTACAAAATAACTGAATTAACATTAAAACTTACCTGAGTTGAACTTTCTTTAGGAAATGTTGGCTGAGTCATCAACGATACAAACCCTTGGTGTTCTACCTCCCTCAAACTAGGAGTGACCTACAAAACTTAAACAGATACTTCATACTATCATAACTTGATCATATTATATATACTTGATAGTAAAATACACACAAATAACTTTAGAAATATACGTACCGTAGGGCTATCAATGCGAATGGATGTGCTTGTGACTCTATTGTGATGACAGGGTCTCACGACATCATCAGATGCCACTCTCTGTCAAATAAAACATGTAAATTAAAAATGAGTATGCACAATTGACAAGTATACATGTATGCATAAAAAAACTAAATTACTTAATTACCTTTCCCTTGTCAATTCTAGACACCCACACCCTTTCACATTGCCCCCTGGTGGCAACTGGTGACACTTGCATCAGTATGTAAAAGATGATCATAAAAATTAGAAAATAATGTACATATACTATTATCATAATTTAAAAGGAAACCAATGAGTACATTAAAACATATGTACCGTAGAAGTGTCAAGACCAAATGATATGGACAAAAGTCTGGACCCCTCCACCAATGCCATCTCCTCCTTTGTCATCAATTGAACATAAATGTAACATAGAAAAAGACATAAGTGGGAAATTATTATAAGGAAATTCTACTAAAAATATGAACAATAAAATTTAAATACAATGTAAAAAGTGAACTGTTTACCCTTACCGTAACAGTGGGACTCCATGGCTCTATAGGCTTCCGATGCACATCTCCATGAGCTGCTTCAGTGCTTGTAGTGTGCTGTGTAGAATCATCCACATCGAAGGTGAAATTATATGCATCACTATCAGTCAGGGGACCTAAGAACATATTCTTGCATATAATGCAAGTGTGGGGCACACAAACATGTGAGCTTGTGGAGGATGTGGAAGCACCAGAAGCATCAGGACAAGGAGGAAACAATGTCATACTCTACGTAACCAACATATCACTCAAGGTGTGAATGGCTCGAATAGTCTATGAGCTGACCTCAACAATAATGTCAGGATGCTGCACTGTAGGAGATGGTGAAATATCAGGAGGGGGGACATATGTGCAGGATTTCACTTGTTGTGCCCATGGATTGTCCTGAGGAGCACCTAAACCTACACCCTGGTTCGGTCTCATACTCCAATAATTTACCTTGTGATCGAGAACACATTTAGCATACAATTTTTTAATAAAATAAAATGGGACATCCAAATTGTTGTGAGGTGGTCTATTAAAAACCATCCACCAATGGTCCCAAAAGTTGTCACGTATTGCACTATTTGTGCACCATTTAATTGACAACTTGTTTTTTTATGGTCTACTTTTATACCAATTTTAGGATCCACAAAAATATTAGCTATGTCATGTTTTGTTATATTTAGGTACATGACTTGATGATAATCAAGCCCATCGTCAAACTAGGTGTGCATGGAACCACGCCAAAGAAGTGCAACACTATGTTGTTGTATGTAAGTTTCTCCATGTTTTCAATAATTGAGTTCAATGTCATAAACATGGGGTGCAATGTGGGGATATTGGCATAGGTGGTTTGAAATCCTCTAAGTTCATTTAGATTATCTCCTATTATATCTTCTAAACAGTGAGAGTTTGTGACATGTACATCTTCTGAAGGTGGGGGATATTTGGGAGGTGGTTTTGGATTGTTTGCGAGATCATTAGGAGGCTTTTCTGATTCTATGTCTGATAAAAATGAAAAAATAAATAGATAATTAAAATGAATTTTAAAAAACAATTAAAAAAATCATTGCTACCCTAATTTTTATATAAAAAACTATAAATTTCTATTTAAAAATAATAAAAACAATAAAAATAATAAAAATTAGAAGCTTTCACATACCTTGGGATTTAAGAAAAATCAAATAGGGGATATGAAAGCCGATATCCATTTACCCTAGCTGCGTTCATGTTTTCACAATGAGAAAATGTTGAACGCGGCTGGGGTACAAAGTTATATTTTTACTGGAAAATTTTGGATATTTGATAATATCAGATATCTGATTAAGCCTTTTTCTTTGGATTTTGGCTTGGCCAGGTGTATTGACACCCATGCCTACTAAAAAGTCAACATATACATTTGTGCGCTTTTGGACGAGTGAAAATAAGTTTTTTTCACATCGCCACTTTTTGGCATACCATGATCCTGCACACACCCGACCCTTTGACTGAGTGTCTTGAGCATCTCCTAGATGTGAAGCAATAATTGACCCCTACAAATTTAGTACACAATAATTGGTTATATACAACTATATAATTATGTAAATTATTTAAAATATATAAATACACTTACATGTACACACACATTTAAAAGTATATTTAAAACTTACTTGACCACTAGTAGGTGTCACATCCACTGAACCTCTCTTGCATACATGCTATGACCCCACACTAGAGGTAATATGTTGGATAACTATGGCTAAAAAATATTATACATCTATAGGCACTAGTACATGTGACTACAATTAATTGTTCACTATAAACTATAAATTTTACATCTTTTATTCAAATTTTAAAAGTGAAATTCATAATTTTTCCCTTTTTTATGTTATATAGATGTGTTCAGGTGTGTATAGAAAAAATATTCATGGTTGCAAAAGGATAGAGAAGACACAAACTTTGCATTTAGTTATGAGTACAAATTATTGCAATTGGACATTATACACTAGGGAGTACTCATGTTTTTGTTCTCACTACATTGCTTAAAAATATGAGGAATGCATCGATCAAGAACGTGGATATGTAGATGCATGGAATTTGGTACCACTTGTTGTTACTGATATAATTGATGGAGATGAAGATTAAAATGTTGATGAAATTCCTTCGATTTCTACTGATTATGACCGTATTTAAGGATTGGTCAAAATTGGTAAGTATAATAAATTAAGTTACACATACACATGTATATATCTAGATCTATATTGAAGTAAGTATTTTATCTCATGTATACATTTGTTGTGTAGGAGATGTCTTTGCAGTGATTGTTGGGCCTAGAAATGAAGTAGTTAGTTACTATTTATTGTGTTGTACTGCAGAGAGGATGAGGCTAATTGAACCCCAAGAAAGCGATGGAATTTTGTTTCCAAAAATCTTGCATGATTTATATCTATATTGAATTTTGTTGAGTATATATATGTATATATCAATTTTAACAAATTTAATACACCGTTTTAAATATTGTTAAAATTTGTTGTGTAGGTTCAGTTGTTTTAGAGGAAACATATTTCAAGAAAATCAAAATAGTCCAACATGGGATTCACTTTGTTGATTATCAACCCGACAATAAGGTGTTTCAACATAGTCACCTAGTAGTTTCTACCTCCCTTTATCTTCATCTAGTTAAATCTCATTGTGGATGTCATAAGTGGAGACTAGATAGTGAGGATCATGAGAGAATATTACATGTTGTCCATGAGCGGTCTGAACCACTTGAGGTGGTGTAAATAATGTTACATACATATTTCATGTTTTAGGACTTGACATATTTATTGTGGATTATACTTTGTTCATATACTTACATATGATGTATTATTCTTTGTTTCGATATCTTTGTATAATTTGAATAGTTAATAAATGGTAATTACTTCTCTTTTGATTGGAATATATTATGAATCACCTTGTTGACTTATTAATAATAGAATACTATTACTGATAGTATAATAGTATGTGAATATGACTTTTATCAGAGTTGGGAATATTGTGACTCATAAAATTAGTCTTTTTAGTCATCAATATGTTAGTGAGATATCTTGCATAAATACTTAATTATTTGTTTGATATTAAGAAAATTAAGTTGTTTGTTTTGGTAATTTGTATATTATCCTTTAATACATTATTGTCATATTTTGTGTTAATATTTTAATAATATCGTGACGATGACATTATGGAAGTATTAATTATGTAAAAAATGATCCTATTAGTTAGTCATCTTTGTTAGATAGTATTATAGACTTGGAAACTCTTGAATATTAAAAGGTGTTCTTAAATTCATATTGTCTTTCTATTAAAGAACAAGGATAAAGATTATTTTTTAAGATTATACATGTTATAAATGTTAAGATTATTGCTTGTATTCAATTTATGTCAAATAGGTGTTAAGATTAAAGATTGTTTAAGAATATACATGTGTTATATATGTTAAGATTATTGCTTGTATTCAGTTGATGTCAAATAGGTGTTAAGATTAAAGACTATTTGTTAAGATTATACATGTGTTATATATGTTAAGATTATACATGTGTTATATATGTTTTGATTAAGTAAAAATAGGATTTGAAAGGTCTTGAAACCTTGTACAAAAGATAAGAAGATATTCAATACTGATCAACCTTAGAGAAAAAAAGACAACAAAAACAAAGGCACACGGCCCAACAAAAGACAACAGAAAAAGACTGCCAAGCAGTCAGATATAGAGAAAGACAACACAAACAAAAAATAATAGCAGCTATTCATCATCTCTAAGGTGTGATCAACTAAGAGGTCCATGTTACCAATCTGGTCCTCCTGCCCCATCTCTGTTTTCTTCATACTGGCTCTAGTACATATACCAATGCCCATATCCTTGAGATCCTTGATGTCCTCCCCTTTGTTGAGGTCTGCCTTCTCCATGGTAGGCTTACTTTGATCATCAAAAATATTTATGGTATGGGTGCTCTACTCACATTTCAAGGGCTTTTCCAAATTTTGGACTTTCTCTTCTAGAAAGATGATTCTTTCCTCATACCTCTTATTATCAGTGTTGAGCTTCTCTAAAGTTTTTTCTAAATCCATCACCTTGCCACCCATTTCCCCAAAAGATTCCCCTTTGTGAATAGCCTCCATGCAGTCCTCCAGGCAAGTAGCCAGAGGCTTATCCCCAAAATTGGCACTTTTAATCATATTTGTGATCTTTTTCTATTCTTGGAGGTCCTCCTTGATGATCTTAATATCATAAGCAATAGATCCCAAGAAATGCCCAAAGGAAATGATACTCTCCTTGTGGTAAGGATCAATATTTCTTCTGGTAGTCTTTCTGAGGGGGTCACTGGTCCCAGCCTGGTCATTGAGGGGAGTCGTACCAAAGGCTTTATCCTTCTCCTTCTCTTTCTGGCTGTCGTGGATGTCAGTCCAGTCCTCTTTTTCATGATCTTGGTCAATTGTGTTGTTTTTCCTTTTTATTTTCTCTTTTCTATTGATAGTATTCTCCTCTTCATCAGAAGAGTCAAAAAGCCCATTTTTCTTGGAACCCCTGCTATTGTCTATTTTTCTCCACTTAATCTTAGGACTGTTCCTTTTTTACTTTTCTGGTTCTTGTACTCATCCTCAGAATTAGGGTAGTCTTCATCGAGAATCTTAATTTTTCTTTTAATAGCACCAACCCTATTTTTACCTTTGCTTTTACCTTTCTTCTTGCCTTCAACAGTTCTTTCATCTTCCATGTCAGCTTCAAACATCACATCTGAGCCCTCATCCTTAGAATCCTCCTCATTAGGGTTTTTACCCTTGTTGATAGGTCTTACAATATTTTTATCTTTCAGCTGGTTGTAGAGAATGACCATGAGACCCTAATGGGACACATGATATCCTTTAGGGTCATCCTAAAGACTCTTAATATTGTGATTCATGGAGCACATTAGATAATAGGACATACTGATAAATTCATCATGCCTAAAATGATTCAAGATGATGAAATGGTGGTCGTAGGCTCTAGAGAATCTCCCATCTAGGGTTAAGTAGCTAATAGAAGCATAAAGAACAAAGCACCAAGGTCTACTAATATTAGTAGGATTGATGAACCCACCAACCTGTTTTACCATCCTAGCCTCTTCATCTTTGTTATCTGGGAATCTCTCGGCCGCCTTGTTAGAATAGCTTCTGTCACGGTAGAATTTCATCCCCTCCTTGAGAAGCCCTGTAGCATCAGTAATGAAATATTCATTGATATCAATCCAGTGGTTATTAAAAAGAATCTTACCATTCTTCCAATTCTTAATGAAGTACTGAGTGATTCCCGAGTTCCCACCCTGGATTTTCTCCATGTAGGCACTAAAATTCCCCTTCTTAAGAATCTCCCAAACCTCCCTCTTCTATCTCCATTCATTATAGTTAACTGGTTCATATCTTTTCTTTCCTCCTCCCATTTTCTCAATTTGAGAGAAATGCTTCACTTTGATGTTAATGATAGCTATCCCCTTAGTGATATTAGTGTAAATGCCCGATCTTTTCGGAGCCTAGAATCCATGTGAAGATAAATCATCAATCCATGTGGAGTCTTTGGAAATGATGTTGCAATAATTATTCTTTACATTCCTCATTTTTTTCCCCATCATATCTTAGTTGTCTTTCACTTCTCTGATTTTCGTAAGATCTCTCAAAATGGATGATGGATTTGATCTCAAATGGAATACTGTCCTCATTTTTCCATGAAGTGACATCCCCTTTTTTGTAAGAATGGTTAGCTGCCTAGTCAGCCACCACATTAGCTTCATGGTAAATATGGGTAATAATGCACTCTGTCATAGTATTAATTTGACATTTAGTAGCATTAATTATATTATTGATTGTCCATGAGGGATTAGAATTCTCATTAAGGCAATCAATAATATTTTTTGAATCTCCTTCAAGCCATAATTTACTACAATTGTGCCCTTTAGCCAAAATGATACCCTGGTAAGCCGCCATGGCCTTAGCAACATGGTTAGTCTGGGTACCAATCGGGATAGCCTTTATAGCTTTACAATTACCAATCTCATCCCAAATAATAATACCACATCCCGCAGTGCCAAGGTTCCCCTTAGAGGCACCATCAAAGTTCACTTTCATCAAACCTAGAGGGGGGTAGTCCCATTTCACTTCATCTCTGGGATTTTTATGGTCCTTTTTGTTAATTTGAATTCTCCACTTATTAAGGATTTTAATGTCCTCTTCAACATCATTGGTAGCCTTCAAATTCATAGCTCTATAGTTTTCACTGATCAAACTTTTGATTTTCTTAAACAAGATCTTAGGAGGGGTCTTGATCTCACGGAAGATTCTATCGTTTCTCTCTTTCCAAATGGCCCAACACATGTGAGGCAAGGCATAATGCCATATACCTTTGATGTCTTTATTTATAAGGGTAATATTCCAAGAATTGAACATTCCCTATATGTCTTTGGGGAGCACCCAGTTTAGGTTGAAGGTATTAAAGAAGAGAGCCCACATCTCCTAAGTATAAGCATAGTGAATGAATAGATGATTAGCAGATTCTTCTTCTTCCTTGCATAAGATACACATGTTAGTTAAGCACATACCCCTCATCTTGATATTATCAAGAGTTAGGATTTTGTTTTGTAACATCATCCAAAAGAAAATGTTGATTTTAGGAGTGAGACCTCTGATCTAGGCCTTAGCCCAAAAGGGAGCAAAAATAGTGCTGAAGTTTTGAGAGTAGGCAGAGCCAACAAAAAAATGACCATTAGGAGTATGCTTCCAAATAAAAATATCTTCATGATTGGAAGTAATAGAAGCATTAAGAATAACATTAAGGGTCTGAAGATTGTTGTTAATCAGAGAAATATCTATCGATTTGTTGTTCACCTGATAATTAGCAACTTTAGACCTAATTTTTTCTTTGCAGGCAGCCATATACTGATTCCATTCAGGAATCTCAGAGAGAGAAAAATCCCCTGTCCAAAGATCTTCCCAGAAGTTGATTTTGTCCCCCTTTCCAATTTTCCATTTAACTCCTTCTTGAATGATACTCTTAACTTTAGTAAAATTTTTCCATATGAAAGAACCCATAATTTCAAGTTTAGAATCCAAGTAATTTCAGAGGTTAGGAGTGTTCTTTTTATATTTTCTTTTCCATATAGTGTTCCATTCACCCTCTGAATTGAAACTTCTCCAACAAAGTTTAGCCAGAAGGGAGTCATTCAAGTGTCTGATCCTTCTAATCCCAAGACCTCCTTTTGATTTGGGTAAGCAGACCTTATCCCAGGAGACAAGTTCCATTCTTCTCTTTTTCTTAACTCCAGTCTAGAGAAATTTTCTTTGGATTTTCTCAATAGCTTCAACAAACTTATTTGGGATTCAAAAGAGACTAAGAGCATAGATAGGAATACTCTGAAGTGAGGACTTTAACAATTGAAATTTACCATCCTGACTGAGGAGAGCACCTTTCCAACCAACAAGTTTTTTATGGAATTTGTCAACAATGGAGCTCCAAAAAGAATCCAGAGGGTTAAGGCCAAGAGGAAGACCCAGGTAGGTAGCAGGGAGCTAACCAATTTGACATCCTAGGATTCTGTTGATTTTCCTTTGCCTAGTATCAGGGACATTAATGAAGTATAAAGAACTTTTTTTCCAGTTAAGGGATTGACCAGAAGCTTTACTGTAGTTGTTGAGGTAGGATTTAATATTTTTAGCTTTGGCAACTGAGGCTTCTCCAAGAAATATAGAATCATCCACAAATTATTGATGGGAAAAGACATAATTGGAAGAGGAAGGTCTCTAGCCCTTTAAATCTCCTCTCTAGACCATAGAATCAATGTATCTTCCCAAACACTCAGCCATGATAAAAAATAAAATAGGGGAGAGGGGATCCCCTTGCCTTAATCCTCTTGACGATTTAAAAAAGGGGGTAGGGGAACCATTAACCAAAATAGAAAAAGAAGCAGAAGTAACCAATTGCATAAGGATCTTGGTACAATATATATTGAAGCCAAAGGCAAGGCGAGATCTCTCGAGAAGACTCCAATCAACTCTGTCATAAGCTTTAGACAAGTCAATTTTTAAAATAAATCCCTCTTTCTTGGCCATCACTAAGGAGTGAATATTCTCATGCACTGTGATAATAGAATCAAGAATTTGTCTACCCTGAATAAAACCATTTTGTTGAGGAGAAATCATCTCGGGGAGAAGAGTCAGCAGATGGGTAGTAATAACTTGGAGATGATTTTATAAGAATAATTACACAAGCTAATGGGTCTAATGTTGTCCATAGTGTCAGCCCCAACCTTTTTAGGAATAAGAGCAATGAAAGTACCATTAAGTTCCTTGAGGATTCTTTTAGCACCAAAGAATTCTTTAAGAACATTAGTAACATCCTTGCCCACAATCGACCAATACATTTGGAAGAAAAATATGGGGAACCCATCAGGTCCAAGAGACTTACTACCTTCAAAAGAAAAGACAACCTTTTTGATTTCTTCATTTGAAGGGATAGCTTTAAGAAATTTTTTTATCCTACTCAGTAAGGATTTTGGGAATTTTGGCCAAGATATCCTGTTGAGAATTCTGATCCAGATCAAAATCTTGAGTAAGAAAATTCAAGAAGTAATCCTTGGCTTCCTTAGCAATATCCTCCTCCTTGTCCAGAATAATGTTGTTAACTCTGAGCTTAGAAATTCTATTGGTAGCCTTATGCTTGATATTAGAGAGATGAAAGAACTTAGAGTTCTTGTCTCCTTTGAGCCAGGTATTGTGGGATCTTTGTTTCCAAAAAACTTCTTCCTTATGAACCATATCATGATATTTAATAAGAATTTCACTTTCTTTTTCCTTGGGGATCTTCTCATAACCTAAAATTTGGATGGAATCTTGAATATATTTTAGGTCAAAAGATATTTTGGCCTTGTTTGAAAAAATATTCCCAAAAGACTCTTTATTCCAAATTCTAATATTAAGCTCTAGATGCAAGGTCCACATTTTCTCAAATCTAAAGGGAAAATTCCTTTTTCTAGAGATAGGGTCATCAATAAAAGAAAGAGGATAATGATAAGAACCAACCCTAACAAAGGTAATCAATGAGAAATAGTAATTTTGATACTAGTCATTAGTAATAAGAGCTCTATCTAATCTTACCTGGATCAAATCTTTGCCTTCTCTTCTGTTAGACCAAGTGTAGCTTATTCCTTGCAAGTCAGTATCAATGAGAGCTTGTCTAGAAATGAACTTCATAAGGTCAAGTTTGCTATCAAGATTTGGTTGGCTTCTTCTAATTTTCTCATCTTCCTTCAGAGGAGTGCTAGAATCTCCCAACACAATCCAACTTTCTTTCTCAAAAAAACTTCTAGCTTGATCAATTTTCATCCAAAATATTTTCCTTTCATTCTTAGAATTAGGAGCATAAATATTAGTGAGAACCCATGAAGTGTTATCTTTAAGATGATGAAATCTAATATTGGTCATGTTATTGTATTGAGAAATAACTTCTCCCTCAACATTGTTACCATTCCAAAAAGTAGCAATGCCACCCGAAGCACCTTCTGAGCTTCCCCCAATTATGTAGTTATCTTTAAAAAACTTAAGGTTTTCAACTTTCTCCTTTGACATTTTAGTCTCTTGAATCAAAACTATATTCAGTCTATTGTCTCTAACCATATTCCTAATAAGATCTTTTTTATGAGGATTGTTTAATCCTTGGATGTTCCAGGTTATGATCTTCATTTATTTTTAGATTTTTTGACCTGTGGGATGGTAGTTTGGGTACCATCTACAATGTTTCTAGCTATTTCCTGGTTCCTGGTTCTGATAGATGAAGGTCTCCTCGGTGGAGATAGTTGAATCTTTCCATCATCTGGATAGTAAGTTTTGAGTTTATTCTGGGACTTGCAGATCTGAGGTTTTTGACCTTTCTTCCTTTCCACTTTGGTAAAGCCTTTTTCACTTGTGCTTTCACCCAGGGATTTATCTATATCATCTGGATCCCCCCATTTAGGATTCTTTCTTGTATCATCCATAATTTCCTTTTGTATAGGAGTAGTTTGAGACATATTAGATAATCCTGGTCCTAGAACTATGTCTTGCTGAGCATTGGTAAAAAAAACATCCTCCTCTTTAGTAGGTGTTATGACAGTCTGACCAGAATCCATATCTTGTTCCCCTAGGGTACTCCTCTCTTGGTGAAGCTGTTCTTTAGACTCCTGGTTCGAGGATTTTTCTTCCTTTTGGGTTTCCATTAAATCTTGGACAAAGACATCTGGAATAAACTTGGTGTCTTCAAGAGGGCTTCATTTCTCTTTTTCCTCATCTAAATCTTTGGGATTCAGGTCTTGTTTCTTTTCTAAATTAGGTGCTTCATTGTTGTTTTCCCCTTTATCTTCCTTGCCATCCTTAGAAACTTCACTGGTCTTGGGTCCTGAAACCCCATAAGAGGATTCCCCATTTTTTCCTTTAGGTTTCCATACCTTTTTCTATTGAACCTTCTTAGCAATGTTATATGGGCACTATTTAGCCCAGTGTCCAGCCTTCTTGCATTTGAAGCACATAAAAGGAATCATTTCATACTCTAGTTTTTGAACCCATTTTCCCAACTTTGATTCATTTCAATTTGCTTAGGCATATCTACCTCCGATGCTATAACCACACATATCCTTGCGTGAATCAGTCTTCTTCTAGAGATAGTAATAGGGTCAATAGAAAGAAGTTCTCTGAAAGATTTAGCAATTCTCGCGAAAACATCCTCATTCTAGTATTCAAGGGGGAGACCAGGAAGTTTCACCCAGATAGGAATTTGAACTATGAAATCCTCATTGATAATCATGTTTGGATACCACTTCTGGAGGTACATAGTGCTTCTTCCTATACATCGAGGGCCACTACTGATAGTCTTCTTCCTACCTTCATCGCAGGAGAAGAAAATAGATAAATAGCCTTTATACATAGAAATGACATCAACCTATCCTTTGAGATTCCATTTTATCTTAACAAAGGCCTGAACAACTTTGATGTTAGGTCTGACCCCTATGAAGTTCCCAACTAAGGAGTTTTCCATAGATTTGATGTTATGGTCAATGACCTGGTCAGGGATAGATATAGCATATCTCCTTATAGATATAACATATCTCCATTTATATATGTTAAGATTATACATGTGTTTTATATGTTAAGATTATTTCTTGTATTTAGTCGATGTCAAATAGGTGTTAAGATTAAAGATTATTTGTTAAGATTATACGTGTGTTATATATGTTAAGATTATCACTTGTATTCAATTAATGTCAAATAGGTGTTAAGATTAAAGATTATTTGTTAAAATTATACATGTGTTATATATGTTAAGATTATTTCTTGTATTTAGTTGATGTCAAATAGGTGTTAAGATTAAAGATTATTTGTTAAGATTATACATGTGTTATATATGTTAAGATTATCACTTGTATTCAATTGATGTCAAATAGGTGTTAAGATTAAAGATTATTTGTTAAAATTATACATGTGTTATATATGTTAAGATTATTGCTTGTATTCATTTTATGTCAAATAGATGTAAAATAAATCATCTAGAGATAAACACATCTAAATAAACATCTAATCAAATCATCTATGTATAATCATCTAATCAAATTATCTGTGTATAATCATCTAATCAAATCATAATCATCTAGTTGTGTCAAACATAAATACATAAATCATCTAGATAAAGACATCTAAATAAGCATGTAATCAAATCATAAACTAAATGTATAGATTTAAGATTGAACATCTATCTATGTCAAACATAAGCACACAAATAATTTAGATGTCATGCATAAACACATAAATTGATATTTATATACATATGCCCAAAATATTAGATCTATATATGTCAACTCATAAAAAACATGTATAAATAATATATATGCCAATCATAAATCTATATAATATCAAAGCATAAATGTAACACATAAATCATCTAGATGTCAATCATAAACTCATAAATCATCTATGTATACATCTAGAGTATATATAAATCTATATATGTCAAATCATAAATGTAACACATAAATCATCCATGTCTAGTTACAGAGCATATAAATATATGTCTTGAATCATAATTTAAAAATATCAAATATATAATAATGAAATGTACAAGTCTCAAAATAAATATGCAACATGTCCTAAACTAGAGAGTCATCAAGACACATATGAATAGAGTGACCCCTTGACTGAGTGTCTTGAGCATCTCTTTGATATGAAGCAACAATTGACCCCTACAAATAGTACAAAATAACTGGTTGCATAAAAATATATAATTATGTAAAGTATTTGAAATATATAAATACACTTACATGTACACACAAATTTAAAGGTATATTTAAAACTTACCTGACCACTAGTAGGTGTCACATCCACCAAACCTCTCCATTTAAAACTTACTTGACCACTAGTAGGTGTCACATCCACCAAACCTCTCCATTTAAAACTTACCTGACCACTAGTAGGTGTCACATCCACCAAACCTCTCCTACACACATGCTATGACCCCACACTAGAGGTAATATGCTTGGATAATCATGCCTACAAAATATTATACATCTATAGGCATTAGTACACGTGACTACAATAGATTGTTCACTATAAAGTAAAAAAATGAATAAGTATACATTGATGTTAAAAATAAATCAAATTAAATACCTAAGTGTCAGGAGCAGGAGGATCATCAACACACACCATCGTATCATCCAGTCAAGTTGCATTAGGCACACCATCTCCAGTCTCAAACCTCTCAAGTAATGATGAGTGTAGAGGTGTATGCAGTTGAGAGGGGAGTGGTGTAGAGTCAAGAAGGATGTAATAAAATATCCATATATGATCTTATATCATTTCCAACATCAACCTAGTTCAACTCTCATAGCTTCTCCTCAAATCCCTCCATCCCGTCAGCTATGTTATAGACATCACAAACCCACATCTCTTTCTCTATAGCTATAGAGTGATCTATGGGTGCTTCATGCTGCACAGAGTGCTGTGAATTGTATTGTGTATGACTTGATGGTGTGCCCTAGGATAATGGAGCTATAGGTCCTTGCAAGACTCTGATGACATCTTTGAAATAAGAAACTAGTATCCTCTGCAAGGCTGCAATATAGGAATATGATTGGAGAAGGTCCTCCAAAAAATAAAGCACCAAATCCAAGTGACTCTTCTATCTAGAAAGAGCTTGTAAATCACTTGGCATAGGAAGACCAACAACTCTATATGCCTCATTGCTCAAGCCTAAAACACTAGATGATGCCTCATAAGATGAGGTATGTTAGCTTGGTCTAGTCAAAATATTCTTGCCAAGTATGTTAGATGTAATGTTGGTGGCTATAGATGCAAGATGCATGATCCTATCAAGTTCTTCCCTCCAGGAAGAAATGACAACTCTATCGATGATAGCAGCCACCAATGGTGCCACTACCAAAGTCCTCTTCCCAACCAATTATTTGTGAAAAGGTACAACTTGATCAACCTTACAATAATAATTGTGATTGACAAATCTATCATGCCCCTGATAAAAATAACTAGGAAGCTCTAGATAGTTTATGTTGAGACCCAAACGGATCTCAGCGTACAACTGCTATGCAAAATATAAAGGAATATGGTCTTTATTATGATAATGGCCATTTTATGCAAGGATACCCTCATAGAAACTATCTTAGATATAGCACACCATGTAACCTAATATGCCCTCACATTTTCCTTCCCCTCATAAAATAGGAATACCTCTCTTTTGATTATATCCTTAGAGACATAGCTCTAGACTGTCTCTAAGGATACATCGCCTGAGACCTCATCTCTCAACTCTCAAAAAATACTCTCAATAACCTCTAGTATAAATTAACTCTGGGATATCATCCATGCACTCAAATACTTGAGACTCCTCAATATAGTGGTACATATATCTCCATACAAACCCTCCTCAGATCTACTAATGGAATGTCACATTCGGTCTATCTCTATGGTAGAAAAATGAAATATGCTCACAATATCTAGAATGCGAGCTAGATCAGGCTATGCACCAATATCAGGTGGATGAACCCGAGGTACTTGATCTTGAGGTACATCATCTTGATCATGTGTGTCCATCTAGGGGTAACATTTGTTAAATGTTAAAAATTAAGTAAGTACATTACATGTGCATGTAAAATGGAAACAAATTTGATATAAAACTCTGCTATTAACTATAAAATAATATTAAAATCTAAAATTCTACATGTACAATTTAAATTATGGATATAATAATGAGAAAGGGGGAGAGGGGGGGGTGTAAGAGAGTTAAGGAAATAGGGAGAGAGAGATATGATTAAGAGAAAAAGTGTTAAGAAAATAAGGAGAAAGAGATAAAGAGTGAGTGAGAGAGAGTTAAGAAAATAAGGTGGGTATAGAGAGAGAGTCTTAAGGGGATTAAGATAGAGTAAGAAATATGAAGGAAAATGAGAAGGGGAGAGAGATCGAGGGGAGGGGGGTAAGAGAGTTAAAGAAATAAGAATCTAGAGAGGATTTCAACACATTTTTGTGTACTTTGCACATGTATGATGTATGAGAGGATTCATTTATGATGATGATATGTTTCTAACATGTGTGATGCAATATGTACTAGTTATGCATATGTGATAGATATTTAGTAGCAATATGATGATGGAGGATGCAATGGTTTAGAATAGGCTTATATGAGATGTGCATATATGTGTGTGATGACCTAAAATTAATATGCAAATGATAATGAATATGATAATACGATAATTCAAAAATACAAAAATGAATTTAGAAATGAAAATATCATACGATGATGAAAATGAAAATGAAAATGAAAATGAATGAGTGAGAGATTATTTTCTACACTTCATATTTTTGGTAGATTTTAGAGTTTACATATTTAAAAGGTTTCAGCTATGTCTAGGGTTTATATTTTAGAGTTTACATATTTAAAGGGTTTACGTTTTTGTTTTTGTTTTCTATTTAGGGTTTTAAGTTTTAATGATTTTTGGGTTTTCATATTTTCTAATATTTTTTTAATGTTTTATAATTTTTTAAATGTTGTATTTTCTATGGTTTTCCAACACACATTTTCTACTATTTTCAAACTACGGTTTTCTAACATTTTCTAACTATAATTTTCTAACATTTTCTATGGTTTTCTAATATTATCTAATTGAATAGATGTAAAATGGATTCACCTCTATTCAAATGTAAAGGGGTAAATATGAGATCTATTCTCAAAACCCAAATTCCCCAAAGAAGAGATCCGATTTGATCAACCAAAAGGTTAATGCACAATTGAATCAATTTTATGGAAAAAGAGTAGGAAGAGAGTAAATCCAATATTTCCCTAAATGTGGAGGATTATGTTTAGAATATAGAATAATTGAAATACAAGTACTAACCTCAAATTAGGGCAAATCTGGAAAATGTTGAATTTTGATGTCTGTGTGCACTTTTACGAAAATCTGAAACCTGTCTTGAACTGGAAATGCCGAGATAGAGAAAACCCAGAAATCTTTCCTCAAGATGGCTTAGCTCAGGTTTGACCCTCATAAAAGGTCAAATATCACATTCTTTATTTGAAGTTTGATTTGAATTCTGTTCGCAGATCTCGGAAGTTGGCTAAAAAGGGTATCCAAATTCGCTCTCAAATCTGAAACTCCGCACCTATACCTGCAAGAACATGGGGGCTTTTGTTGTATGGGAGGTTTGCCTTGTTCAAACCCTAGTTTAGGAATTAACCTTGAAATTGAATTGAAATATATTGTGCATAAACAAAGTAATTGAAACAAATCACCTCGCTTATGTTGAAGTCCTTGTAGAGGATTCGAATCCTCAAATCTACAAGTAGGAAAGCTTCAATGGATGTAGGATGTAAGATGTCTCCAATCAATGGTATTTGATCTTCAACACCAATCTTAAATTGATCTTTGCATATGAGAAGGCTTGAATGAATGGAGAAGGATGGATCATCAAAGGGGCTCCAAAGAGATTGAATCCTTCAATAGCTAACAATGGATCTCCTTGATGGATGAATGCTTGAAAACTTGAATGCTTGAAGACTTTCTTGCACTTGAGAGCTCTAGATGCTTGAGATGTGATGTTCTCACAAAACTTGATGTGAAAATGAGAGAGGAAGGCCTCCTTTTATAGTGAACTAGGGCACACTCCTCTAGATGGGCCACCTTGGAGAATTAAATCCAAATTAGGTCCTCACCTTTAGAAAATATACCTAGATTAAATGAAATTAAAGGATTTACCATCCTGAAACCCAAAATGGCTGACTTGGAGGTAGGAAAATAAATTTCCCAAAAGCCCGAAGCCCGAAAATTAAAGATCTTGAAAATTTGGAGAAAGGGGTCAATGTCGAGGTTGACCCTGACCTAGTCAGGGTTGACCTAAGACCTTGACCTATTCAGGGTCAACCTAAGACCCTGACCTAGTCAAGGTCGACTTAAGACATTGACCTTTTTCTCAGGATGACCCAAAATCAAGTCAAGAGGTCCCAGGGATGTCCAGAAACCTAGAATTGATGCCAGAACATGACAGAATGTTAGGAATAGACATAAAATCCTATGATTACCAAGATGAAGGCTAGGAGGATCCATTTCTAAATCCTACCTAGAAAATAGAGCCATGGAAGAGAGAAATTAAGGATAATCCTTAAGATCCTAACCCTAATTTCACCTAGAATGAAGAAATCAAGTGTGGGGAAGAAGTGGAAAGTGGGGAGAAAAGCCAAATACATGCAAAGACCCAATCAAGGCACTTAACATGACCCCAAACCACCTACTCGGAGGGCTAAATGCTCTTATCATGGAAGTGCTTCCATTTTAAGATGATACATTAAGCCCCCACTTTAACAAGAGTATGGACTCGATGCAAACTCTTGGTAAAGGAGATCAGAATAAAAAGATAATCTTATCGTAATCCAAAGGACAAAGAGAAACCTTAAGCCCCTAGGGACTCAAGTCTTCATCGACTCCTAGATCACAATAAGAGAGACATCTCTAGAGAGAGAAAGAAGGTGTGATTACCTCGCCCAATGAGAACTTATGTCCCCTTGTGAACCACACAAAAAAATGGTGCAGCTGGAAAGATGGAATTGAACCGCCTAGTGAATGTGGCTACTCACTAGTCAACCCATCAAGGATTCATCCTTAGGAATATTCTATTCCATAAGAATAAAACCAAAAATAAAAACAAAAGAGATCCAATCTTAAGGACACTTCTGACCTTAAGGGATCACAATATATGTGTATTTGAAACTGGAGGGATCAAGAGATCCTAAAATATAAAGCTGTGCTTTAAGGATTAGTTACTAATCCAAAAAGGGAAAAGAAGTATCTTGAAAAAAATATGTGTGTATTGAAAAGTGTGTGTGTGCAACAGGTGAGCAGAGCGTATGCCCCCATGTTAAAGTCATTGCTGACACTTTAACAGGAGCAATGGCTTTAATGGAAACATAAACAACTCCACTAATTATGTTTCCACGTCGAGAAGCCCCCAGATGAAGACAAATCAAGGGAAATATCATAGAAACATACAAAGAACATGGAAGGGATCTGCCTATCGTGGGGTCAGTGTGATCATAAGATAATATATATATGATATTATTGCAAATGAATTGACATCATTCCCCAAAGAAAGTAGAACTACAATCACAAAGGAAAGATCACATAAGATATATGAAGGAGAATCTTTTCAGACCATGACATGGAGACCAAAAAGAATTAGTGCTACCATATCTCGAATCCAAGTAGATTACATAAGGAAACATGTACGAACAATAGCATAGTTACAACATAACATTGAACAATGCATAGAAGAATAGAGATACATATAGAAGCATTTGAAAAATAGTTTTGATTCCTTTATCACATTGCACCTACCGAGTAACAAGGATTGTGTAAAAGAATCTAACAAAATTTAGCAAACACATTACGGGAGAAGCATAGTACAGTAGGCAAACACACAACAAAGCTACCATGAAGGACAAGCCGATCAAGCATGTTTCCTACTTCCCCCATCTCATTGTATATCATTTAGGGAAGTTGGGTAACTCACAAGAGGGACTATATCCAACATAGTAGGAATGATAGCCAGTTCCAAACAAGGATCCTCTTGAGAATCACTATGTTCGACACTAGGTGTAAGAGTTAATTGTGATGAAAGCATATCAGGTAAATCAATGTCAATGTCAATAGTCTCATACTCATCATTAACATCATCAGTATCTTCAAGAGTATCTTCTTCATCCAAATTAATCAAAATAGGATCTAAGATACAAATAGAATCATCATAATCATGCATGTGAATATCATTATTAGTAACAACATCTTCTAACACATTATGCATAGGTTTATCCGAAGAAGATAGAGATCTTTTAGCTTTAGCATGAGCACGACACTTTTTACAGCTTTCATTAGCAAATTGGTTACGTTTTGATTTATTTGAAATAGGTTGAGAACTAGGAGGAAAAATCACAGGATCCTTCATAGGTTCTTTAGGAAGATCAATAGGATTATTATCCATAGGAGAAACAATCACAATATCTTTGATAGGTTCGATAGGAGGAACTTGATTAACAAAACTAGAAGCCATAGTTAACAGAGGTATTGAAGGTGTAGGTAAATGACCATGATTAAGATCCATAGGAGGTGAACTTAATTCAAGGATTTTATGATGTTTATAAGCTTGATATGATCGAAAAATATTATTAGGTCTAGGAGGACATGAATTATGTAAGGAAGGCCAAAAGAAATCTAGAGCAGCACAATCTCTAGGCCTAGAAGGTTGATATAGACTATGATTAATCATCTTCACTTCTCCATCATGAATGAACTTAAGACACTTATGGATAGGTGAAGCAAAAACATGCATAGCAGTCAACCAAGGTAAACCTAGCTTAACTTGAAATTGATCAAAAGTAGGAACCACAACAAAGGTAGTGTTCACAATTTTTCCAAAAAGTTCAACTGGCAAGGTAATAGAACCAAATGATGGATAAAGAAAACCATTTCAAGTTTGAATCCACACATCCAATGTATCATAGAAGTCACATTGTAAAATTTTCATAAAAATATTTTCTTTAGTGATAACATTGACTAAGGAGGTAGGATCAACAAGACAACCACGAGTAGGTATCTGAGCAATCCTAGCAGCAATGTAAAGGGGACCATCAAGAGCTTTAATAATCTCAGAGTCATCAAAGGTAATCAAAAGTTCTTGAGGTCTTTTATTCTTAAATTTTTGTCGAGGTTTAGGTTGAGGTTTCACTTTAGGTTTAGGTTTTGGTCGAGGTTGAGATTGAACTTGAGGTTGAATCAGAGTTTGAATTTTAGTTTGAGGGTGAGGTGGAGATATAGACTAATCAACATGCTCCACTTGATTAACAACATGATTGAGATCATCCATCTTTGAATCATACACAATTTCCATAGTAGATGGTTGAGCAATAGTATTAGTATCATGTGTAGGTAAAGGGTTTGTATAAATTTGAAGGTTCTGATTAGGAGGAGAGACAGATTGATTCCCACTACTATCCAGATTATCAACAGATAAAACCTTAGAATCAATTAGATCTTGAACCTTATGTTTTAAAGAATAACATCTCTCAGTATCATGACCATTTTGACGATGATATTGACAAAAAGCATTTTGATCAAAAGATTTAGATGCAATCGTAGTAGGTAAAAGAGGTCAAATAGGAGGTAAAGTAATCATATTAGCAGCTAACAACCTATTCATAATAGCATGTAAAGTTTTAGAAAGAGGAGTAAACATATGATTTAATGAAAAAGTAGTGGATGCAGAAGTGACATTATGAGATGCAACAACAACCTGATTAGCAACTGCATTCGCTTGTTTGTTTATCTTGACATAATTATTGAATTTTTGAAACTTGTTTGGATTGGGAGCAGCATCACTCTTATCAACTGGAACATGAGCTATTGGAGTGGTGCTCTCAAATTGACTCACTTGTAATTGATAATGATGAAGCACTACAAAAAGTTGTTGAAAAGAGGTAAATTCAGTAAGCAGAATCTTATCTCTAATATCCTTTTGCAAATTTGAAATAAACATACGTTGAGTGTCAATATCAAGAACAGGATACGAAATTTGAGCATGCAAATGCTTAAATCTACCAATAAATTTAGTCAATTTTTCTTTAGCACTTTGTTTACAATGCATTAAATCAGTCAAAGACACTTGCGGGCCAATATTATTTTGAAATTGTTGAAGAAAGGCATTAGCAAGTTTGGGGAAGGAATCAATTGAATAGGGAGGCAAGGAACAATACCATTGTAAGGCCTTGTCACAAAAGGTTCTAGCAAACAGTTTGGCTAAAATCCGATGGTCATGAGCATAATCACTACAAAGGATTTGAAATGTTTTAATATGATGAACATGATCTCCTTTTACATTATAATTCTCAAGATGAGGCATCTCACCTTGTTGAGGAACATGAGTATGAATAATATCCTGAGACAAGGGACTTCCCATGTCACATGTAGGAATACTAAACCTATTTTGAGTTAAGGAAGCAAGTTGTTGTTGTAAGGATGACATAGTCTAAGCTAAACTAATTATGGTTGAATCATTAGAGGAAATAGGGGGAGTAGCAACACTAGACACACTAGGTAAAGTGTAAGAAGCTACAGGAATAGAGGACACAACTAGAGGAACACTAGGAACTACAGTTGGAAGCAGATTGGAATAAGTAAAAGGAACATTATGATATGAAGGTTGTGATGTAGGAAGGGACACATGAGGAACACTCATAGGAATAGAGGGAACTGTCATAGTCACCAAAGAAGGAGTATAGATAGGAATACTAGGTAAAGGATGAGAAGGAGATTCAACACTAGTGATAGGAGGAGTTAACCCTAAATCTTGAGCTTCTTGAGCTAAAGGTTTAACATAGAAATGCACAAGATGAGTAATACCACACAAGAGGTTAATAACTTGATCACTATCATGGAGAACTTTCTTAAGAGCCTCTATAGCTTGAATGGAATCTTGATTATGGTTTTCTTGAAGAATCCAATTACCCATTTTATCAAGTTCAGTGGAAAGTTTTTGGATTTGTTCAGGAGGAACTCTTAAAGCATCATCCTCATCATGAGATGAGTGAGAAGAGTTTTTCTCCACAGGAGGATTGGAATCATGAAGAATTAGGTTATCATCGGGGATCCTAAGGAAGGGAGAAGAAGATTCAGGATCAAAGGCACCCATGAGTCTATGACTTCTTCTAACTGGAATGTTATAAGTAGGACTAGTGGCAGTAAAGCTCATAAACTAAATGAACTAAACTAAGAACACATAAAGCATGAATATGAAATCTAATTAGCATGCAAGATCAATCACAAAGGAAAAATCTAATACTAACAAGATAAAAGGAAAGCACAATAAGACAAAGGGAAATCTAACACCAAAAAGAAAGAGAGTAAGCTAGTCAGGTTCACCAAAATGAATAGATGTAAAATGGATTCACCTCTATTCAAATGTAAAGGGGGAAATATGAGATCTATTCTCAAAACCCAAATTCCCCAAAGAAGAGATCCAATTTGATCAACCAAAAGGTTAATGCACAATCGAATCAATTTTATGGAAAAAGAGTAGGAAGAGAGTAAATCCAATATTTACCTAAATGTGGAGGATTATGTTTAGAATATAGAATAATTAAAATACAAGTACTAACCTCAAATTAGGGAAGATCTGGAAAATGTTGAATTTTGATGTCTGTGTGCACTTTTGGGAAAAGCTAAATTCTGTCTTGAACTGGAAATGCCGAGACAGAGAAAACCTAGAAATCTTTCCTCAAGATGGCTCAGCTTGGGTTTGACCCTCATAAAAGGTCAAATACCACATTCTTTATTTAAAGTCTGATTTGAATTCTGTTCCCAGATCCTAGAATTTGGCCGAAAAGGGTATCCAAATTCACTCTCAGATCTGAAACTCCGCACCTATACCTACAAGAAAATGGGGGTTTTTGTTGTATGGGGGGTTTGCCTTGGTCAAACCCCAGTTTAGGAAATAACCTTGAAATTGAATTGAAATATATTGTGCATAAACAAAGTAATTGAAACAAATCACCTCGCTTATGTTGAAGTCCTTGTAGAGGATTTGAATCCTCAAATCCATAAGTAGGAAAGCTTCAATGGATGTAGGATGTAAGATGTCTCCAATCAATGGTATTTGATCTTCGACACCAATCTTAAATTGATCTTTGCATATGAGAAGGCTTGAATGAATGGAGAAGGATGGATCATCAAAGGGGCTCCAAAGAGATTGAATCCTTCAATAGCTAACAATGGATCTCCTTGATGGATGAATGCTTGAACACTTGAATGCTTGAAGAATTTATTGCACTTGAGAGCTCTAGATGCTTGAGATGTGATGTTCTCACAAAACTTGATGTGAAAATGAGAGAGGAAGGCCTCCTTTTATAGTGAACTAGGGCACACTCCTCTAGATGGGCCACCTTGGAGAATTAAATCCCAATTAGGTCCTCACCTTTAGAAAATATACCTAGATTAAATGAAATTAAAGGATTTACCATCCCAAAACCTGAAATGGCCAACCCGGAGGTGGGAAAATAAATTTCCCAAAAGCCCGAAGCCCGAAAATTAAAGATCTTGAAAATTTGGAGAAAGGGGTCAATGTCGAGGTTGACCTTGACCTAGTCAGGGTTGACCTAAGACCTTGAACTAGTCAGGGTTGACCTAATACCCTGACCTAGTCAGGGTCAACCTAAGACATTGACCTTTTTCTTAGGTTGACCCATAATCAAGTCAGGAGGTCCCAGGGATGTCTAGAAACCTAGAATTGATGCCAGAACAGGACAAAATGTCAGGAATAGACATAAAATCCCATGATTATTGAGATGAAGGATAGGAGGATCCATTTATAAATCCTACCTAGAAAATAGAGCCATGGAAGAGATAAATTTAGGAGAATCCTTAAGATCCTAGCCCTAATTTCATCTAGAATGAAGAAATCAAGTGTGGGGAAGAAGTGGAAAGCGGGGAGAAAAGCCAAATACATGGAAAGACCTGATCAAGGTGCTTAACATGACCCCAAACCACCTACTCGGAGGGCTAAACACTGTTATCATGGAAGTGCTTCCATTTTAAGATGATACACTAATAAAAATCTAATTTTTTAAAGTTAAAAGTACTAGAAACAAAAAACTAACTAAAATAATTGAAAAACATATAATTTACAATAAAAAATGAAGAAATATGTGCACCTAGTATGAACGATGATCAAAAGAGGTTAAAAGTTTTTAAGAAATGCTGATGTTAGTTTGTGGCATCACCAGGTTTGCTCCAATGTCTGGGTTCCATGAATTCACTAAATTGTTTGGTGAAAATGACAATTACTACTATACATTTATTAGAAATCTAGCCAAAGAGGTGTTCGTGTGTAGGGGATCTTGGCATGAACACCCCTACGTAGGGGTCTTCATGAAAATGAGGGTTTTCATGCAAACACCCCCACATCAACGTGTTTGCACAAAGCCCTTCACCCCCTTCACGCAAAAACCCTCCTTCACATGAAAGGGTCGACAATGAAATTTTTTTCATGCCCAATTTTCCTTCGTTCCCAAAAGTGGGACACACTATTATGAGATCACCCATGAGGAGATAATCTCTCTTGATCAACACCTTGAAGTCTTCCCTACTAAGGGAGGGGGTGTGGAATCTTTCATTGTTATAGGGATGGATTCTGGTGTAAATGAAGGAGATATTAGACCATACATGGTCAAAATGATAATCCTGATGACCTAATTAATGATTTTAAGGAGTATGATTCATTAGATAATTAAGGGAAACCTCCTCCAAAAAATAATAAGAGAGCTAGGAGGGATAACACCTCCCCAATGGGAGCCGAAAAAACTTGTGAATTTAAAAGGGGAGACATATTGGTTCTATTTGTATTAGGTTTGGATTTAGAGTCTCTAAAACCAAGCTGCCTAAGTGCTACAAGATATTTAGGACACCCATGGATATCAAATGTTAATTTCCTATGGAGATTAACTGTATTTCATGGAATGTAAGGGGATTGGAAACTCAAGATGAAAAATGCGTAGTCAAAAGTTTTCTTAGAAATTAAAAGACTTTGGATGTGGTATGCTGTAGGATGTTAAATCAGTGCAATTCACCCTAGATATAAGTCTCAAATATATTTGGAGGGATGGTATTTCTACACTACTATGCATAGCAAAGGATTCAGGTGGTGAGATGGGGTTGTTCCCCTTGTAATAGAGATGTGTGGGTTGTCATCAGTTACAAAGATAAAGAGTATGTTATTTTCTCCTTGTATGCCTCTAATGACTATAAGGAAAGGGTTGATCTCTGGAATTGGTAGACTCAAACTTGAAGATATTCCATGGATTCTTTGGGAGATTTCAATATGATGGATAGCCCCTTAGATAAGAAAAGAGACACCAAATTTGAATGAAAGGGAGATGAGAGATTCTATTGGTATAGAATATTGACTAAGTTGAGGCTCTTTGATCCATTTGTTGGTAAAAAGAATGAGTCTAACTCCATTTGGTTCTCATGGTGTAACTTCTAGAAAGGGGGTAAAATAATATATAGTAGGTTGGACTATTTCTATGCTAATAAAGACATGCTCCATTTTGTCAAGGATGGAGGGGGTAATAGTGTGAAAGTCATTCCATAATCTCTCTTAGATCATCATTTTCTCCATGTAATCTTGTCATCTAATGATTCTTCCCTGGTGAATTGTAACAACATAGATGCCTTTGTCCTAAACCCCAAATTATTATTGGATGAGGATCTTAGACAAGATATTAAGCTATTTATACTTTTAAATAATATTAGAAGGTTCCTTAAAGACCATGAGTCTAGGTGGAAACAAAATGTGGCCAATTGGAAGGTTTTGTTCCAAACTACAGGAAGGAAGAGAGACAAGGATAAGAGAAGGATGAAGATTTAATTGCATGATGATATTTTCAAGTCCAAGAAGGGTTTATTCACATGGACCATTAAAAAAATGAAGCTCAATATTCTCTAAGAGTTCTGAAAGATGCCCTAAGGAGGTTACAAAATATCAATATTATGGGGCTGAAGACCAAGGTTAGGAAAAATTGGCTTGAACACAGGGATAAGGATTCTAGGATACTCTTTCAGATCCTTTAAAAAAAAGAATCCAAAGAGAAAGTAGAGTGTATTTGGGAGAGATATAGAAATATTAAGGATCCGATGGATATATTGGATGCCTTAAAATAATTCTATGGTAATCTATTTGGATGACCTCGAGGAGGCAAGAAAAAAAATTAAAATCATTATTCCTTGTAAAGTCAGTGAGGATGATGCAAAGATTTTGAGTAAAGAAAGATATATTGATGAGATAAACAAGGTCGTTACATCCCTTAGTAATGATAAACCTCCAGGGCTGGATGGGGTGCCAGTGGAGTTTTACAAGGAACATCTTGATTGGATTGGACATGACTTATTGTTGGTATATAATGAAGCCTTTGAAAAGGGTTAAATTTGGGAGAGGAAATCAATAGTGGATTGATCAAATTTATTCCTAAGGAGGGGGATATAACTCTGATTCAAAATTGGAGGCCTATCACCCTCCTCAATGTCTCATACAAAATGCTTCCCAAGTTGCTAGCTAGGAGATTAGAGGGTATCCTTCCAAAGATGGTTAACTTCCCCCAAAATGGCTTCATGAAGGGAAGATACATACTTGAGAACTTGCTAACTTTGTGGGAGGCTATGCGGTGCTCTAAAGTTTCAATGAAAGATGCTTTGATGTTATCAACTAAATTTGAAATAAAATATGATAGAATTGAGTGGAGCTATATCTTTATGATGCTAGAAGGTTTAGGGTTTCCTAAATAATTTTTTAATTTGGTTGGCACTTTGATATAGGATTC
Organism: Chamaecyparis obtusa; assembly: GCA_027943335.1. NCBI lineage: Eukaryota > Viridiplantae > Streptophyta > Pinopsida > Cupressales > Cupressaceae > Chamaecyparis > Chamaecyparis obtusa. The sequence goes on along the minus strand of BSBK01005235.1, from coordinate 346,459 downwards.
TAGGGAATGTGTAGAGGTAAATGGTGTAAGATCTAAATTATTTGAGTTTTCTAGGTCAATTAAATAGGGATTCCCACTAGCCCTAGCCATTTTTGTCATTGTAGCAGATGCCATGTTCTATCTTTTGAGGTATAACCACTTGTATCCTAGAGTGTAGGTAATTCTATTGCCTAATGGAGAGGATCTTACTAATGTTCAATTCACAAACAATACAACAATTCTTGTGAAATTGGATGAAGATAACATTTCTTAGTTGATGGATAAACTAAACCTCTTTTGTGAATCCTCAAGTAGCATGATTTATTTTCTCAAGTCTATTACACATACTTGGGAATCTAATCAACCGTCATGGTTTGGTAAATATTCTATGGTTTGGGGCAGTCCTGAACATGAGGTAATATACTTGGGAATTTTTTTTTTTTTTATCCCTAATCTCAAATAAATGTGGGACTAGGTTAAGGAAATTATTGATAAAAATCATAAAAAGAGGAACAAGCACTACTTGACCCTAGCTGGCATACATCAGGTTTGTCAAAAGATAATATATTCATACACTATTTTATAATTCAGCTTGGATGTTTAACAACTACCAGTTCAACTACATCCAAAAGAAAATTAGGGATTTCTTGTGGTTAGATGGAAAGGGTAACATAAAGAAACATGTTGTCAAATGGTCCCAGTGTACCATGAGAAAACACAAAGGGGGGCTTGTACTATAATACCTCTCCAACCCTAACATATCTTTGATATGATTGTTAGAAATTAGGGAAAATTGAAGGGAATTTTATGCTTTGATTATTGCTATCAAAACTCTAATTCTGTTTGAGCTTCTTGCCTAATCCTTTCTATTTTATCTATAATAAATTCATAATCTATCTTTGACAATGGTAAATGTTTTTGGCATATTGATCACACTTAATTCCTTCTTATGTCTCCATCTTTACTTATGTGTCAATGATAGTTTCAGGGCCTTGATGTTAGGAGGTCACCTATTAGATCTATGTGTTTTCTATGTATGTTCTGATTACTTGTTCAGGAATCTATTTTCAAACCTCCTTGATTAGTGATACTTAAAATTATTGAAACTAACCTATGATCATATGATGATTATGCTCTTCATATAATTTAGATTCATATGTTGTCACGATTATTTCCATCTATGCTTATATTGGTTATTTCGTCAGTTGTGGAGTTTGAATATGAAACTAACTCTAATAATGTGATATATGATGTTATGGATTTTATCTAACTCTTATTTGATTCATAATGATCTCTATACTTGATGAATACCTATGTTCTTGTATCTATGATCTATTTGTGTGACTAGGGTACAATTCATCGTTACTCACCTAGTGAGATCCATATGATGTATCAACCCCTATCATTGTTTGTACTATACTCTCTCTCTCTCTCTCTCTCTACACACACACACACACCCACTTTGTGATGCAAGCTTTCATGTACTAGGTATTGACTTCACTTGGCTCCATAGGTATGAGCGTGCCCTCAAATCCTCAATGATTGTTGTCACAAAGATAGTACTGATGACCTTGCATGAGTCTCCCTCTTCCATTATCCTATTCAAGAACATTGGGGTTCCTACCTTGTCATTTAGATGTCAGGGTGACAACCCAGATTCACCTCACCTAGTTGGGCATGGTTGTGATAGTGGCTTGTGGTCCCTTGCATTCATTTGGTTGTATGATTTATTTATTCATTTTATTTATTTCTCCTTCCTGAAATGATTCCTAGTTGATCTTTTCTATGTTGTGTTTTAGGAATTCATGCTTAATTAGGAGTTGTTCTTGAAATTCTCTATTGACTGGGATTGACCTTGTTTCATCTTGTGGTTAACTTGATGTGTTTCTTAGTGATTGTTATGCCTTCTTGTGGAAATAGGTTTGATGATGTTCCATATGGCCCATATTTATAATGGTATCTAGGTGTTTGTAATCTTCTATCATGGTTATATCTCAATCTAAATGGATTATTGTTGGGAAGTTGACTATACTATTGTATATGACTTAATATAGTGTTGTAATTATGGCAATTAAGTCATACAGTGTTTTGGAGTCAGCACACATCATTAGAAGATTAGAAATTGGCTAAGTACAGGAGACTAGACAATTATCAGAGCATTAGTAGTTTAGAGCATCAACACACATGCGTATGACTGAGTTTTGGTATGTACCCTAGAAGATAAGATGGTAAGAGTATATTCATGCTTAGTCTAAGAGTGCATGATTAGAAGATTTAGTATGACTAAGATATAGACAGTTGAAGTTACATAGACAGTGAATGCCAGAACAGAACAGTGTATGTAGCCGACTGTTGGTAATTTGATTAGCGACTGTAATATTGTTTTGTAAAGGCTATGCACCTATTTTAATTTGGTTGTAGACATGTAATTAAATTTTTTTGTAAACATGCTTGAGCCAATTCAATTGGAAGCATTGTATGAAATCAGTTATAGACCAACCTAGTTAATTATTTTGGTAGTGCATATAAATATGAGATGCGCCCTTTGTAACTAGTATGGAAGTTGTTATAGAGTTGAGATAAGTAGAGTAGAAGTGTGCAAAGAGTTATTAAGATGTATTAGAGCTTTGCATAAGGTCAAAGCATCAACACATCAAAGGAACTGATTTGACAAGTAGTGTCACAACACCAGTTCATCTAGTAGATATAGTGTGTATCTGAGATCAGAAGGTTGTAGCCTTCACCACTTGAGTTGTGAGCTGTACAATAGCATGTCCCCACCCCTAATAGGGTTATTGTAAAAGACTCCTAATAGGTTTTGACCCTTGACAAGGTCACTATACTAAAAGCATTGTAAAGACAACTCCTAATAGGGTTAAGGATCTTCTAACAAGGATCATAAGACACTAGTATAGATTATTAGTGGGTGTCAATTCCCACCAGGGCTTTTACCTATTTGGGTTTCCCCGTAACCATATTGGCGTTATGTGTTGTGTTCATATATCTTGTTTATGTTAATGTTAATTTTAGTACTTAAGCATTCAAGTTAAGTTTAAAGATTAAAGTAAATGATTTAATATAGTGAACACTGATTCACCCCCCCCTCTCAGTGTTCCCATCCCTAACAATTGGTATCAGAGCTCTGGTCCTCAGCAAAGAATTTTAACCACTTGAGGACATCATGGACAAGAAAGAAATGAAACATTTGGAAAGAAATCTTGAAGCTTCTCTTGAAGACCTAGACAAATCTAAAAAAGAAATTGAAGAGCTAAAAGAAAAAGTCAGTGATGCTCAAGTAGTCATCAAAAGACCAAGGAAAGATTTTAAAGAATGTTCTACCAGTGATTTAGGGATCATGGTCAAAAAGCTAAATGAAGAAAACACATCTCTGAAAGATCAGATTGAAGAATTGGATGACAAACTAACTAACAATCAAGAAGTCTATGATGAACAAATCAAAGAGAACCTTCAACTGAATGAAGAATTAAGGCAAGAAAACATGGAAATCTTGGAGCTAAGAAACAACAAAGAAAGCTTGGAATCTGAATTGAAAGAGGCTAAGAATCACATTGATAAATTACACACAAGCAAGGATCTGATTGAATATCAGCTGTATGCTTGGAAGCTTAAAGGAGATACCAGTGGCATTGGATTCAATGAAGCACAAAATCAAATTGATGACATGCGAGAAAGGATGAAAGCACCAGAAGACACCATAGATGCTAAGGAGACTAGAAGTCAGACTAAAGATAATGTTGAACCATCCAAAGATGAGCGCAATCCAATAGAATAAACTTGTTATGCATGTAAAAAGTGTGGACATATAGCTAGGAACTATACAGAGGTGAGACCTTTCAATGGTTACTATTATTCATGTAATAAATTTGGTCATAGAGCTATGAATTGTAAGACAAGTCAGAAGAACAAGACTCAGCATAATCAGAGAAATCCAAATCATCCAAATGTAAGAATTTCTCAGAATGTTACATGTGAGATATGTAACTATAATGGTCACTTAGCTAGACAGTGCAAAATGGTAACCCATGTCAATGTGCTGAGGAATTTAAGGCCTCTAGTTATTTGTCACTCATATAACATGGCTAGACACATCTCAAAGTTCTGTAGATCAAGAATGCAAAGTCAGGAAAGCCCTAAAAATCCAGAAGAATCAATACTAGATACCAAAGGAGAAGTCAACTTTGTGAAAGCTTCAGAAGATGAGAGCTTGATTTGGTTAGAGGAAAAGAAGGATAAGGTTGATGAGAATGTATTGGATGCATCCATAGTGGATGCACCCTCTACATTTGGATGAATGACCCTCAAGGTCATAGGGGGAGCTAATTTAGCTCTAGACCCCTATGGGGCTAGTACTCACCCTTAGAGTATGCACCTTTGGATTTAACCTTTTGGAGACTAGCAGAACCTATGTGCAAGAGCACACTAGCTGATTGAAAGCATAATGAAAATTGGAGATTTTCAATGAAAGTCTGGTTTATGTGACAAACATTAATGGCTTAATTTTTACTTTAAAGTACATAGAATCTTGTAGATCACTCATTGCATTTGAGTTCAGAGTGATTGAAGAGCATAGAAGCCCTAGTAGTTGATTGTGAAGGATTGCAGATTGATTCACCAGTGAAGCAATGTGTTTGATCGGTTGTGGAAGTCCTAATCCGTCGCCCTGATTCAGAAGTTCTTGGAAACCATTAGGAAAGTGATATACAAGTAAGTGAGGGCTACTCCTATTGTATTTGATGTTGTGGAAAATAAAAGATATGTATTTAAGAGACACCCATTCAAATCTACATTGGATGACCTAGAAGGGGCATTCTCCCACACTCCTATGGGTGTTATGCATGTCAAAGACATCCATGCATACATATATTGTAAGAAGGAGCTAGTAGGAATTGATAGGATAAGAGCACACTTAGAAACCATGATGAAACTAGATAAAACCTTCCTAGATGAGTATTCACAGTTTGCAAACCACCCAATATTGAAAATTCATGGAGTAACTCAAGAAGACCTGGACAAAGCAAGACAATAAAATATTTCTTTGGGAATTGAGAGTGCATCTGTAGTAGAGGCAGAGTCTAATGATCCAAAATGGAACAAGGTAAAAGTGGAGAAGTTTGATGATGCAAAGGGTAAAATAGATGTTGCCCCTCCTGTGCCTATAGAAAAAATTGATGTTACTACTCCTCTTGAGTATAAGGCAATGCCTAAGAGGAAGAAAGAGATCAAAACTAGTCATCCATCCTCGCGAGCAACAAGAAGCAGGAAGAATACTCAAGCACCTCCAGAGGTAGGTTTTAGACCTAGTCTTAAAGTGTTGAGTACAAGGATTGTTGATGAAGGAAGATTGGATCAGATAGGAAGTTTTATGACATATATAGTGAAATTGACAAGTTAGAGATTCATGACATGATCATAAAACATATGATCAAGTTCAAAAAGATAGTCTTGGAACTGAAAATAGTCATTCCAGACAATGTTTGGAACATCTTAGAATCCTTAAAGAAATAAGCTATTAAAGAAGATCTTAGGATAAGGGAGAAGATTCTAGATGAAAGTCTACTAATGTGTTCCTAAGAAGAGAAATCACTATTTCTAGATTTGGTAAAGCCACATCTATGAACAAAGCTAAGAATACACATAATGGACAAGAATTTTGAGTTGACAACCAAAGAGATAGAAAAAGCCTTTGAGAAGGTTTTCATGAATAGACACATGTATCCACCCACTGTGCCCTCAACAAAAGTTCACTATAAGGAAGTAAAAGTAGAAAATCCCACTAATGTACCATTTACAGGTCCTCAGGATTCAACACCTACAGTTAAAACTCCTGTAGAGGTAGAAAAGTCTGTACCCATGACAGAGACACCAAAAGATAACACTATCATAATTGATAATGTAGAGATAGCCATGGCGGCCAAAGATAAATATTTGGACAAGTTTGAAGAAGTTTTTGTGAGCACACAAGAATTTGAAATTCTATGTGGTGACAATTCACCCAAATTACAACAAGAAGGAAAAGAATTAGAAAAAGAAAAAGAGAAAGAAATAGAAAAAGAGGAAGAAAAGATAGAAGAAAAGAAAGGAGAAGAAGAGGTAAAAAAAAGTGAACCAATAGACAAGCCATGTGTTGACATGATAATAAGAGTTAAACAAGAAATGGTGGATAACACTCATATTACTCCATTACCCTCAACATCATTGTTGACAAGATTGACACTGGACACCACTTGTCTGGATTATTGGGGAGAAGAAGACCTGATCAAGATTAGTGTCTTAGCTATGGAGAAGGCCAAAGAGAAACAAGTGATGAGGAATCCCCTATTTGTTGAGTCAGTGAACATCTTAAACAACCTGCTACCTTTAGACAAGAAAGTGTCTAAGGTTCATTCAGTGGATGATGTGAGCATAATTATTTCAAAGTTTAAGACAAACTTTTCTAGCTTGGAAGAATCTGCATCCCTAGTTGTAGAAGAGAAGTATATGAAGAAGAGGCTTAGTGAATTGGTTAGTAAATTTTCACTTGACCTAAGTTCACTCAATGTTGGTCAAGCATCCTTAAAAGAGTTTGCAACAAATGGCAGGAAAATCATTGCAAATTGTATGGACCAAGATAAGTTGACTGATGATCATTTAAAGAAGATATAAGAGGTAGAAGCAATGATAGAACAAGTAAGGAAATTAGTAGAAGATCCCTACATTGATGTAAACATGTGTAATAATATCTACCAAGGAAAAATTGACAAGATTGAAAGAGCAGAAAAGGAGATGTCTAAGATAAGGGCAAGGCAAACACAACTAAGGAATGCTCTTGTGCCCTCTTAAGATGTACTAAATGAAAACATCAAGGAGATTGATGCCACCATGGTGACATATGATCAAGGTACTAACTCAGATTTGGAGAAGATGGAGAAGCTGACTTATGCATTATGTGCCCATCTCCAAAAATCAATGCACTGATTACATTCTGGAAACAAGAGATCCAAAAGTTGCAGATAGCATATCCGGATGTACTTTCCCTATAAGTACTTGTAGAGATTTAGTTTTTAGCACCTTTTTCTTTAATGTCAAAGGGGGAGTATGTATAGAATATGGAGTTATAGATATGTAAAGAAAATGTATAGTAATAAGACTAAGGGAGATATAAGTTAGAGTTTTTGTATAAGAGGACAGATAGTAACTTTTCCATATTCCTTTATTGCCATAAATGACAAAGGGGGAGATTGTTGGAAAGTTGACTATACTATTGTCTATGAATTAATATAGTGTTGTCATTATGGAAACAAAGTCATATAGTGTTTTGGAGTCAACGCACATCATCAGAACATCAGAAATTAGCTAAGTACAGGAGACTAGACAGTTAGCAAAGTAGCAGTAGTTCAGAGCATCAACACACATGTTTATGATTGAGTTTTGGTATGCACCCTAGAAGATAAGATGGTAAGAGTATATTCATGCTTAGTCTAAGAGTGCATGATTAGAAGATTCAGTATGACAAAGATACAGATAGTTGAAGTTACATAGACAGTGAATGCCAGAATAGAATAGTGTATGCAACTGACTGTTGGTAATTTGATTAGCGACTATAATATTGTTTTGTAAAGGCTATGAACCTATTGTAATTTGGTTGTAGACATGTAATTAAATTTTTTTGTAAACACGCTTGAGCCAATTCAATTGGAAGCATTGTATGAAATCGGTTATAGGCTGACCTAGTTAATTATTTTGTTAGTGCATATAAATATGAGATGCACCCTTTGTAATTAGTGTGGAAGTTGTTATAGAGTTGAGATAAGTAGAGAAAAAGTGTGCAAAGAGTTGTTAAGATGTATTAGAGATTTTCATAAGGTCAAAGCATCAACACATCAAAGGAACTGAGCTCACAAGCAGTGTCACAACACCAGTTCATCTAGTAGATATAGTGTATATCTGAGATCAGAAGGTTGTAGCCTTCACCACTTGAGCAGTGAGCTCTAGGAAAATGTGTCCCCACCCCTAATAGGGTTATTGTAAAAGACTCCTAACAGGGTCTGACCCTTGACAAGGTCACTGTACTAAAAGCATTGTAAAGACAACTTTTAATAGGGTCAAGGATATTCTAACAAGGATCATAAGACACTAGTACATGTTATTAGTGGGTGTCAATTCCCACCAGGGTTTTTACCTATTTGGGTTTCCCCATAACCATATTGGTGTTATGTGTTGTTTTCATCTATCTTTTTTATGTTAATGTTCATTTTAGTACTTAAGCATTCAAGTTAAGTTTAAAGAGTAAAAAAAAAGATTTAATATAGTGAACACTGATTCACCCCCCCCTCTCAGTGTTCCCATTCCTAAAAATTATGTGTTAGTATCTTTTATGTTGGGCAATAAATATGGTATTTATTAGTTAAATATATAAATACTAGAATAATAATATATTTATATGTTGAGTATTAATTGGATGTCTTGAGGTGTATTTTGGGAGGATAATTTTATTAGGAGAGAGAGAGTATTTATTGATGCTATTAATTACTAAGTAATATAGAAAGTGAAATTTTAATTAAAGAAGATAAATGATAAGTAATACTCTTAGGGAGAAACTATATTATAAAATAGTTAACACAACCATTTTTTTTGATTACGTAAAAATAGGTTTTGAAAGGACCCGAAACCTTTTACAATAGGATTACAGAATAGGCATTTAAGCTCCAAAAAGACAAGTGAAACAATACCAAAAAAAACCACACAAATGAGTCCTTAAACAAAAAGAACAGACAAAAGACAAAGGAAAACAAAAGGACAACAAGACAACAAGCTACTGTCTAAACACATTTCATCATTTCTGCTACTTGATCAACAAGAATCTGCATGTTTTCTGCGGACATTTTTAGATCTTCAATGTCGTTATTCTTGTCATCCTCCATCTTCTTGAACTTGGATCTAGTATGCCTGCTAGGACCTTGATCATCTTTAGCCTCTGTGACCTCTTGGTTCCCTTTCCCATTGTCTAGCTTGTCCACCAGGATCTTCACATGCTCATTTGATGCTTTAAGGATAGCATAGCTCTGCTCTGCTATATTCCTAATTGTTTTCTCTAGCTTGTCAATTCTTTTTTCCATAATCTCAATTTTCCTGGTCATTCCATTACTATTTTCAATTTTTTTCTCCATGGCAGTAATTCTGTCATTGAAGACAGTAAGACCCTCAGCCCTTACGACAGTGTCAGTTATTTTTCCTGTGTAACCATTTGTTATAATATGGTTGGGAAGTTATTTTTCCCATGTAACTCCTATAAAAGGTACATATGGCAAATGAAAATCATTTCTATGATATGATTTACTGGAGAGAGGTATTTTAAGGGATGTAGAGAATATTGTAGAAACCTGATGAAGAGATTTCCTTTATGATTTTTGGAAGGATTTGAGTTTGAGTTTTGAAAGGGAGAGATTTATTTTATTTAGTATTTATTTGACCCTGAATTTTTGGAGTGTCTTGGAGGTCTTCCTTGAACACATGAAGATTGGATAGAGCCTTCCCTTTTTCTTCTTCATGTGATTATTCTCTATAGGATTAGAGGTAGGCTCTGAAAGAGACCCACATTTGCTTATGGTTTCATAAATTTATGATGTCTTTTGAAAAGAATTATTAAATGGATCTATGGAATGCTATTTTGTATTGTCTTGGATATTCCTTGTGATGTTTTATCATGTTTGAAAACTACAATTGAGAATATAGAAAGAGATCTTTTATTTAGTTTTGTAAATATTGTTATTTGTGTATTTCTTGATGTTGTCTAGATGGTGGTTGATAAATGTAATGTAATGTGATTGGATAGTGATTTTACATGTCTTATGTGTGATTTAAATATTCTTTTTAATTCATTTTATGTCTTTAGGATGTGCATTGATGTGAGTTTGTTTTAGTTTGAAATGTATTTCCTTATTCTAGAGTATAGGTCCATGTTTGCTCTGTGTTTAAAATTACAAATTGAAATTATGTATGGGAATGGTTTTATGAGTATTATAGAAGGGACTCAAGGATATATAAAATGGGTCTTCCTCAGAGCTTTATTCCAGGGCCCTCATTTTGCCAAGTTTTATCTGTAAGCTAAATCTAGACTTGCATCTTTTAAAAAAAGTATGATAGTGACCAATTGTGAAAATATCAACCAAATAACCCATTCTAGTGTCCAAGTGTACAAATATATGTAAAAGTGCACAATTATGAGGTCCAATTTCCCAAATTTTAGGTCCAACTACCCAACTCTTGAGTCCAATTGTGTAGCTCTTCCATAAAGTTAGATTTTAGGTATTTTTGGTGTTTCAGGGCCTAAATATCAACCAGAGGTTGTCAGGATCTTTTGATTCATTTGACCTTTAATAACATTTAACGTGGTTATGATTGTTACCCTAATTTTCTACATGAAGAATGATGAACACACATAGGAAAATGTTGCATGAAAGTACATCTATTTAATACTAATTTTCATGTGATGTAGATTAATATTTTGTTATTGCATTCATATCAATTATTTATATTGTACTCTAAGTATTGATCACATGCAAATTTTCAAAAATTCATAATTGATCATTAAATTGTGCATTCAAACTGAATGTAATAGACAAATGTTCTTTCTTATTTCATCTTGAAATAGAGTACAAAAGGAAGAATAGAAAGGATGATAGAGGTATGAGTAGGGTCCCATGCATTGCCTTAGTCATCTGCATTTAAGGGGCTCACTGGTTGTCTGTCAAGTTTTCAGGTCTTGTCTGGATCTTCATGTTTGGTACTAGGTTTTTGAGGTTTTGTCCTACATGGTGAGAAAGATATTAGATCCAGTTGGATCAAAGCAATGCATAAAACCAAAGCATCATACATCAACCAAAAGACTTTCAGAGCCGCACATCTATCTAAGATATCAATGCAATAGAAAAATATGCACCTACATAAATTGAAAAATAGTATTAAAGGGCCATGAATTCATGAAACCTTTTACTATTTATGGTCATCATTATGCATGTTTTTATTATATAAACCAGATATCTGAATCAAAGGGACTTAGGTTTTTTATAGCTGAGAAACCTTTTTCAGGACAACATGATAGCATTGAGTTACTGAACATATTAGTTGATTGATATTAATGCATATATGTCATCATACGGGGGACTCTCATAAAAATAGATCTTTTGCTTATGTTCACTAACCTAATATGGTGGATTTGATTTGATGTTTCTTTTAAACAAAGTAAATGCATTGCTCAAATGAACTGTGTATTCCTTATCATAGTCAAAAGTCAAAAAAGATGCAATGTTATCAAAATATGTCTATTTAATCATATGCAGACATGGACAAAAATTCTATATGAAAAGTATCAAGTCCAAGGTCACAGTTGTGTTTGTGAGTGTCATGAGCCCATGCTCAAACCTCATAAATAAATTTTGTTGCTGGAGTTGCATCTATTTTTTTTAAAATCAGAAAAAAGACAACCATGCTCTAATCACAATGAAAAGATGCTACAATATGTTTTGCTAAGTGATGTGCATATATAGAAAGGAGAGATATCATGTTGTGTCCACAGGAGGAAAAGTTGTTGAATGTCAAAGTAATGTAATGCAGGGAAATGATCCAAACAACAGTGCTGTATGCCAAAAGATTCATGTCCAAATTATAATGCTGAAATGCTACAAAAGTTTCATTGTTTAAGTTTCAAATAATGTTCACTGAGTGTGTTCATGGGTGTCATGAGCCCGTGATCAAACCCCATGAACAACTATTCTTACAAAAATTTCAAGCATGGTAACATTATTTCATTTTCATATTTCATTTAAAAAAAATAAAATCAGTATGATACACTTTTACTGATATTCCAACAAATAAAACCAGGTGGCATGAGACAAGGTAAAGTCCAGGAAGCATAATGATGCTAACAACATCTTTTAAATCGGTCAAGAACATTTTATAGTTCAACATTGCAAAGCTTTGACCCAACATTAAGATCAAAAAATGGAGGCTCTGGTCAGTTTCAACAGATTAAAGTTGTTATAATCAGCCAACAAGGTAAGCATTTTCTACAAGGTACCAGTATGGTTGCTGTCTACAATGGATAGTAGACAAAAATATAGAAACCTAAGTCAATTGATAGCTGGTAATGCACAAAAAACTGAGCTACAAGAAACTGGAGTTTTATAAATGCAATGATTCAAGAAAAGAAGCTCCAACATTTGAGCTAAAGTGAAGTAAAGCTTTCAAATTTTCTTTTGTAAGTAGCAAGAAAAGCCCTAAATTTATGCAAGTGGAAGGAGAGTAAACTTAGCAATAGAAAACAAGTAAGAGGGATGAATGATATACTTATCTCATGCTAGAGATCGAGACACATGCCGAGTTCTTACAATTAGTCATGAAGGTTGAGATGTATGCTAAGTTCGAGTTCATCAAAAAATAAAGGCCCAACTACCAGTAAAGAGCTTGAGCTTCATAATTATGCAGTAGTTAAATTAAACAAGATCCACTGTAGAACCAAGCTCGAGATCAAAGCCAAGCTCTGTGACAATGAACTTCATAGCCTCAAGGCCAAGCCCAAGTTTAAGGCTCGAGTTCTAGTTTCTCAGAGCTCAAGCTCTCGGTAATCCAAAGTTCATGTCCCAATCATAGCCCATTTTTATTGTCAAAGTCATAGCTTCAACAAATAATAGCCCGAGTGCAAGCAAAGCCAAAGTTGCAGCTCAAAATGTAAAGACCAAGTTCCAATATCAAATTCATTTTCTTTGTTTTAGTGGAAACTTCACAGCCTTAGAGCCTGAGTTCACAAGAGACAGAGATAGCTTGAATTATATACAGAGGGAGAACTCAAAAAGTTCACCAGTGATACTTCTAGATCAAGAACATGGTGAAAGAGTGATTGCAGGTCAATATTTTCTTGCAAGAAATCATGCTATCAATAAGTGTTTACCCTTCTCTTTTCCCAAAATGCACACAATACAATTAAGAAAAGTGACAAGTTGAGATAGGTTTTCAGGTCCATGACAGTCTAGTGATAAATGCCATTTAATGTTGTAGTGATTGGCAACCGGTGCTTCAATATTCTAAATGCCACCTCACCTAGTTCTTCAGAGACATTTCATACCGGTTGCATAAGATGGTCATGTTAGCTTGGTTGTAATTAGTAATAGTTTTTAGACTTAGGTTTTAAGACTTAAGTATTATTCTTGAATAGGTTTGAGGGGTTTTTTATAAATTGGAGTTGAGTTAAGCTAAATTATTTTGTAATTTGTTGGTATTGTTTTTTTTAAAAGATGCTTATTCTAAAATACCAACAATTAGGGGCACAAACTAGTGGCATCAATTATGCTTGTAACTTAGGGTTTTTAGAGCTTGATTTGGAGCTAATTTTGGGGTTAATTTGGAGCTGATTTAGGGATTTGGAGCTAGTTTTGGGGTTAATTTAGAGCTGATTGAGGGCTAAATTAGGGGGCCTAGATTTTCAAATTCAGCCTTAGGGGGGGTACATAATTAAGGTTCTTTATCAGTTTTAAGGGTTCAAAATGGTGGAGAAGAAGGGCTTATGTGAATACTTTCATTCCATTGTCTAATTTTACATGTTTTTGTAACCATTTTTCAATTTGGAAGGAAAATAAAGCAGGTTTCTCTATAATTGCATCAATTTTCTAAGTTTTCACCAATCCTATTCATCTTTTTTGCATTCCAGTGTTGCATGTTTTTGTGTAATCAAGTTAAGTGAGTTATTTTCAATTCCTTTTCTAGGTTATAAGAATCAAACCTTTTGCAGAATTTGTATGTTTGTTGGTAGATTTCATCGTTCATGCTGTTTACCCTAATAATGATTTTTAGTCAGCCTATATGTTGAATAGTGAATGTTAATGAATCTTAGTAGTTTGTATATTGTGGATGTTGGTTGGATTTTCCTGATAAGTATGAAGCAAGTTTTGGTGTATCACCCCCCTTTCCATTAAGTATTTCAGTTATCTTTCTTTCCTTTTCCCAATCAAGTTTCAGTCAAGGTGATATTTCCAAATCTAATAGGAACCAACCTAGAATCCGAAGATTCCTTCTCAATCAGAGTCCACCTACAGCTCGAGAAGGTTTCCATTGTTACCTTGAAATATCAGAGAACCCTAATGCCTGAGTTAGGGCGATATTTTTAGGACTTAACAATAATGTCATTTATCATACATTTTTATGCCTTATTATGTGTTTTAAATCAATTTGAATACCAAATTAAGGTTTAGGGTTGTTTGGTGCACTAGGGATAACCAATGATCACCTAAACCTAACTAGAGGATACTATATTGTTATGATGACATAATTTATGATTTAATTTTATTATTTGATGCCTTATTATGTTTTAATTTTTGGGTAAAGAATCTAGGTACACTAGGTGAGTGGCTCTCAATTAGGGCCATGAACCAAAGTTGTCTCTAGGGTAAGTCATTGGTGATTTGTTTAATCAAGTGATAACCTAAATAAATGAACTAGAATGGGGGTTTTCAAATTAAAATCAATAATTTTATGCCTCTCCCATGCAACTAGTGCTAGTACAGAATATAGTTGGTACCTGGAGAAGATACATTTGTGATGGCACAATCGAACAGCCTTTTCTTCATGAAAGGTGTTCAGTTTGACATGTGACTACTTAGGGGATGAGCTCCAGAGTTGATTGCCAAGGTAACCCAAGGGGTGAGGGATATGTGATGGAACTCACCTAGCTTGTAGCCTCACTAGTACATTTGACCTTATTTTTCCACCAAAATTTTTGACCAACAAATGAAAAGGTTTTGGTTGGTCGGATTATAGAAGGAAAACTTTTTTTTTTTTAAAGTTATGCCTATGTTTGTCAAAATATCAACAAATCCCGTGGTGGTCGAAAGTTCGACAAACATAGGCATAAATTTTTTTAAAAAGGTTTCATTTCTCATTTCATTATTCCCGACCAATGAATTAGAAGGGCACTGTGCATGTGAAGGAGGACCTCCTGTAAGGATTACCTTAACCTATAGTTTTTGGAGGTTTTTAATTCTTCCTCTCAATGCCAGGATTTGGATCTATTTGATTAAACTATTTAATTTACTAGATACCCAATCAACATTATCATTTTCTTCATTCATTCATTCATTTGGAGTTATATTTAGAGGTAGATAACATAATATTTGTGAAGATTTAGTCACGGGATTTGAGAAATAATGAGTTCACGTGCCCTATTTATGCTTCCACATTTGGCATACATGTCTACCAAGGAGTTTGCAATCTCAACTTCTGATGATATTGCCCCCTATATTATGCTTTAAGACTAGTTTTACATCTACTGATTGCATTTTCTTAAAAGTCTCCAAGGCCATTTCAACAAACCCATTTTGTGTATATCCTGCAATTATCGCATTCCATGAGATAGCATTTCTTTGAGGCATTCTATCAAATAGTTTATGTGCCTTGTGTAATATCTATCAAAGCATTTTTGGGCCACTATAATATCCAATGAAAATCCCCCTTCCATTATGCTTTGATGGATGCCCATACCTTATTCTAACACTCCCATTTTGACACAAGCTGGTAGGATGCTGTAAAAAGTTGTGGAGTTTGGCTTTACACCTACTTATTTCATTTCCTTAAAAGTTTCCATGGCCTTCTAAATAGTACCATTATGTGAATATAAAAAATAAGACTAACACTTTCCATGTTGATTCTGCACAAACATTTATATCATCTCAAAATCGGTCCTATTTCTAAGTGATCAATGGTTTCACTAGTTTTTCTAGGGTTCACAGGTCTTTGCATCAAAATGTTCATAATCGTTTACCATTTTAAAGGAATTTTAACATGATTTTAATGTTTTCAAAATACAAAATGTCATTAAAAATTGGGACAACGATTGGCCAATGACTTTTTCATGAATCTAGATTTTTCAAGGAAAAATTTGGCACTCTAGGATTCAAGATTAATTGGGTATAATCATGCTTTTTTATAGAGTATTAATTCTCTAATTATTAGTATGCATGGATTATATGCATTTGTATTGAGATTTCATGTTTAGATAGTTTTTAGTTGGATCCTTCTATCATGATTACATTAAACAATGGCTACTCATCATAACAATGATAGTTACATTGTGAATAATGAAACCTATCAATCAAATAAAGAATGTTGATGAACACCTTAGAATGTTAAAATAGTAATTGTGAAATCTTAACATGCTTGTAATGGCTTTGATAAACAAAGTGTGAATTATGCAACTTCTACTGCCTTAACCTTCTATTTTCTTTGCCTCTTTCTTCAAACCAATTTACAATGTATATGGCGTGAATAGTCTTAGATAGCAGTCCTCAAACAACACATATAAACAATACACATTAAGGAGAAAATAAAGCCTAAAAAAAGTTAGTTAATTCATGGGATTATAAGCAACAACTTGTTAGAAATCTGAATATTTCATGAATGAAATTACATCATATCAAGCAAGAATAGATCAAATCATCGATTGTCTCAAGTTAGAAGCCAATTGTCTTCATTTCTTTGCAAACTTTGAGATTAAAATTATGCTAAAACCTAGAAATAAGTAATTTTTCAATTCAAACAAGTTTTAGATTTTATTCTCACCATCCTCCTCATCACAAACTTTGAAATAAATCTACTCAAATCTACCCAGATTTCACATTTCTCAAAATTTTGATCTCTCCCCCATGTTCATCTGCCATCTCCCAAGTTAGTCTGTTGCTTGATCTAATGAAGATAATCACTACATGCTGAGATGCAATTCAATGCCTCTTGTAAAAAAAATCTCTTCTCAAACTTGGGTAAAATTTTCTTCCCAATTTGGATGAAACTTTGCTGCCTTATAAGGGGAAATTCACTGTGAATTGTAGAGCTCAATTTGATTTTTAGATGATATTAAAATAAGGTCACTTAGTCTTCTTATATAGGAAATTTTTTGGCCAAGAGGCATGACTACCCAGGAGGGCCGACTTGAGTTTCTTAAGGCCAATAAAGATTATTAAATTTAATTATTTTCAAATCCTTACCTTGGCCGACCTAGACAAGGAGGCCAAATGGCAATTAAAATTTATGTTTATCTCCTCCTTCATGTCTTGTTTGCTGCAGTCCTACACCTGGGTGGAAATGAATGGGTGGTTGGGATAAAAATCCCAAGAAGAGGGTAGATTCTTCCCCTTCAGAATTTGCCTTTACTTCATCATCCCAAACTTAGTCATTTTCATGCCTTTAGAAGCCCTCCCTTTTAAACTTGGACTTAGATTTAGGGACTTGACTAATTTTGATCTCACACTTACTTCCTTGACTTCACCAAACTTCTTCTCTAAGGCTCGGAGACTTGAAATTATTACTAATTAAGACTTCTAGACCACCTACTCCTACAAATGAAGTGAAAAGAGGGGGTCCCATTTGGAACAGGGCGATGGTATGAAAACCTCACAACACTCATTTCTTTTTATGTGATATAATTCTTTGGATATTAAGGTGGCATATATAATGCTTCAACTCAGTAAAATTTACATTGACATGTCTTTTTTGATCATCACTTTTACAATAATAAAATGTATCAAATGTTAACTGTTATTGTGGAATACCATTTTTTTCTTAGCATAATATGAACTATAGTGAAAGCTTTGGTAGTTTATATCTTGTTATTTCTGAGATATTCCTTCCCTGTCAGTTAGTTTGTTTATCAAATAGAATGAGCAAAGAAAATATTCAAAACTTTATCTCCCCAAAATGCTAGTCTTATAATCAAATTTATAAAACTGAACCAATGGCATGTTTACAACAAAGGTCTAATAGAACTCCCAATAATTATTAAACATACTTTATCTAATAGGTTGAATTCTTAAAAAATTAAGGTTGGAGTAGACATAGTTATCACATAGTTTTTTGTATGGTACAAGGAAGATTTGGCTAGGTCAAATCTTCCTTCATGCTAGCAGTCTATATAATTAGACCTTTATTAAGAATTAATCATATCAGATAAAGTATGTTTAAGAATTGTTGGGACTGGTCGTTTGGCATGTATTAAACAGAATAGAATTTTTAGCATATTATTATCATTCTATTTCTTTGTTGTAAACATGCCATTGGTTCAGTTTTGTAATTTTTTTGTGTGTTAAATGCATTTAAAATAAAGGCTTGATTCTGTAGACTACTAGCATGAAGGAAGATTTGACTTAGCTAAATAAAGGTCTAATTATATAGACTATTGGTCTGACAAATCTTCATCATCTTCTGATTGTCTTCTTTATATAATAGCATTTAAATGGAACATTAAGCATAGTAATAATATGCTTAATCTATTAGTAATTGGCAGATTAAGCATATTATTACTATGTAGAGTTAGGGCCAAGTTTGTGCACACAAGCAAAAGTCCAGTGCCCTATAGAATTAGTCTAACAATAAATTTATAACAATGCAAATAAGAATCAATTTGTAATTACTATGCATTAAACATGCTAAACTGATAAAGGTGTTATTTGCATTTAATCTGCCAGTTACTAATAGATTAAGCATATTATTACTATGCTTAATGTTCCATTTAAATGCATTTAACAAAAAAAAAAATTTTACAAAACTGAACCAATGGCATGTTTACAACAAAGGTGTAATAGAACTCCCAACAATTCTTAAACATACTTTATCTGATATGATGAATTCTTAAACAATTAAGGTTGGAGCAGACATAGTTATCACACAGTTTTTTGTGTGGTACAAGGAAGATTTGGCTAGGTCAAATCTTCCTTCGTGATAGTAGTCTACAAAATTAGACCTTTATTAAGAATTCATCATATCAGATAAACTATGTTTAAGAATTGTTGGGATTGGTCCTTTGGCGTGTATTAAACAGAATATAATTTTCAGCATATTATTATCATTTTATTTCTTTGTTGTAAACATGCCATTGGTTCAGTTTTGTAATTTTTTTTTGTGTTAACATGACATTGGTTCAGTTTTGTATTTTTTTTTTTGTGTTAACATGACATTGGTTTAGTTTTGTAATTTTTTTTGTTGTAAACATGCCATTGGTTCAGTTTTGTATTTTTTTTTTGTAGTTTTGTTGTAAACATGCCATTGGTTCATTTGATTTTTTTTTCAAGAACAAGTTAGCCCTTGGCTAGATCAATATTGCTCGCAATCTCATTGCCAAAGTGGCCAAAGACTATGTTAGGCTTATAAAATATGGGGATTCTATTTACCGCTGAAAATCTTTGAAGGTTGTTGCACTTGGACGGATGTGTACCATTGTTAAGATAATTGGATGGATATTGGCTTACCTTGAATAAGTGAGGCAACATATGGAAAGGTTGCTATCTATTGACCCAAATACTAGGACTATTTTGATATGTGGGTACCCTAATGTTGACAAGAGTTCTTTTATTAATAAGATTACTAGGGTGGATGTGGATGTGCAACCTTATTCTTTTACTACTAAGTCTCTATTTGTCAGGCATACTGATTATAAGTACTTGAGGTATCAAATTATTGATACCCCTGGTATTTTGGACCACCCCTTGGAGGACAAGAACACCATCGAGATGCTCAGTATTATTTACTTGGCTCATTTGAAGGTGGCTGTTTTGTTTTTCCTTGATGTTTCAGGGTCCTATGGTTATAGTATTGCACAACAGGCAGCTCTGTTTCACAACATAAAACCTCTATTTTCCAATAAGCCTCTTATTGTAGTTTGAAATAAGATTGATTTACAACCACTAGAGACACTACTAGAGGAGGATACAAAATTGGTTGCGGAGATGAGATCTGAGGCTAGGAAAAATATGGGTGGGTTCTTTGGGAATCAGGAGAGGGGGATGATGGCACACTACTCTCTATGAGTTATTTGAAGGAAGAAGGGGTGATTGCAGTGAAGAATGTGGCATGTGAGAGGTTGTTAGAGAAGAGAGTGGAAATTAAGATGAAGTCAAAGAAGATCAGTAGTTGTCTCAATAGGATTCATGTTGCAATGCCCAAGCTTTGAGATGGGAAAGAGAGGACCCCTTGTATTCCTCAAGCTATTTTGGATGCCAGGGCACGTGCTACCAAGGAGGCTAGGAAGTTGGAGAAGGATATTGAGAATGAAAATGGTGGGGCTGGAGTTTACTCTGCAAGCTTGAAGAAGTGGTATATTTTGGCAAATGAAGAGTGGAAAGAAGATGATATTCCCAAGATCATGGATGGACACAATGTTGCAGACTTTATTGATCCAAATATCTTGCAGAGGCTTGAAGAACTAGAGAGGGAAGGACTTAGGATGGTAGATGAGGGTGCTGAGGATGATGAGATGGGGGAAGTGGAGTTGAATCCTGATGAAAAGGAAGCTCTGGCTGTAATTAGGAAGAAGAAGAAGATGCGTATCATCAAACACAAATTGAAGAAGAGTATTGCAGAGAGAAGGCCTACCGTACCAAGGAAGTTTGACAAGAACAAGGAATATGGCTTAAATAGAATGGGAAGACATCTTTCTAGCCCGGGCCTGGATCCTTCAGCAATTAGCTTCATAATAAATGAAGTAGATGAGAGCTGAGCAATTAGCTTCCCAAGAAAATTCTCATAAATGAACTATGTGTACCCCAATTCTTGTGCCCTCTATATGTACCTAAATGATATATTTGAAACAACAAGGGTAAGGCTTAAAGAAGTTAATTTTTCATCATAGTTTGTAGTTATTGCAGCAGCAGAGCATCAAGCACCACCTTTAGCACAATATGATCACTAGAAAGGTCTGTGTGTTTTATGAAGTTTGGTCATTGTGGATAGGTGATCATATTATGTTGAAGGTGGTGCCTGATGCTTTGCTGCTGCAACAACTACAAACTATGATGAAAAATTAACTTCTTTAAGCCTTACCCTTGTTGTTTCAAATATATCATTTAGGTACGCACAAAGGGCATAGGAATTGGGGTACACATAGTTCATTTATGATATTTTTCTTGGGAAGCTAATTGCTCAGATCTCGTCTACTTCATTTATTATGAAGCTAATTGCCGAAGGATCCAGGCCCAGGCTAGAAAGATATCTTCCCATTTTGTTGTGGATAGAGAATGTCAACTATAACAATCTCTTAGTTTTAGACAATGCAAAAGGAGACTCCTAGTTCAATTCATATGCATAGGATATTACGTGGAGTCGAAAGATGCAATAGGTTTGCATTTTTATAGAGGTCTTTAAAATGTATATGTTGTTAATCTCTATTGAGCATTTAAGGTTGTCATTAGTATCAAAGGATAGTAAACAGGTCCATTGGTTACTTATATTGAGACAGTCGGTAACAAGAAGTAAGACAGTGCAGTTGGTAAAGCCTTACACCGATCATCACATAGTTAACCAAGCACTAGCGACACCAACACTGACGGTTAGTAAACACCGAGCATCATAGTATACACCAAGCAGATTATACAGTGTTTACCGATGATCACAAAAAATGGCATAGTAATCAGAAATGGAACATTATTCTATGAAAATGGTTATAATAGATCGTAAAATGGTTTACCAAGATCGAGGAGCATTTATTGTAAAAGATATTCATTAAATGCAATGATTATCTTATTTGTATTAGTTGATCTAGGTTTTTTTGCACCGTAGATCTTAGGGTTATGATTATTTTTGTAACCTAATTTTTGTTTAAGTGGAAAAACATAACACTATATATTGTATATGTTTGCACCATTTTAAAAAGGTTGTTGAACTGATATATTTGAATCACAGAGCACTTGAAGAAATTTTCTATCTTCAAGACAATCATTTTACCAAGTAGAACAGAGTACAGAGGTTTTCAGATTAAGCAAAATCAGACAATGCAACTGAGCAGATCAAAGCAGAGAACCATCATAGATAAGGTGATATTTTGATAAGAACTTATAGATCTATTTTAGACAATTGAGTTGTCAACTAGCAGATAGTTTACCTATTACTTTCTGACAATTGTGATAGAGTTTTTGATAAATCTCTTAACAAAGTAGACTTAATAGTCTTTGTATAAATCTCTTAACCGAGTACACACTTCATATAGTGTTGTTAAATCCTATAACTAGGTAGATCTAGCTGATCTAATATGTTACTCCTAATAGCGTAAGATCACCAGAAGTGATCAAAACTTGTAGCCTTAACAGGCAAACCTTTTCTATCTGCAGTAGTGAAGAATTTGTGGGTGTCATCCCCACCACAGTTTTTACCTTCTAACAAGGGTTTCTGCGTTACCAAAATACTTGTGTTATGTGATTGTCATATTGATTTCATGTTTGTTTACTTTCTTAAGTTAACTAGATGATTGATTTATGCAATTAGATTCAAGTTATTTTGATCAGTTATCACAGTATTTAGTCATAGATCAGAAAGGTTTTTGCAACTAAAGTTTTGAAGGCACTGATTCACCCCTCCCCTCTTAGTACCTATCTCTCCTAATTCCAACATACATGCCGAGTCTTCTCGGCTCCACTTGCTATCCATGCATATTTTGGTTGTGTTGTATGTGCATTCTTGATTCATAGTGGGAAAATCTTATTTTGGATGCGAGGGAGAGAAGCCAAAGACATAAAGAACATGCACATAAACACGACATCTAAGAAACATAAATGTAGATATCACAACAGCTGAGAAAAATAAATGTAGGCATCATGGTCACAATTTTTTTGGAGACACAACATAATTGAGTGGTATACCTACATGATGCAAAGCAACCACTACTCCTCCGGTTCCAAGTTGACACTGCGGGATCCAAAAACCATAGATAAGGAATAAATTTAGAGAGCGGAGGAGGGCCATAATGACCAAAATAATATAGGGTCCTATATTATTTTAGTCATTATGGCCCTCCTCCGCTCTCTAAATTTATTCCTTATCTATGGTTTTTGGATCCCACAGTGTCGACTTGGAACCAGAGGAGTAGTGGTTGCTTTGCATTGTCTGGGTATACCACTCAATTATGTTGTCTCCAAAAAATTGTGACCATGATGCCTACATTTATGTTTCTCAGCTGTTGTGTCCCAGGACCCCTTATGATCCTTTATGATCCCTAAGAATACATGTTAGAGGTCTTAAAATATCGTAAAGGGTCATAAGAGGCTCCTAGGAGGGTCCAAATGAGCTTCCACCTTCATGTGGTTGCCCCTGTCAAGTAGAGAATGTTAAACTATTATCGAAGCAAAGAGAAGCTCAATAATTTAAGGTCTCAGTCCACTGACAAATTAAATTAGACTTACTATCCAAATTGGACAAATTATTTTTGTTGTACATGACACTTGGAGTCAAGTGTGTCTCTAAAAATTGTGATCTTTCCATATTCTTTAAGTGTTCTGTCACAATTTTATTTATCAAAGATTGAATTAGGGATTAAGAATTTTCTCACAATTTTATTCGTACATTGATGAGAATCAATAATGGAGAGTTTTTAGATTCTGAGAAGACGTATATGTAGTGGAGGCCAGAAGGGATTTTTGTAGAGATTTGCTAGATGTGGAGATTTGCTAGAGTGGCTATATACATACGAGGGTTTCCAGATTGAGTACCAATGTAGAGATGATGATTCAGTAACCTACATCTATAAAACCTTCACAAATATCCCTTCTTTGGCCTCCACTCATACCTCTTCTCAGAATCTAGAAACTTTGGATACTGTTTCTCATCCATGCACAAAATGTGCTAGTGATCATATTAAATTACTTTTGCGAGACTGGGATCAATTATGAGAATGTAAAAAATAAGGTAATCTTATTGTATCTTTCATTTCTTTTATCCATTCATATTTTCTTCCTTCTCTTATATTGGATACTATGCAATGTACATAAAGGCAAGGTGGTGATTATTCTTGACGATTGACAGGTATAAGTTTTCCAAGCCTTACCCATTAGCAAGGACTAAAGATAACAAAGCTCAAGAGACCATCATAGTTGGTCTCTTTCTTCGGTCCATATTAATGAAAAAATGTTTTACCTTTCATTAGCTCATCAAATGCAAGGATTTGAAAGAATTTAATAGATGATATTTTCATCACTAACATACATTATTTTAGTTTGACGCTGAATGAATCTATCTACTTCCTGCACTTGTAGACTACGAGTACAACCATAAAGGAGCATCTCCTCCCATGGCTTGAATAATGTAGGCCATGGGAGGAGATGCTTAACTCTTTATCATTGTCCTCGTAGTGTAGGGATGTCAAGGTAGTTTGGCTTCAAAATCTGAAGGAGGTCACTAATGAAGAATATTCCAACTTCTACCATTCACTTTCCAAGGTTTGTCAACTGCAACTTTAAAGTTTGATTAGTCTATTTTTAGAATATTGTGAACATGTCTGCTAGGATGATAATAAAAGGGTCTTTAAAAATAGACTCGAAGAGCATGGATAAGAAATTAGAAGGATTTTAAGCCATAATGTTTTGAATGATAACATTTAACAATCTTGATTTTTTTGGTTTTTAATAATGTTAGCAATCATACTTGGACAAAATGATTTGTAGTATTACTATTAGATTGTCAACCTCAAATGATAGTTTTCCTTAGTAATAGCAAAAATTTGGTCAAAACTACAAGCATATGGATAGATAGACACATCATTTGAAATCAGGTAAAGACATATTCATTTATTCACAATTTCACGTTTCTATAGGCTTGGGCAATAGGTGGAAATACACTTATTGTAGTCATTGAACTGCTCTGTCTAGGCAGTCAGTGAATGTTGATGTACTAAAAAAATTTGAGGTTTATGATTTAACTTTAGTTTTTGTGAGTGTAGGTTGAATGTTATCATGATGGAAATGGTTGGAGGACCTTGTATTCAATAGATGTTGGCAAGCAATCCTTCTTAGTTGTTGTTATTTTATAAGGTTTATCTCAATCCCAATAGGTTGTAGTTTCATTTTCTAGATGTGTAAGTCAGAGGGGGCTTACAATAATAAATCATGTAATGTTGTTTTGAATACGAAGAACACTAGTATATGAAAATTTCATTATTTAATAATGAAAATCTATTAAAATTTTTGTAATTGCCTCCTTTAACAGCTAGTAACTAGCATCAAATAAGCTCATAATAAACCATTATGCTAATAGTAAAGTAACATAACAAAATACACAATGATATATATTAATGCAAAGTAACACCTAAAGATAAATATCTAGACTAATCACCGACCAGGATGCCATTGGTGATTACTCTGGATATTTATCTTCAGGTATTTTTTTTTAACATTCCATAATTGGTCAAAATTTTGACTAACCTTGGTCAAAACCCTCACAAAGACTGGTCTACATATCGACCATTTTGTGTCAAAATTTAGCGTCGTGGGTTTGGCATCCTAGTCAGACGGGCCAAACATTTTGACCTACATTGGTCAAAATTTTGACATAGTAACTTCCCAATTATAGATGTGAATTTTGACTAAGATTGATGTAGAACATTCTACCTTAACAATGATGTGTAAAAATTTTGACTCAAAAAATAGTGACAAAACCATTTGTAGATTATTTGACCAATTTTGATAGAAAATTTGACCATTGTTTCGTCAAAAACATGTGCCAATTGTACTAGTGCCTAGACTCTTTACACCCATTTTTTCTTCTATCTCTAGTAGTCCTATATGTCTTTTTGTTTATTTGTGTTGATATTAGTTTTTGGGAAGGGTTTATACCACCTTAGGTATTTCCTAGTTGTCTCCTCTTGTGTGAGACTTGGTTATTGTCTCCTAGCATAGGGGAGTGGGCTTACTGGTCCCATGTGGATGGGTGGTTAATCTTTATTATATTGAGGTATTATTTTTGGTCTCATGGATGATCATTGCACATGTTCCTTTCCAGATTTTCAGTTTGAAGACTTCATATTTTTAATTGTGTCATGTTGAGATGTATTGATGTATATGCATTTATGTAATTGTAATCTCCTGAAAGGATTCATATGTATATTATGTATTGATGTATATTGATTCAAGCAATGTAAAGGGAAATGGTAGTTCTAAAGAAAAGAAAGGGAAAAGTGAACTTTTTATAATGTTTTAAAGCATTTAAAGATATTATTTTTGATAATTATATCTCTTCAATGTTATCTCTTTATGTTAATTTATTAAAGGGAAATGAACCTAGGAATACTTATGCTATGATGTATCTAAATGGATGATAGAAAGGAAATAAAATGTTATTGTTTCCTATTCTTTCCACCATTAGCCCATTGCACATAGCCGATGTAAGAATTTTTTTATGGGCCGAACTCTTCTTAATATGGGATAACACATTAGATTTTATAGTGGATAACATTTTGTGTTATCCCCATTTTGTGATTTTGCAAGGGTTCATTTTTTCCTCTTGCAAAATGGAAAAACCAATCAACATCTACCACATGGCTCCATTCTATTCGGTGATGCAGGTGAGCATTTTCCTAAGCTTTAATGCATGTGCATCTTCATTTTTATTAATGATCATGGTTGAATTTTCTATAACATGATTCTCTTTAGGGAGCAATATGATGGTTTGTGGGATGAAAGTGGTTAATGGGTCAACATCTTGTGTTATCCCATTTCATAGTTAGTGATAACTTTCTAGATGGAAAAATCTCTCCATCCCACGACTTCTTCTACTAGTCATTGTAGAATCACACCAACCATCCAATTTAAAAGCCTTTCTCCATTGATGGTGGTGTTTTAATATTTCATTGGGAGACTTTGCATCGCATCTAGACTGTCCACTCCAATTCAAAGATTTTCATCAATGACTACCTAGGTCTATTTTCCATGTGTGGTGATGTTAATTACAAGTGTGTAGGGTGGGATAACATGTCATGTTATCCCATTTCAATAGTTTTTGTAGGAAACCCTATTTGACTATTTGCGACCATGACACATTATCGAGTCTGGTTAATAAATGTTGAGCCACATCCTTTGGCCCTATGAACATGATTCCAATGCATCCCCATTCTCATTTACTATTTTGTAGGGATATGGTTGTTCCTTCTATCTATAAGATGCATTCAATATTCCCTTTCTATCACTCACATGAATCAAGTTATAACATAGATCATATTTTTATCTGATATTTATTTATTTCTCCATATTTAATCTTACATCAATGTTATTGGAGCTTGAACACAAATGTAAAAAACTTGGTTTATGCTTGAACCCTTTAGAGGAAAAGTTTGTACATTCTCCAGGGATCTCTTTTTTTCTAGTTCTTTTACAGATTCTCTTCTGTATATATTTTTTCCTTGTTCAATAGAAATACTATTTTTTTATCTACTTTTAACCCAAATAAGCTTATGTAGTCCTTCTAGCTTATTCATTTGGATGTATTTCATCATCTGCAACACCATATGATTATGTTAAGCTCAGTCAATCAATCTTGTTAAGTGAATATCTATATTCCTTTCCTAGTTGTATTGCTTTTGACTTTCATTTTGTGATAATATTGATAAATATAGATAGTAGTATAGTTTTGTGAGTTTTATTGAAGTTAAGTGCAGTTATTGGAAGGATTAGATCAACAATCTACCTGGTGCATCACCATATTTTCTTTTATGTATTTCCCATTGAACATATCCTTCTCCCGTTTCCTAAAAAGTAGTAGTTTTAGGTGCATCCTAAATGTAAAGGAAGCCGACCTCCTCTAGAGACTCAACCTTACATTTGATCAAGTCCCACTCTTGGAGGTTGTTTCCATGTTTCACAAGGTTTTTTAGCTCACTAAGCATCATCTAAAAAAGGGTAAATTTTTTTGTGTTAATATTTTTTGGCACGCTTGGTGGGACACTAACATTTAATATTACTAAGAGGTCTATTGGTTTGCTAATCAAATAAAATGTTTCAACTTCAATGCTGATGAGATAGTACCATTCTTAGCATTCTAGCCTTCAAGAGGCTCAAATTAAAGAAGTTGGTGACTCTATTTCTATATCTCAGTTCACAGACTAGATTGCTACAATTCATTCCCATAATTCAAACAAGGGCATCTTCTAGAGGAAATTTCCAGTTTGTTCAACTTCCATTTTCAAGTTCTAGAAGAAGAGATAGAATTTGTCTATCACCTATTAGGGATTTAGAAGTAATACCTACACCATCTAAATCTCTTTCTCCTCCTCTGATTGATAGATCACAACCTAGGGTACCATATGCTCAATTTAATGGATCATTATTTCACATGGCTATCCCTATAAATTAGGTTTTTTCTACCTTTAATGGTGGCAGCCCTCTTATTTTGGCTCAAAGATATGATATACTAGTGTCTGCACTTAAGATTTTACTAGACTTCACTAGTGAAACTTTTTTTTCCCCAATAGAACATCTTCAAGAAGTTTCAAATGTTAGAAATATTCATGGTATTATAGAGGATTATGTTTCTGTTAGACTCCTAGCTTCCTCACTAAAAGGAAAATATTTTCAATGGTACAAAGGATTGCCACATAACTCCATCCATAATTGAGATGAGATAGGTGAAATACTTTGCAATCACTTTGAGGATAAAAGTGACCACCTATCACTTTTCAAGTAGCTAGCTACAATTAAAAGTGCACGCAATGAATTCATGATAGATTTTGACTATAGATTCCAAAAGACATGGGATAGAATTCCTACTTCAGTGAAGCCTTCTCTTGGAAATTATTTTTTCCATTATCTTAGAGCTTTCAATAGTGATATTTCTACCACATTGCAGACAATGGGCAGTGATACTTTACTAACTGCATATGATATAGCAATAAAGGCTAAAAATTATCTAATCCAAGGTGTAAAACTATTTCCAATGCCTCAAATGCCTTTATTTCCAAATATTCCTACACATCGACCTACAGTGGCTCCTATTCCTACTACTACTATAGGTCAACTTCTTATTGATACGCCACCAACCTCTACATCTTCCAATGGGTTAGATAAACTTGAGGCCATGATGCAAGATATGATGCAAAACATGGATAAGAAG
Source organism: Chamaecyparis obtusa (assembly GCA_027943335.1). Taxonomy (NCBI): domain Eukaryota; kingdom Viridiplantae; phylum Streptophyta; class Pinopsida; order Cupressales; family Cupressaceae; genus Chamaecyparis; species Chamaecyparis obtusa. Next base: position 317,584 of record BSBK01005235.1, on the reverse strand, counting down.
TTTCAAGATTAGAGCTTGGAGATGCAAGGTATTACAAAAGATGTTGGCCAACATAATTCATTAATGTAGACCTTAGGGAATGAGGTAACAACACTCAAAACAAAAAAATCTCAAAGCATTAAACCCTCCCAATATTATAATCAAAATTATCTAGCAAATAGGCTATCACATCAAGTGCAACCTTCATGGAGCCAAAATAAGACTTTCAACAATGTACCTCATATAGCTCCAAATCAGACCAAGGCACTTGTCCCAATCCAAATTTTTTTTGCTAAAGAGAAAAATAGAGCTAGTCTGGTAATCAATCTCATGATTAGGGTGTACTTTCTCAAGCTCTGATTGTGCAAGAGGGACCAATAGCTTTAGGAAAACAATATGATTCAAATCAGTCCAATGTTGGATACCAAGCTCAAATGCATGTACATGCTTCTTATGTTGATTTTGATATGAATGATTTATGTGGTATGAATCTAGAGAACAATGATGTTGCATCCACATGTACCAAAACCCCAAGGACACCAAACAAGGAAGCTACCCCAGTCCAAAATCATAATAAAGAACAAACTAGAAGCTCATGGAGTCTAAAGTAGATCCTATATTAATGAAAAGTGGATCACCAACTTCATCCATCTCTACAAAAACCAAAGAGGAGGAAATTACAAGTAACAAAATTAAACCACCTCCATTTTATATCTCTTTGGTCATAGGAGATAAAATAGTTCACAATTGCATGATAGATTCATATTCTAGTACCTCGATCATGCTCAAGAGGGTTGTTGATATTCTAGGCATAAAATATGAACTTGTGACTAAGGGGGTTGTCAAACTAGATGAAAATTCTGTAAAGAAAATAGGGGTATTAAAAGATTTGGAATTGGCCTTGCATGCATGCCCTAATTTCACTATCCTGCAACACATATTAGTCATAAACCTCCATCTACTTTTCTAGAGATTTCACTCCTAAAATAGGCGGGTAAATATCCTCTAATTGGTCCCACATATTTTTAGAACTAGATATGGCACAAAAATTTCTATAGAAGAACTCTATGCCACCAATCATGTAGAGCCTTACATGGTTAATCCTAGAAACATGAATTGATCTTTTTATGATGAAGAGGAGGAGGGTATGATCCATGAATCCAATACCCTTGTTGTAGGCATTTTAGATCTAATTTTGGATGAGTGGACAATATAAAATCATGAACTATATCCATTAAGATATATAGATGAAGTTAGGACAAGAATTTACATTATCCATGAACAAGATGTTGCTGTTCCAAATCTGATCCAAGATGAAAGAGAAAAAGAGAGACAACAACTCAATGATTTTTTTTGTTTTTAGTGGGAAAGATGATGAAAGGGTAGTTGATATTTTTGATGAGATCCTTGGTTTTATTTATGATAATGAAGAAGTCCTTTTTGGGCTAGCATTAGTGGAGGATTTTGAGTAGCAAGAAGAGATAAATCACTTGGAAGGGGTGTCCTTTAAAGAGATAGGTGAGGATCTTATATCCTCCAGAGATGAAAAGGGTGATGAAGATGAATTAATTCACTGGGATGAGAAACATGATAAAATGAGAGGTTCCTTTTCCATTAAATTTATGTGAAATAGTTCAGTACAGTGAGTTTGATGATGGTGGGAGAATGGTTATTGGATATGTCAAGCATTCCAAGATGAGGAAGAAGGGAAACTATTTCATCAAGCTAGTTAATGACTTTATTTAATTTTCTTTATTGTAAATTTTTGTACATATTAGAGTAGATGTTTCTAGTTTTCCAAGAAGTGCATGCACACAAATTTTTCCTTCTAGAGATAACATGTTTTTGTTTTCTTGAGGTTACAAAGGTTGTAGAATTTTAGATTTTCATGAATTTTCAAGTGGGCTAATACCTATTTTTCCATCTCTAGTGACTCCATGCCCAATGGATTTCTCAAGGCCACTAGTCTCATGCTTAGTAGGCAAGCATCTGATCCGAGTCGCCAGAAATGTTGGCTATTTTTTCCACCATTAGCCCATTGCACATAGTCGATTTGAGAATTTTTTTATGGGTGAAACTCTACTTAAGATGTGATAACATGTCATATTTCATAGTGGATAACCTTTCATGTTATCCCCATTTTGCGGTTTTACAAAGGTTCCTTTTTTCTTCTTGCGAAATGGAAAAAATAGGCAACATCTTAAATGTGGTTCCATTATGTTCAGTGGTGTGGGCCAACATTTTACCAAGCTTTAATGCCCATTCACCTTCATTTTTATCAACAATCATGGGAGTAATATGATGGTTTGCGGGATGGTGACGGTTAACAGGTCAACACTATGGGGTGGGTTAACATTTTGTGCTATCCCATTTCACATTTCGTGATAAATTTCCAGATGGAAAAATATTTCCATCATGTGGCTTCTTCTGTAGGTTGTTGCAAAATTATGCCATCCATCCGATTTAAATTCTTTTCTCCATCGATGGTGGTATTTTAATCTTTCATTGGTAGACTTTGCATCGCATTTGGGCCATCCATTCCAATTAAAATATTTTCATCAACAGATTGCATTTTTCACTAGTGGCCTAGGTATATTTTCATGTGTGGCAATGTTACTTATAGGTGTGCGGGGTGGGATAACATGTCATGTTATCCCATTTTGACAATTTTTTTCAGCATCTTGATTTGACTATTTACAGCCACAACACATTATCGGGTTTGGTTAGTCAATGCCAAGCCAAATTCTTTTGCCCTATGAATATGAAGCCAATGTATCCTCATGCTCATTTAGTATTTTCTAGGGATATGGGTGTTCCTTCCATCTACCAGATGCATTCATTTGGCCCTTTCTATCACTTCGATGAATTAAGTTGTAACAAAGATCATATTTTTATCTGATATTTATTTATTTCTGCATCTGTAACCTTACCTCCAGGTGGTTGGAGTTTGAAATCAAATGTAAAAACCTGATTTATGCCTGAACCCTATAAATGAAAATTTTGTATATTCTCTAGGGATCTCTCTTTTTTGGTTCTTTTATAGAATTCTCTTCTGTAGATATTTTTGCCTTGTTCAATAGAATTACTTTTTTTTTAATCTACTTTCAACCCAAATAAGCTTGTGTAGTCCTTCTACCTTATTTATTTGGATGTATTTTATCATCAACACCACTATATTCTTATTTTAAGCTCAATCAATTGATCTTGTTAAGTGAATATCTATATTCCTTTCCTGGTTATATTTATTTTAACTTTTATTTTGTGCTAATGTTGATAAATATAGATAGTAGTATTGTTTTGTGAGTTCTATTGAAGTTAAGTGCAGTTATTGGAAGAAGTAGATCAAAAAATATATCTAGTGCATCGCCATATTTTATTTTCTATATTTCCCATTCAACATATCATTCCCCCTTTTCATTAAAAAATAGTAATTTTAGGTGCATCCTAATTGTAGAGGAAGCCCGCCTCCTCTAGAGACTTGACCTCACATTTCAAGTCCTACACTTGGAGATTGTTTCCATATTTCACAATGTTGTTTAGATCACTAACCATCATCTAAAAAAAGTTGTAAAATTTTGTGATAACAAATATCTTTTAATTTAATGTTCAAAGGAAAGTATTAGGAATGATAAAGCTGTAATTAGACTTGTAATCAATGGGTATGTACAGATTAATGGGTGAAGGTGCTAACTTGATTTGTAATGATAGATGGTTAATTTATAAATAAAGAATAAATACTTAGTGCATTTAAAATGAATGTAGATTGATGAAATTCCACAGAATAATGCATGTTTATCTCTACCCTAATGTTTAAATGAAATTGATATAAATAATAGATTAGTAGATGTTTATAAATTCGATGATTATATATGGAGTAATGAATTGAGTTGATAAATTGAATAATGATGAAAGATGATTGACTTATGTTTAATGAGATAGGAACACTTACCTTGGTTCTTTATAAATAACATAGACCAATAAAATGTGTAATTCAATAAATATTTCTTTATGGCGAATAGGATAAATAATGTTGCTTGAGTAGCGATGTTAGGGAACCTGTGGGGACTTAGGTTGGTTAGTAATATTGTATTCAAGTAATGTAAAATAGTGTTTATTTATGTATTATAGATGATGCATATCATATTAGTTAATGTTAGTAAACATATTTATCTTTTTAAAAATGCCTTCAAAATGACTCTCAAATGCCCACAATCAAAGACAAAAATAAGCCCAAAAAATTGAGTCACTTGCAATGGTGATGTGCAAGTTCTCTTTGAATTTTTATACGAAGGTACAAATCCATTCTTTTAATTTGTAGTGAATAAAATGTTGACTATGCTTTTAACCAAAAGGTAAGGAAGGCACACTGACATTCACCCATCAACATGGAACAAATGTGATTTCAGATTAAATAATTAGAAGAGAAGCAAATGAATGGAACATAGACCATTTAATCAGTCTTCCCACTTCACAAGGACAAGATGAAGATTTAATATTTCATTTTAGACATGTGAATGCATAAAAATCATAGATTTTATAGCAAACAAAATATCAATAAAATGGATTAGAACAACATTTAAAGTTGACAGAAATAAATCAAAGATTAACTTCAATATGAGAAATGCACTCAAACTCAAAGATTATATATATATATATATATATATATATATATATATATATATATATATATATATATATATATATATATATATATATATATATATATATATATATATATATATATATATATATATATATATATATATATATATATATATATATATATATATATATATATATATATATATATATATATATATATATATATATATATATATATATATATATATATATATATATATATATATATATATAAAGGAAAAGGTCTTTCCTCTCATGTAACATACAAAATTCCCCAGAAAAGAAGAACCAAAACCCCCTTTATTTGTCCCCATAGCCATTTATAGTTACTCTCTTTTAGTTTTCCAGTTTCCGGTAAGTTTTCCATTGTGTAATTTTCTTGAAAATGATAATTAATTTCCTTTCATCTTTCATCTACTATTCCCGATGGCTTTCTCCTTTTACACTTGATATCTTTATAAACTTTGGAATTAAAATATTTATAAAAATATTGCTCTATAGATCAAAATGACATATATATTTAGAATTGGACAGCTGGTAGGTCATCTGCTATGCTTGACAAGGGAATAGGCCAAACATCTTTATTATTATAGAAAATCCTTTAAAATATTTGATGCTTTACCTCAGATGATGTCTTCATATGTTGAGCTCATTTTTACATGCTCTTATATAGTTTCAGTTCCCACATTGTGTCTTGGTTATAAAGAATCAATAGTAATAACATTCCTTTGAGAAAAAAATGATGTAGTCAAGGCTGGTGGATCCAATTAAGGATTGACCGACCTTGCAGCCAAACACCAACAAAAAAAAAACATAACAAGAAACTAGATCTGAAAGAAAACATATATCTTTATTCATCAACTAACTGATTACATGCAATGTGCTAGGCTGTAAGGCCTTCCCAGTTACGGCCAATTACAATGCAATAAATAGTTCTACAAGATTGCATAGGATCCAACACACTTCTCCTCAGCTAGCCCAGGTCTGCAACATAATAGGACATTGGCAAGAACTCTAAGAAAGATCTAAATTTGTACTCAAACTTCCAAGAAACCTTTCTGCTACCTAAGCTCACAAGCTACTAACTTTGCTTTCATAGATCCACACATCTGCTACTACCCCCTACTGCCTAAACAACTACCCAAGCATCTACTTAAATACTAATCCAAGCCACAAGTCGGCTGAATGAAACAATTAAATCCCAAAAGCTAGTCAGCTCCCAAATATACAAATATTAAATGCTAAAACACCAGTTGGCTCTCACATAGCCTTACAAAATAAAAAAAATCTCAAAGATGGCCCCAATGATCATCAGATCCGCATAGAAGAATGCAACATGCCAGATCTAGGTCCCCACACGTCCAACGGTCAATCCATAACTTGAGGAATGCGACCTAGATTAAATGCACCAGTCAGCCAAGATGATTCTCCAAGAACAACCATTGGTAAGCCAAATTACTGAGCACCAAGAAATCTACTGAACAACCATACCAACCGAGCTCCACAAGCATTACCGAGCACCAATGTCACCCAAGCAACACAGACATCACTGAGCACCAGAAGTGCCAAGTCTCCTTCAATGACCGAGCTCCCTTCAATGATTGAGTCCTCCAGTGATTGAGCCACTTCAGCGACCGAGCAACAGGCATGAACACTGAGACCTCATCAGTAATCGAGCACCGAGAAACAAAACACCAAGTCACCAAGTGACCAACATATACGAAGATCCATGAGAACTTCCAACTGAGAATCACCACCAAGATCACCACCAAGATCACTGAGCTCCATTAGTGAAGCAAAAAAAACTTCAATCAAGAATTATCACCCAAACAATCAAGTAAAAGAAGGTCTTTACCGAGCTCATCCACCTCCTTGACCGAGTAACGGAAAACCACAAGGAACTGAACAAGAAGCTAGGATGCCACTACATCAAAAAAATGACAACCAAGAGTAGTACAAGGACACCATTTTATATCTTATCTCAATTAATTATTTCAGAAAAATAGGTGCCTCAAAGCTTCTCTAGTTGTCAGCCTCTTTGAAAGTTTGATCTTGAGAATGTTTTTTAACAAGTCAATAGGGAGACCAGCTGAGTAATCAACATGTTTCATGATCAAATTCTAGAGCTTTTGTAACTTCCTTACTATTTGAATGCTACCCCTTAAAGATGCCACTTCTTTAAGGCTGAGAGTATTGGTATTGACTGTTAATTCATTCAATGCTAGATATGATTTTTTCTCCAATGCTTGAGTCTTAGCATTTTCCATTGTAAAATATTCGAAGCTTACAAAATTCTCCTTGAGAGTTCATTTAATTCTTTTATGGGTTCAATATTAGATTCCTCTACACCAATAATTCTAATTCCATATTTGGCACATAGATATGTGTTGTGAACAAGCCCACCCTGAACTAGCTTATCCACTTTCTTGTGTATCAGGTTCAATGGACCAATCTTAGTATCATGTGTGGCACCCAAAACAATGGTAACTTAGTCTTCAAACAAACTCTATTTCATAGCTTTCAACCTCAAAATAAAAGTTCTATTAGGATAATAAGCAGAAAATGCAAATATTAACAAACAAGAGAGAACACAATAACACAGAATTTAACATGGTTCACCCAATCCCTGTGCTACGTCCACCAATAGTGAGTCTAATATCTTTATTATTATCCAGTGATTACAATCTGAAACTTGCAACTCAATACCGCCGTAGGAAGCTACAATAATCCGTCATACATTCAATCTCAAACCCTAAGCCCTTTTTACAAGTATTTTTGACATAAAAAAATTAGGGCAAAAATACTCCAACTAATAGAAAATAGATAGCTGACACATTACAATATTATTAAGTCATTCTTAGCATCGAGGGGTAGTGCCCCTCGACCCCGCCCAAGGGTGCTGCCCCTTGATCTCATCAGGGGCTCTGCCCCTTGACCCCATGGATAAGTCTGATTAGGCTCCACATACATAACAAGTTCAAGCATAAATGCCTTGAACTTTATCATTAAGCCTATTGGTTTTAATCTTATCACTCCATAAAAGAAAGTGTCCCAATGATTTTCTCCCTTCAGTCTATGTATGCTTGCGACATTTCTCCAACATAGTCAATGAACTTCATTGGATCAATGTGATTTCTAGTTCCATTGGAACACATAGTAACTTATCCTTCTATTTAGAGCTTAATTTTTCAACACTAGACTCTTAATTTTTATACCGTAATGTCACCTAATCTCTTTGGGCCCTCTGTATAATTTCAACAACTTCACCCGTTATTGATAATTTTACAACTTATATTTATCAATACCATTTTCCTGGAAGTGCAGGTCACCAATTACTAGGAGACAAAGCTTCATTGGAAGCCTCATGTCCCTTGGGTTATTTTTAATTCTCATTTCATAGATATGGTTGTGTGTGTGAATTATTGACCTATAAATTTGCAACACAACACTTTAATAGGACATTAAATAAATTGTTAGAAAGATCAATTAATCAAAGTAAACAACAATTGGAATCATCCTATTGCTCTCTAACTAACACAAGTATGAAAATGATTTTAAATTTGCTCTCAGATTTAATCCTAAACAGCGACAATGCATGCTAGAATGAGAGATTCAAAAGAAATGAGCAACTAATGCAATAAAAATAAAAAATTCATTCCAATTAGCCATTGATTCATGAGTTCATTACAAATCTCAAGCATGTCCTTGGAAAAATATATTTAAGATTCCAAGGCCAAAGTAAATTATGTCTTCTAAGGCTTTCACCTTAAGGAAGCATTAAATTTTATAGTGGGGTGGAAGAGTCGGCTTAAGACTTGTCCCCACTTGGGTCATTTTCAGGAGCTATTTTACTCAACCGATGGGCCCTCTAAAGGTATGCAATAAAGAAAATAGATAAGTGATTATGAGGTTTGGATTTATGATTCTCCATGAAGGAGAAGAGCATAATCTCCTATCTCAAATCAAGAATCCCAAACACATTATGCAAACTTTAAAGTTCATTTCCCCAATTTAACCTCAAAATGGAAATCAACTTTTGAGTTTTTGATTTTCCTCAAGGGAAAAGAGCTTAATCCTTTGATTGATTTGCACAATGAATTTAAATTGTATTAAATTCCTATAAAAATAAGCACAATATTTGATTGATTCTTCCAAGGAAACCTGCATACAAGCATTAGTAGTTTCTTTTGATTAGGTCTCTGTCATTTCATCCTGCAAACCATTGTTAGGCTATTTAAAAATCACAAAAAACATCAAATTAATCCATTAGGGGTTAGAAAATCCAAAAATAAAAAAAATAACCCAGATGCAATTCCAAATTTAACTGAATGCGACCAAATTTCCTATATGCAATTCAATTATCTAAATGTGACAATGGACCCCAAATGCGATCCTAAATTTAATTGGATGTGACACCTAACTAGATGCGGTCTGAGAAATTTTGGATGCGATCTAGGAAATACAGGGTATGATCTTTCTTCCCAGATGCGATCAAAATCCCTAAATGTGATTTCTAGCAGAATGAAACATGACAAAAACTAGTAAAATAAATGAAGAAATCTGGGGCTTGGCCCCACGGTGGGCGCCAGAAATGTGTGTGTGAATTATTGACCTGCAAATCTGCAACACAACACTTCAATAAGATATTACATCAATTGTTAGAAAGATCAATTAATCAAAGTAAACAACAATTGAAATCATCCTATTGCTCTCTAACTAACACAAGTATGAAAAGGATTTTAAATTTTCTCTTAGATTTAATCCTAAAAGTGACAATGCATGCTAGAATGAGAGATTCAAAAGAAATGAGCAACTAATGCAATAAAACTAACAAATTCATTCTAATTAGCCATTGATTCATGAGCTCATTACAATTATAAAAATTGAAATGTTATCTAATTAGCTATGAAATCACAATGAGCATATGAAAGCATGAATTCAATTATCTATTAGCAAAATCAAAGAGTTAGGACCAAATTTAAAAGACTAGGGACCAATTGAAGATTTGAAAATTCTCTTTTATAGAATCTTGAGATTTTGGATGGTTAGGATGCATCCATGAGGAGTGGTTGAGATGCCTCCAAGCTTGATCCATGTGATTACCTCTCATTGGTTCAAAGTGTGTTTGTTGTCCCCTTTAAGGTGACATGTTATTTTGAGAGGGATTTAATTCATTTCTTTTAATTAATTACTCTAGCCATGAATTTAATGGGTTTGATTTAATTAATTAGGCATAGAGATAATAAAATTGATTTTTCTTGATTATTTGATGATAAATGCTTGAATTAGGAGATTTAATTAATTTGATCAAATTTAATGAATTATGTCAATAAACAAAGATCAAATTAAAACAATTAAGGTTTTTATCCCGAATTAGGGCAAATAGGGCTTTAGGTTCTATTAGCCCAATTATAGGTGATTACAATGGTACCAAGCAATATTCATCTATACTTTATACTTGACAACGTACATACTTCTATTTCCAAGATTTTATATCGGCCTGGTTATGAGACTCCATATTGGGAAGACATTGTTAAATTCCTCGTCTTTGAGAAATTTGCATTCCCATTGAATCATTTATGGGCTCCACAAAATGGATTGGATGCATTAACATGAAAGAAAAAACTAACCATAATAATGACCGAGCTGACTATATGTAACTTGATACCCCTAATTAATATAATTTTTTCTTTGATATAAAATTTCTATTTTGGCAGTGATAATCATGTTCAATGGAGTCACATAAATAATAAGGGTAACCATCAAAGTGATAGAATTTGTGACTTTTGTGATATCACTAGGAAAGAACAATAAAAATAATAACCCCCTTGACTTTGAGGAATTTAGAATTTCTTGTATGGTAGCGTTTATCCTCCATGATATTCTTTATTTTTCTCTTTTTGATCTAGGTTTGAATTCAACCTTCAACAAAGATGTAATTAAAATATCACTTTAAAAATGATCATTTCATCTGAAAATGAGTCATTTATATTACTTCCTTGACAGCTCAATGTCATTGAACCTTTGAACCCGTTGAACTCTATGAACCTATTGAGCTCGATGAACTCTTTGAACCCTAGTTCAACAATTCCTCCAAATGCCACCCCTTATGAAATAACATCTTTGCAAAAAGGTGATGAACAAAATCATTGTGGAAGAATGGGATAAATATAAATTTTTACCTTTAATCATCATTAAGGAGATAAGATTTTGGTTTTAAAATTTTAAATTGGGGGTACCATAGGTAGGTCAACAACTAGCTCTATCTAGGGGCTACTTTTTCTTGCAAAAAGGGGAGAACTTCCAGAATCTTTGGTTAACACTAGTAATTGATTCATTGGTTATAGAGTAAAAAAGAAACAAAGGACAAGGAGTTTCTTGTAGAGAGGGTAGAGGTGGAACTAGGCACACACACCAACACCAAAAAGCTAAAACTAAAAGCCAAAATAATCTACACCTAGATCACACAAAAAATATATTTACAAAAGATATGGAAAATAACCCATACCTTTAGGAATGCATCTAGCTACTCATGTGAGGCCACAGATAGGTTGAGAGAAATATGATCCACTGTTAGATAGGAATGGATATCCTTGAAGCACTTGCATACATAAATCTAACATGCAAACCAAATGGAAACTTGTTGAAATGAATAAATCATGATGCATGAGCTCACAACAAAAAATCTATCTTCTGTCACACACTTCTTAAATCCAAACAAGTGCATCATGCTGTATGGGATGGACAACACCATCTTCTTCATTACTCTACATGATTCTTTTAGAATAATGAGTTAAATTTATAATGAGGAACCCCTCACATAGGTTGTGCTGGTGACCAACATCAACTAATGGAATATTTTCATCAAATGCATGGACTCCAAATGCTAACTTATTTATCAACATTTCTTGATCAACAATAGGGAAGACATAGAAGACATGCACATCTTTATTTTTAGAAATGAAAGGCTCCAAGATCAAGTCATGGCCTTTACCTCACCCATGCACAAGTTATCTTCATTATATGCTTCTTCTATGACAACACCAACACAAGTGCTAGATTTCCCTTGTGGCTCCTCTTCCTTACTTCCACTGATACACTTTTTAAATTTGTAGTCAACTACATGAAGGAAATCTTTTGCATATGAGGAATCATATTCAAATATTTCATCATCACATATTTGATTCTCTACTTGATTGTCCATACTTCCAAAAGATGTTTCAATTTTTATAATATCTAGAGTCATGTAACTTTAGCTTCTTTAGGAACACTCATATTTTGAGAAAGAAAAAGATTCTCACCTTTGGTCTTTTTCTCAATATCTTGCAAATTTCTTAATAGAGACATGTGTGCTTCATGAGGCTAAAATTGCATGCCATCATAGAAGATTTTTAGGAAATCAGTCTGCACTGGTTCAAACACATTATTCTTTCGAGAATAAAAATAGTCATCACCATTTTTTCTATCATCAATTATAGTAGTAAAAAATGGTCTTTGTTGAAGCCAAGCCATGATTTAGGATTCAAAAAAAGAGTCGACTATCTCTTTATGCACATGGATACTTAAAAAATATGAGGAAATAAAGCAATGATATTTCACTTCTGGTTCCCTAATTGAGTCACTAAAAATATGTTAGTGAATAGATTTATCTTTTTAAAAATACCTTCAAAATGACTCTCAAATGCCCACAATCAAAGAAAAAAATGAGCCCAACAAAATTGAGTCACTTGCAATGGTGATGTGCAAGTACTCTCTAAATTTTGATATGAAATTACAACTCCCTTCTTTTTATTTACAATAAATAAAATGTTGACTATGCCTTTAAATAAAAGGCAAGGAAGGTGTTGGTTCCCAAAATGGTTTTACATTATAAGAAGCTACTAGTACACTCCTCGAAAAATTATATAGAGAATCAAACTCTAATTATTAAATTTCCTAAGAGAATTGGACCAACTGACAGGGATACTGACTCCTTCTACACTTCAGGTTAGACCAAGGTGAGTAAACCTTAATGCCCTTCAATACATTCACTTATATAGACAACTGACATTAACACAAAATATAAATCTCATAAGAGTCTCAATAATAACAAAAAAATCCTAAGTAGAAAATCCTCAATAATAGCTAATTACTCATTAACTCTCAATGGTTATGGAGTATGAGATAAAATAGCTCAAATAACTCACATAGAAAGTAAAGATATTCATGATTTAATCATTTCTGCAACGAGAATCACATGAATATGAATAACAACAAACATGTAAAACCCACAACAATTAAGATCCGTGCCTCATCTCATTGGAAATTTGAGTCATAAAAAATACAACACCATATAACAAAGTTCTATCAATAACATATGATCTAAGAACTTTTTCTTACAACATTCTTTAATAGTAATCCCAACCCAGCCTACTTATCAAAATCCCCGCACAAGCCCAACAAATCTGCAACTTCTATCAACCATTTAATTGACCCATTAGATCAAAGCATGAAATAAATTCACATATCTCACAATAAGACACTAAATGAGAATAAATCTTTGTTTTTTTCTATTTAAAACTTGATTGATATGCACATTCGAGAGATTTGAATTATTATTATATTTCTATCAAAACTCAATGCTATCTCTGTCATACAACATTAATACAACTACAAACTCAAAAAAAATGCAAAAGGACTCAATCTAGATTCATTAACAATTCTCTATTGAAGACTTACAATGCTATTCCTACCCGCAAGAACTTTCTACTAGAACCACCAAGATTGGAACAACTCCAAAACTTGGAACTAGAACCTAGGACCCAAACGAGAACCCCTAGAAAAGAGAAAAGAAGATAATATATAGAGAGGATAAGAATCCAGATCTGTTGTGATATTTCATGTGTCCATCTTCTCCAAACCCTAATCTTCTAAAAAATCACCTCTCTCTTCTCACTGCAACTGTAATTTTCTCATTCCTTTCCACTTGATCTGTTGCAACTAAAATCCCTTAAATAGTTGGAAAACTAGCAGACTTACACACACTTTCAATAATACCATGAAAAAACCCATAACATACATCCCGCTGCTAAAGAAAATCTCTTGTAACATTCTCCCTCTCTAAAATGAGGCATCCCTTTACCTTACTTTGGCCTTTACCTTTTTTTTCCCATGACTATTTATTTTAAATTTATTATTTCCTCATTTCAAATTATGTCGTGCACTTTATATCTCACATCACAAAATGCCCTTATAATTTTCCTCTTTAATTACCTCTTGGAATGTGCATAGGCCTCAATTTTTCAATTTATGCTCATTTTTATAACTACTCAATTCTATTCAACCTAGTCCACTGTCCTTTACTTACAAGTGGCAACTTCTAATTGGCTCACTAGTCCACTTATGATCCACCTCAACACCTTGTCAACATCACCACTCAATGGTCGACCCTGCCACATGTCATCACTCACTAGTTGACCTTGGCATGTGGAATCACCTTGACATCCTATGCTGACATCAATGTTGTGCCTACTAGGATGATAGGATCATGAATTTTTTCCATCTGTCCTCCTTGGGCCCGCCATCCACCTCAACTTCACGCACCACATGGCAGCTCATCACAATCCTACCATCCAACTCAGCCTTTGTTACCTTGATCGCAAGATCACAAGATGATGCCATGTGTCACCTTGGACCTACCTTGTAACCTTGAACTACATGCCATGTGGTACCCTCTAGTTGGTCCTCAATCTTCCAATTCATCTCCAATTCATGTGTCACGTCAGCACTCCATTCATTGCGTGCCTACAAAATATTCTTATTATTTGGCCAAGTTGACATCCAAGTCATCCAAGTCACCATCGACTCGGCCCCATGCGCGCATGCGAATGTCCTACCAAAAGGCCCACTACTTTTGGCAACTTAGTGTCAGCATATAAAAACACCCCATTTAACCTCTACATAACGCATGTGGGATAAACATCCCAAATAACCCATTTCATAAAACTGCCATCTTTACTCAAAACCCGTGTGCATGGGCATGGAAATTATCTTTACAAGTACCAAATGCATTTTGAAGTGTATCAAAAACCCCATTTCACCGCAATGCGGCGTCCTGAACAGATTGCAAGCCATGCCTACACTTCCATAATTATATGCCTTGGTGGGTGTCAACAAGGAAAGAAAATATGACCATATACTTGGCCTTACACATGCCAAAATGTATTTGCATCTTCATTGTTTCTACCTCTTTTCATGATATTTCATGGGTATCTGATCAAACAACTACTGGGCACAAAGGTGATTCCAATACCTTCACAAATTTTTCAACATTGTAATCTCAATAATTTGAGAGCACCAATAGTGGCTCCATCTGAGGATGTATGCCTCCTGTAGGCATAGAAAGATCTTAGATATTTGGGAATATTAGACCACACATCTTCTACTGAGCTTATTTTCCTATAAGAAACAAATAGACCTAATCTTTATTTGGTAGCCCCGGGCCACCACAAAAGAAACACCTAAACCTTCCATTGTCAAAAGTTTGATTCTCATCCACATATGTGACCAACATTATGAAAACATCATTACATACTTGTTGTCCACATACATAAATATTCATGGGCTAAAACCTACTTCTATACTTAAAAATTCCCATGTTCTTCTTGTCACACCCCTCATAAAATCATACTCAAATAAGCATGCCTTATTATTTACATCATCACCAGGTAGTGTGTAAATGCTACAAAAATCAAGTAATGCATCCTCATGTATTATGCAATAATCACCATACATTACCATAAACTCACTTGACTGAGTAGAAGCTAAACTTTTTGGTTTATCTTTTTGCATACATTCAACTTCATAAACTGAATAATAGGATTGTGAATGAACAACCCATACCTCTTCCTTACTAGAAAAACTAGTAACTTCATTGCATGTGTGACAGTAGGAACCATTTCCATATCTCCATCAACATTTTTACAATATTTTTCACTAACCTCTTCACCATCAACATGAGGAATAACCTTTGTTTGCAACCATCTCTCTTCTCTCACATCATCATCATAACTAGAAACATGGCTAGTGTGATCAACAGAGACATTAATGCTTTGATACTGATTTTTATTTTTTACTTCATACCCACCCTCAATACTAACTAGTTTATGACAACAAACATCATCATATAGAAGTCCTATCACCATTCCATATTTCAAATCATTCTCTAAATCCACTACTACATAAAAGCCTACTGTAATGTGTTAATCTCTCTCTTTCTCAACAAGAAGCTCATTTCCTCATCAAATTCACCCCAATTGAACACCAAAAAATATTCATCATTGGGTCTATATCTTTCTGGAGTATCATTCAATGCCTTTACAAATATGACATTAAAAGAAGAAACTAAATCAACCTCCTCTAATTTAATGTCCATGAATCTTCTTATTGCCACACTTGGACTGATTCTTCCACCAAATTGCCTCATGAAATCTGCACAAATTTTTTGCCGAGAATAAATTGAACATGTTGGTAAGAACATGACCAATCACTTGCATATTTTGTTAGAGTTCAAACACAAATCTTCATGACAACATCATCAAGATATATTTCAAACTCACCCATCAGATCATAAAATTCTTCCAAATGTTAACATGCTGAATCTTGTCCATCACCATTAAACTTTGGTAAATGCTTCCTAAATTTAGTAGGAATAGCATTTGGGTAAGCTTCAAAACATAATGGAAAATATTTTTCCATACAAAAAGCGCTACAAGGACTTTGAAATGGGCTGCATATTATGTGAAATCATATTTGGTTTTTCACATTTAGATTTTAAACCATACCCACTTATACACTTTTTAGATTTAAAGCTTGTAGCATAAAACTTTTTTCTCTATAACAAAATACAATTCACACATACTTCAACATTTTTAAGCCTAAGCTAAAATCATATCTCAGAAGTATGTAACTTTAATTACCATCCCTTTTATTATTGCTAAAATCACTTAATAGGGAACAAATTCTTTACAACAATATGATTTTCATGCAAAATAATTACTCATGAAAATCAAATACCTAGAGTGTTGTAGTGGCTGAAAATAAACTTGTTAGATGAATTTTTTTTTAGATATGAACTTGCTTCACACCTTTAATGAATTCTTTGGTAGAGTCTCCACATCTTTGAAGAGGAAAAATATTTTACAAGTAAAACTTCTTTTCTACTCCAACTTTCTGAAAAACTAGCAACAACACAACAATACTTCCACCTCCAACAACATGAGTTCTTATGATTTCCTTCCTTGGAAAAGAACCACATCACAAGGGATTAAAATATGCTTCAACAAGGCTGAAAATCCTTCAATTCTTTCACTATAACAATGCAATTGGTGTAGAGATCTTCAGAGTTGCCACTCACAATAAGTGAAATAAATGAAACAATTACATAACATAGGAAAAAATTGACTAGATTTACACTTGATGAAATACAACAGATTATCAAGCCACCCTTGGAGAATTACACACTTGAAAAGGTTCTAGAAATTTCAATACAATACATGACTTTATGACAACAACATGGTCTAGGACTAATTTAGCAAAACAAGGAGAAAACTCACTATAAATTCTACTACAATTAAAACCATTGCATGATAGAAACTTCATTCTGACTTATCATTCGTTCCCTAGAAGAGTCACTATTTTGTTGGTTCCCAGAAGGTTTTACGCTATACGAAGCTTTGAGTACACTCCTCAACAAATTTTATAGAGAAGCCAACTCCAATTATTAAACTTCCTAAGAGGACTAGATCAAATGACAAGGATATTGATTCCCTCTACACTTTAGGTTCCACAAGACCAATGCAGGTAGAATTTAATGCCCTTCAATACATTCACTTATACACACAAATCATATTAACACAAAGTAGAAATATCATAAGAGGCTCGACAATAAAAAAAAAGAAAATACTAAGTAATGGCTAATTACTCATTGATTCTCAATTATTATGGAGCATGAGATAAAATAACTAAAATAAATTACAACGAAAGTAAAGATATTCATCATTTAATCATTTTTGTAGCAAGAACCACATGAATCTGAACAACAACAAACATGTAAAACCCACAAAAGCTAAGATCAATGCCTCATCTCATTGGGCATTTGAGTCATAAAAAAATACATCATATAATAAATTTCTATCAATAACATATGATCTAAGAACATTTCCTTACAAAATTCTTTAACAGTAATCCCAACCCAGCCTACTTATCAAAATCCCTGCACAAGCCCAACAAATGTGTAACTTCTATCAAGCATTTAATTGACCCATTAGATCAAAGCATGAAATAAAGTCACATATCTCACAACAAGACACTAAATGAGAATATCTCTTTATTTTATTCCATTTAAAACTTGACTAATTTTCACATTGGAGAGATCTGAATTAGTATTATATTTCTATCAAAACTCAATGCTATCTTTGTCATATAATATTGATACAACTAAAAACTCAAAAAATATGCAAAAGGACTCAACCCAGATTCATTAAAAATGCTCTATGGAAGATTTACAATGCTATTCTGACCTACAAGAACTTTCTACTAGAACCACCAAGATTGGAACATTTCCAAAACTTGGAACTAGAACTTGGGACCCAAATGAGAACCCCTAGAAAAGAGATAAGAAGAAAATATATAAAGAGGAGAATAATATGGATCTATTATGATCTTGCAATGTGTCCATCTTCTACAAACCCTAATCTTCTAAAAAGCCACTTATCTCTTCTCATTGCAACTGTATTTATCTCATTCCTTTCCACTTGATCTATTGCAAATAAAATCCTTTTAACGATTGGAAAAGTGGCATCATTACACACACTTTCAATAATACCATAGAGTAACCCATAAAATATGTATCCTATTACTGAAGGAAATATCATGTAGCATTCTCCCTCTCTATCTTTTTTGTACCCGTGTGTTCAAAAATTCAACCAATTTTAAAAATGAGGCATCCCTTTACCTTACTTTCTTATTGGTATCAAAGAATAGTTCTCTTGTTGAATAGTCTAACCACTGAAGGGTAAAGATCTAAGTCATGGAGAGATACAAACTTGACAAGACTATTGAGAATTAGAAGATACAAATACATATGTTTGTGGAACAATATAAACAAGCCAAGGAAGATCTAAAGAAATTACTGGTTGAAAGGAAGAACCTTGCAATTCAGCTAAATGAAATCAATTATCATGAAGAACCTATTGATGAAATATTTGATCATATTGGATCAAGCTCTGGAAGCATCTCTGATGGATCTGAAAGCTTAATCTCTGATTTATCTGAAAAAAATCAGCATCTATCTGAGCAAGTGAAAGCACTTCAAATCGGTCATGAATCTCAAATGGTGAGAATGGTGGAAATCATGAACAATGCTAGACAAGTTGAACAAGATTAGAATCTGGCTATTGAAGACCGAATACTGATGACTGAACAACTTCAAGTAAAAGAAAGTGAAATATAGAGACTCACTGATCGTCACTTCCAAGTATCAAATCAGATGATGACAGTTAATCAAGAAATGAACCGAGTAAATGGAGAATTATCAAGAAGACTTGAAGATGTTGCAACACTCAGAGAAGATAATGAAAAAATGAGAAATGAAATAAAGACACAAAAGCAACACAATGAAATGATGAAGTTAGCTGAGGACAGTTCTAAAAAGATTGATGATTTCCTAACTAATCAGAGGAGATTCAGAAGTAGAACTGGTATAGGCTACATTAATGAAGGAGAATCATCACAAAAAGATGAAAAAGTCAACAAAAATCAAACTCAGAAACCTAAAGTGATGACATGTTACCACTGTGGAAAATTAGGACATACATCTAATGTGTGTAGAAGCAAAGCACAAGGTAAACCTCCTGTCATTCCTAAATTCAATGGATATTGTTATTATTGTGGTAAGTTTGGACATCCAGCTTATGAATGTAGAGATAAGAAGAATGACATTGCTAATAATACTACTGAGGAGAAAATATGCTATACTTGTAATAAGCATGGACACACTACAAGGGACTACAAGGCGAAAATGACACAAGTCTAGAAACAAGGAGAAATTACAATGAAAGCCATATCAACCGAAGAGACAAGGTAACTCATATGTTTGGGATTATAATACATGGACTAATTGTACTGTATGTGGTTGGTATGGACATATTGCAGCAAACTATTACAGAAAGAATCAGATTGGACAATCAAGAAACTAGACAAATGCAGGAATGACATGTATGCTTTGTCACAAGGTCGGTCATGTAAGCAAGAACTACAGAGACCGAGCACCAGATGAAAACCATAAATTTGAAAGTGGATGTAACATTGCAGATATTATGAAGTTAAGGAACACAATGTGGAAGAAGGCATCTAATGAGTATGTTGAGTCAAGTAACACTGTCAGTGAAACCTCGTCAACTGGATTGGGTGACATCGGTAACTCCACTTAAGATGACAAAGGTATGTATGGAACTGACATTTTAAATGATCACATTTTACATATAGTTCCTTATATATAATCTACAATTACCAAATTTACATGAATAAAGATGCACCATGGTTTATGTGTTATAAGTTTACAAATGTTATATAGTCGATAAAAGAAGAAACATGAGTTGGTTACCCATCGGTAATCACTATACAAGGTTAACTGACAACAGTACAAACTGATGAAGAAATTCTATGTTAACCGAGCTGACAGCTATTTCGTATCAAAAGTTAGGTCATGCATTTAATGCATCAAAGTTTGAGTGGGAATATCAAAAAGTCTATATATACATGGAAACAAAGCTCATTGTTTCATTGTGATTTTGAAGAATAGAGATTTTAAAAAGAAGAGTTCGAGCTAAAGATTTTTAGAAAAGATTCCAAGCTACTGTAGATCAAACCAATGACAAATCTTTGATGATAATGAGTAAGTTCATCTTCCTACCAAACACTGGTTATCTATTGTTTGCTGAAACCCTAGAAATAATTTATGGCATCGACATCGACTGCAAACAAATCACAGAACATTGAGGAGGAAGTGGAATTAATTGTTAGGGCACATTTTGCTGAGGAGAAATTCAAACCTCATCCCAAGGATGCAGCACAAACAGATGATATGGGTGCATTTTCTATTATTCTAGATAGGGTTTTGTTAACAGAAGATGTTAGGACCTACATTCACTACAAGATCAGTGAAGTATGTGATTTTGAGACCATTACTACTTATCAACAAGTCTGTGGACTAGATGGCAAGATTAAAATTGAATACAAGAAGATTGAGGAGTCAGGGTTACGATGTTTCACATACTTCCCACAATCCTTCCACAATGACTGGATAAGAATTGTGCTAAGCAGATTTCATGATGGAAAATTTTGGTTGGATAAACTTGTTGAGGTCACTAAGAAGATTATCAGTAGGGTTACTGGGTACCCTACAACCGATAAAGCCAAAGCCTTTCAAAGTTCATCTTGTCCTGATGTAGAAAAGAACACTGGAGCTCAATGAGATGGTAGGGCACTAAAAATATCAACTATCAAAGATCCAGTGGTAAAATTTGTAGCTCATGTCATTGGGTACAAGATATTCCAATCTAGCAGACCAAATAGTGTACCCTATAGTGCCATGGACATGGCTTACAAAATTGTGAAGAAAGATCACTAGGTTGATCTTGCCGAGCTACTACTACACCAACTGCATGACAATATGAAGACAATAAAAGAAAAGAAGTCTAATACATGTAAGTATGGATCACTTCTTGTCTGTACATTTCTCTATCTACAAAAATATGTATCGAGTATTGGTAAAGTAAACTGGCAATCGAATAAATTGATAACTGCTCAAATTGGTGAAATGATGAAAAGTTTAGGAGATACTTTGAATAAGGAATTCAATGCATATTTCAAGGAATTTCAAACAAAAATGCAACAAAGAAGTAGAATTCCATAGGAATTAGTGAGCAAATTTGAAGATGATATATGCTTTGTAGTCAGCACAGACCACTCAATGATAAAGGTAGTAGAATCAAGAACAAAATGGCTAGCACCAATGGGATATGAAATGAATCATGATTTCACTTTGAAATCTATTAATACATTGCTGGCATTACCGATAGACATCACTACCAGTAGGTTTGGTGTATATGAGGAAGCTAAGTCTAGAATCACAATAGACATAGAGATCGGTAAAATGTCAAGAAGGACAAAGAAAATGAGAAAAGATCTCACAGAAAAATATGGAACTACATCTGACTCACCTAAGGAGTCACCGGTTGATGAAGCAACTGAAGGTGAGTTACAGTTGGCTAACAAGCCCTATGATAGGAAGGAAACTGAGTCAGATAAAGAAAAGGATCACACACCGGTTCCTCCCACAACTGATGAACAAGATATGCAGCTACCAGAACCTAAAGGAATGAAGACACGTTCATCAACTACTGCACAATCCGCTGAGCAAGTAGAAGCAGTAAAAGTAGCAAAAAGAAGAGTAGCTACACCTGCTAGGAAATATGTTAAGAGAAAGACCAAGAAAGTAGCTGAGACACTGAAGAAAAAGAGGAAATACATAAGAAATAAGGAAGATCTAGAGGATGCAGAAACTAAAAATGATCCTGATCAATTCAAGTTAGTTCGTAACAGGGAAAGTACTATAGAAGAAATAATTGAAGATATAATTGAGAATGGAAATCTTATAGATCCAGGCATAGGCAAATTTGACAAAATGTTAACTGAGGACAAGATAAAGATAGAGCATGCTATCATCCAAATGATGATAAAATTCAAGAGAGTACCGATGGAATTTGCATGTCAATTGCCAAAAGAACTTGATGACAAAATAAGTGAGAGATGGGCTATTGCACTAGATACAGAGAAAAGGAAAAGAGAACGGTCACTAAGCCATGCAATCTCACATTTTAGCTATGCTATGGTAAGTGAATACATGAAAAAATATCAGGCTAGATTTCTAGTCAAGAATAGAGCAATGCAGATCATGGATGAGAATGTGGATGATATGGATGTCATATGTGATTCTCTATGGACATCAATTTTGAAAGAAGAAGAGAAAGCTGAACATGAAGCATTCCTAAAATTGTCTAAGAAGAGACATAGTTCAAAAGATAAAGGTATTTTCATTGATGATAACAAAGGTCAGAAAATAGAAGACACCGGTATATTAGTTACCGAGGTAATTGATATCACCGAACAAAAGGAAGAAATCAAAATTTCACAGGATCCACCGGATCAAGTTAAGATCCCCTTGCAAAAGAAAACCAATGATGCACTCATTGAGGACATCACTAATGGTGATCCTGATGATGAGGATGATGAAGATGTGACAATTGAACCATACAAAGATGAAGCATTAGACACTGATAGTGTGCTCACATCACTACTGGGTGAACTACCTGTACTTGTAGAGGTAGTTGAAATAATTTCACAAGTACAACCTGATGTGTCTCATCCTGAGCCAAATAAAGATACAACTAAGATTCAAGCACCTGAGCAACCTGCAGATACAAATGAGCCTAACAAACCAGAGGCACAATCTACAGAAATAAAGGAACTAGAAGAAACAAAGTCAACCGAGGTGAACCCACCTGACACTACAACCGAGACTCCCACACCATCTACCAAGGAGCTGAAGAAGGATGATACAATGTCACCTAGGAAAGATACTTCAAGAAGTGAAGAAAAAGATATTGTAATAAGTGAGAAGAAGTCACCTCTTGCCAAGAAGAAGAAGAAGAAGAAAGCTAAAGGGCCGGTCACCATTGAGAAGCTATCATTATACCAGAATGTGACTTGAGAACCCTAAGCCCTGAGGAACTAAGTAGGTATGGGGAATTATGTTCAAGGAAAGAGGCACAAGAGAAGTTAAGGAAAGAACACAAATGTAAAGAAGTGTTAAATGATGTGCAGGATATTCTACAACAGATAGTACCAGAAACAAATATTGATGATAATACTCCCATCTTAGATCAACTTGCCACACTCACTAACAAAATCAATGCCCCTGATACAGATGTAGACAAAAGAATAGAAGAAAGGGTAGAATCAAAGATTTAGAACAAATTGGTAGAAAGGATTCACACAAAAGTGGCACTGAACAAGGTAAAATTATCTGAGGTCATTACCAAGGTAAAGTCTATCACCCAGATAATCTGTCAACTTCTAATCAAGCTTTGTACTTTAGACACCTTCACTATAGAAGTCAGTGAAAAGATAAAAGGTTTATAAGAAGAGATAAAGTTAAGTACACAAGTAGCTATCGCTGAGCCAACTGCTTTCTTAAAGCATATTAACCAAGTTTAGGAACTCTAGTGGTTGATAGCAGACTTAAGGAAACAAGAAGTGCACATCACCAATCAGGTTACCAAGTTACAAAAAGAACTCACTCCTTACCTAAAATTTTTTGAAGCACACATTGTCAAAGCTGAACAACTTGTGGCAACACCAAAGATTTTGGTGTTGGATAATATCTTTGACATGCATGCACAAGTAGGTCTTGAGCATATTGCTCTTACCAACTTGAAAGAGGAATGGGACAACCTCTTGGAGTCTGTAAAGAAAACCCATCCACACATTTTTGATAAGATGTAAGTATACATTATATATATTTTTTGCATTTGGCATTATTATCAAAAAGTGGGAAAACCATGTATATGCCAAATAAGTATACTTTGATATGTATATTACATACTACCGGGAGCATACACCGAGGGGGAGTACTCTGTACTTAGAAATTTTTGTTATGGATAGGTATATGGCGGAGACATAAGGCATATATAGAAACATTTTGTCTATATACATTCAAATTTTTGATACTAATGCCAAAGGGGGAGATTGTTAATCTCTATTGAGCATTTAAGGTTGTCATTAGTATCAAAGGATAGTAAATAGGTTAGTCGGTTACTTATATTGAGTCGGTCGGTAACAAGAAGTAAGACAGAGTAGTCGGTAAAGCCTTTACACTGAGCATCACATAGTTAACTGAGCACCAGCAACATTGACACTGACGGTCAGTAAAAACTGAGCATTGCAGTATAGACCGAGCAGATTATACAGTGTTTATCGACAATCACAAAAAATGGCATAGTAATCTAAAATGACACATTATTCTATGCAAACAGTTACAACAGATCGTAAAATGGTTTACCAAGATTGAGGAGCATTTATTGTAAATAGATACTCATTAAATGTAATGTTTATCTTATTGTAATAGTTGATCTAGGTTATTTTGCACCATAGATCTTAGGGTTATGATTATTTTTGTAACCTAATTTTTTCTAAGGTGGCAAAATAGAACACTATATATTTTGTTTGTTCGCACCATTTTTATAAGGTTGGGTGAACTAATATATATGAATCATGGAGCACTTGAAGACATTGCCTATCTTCAAGATAATTAGTTTACTAAGCAGAATAGAGCACAGAGGATATCAGATTGAGCAGAATCAGAGAAGGCTACCGAGCACAATAGAGTAAGAAACCATCACAGATAAGGTGATATTTTGATGAGAACTTATAGATTTGTTTCAGACAATTGAGTTGTCAACTAGCAGATAATTACCTATTACTTTCTGACAATTGTGATAGAGTTTTGATAAATCTCTTAACAGAGTAGACTTAACAGTCTTATGTAAATCTCTTAACTGAGTACACACTTCATTAGTGTTTTTAAAATCCTATAACTAGGTAGATCTAGCTGATCTAATATGTTACTCCTAACAGGGTAAGATCACCATAAGTGATCAAAACTTGTAGCCTTAACAGGCAAACCTTTTTTATCTATAGTAGTGAAGAATTTGTGGGTGTCATCCCCACCGCAGTTTTTACCTTCTAACAAGGGTTTCTACGTTACCAAAATACTTGTGTTATGTGATTGTCATATTTATTTCATGTTGTTTACTTTCTTAAGTTAACTACATGATTGATTTATACAATTGTATTCAAGTTATTTTGATCGGGCATCATAGTATTCAGTTATAGATCATAAAGGTTTTACAAGTAAAGTTTTGAAGGCATTGATTCACCCCTCCCCTCTCAGTACCTATCTCTCCTAATTCCAACAATGGATCTATTATGATCTTGCAATGTGTCCATCTTCTCCAAACCCTAATCTTCTAAAAAACCACTTATCTCTTCTCATTGCAACTATATGTATCTCATTCCTTTCCACTTGATCTATTGCAAATAAAATCCTTTTAATGATTGGAAAAGTGGCATCATTACACACACTTTCAATAATACCATAGAGTAACCCATAAAATATGTATCTTATTGCTGAAGGAAATAGCATGTAGCATTCTCCCTCTCTATCTTTTCTGTACCCATGTGTTAAAAAATGAGGCATCCCTTTACCTTACTTTGTCCTTTACCCTTTTCTGCCTGTGACTGTTTATTTTAACTTTATTTTTTCCTCATTTCAACTTATGTCATGAACTTTATACTTCACATTAAAAAATTCTCTTTTTCCTTTTTAATTACCTCTTGGAATGTGCACATGCCTTAATTTTTTAATTCATTCTCATTTTTCTAACCAGTTAATTCTATTCAACTTGGTCCACTATCATTGACTGCCACATGGTAGAATTTGATTGGCCCACCAATCCACCTATATGCCACCTCAACACATTGTCAACATCACCACTTAGTGGTCAAACCTACCACATGTCATCATTCACTAGTCGGCTTTGCCACATGGAATCACCTCATGGTCTTGTGTTAACATCACCCTTGTGCCTACTAGAATGATGAGATCATCAAATTTTACCATCTATCCTCCCTGGGTCTGCTATCCACCTCAACTACACATGCCATAGGTAGCCTATTGTGATCTTGCCATTCGACTTAGCCTCTTCTATCTGGATTGTAGGATCATGAGATGATGCCACATGTCATCCTATACTTTCCTTGTGACCTCAAACTACATGCCATGTGACACCCTCTAGTTGGCCCTTGATCTGCAAATCCATCTCTAAGTCATGTGTCATGTCAACACTTAAGTCACCACGTGCCTGGAAATTCTTCCTATTATCTATCCAAGTTGGCCTCCAAGGCATCCAAGTTTCCATCCACTCAGCTCCACACGCGTATGAGAAAGTCCTACCAAAAGAGATGTTGCCTTTGGCAACTAAGTGTCAGCATATTTGCATATAAAAAATACCTCATTTAACCTCCACACAACGCATGTGGGATAAAAATCCCAAATAAATCACTTCATAAGACTTCCATCTTCACTCAAAAGCCACCCATATGGCCATGGAAATTATCTTTACACCTACCAAATGCATTTTGAAGTGTATCGACAACCCCATTTCACCTCAACACAACCTTTTGAATAGTTCACGAGCCATGTCTATGCTTCTACAGTTATATGCTTTGCTGAGTGTCGACAAGGATAGCGAATGCAGCCATGGAATTAGCCTTAGACCTGCCAAAATACATTTGCATCTTAATTTTTTCTACCTCTTCTCACAAAATTTCATGGGTATCTGATCAAACAACTATTGGGCACAAAGGTGATTCCAATACCTTCACAAATTTTTCAACATGGTAATCTCAAGAATTTGAGAGTACCAACATAAGGCACATTGACATTTTCCCATCAACATGGAATGAATATGATTTCATATTAAATAACTAAAAGAGAAGTAAATGAACGACACAAAGAACATTTATTCAATCTTCCCACTTCAGAAGGACAAAAGGAAGATTTAATATTTCATCTCAGACATGTGAATGCATAAAACTCATAGATTTTATAAAAAATACAATATACAATAAAATAAGATAGAAAAACATTTAAAGATGTTTGAAATAATTCAAAGACTAATTTCAATAAGATTAATTCTCTCAAACTCATATATATATATATATATATATATATATATATATATATATATATATATATATATATATATATATATATATATATATATATATATATATATATATATATATATATATATATATATATATATATATATATATATATTGTTGGATATTGCTAATGCATGGGAGGTGATTAAGACATTTAATATGTTTAATCACCATGTTACTGAATGGGCACTCATACTGTTGTCATTTGTGTTTTGTCACTAATGTCAACATATGTTTCTATGAAGGAACTAGACTGGTAATCATAGTGTATGGATACTGTATGAATGTTTCAGATGCTGCAAAGTTAGATGAGAGTTCAAGTGGATGTTTTGATCTTATATCTGAGATTGCATCATTAGATTTTTCATATTGAGAGAGATACAAATGTTTTAATGAAGACTAGTCACTAGACTGTGATAGTGAGAATTGACAGAGTGAGTCTTTAGGTTTTTGGTATATCTTTTAGAGGATTTAGATTCAAGGTATGTGATCTTGAAGGATGTTAGATAGGGTAATGAAGAATGTTCATTGGTCAATGCAAGGTATGGAATGATTGGCGATGTTATCTATGGCATGTGTTTTGGCGATGACTTACTGTGAAGTCGACTTAGGAAATGAAGCGTGTGTTTTGTCTAGCGAACAAAAATTAAGGATGTTGGTCCTTAATTGTTGTAATGTAATCATTATAGACTTGTCTTAGATACCAAGTGTATCTTAGCAAGGGTTTATGTAATTTTTAGTAATTAGGAAAGCCTCATGGGCTGACTTGATCATGGTAAATTGTAATAAGGTATATATGTAGAGTCTTTTCTTTGGAAAAGGTATGGATGGAATAAATGTGATATAAAGAAGTTGGAAAAGCTAGGAGCTTGTGTCTGCTATATGTAGAGAGGAGGTTTATTGGTGGGCTTCATTGGAACTGATCAAGAAAAGAAAGTTGCTGGAAAGCAGTTCAAAAG
Organism: Chamaecyparis obtusa; assembly: GCA_027943335.1. Lineage (NCBI taxonomy): Eukaryota > Viridiplantae > Streptophyta > Pinopsida > Cupressales > Cupressaceae > Chamaecyparis > Chamaecyparis obtusa. Next base: position 289,118 of record BSBK01005235.1, on the reverse strand, counting down.
ATTGTGTATTTCTTTATATACACCTGTTGCGAACTAGTGATTTCTGAAGGTAGATTTAACCTTCTTTGGGCAGTGAGCCCTCTCTTTTGTTTTTGACTCCTAACAGGGTCTATCCTCTAACAAGGACTATGTACTATAATGTTTAAATAAGCTCCTAATAGGGTGTTATCTTCTAATAAGGATAACTATACTCTTAGTACATCATTTGTGGGTGCTAATTCCCACCGAGGTTTTTACCTTTAACAAGGTTTCCCCGAAACAAAAATATTGTGTTATTGTGTTGGCATTCATTGTGTTCATTGGATATGATATTGTGGAGCTTAAAGTTTAAAGTTTAATATTCTGTTATATAAGTGATTGACCCCCCCCTCTTAGTTGTATTGTAGACTGTTATTCCCAATAATTGGTATTAGAGCTTGTGGTCCTCAGAGAGAAATGTTAACAGCTTGAGGTAATCTTGGAGATGGCATTCTATAAGAAGGATAGTCCTAAATTTGATCCTGAAAACTTTGATAGTTGGAAAAACAAGATGCAAACACATCTACTATGTTTGGGCATAGACTACTGGATGGTTGTAAAGAAAAAGGAATCTCTGAAGGTTGAGAATGATTTGGAGTTAGGAACTGATGATGATGAGAAGAAGTTATTCTCATGCAACATGGTCACAAGAGAAGCATTGATCAACACACTATCTAAGGGTGAGTTTACTAAAATTAAAGATTTGGATTCGGCACATGAAATTTGGAATAAATTAGAGGTACTTTATGAAGGAGACAACTATACAAAACAAGTGAAGTTACAAAACTGGAAGTCAAAGATGAAGAAGCTGCAAATGAATGAAGATGAAAGCATTAGGGCCTATGTTAAAAGGGTTACAGATGCTGTAGTTGGAATTTGCAATTGTGGAGGCACTTATGATGAAGATGAAGTTATTGCAAAGATCCTCAGATCTCTAAATCCTTCTTACAAGTTCAAGGCTATGTCTATTGAAGAAACTATACCTCTAACTCCAAACTTTAGCAGAGAGATGTTGATTGCTAAGATAACTACTTTTGAAGCTATGAAATTAGAAGCTGTACCTAAAGTTGAATCTGCATTTAAGGTATCTGCATACAAGAAATTGTCTACACTTTTGAGCACAAGAAAAGAAGACCTAAAAGAAGAGCTTGGTGATTATTCTGAGGAATGGAAAAAGATAATGGCAGAAGAAAGAAAGATGGATGAACTTGTTGCATAGATTGCTAGAAGAGAAAAAAGAGGTAAGGGCAAGTTTGAAGGCAAGTTACCCTTGAAATGTTTTTCATGCAATAAGGTAGGTCATTTTTCATCTAGATGTCCTACAAGAGTTTCCAAGTACAAACTTGATTATGCAAAGATTAAAAGAGATAGAGAATGTTATTAAGCTAGTGAAGGAATCTCTGATGATGATGATTTAGATTATGAAGAGATTGGATTTGTTGCTATTAAAGATGAACCAGTACATGAAGAAAAAGGCTTAGTATCTCATGTTGACAAGAAAACTGACTGGATAATTGACAGTGGTTGTTCTCATCATATGGTTGGTGATAAGAACAAGCTTGTTAAATTAGTAAATTATGATGGAGGTGTTGTGAGGTTTGGGGAAAATCTCCCTAAATCCATCATAGGAGTAGGATCCATTACTCTGGATGGAAAAAATAATACAGAAAATGTACTACTTATTGAAGGATTGAAACACAATTTGTTGAGTTTCAGGCAGTTAATGGATAAAGATTTTAAGTTAAGTTTTGTTAATGGTAAATTTTTTATCAGAAGCAAGGAAGGAAAACTGATTGCTACCGGTTCAAAATCTAGAGGTAATGTATTTGAACTAAACACATATGGAGCCTCTTGTTTTGTTACAAAGGTAGATGACAGTTGGTTATGGCATAGGAGATTTTGTCATGTTAATTTTGATAACATTGTGAAGGCAAGTATGGCTAATGCAGTAAGAGATCTACTGAAGATTGTGAAACCATCTAACACTATATGCAGAGAATGTGTTATGGGAAAGTAGACTAGAAGCAGTCATAAAAGAAACACATATACATCAAAAGGAAAGTTGGATCTGGTACATATAGATCTATGTGGACCTACAAGAACAAAGTCATACTATGGTGAAAGGTATTTTATACTCTTTGTTGATGACTTTTCTAGAATGGTGTGGGTTACTTATTTAAGAGAAAAATCAGAAGCATTTGATAAATTCAAGTTGTTCAAAGAAAAAGTAGAAAATGAATCAGGTTTAAAGATCAAGTGTTTAAGGTCAGCTAGAGGTGGAGAATTTACTTCAGAGTTATTCAATTCATATTGTGAAGAGCATGGGATAAAGAGACAAACATCTACTCCTAGGACTCCACAACAGAATGGGATAGTAGAGCGAAGAAATAGGACTATACTTGATGCTGCTAGGATAATGTTGATTGAAGGAAATGTATCTCATGTACATTGGAGAGAGGCTATTGGAACACTAGTATAAACATTGAATAGAATTCAAATCAGAGAAGGTACAAGTAAGAATCCCTATGAACTATGGTTTGATCATACTCCTACTGTAAAATAATTTAGAATATTTGGTAGTAAATGTTATATCAAGAGGGATGATGAGATAGGGAAGTTTGATGCTAGAAGTGATGAAGGGATCTTCCTTGGTTACTTTGTTAAAAGAAAGGCTTACAAATGTGTCAATCTAAGATTGAGGAAGATGATTGAAAGTAACAATGTAAGAATAGATGAGAAGTTTCAGATACAAGAAAGAATGTATGACAACAATTAGATTTCATAGATAAAAGAAACTACTACTGCTGAAGAAGAACTTGTTGAGGAAGAAAGTGAAAAAGAGGCTTGTGATGCTAGTACAAGAAAGACTACTGAGACTCCTAAAACTCCAAGGTATGCAAAAAATAACCATCTTGAAAATCAAATTATTGGTAATACTAGTCAGGGAGTGCTAACTAGATCAAAAGTTAGAGACGAAATTTGTTTGACTTCTCAAGTTGAGCCAAAAAATACAAATGAAGCCTTTAAAGATGAATCTTGGATAAAAGATATGAAAGAAGAATTGGATCAGATAAAGAAGAATAATACTTAGGAACTGGTTCCTAGACCTAAAAATAAAAATATAATAGGAACAAAATGGGTTTTTAGAAATAAAATGGATGAAGAAGGAACTATTGTAAGGAACAAAGAAAGACTAGTATGTAAGGGATACTCACAAAAAGTGTTGGCATTAAGCAGTATTGCCACTAGTGACAACACTTATTTGCATTCTGGATGGAAACCGAGCAGACAGTGCAAACCGAGCAGACAGTGCAAACCGAGCAGACAGTACAAACCGAGCAGACAGTGCAAACCGAGCAGACAGTGCAAACCGAGCAGATAGTGCAAACCGAGCAGACAGTGCAAACCGAGCAGACAGTACAAACCGAGTATACAGTGCAAACCGAGCAGACAGTGCAAACCGAGCAGACAGTACAAACCGAGCAGACAGTGCAAACCGAGCAGACAGTGCAAACCGAGAAGACAGTGCAAACCGAGCAGACAGTGCAAACCGAGCAGACAGTGCAAACCGAGCAGACAATGGAAACCGAGAAAGTTAGTACAAACCGATCAGGACAATGTAAACCGAGTAACATCTTGTCTACCGAGTCACCAATGCTTACCGAGTTCAATACCTACCGAGTGATCAGTATGAACCGTGCCTTCACTTCTACCGAGTGCATGACGATGCCGAGTAATGCAGTGGACGCCGAGTATCAGAAAGTCACCGAGTCAGTTTGAAGGAACCGGGTAACCATATTTGGGCCGACTTAGTAGCACTTATGTTTATTTGTCAAGCCGACTGTATAATTGTAATTGTAATTAATTGTTTGAGACTTGTATATAAACTATATTGTAAAAAGATGAAAAAGAATCAAGAAGAATATGTGAAAGAAAAAAGAAAGGCAGAGATAAGCGAATTGCAGAAGGCTTCAGAAGTATAAGGTTCAGCAAAGACAAATTCATCACACAAGGTGATCAGTACATCAGAGAATCTCAATCAGCAATCCAGTTGCAAAGCAGAGATCTACTGTTTCATTCTAACAGGTGAATCAGTACTAAATCCTTTAACCGGGTAGACTTAACAGTCTTTGTATAAATCTCTTTACCGAGTGCATACTTCACTGTATGTTTGTAAATCCTTTAACAAGGTGGATTTAGCAATCCTTATTGCTCCTAACAAGGTAGATCATCAGAAGTGATCAAATTGTAAGCCTTAACCGGCCAACTTTATTCTGCAGTATTAAAGCTTTGTGGGTTTCATCCCCACCCCAGTTTTACTTTCTTTTGGAAGGTTTCTGGGTAACCAAATCTATGTGTCATTATTGTGAATGCTTTTAAGTTTCATGCTTCCTGTATGCAAAGGTTAAAAAGTAAAATACATGTTAAAAGAGAAGAAAATTTGGAGTTACTGATTCACCCCTCCCCTCTCAGTAACTTGGTTAATTCCTGAATATTTCCAACAAAAAGAAGGCATAGATTTTGAAGAAAGTTTTTCTCTTGTTTCTAGAATCGAGGTAGTAAGATTGTTCCTATCTTATGCTGCACATAAAAACTTCAAAGTGTATCAGATGGATGTTAAATTTGCATTTTTGAATGGAGATCTTGAAGAAGAAGTCTATATAGAACAACTAGATGGATTTCCTCTATGCGAAGATAAAGACATGGTGTGCAAATTGAAGAAAGCTCTATATGGGTTGAAGAAAGCTCCTAGGGCTTGGTATGCAAGGTTAGAAACGTATCTACTTGGGCTTGGATTTAGGAAAGGTAATGTAGATAGTAATTTGTATTTAAGAACTACTGAAGATGTAATCCTGATAGTAAAGTATTTGTGGATGACATTATCTTTGGAGGTAATGACGATCTATGTAAGAAATTTTTGTAAAGAAATGGAAAGTGAATTTGAGATGTCCATGATAGGTGAAATGAAATTCTTTCTTGGATTGCAAATAACTTAGAATGAGAATGGTATTTTCATTTCTCAAACCAAGTATCTCAAAGAATTGCTTAAGAAATTTGGAATTGAAGATTGTAAACAAGTAGGAGAACCTATGGTGACTGGAAACAAGCTAATAATTTATGATGAATCAAAGTGTGTTTTTTAGATTTTGTATAGATCAATGGTTGGAGGACTACAATATCTGACTCACACTAGACCAGATATTGCTAATGCTGTTGGAATTATGGCTAGATATAAGGCAGAACCCAAAGAAACACATCTAGCTATTGTGAAAAGGATACTGAGGTATCTAAGAGGAACCATAGATTATGGCTTATGGTATGACAAAAATGATAGCTTTGAAATTCATGCTTATACTGATGCTGATTGGGCAAAAAATATTGATGACAGAAAAAGTACCAGTGGTGGTGCATTTTTCCTTGGGAAAAAGTTGGTTTCTTAGAAAAGTAAGAAACAAGATTGTATAGCACAATCTACTTCTGAATCAGAGTATGTTGCTGCTGCTATAAACTACACTAAAATTGTTTGTTTGAAACAAATGCTGATAGACATTGGAATAACTTTTGATGAGCTTGTGGTTATCCATTGTGATAACACCAGTACAGTAAATATATCAAAGAATCTGGTGATGCATTCCAAAACTAAACATATTTCTATTAAGTATCACTTCCTGAGAGACAAGGTGGTAGAAAAAGAAATCAAATTAGAATATATTAGTACAAAAGAGTAGATTGCAAACATCTTCAAAAAGAAACTGCTGAAAGATACCTTTCAATATCTCAGAGGTATGCTAGGGGTTCATGCCCCTCCTAGTCAAAACTAAATGATGCAGAGGTGCATCGGTCCAGAGGTATTCAAAGCCTTATCACTATTTGGACTGGATGTAGGGATCTACTCCTTAGGGGGAGTGATCATGGAAGAAAGTTTAAATGTGAAGGCAGCCAAAGTCTCATGGCACCCTTTGCCATTATTGTCAAAGGGAGAGTGTTTCTATGAGAAAATACCTACTATATGAGAAGATTATTTGGTTGCAGGACTTTGGATTGATATAACTTTGGGATAAGATTTTCCCATATGTTGACATCACTGCCAAAGGGGGAGATTGTTGGATATTTCTAATGCATGGGAGGTGATTAAGAAATTTAATATGTTTAATCACTACATTAATGAATGGGAACTCATATTGTTGTCATTTGTATTTTGTCACTAATGTCAACATATGTTTCTATGAAGGAACTAGACTGGTAAACACAATGTACGGACACTGTATAGATGTTTCAGATGCTGTGAAGTCAGATGAGAGTTCAGGTGGATGTTGTGATCTTATATATGAGATTGCATCATTAGATGTTTCATATTGAGAGAGATATATATGTTTTAATGAAGACTGGTCATTGGACTGTGACAGTGAGAATTGATAGAGTGAGTCTTTGGGTTTTTGGTATATCTTTCAGAGGATTTTGATTCAAGGTATGTGAGCTTGAAGGATGTTAGATAGGGTATTGAATAATGTTCATTGGTCAACACAAGGTACATAATTATTGGTGACATCATCTTTGGCATGTGTTCTGGCGATGACTTACTATGAAGCCGACTCAGGAAATGAAGTGTGTGTTTAGTTCGATGAACAAAAATTAAGGATGTCGGTCCTTAATTATTGTAATGTAATCATTATAGACTTATCTTACATACCATGTGTATCTTAGCAAGGGTTTATGTAATTGTTTGTAATTAGGAAAGCCTCATGGGCCAACCTGATCATGGTAAATTGTAATAAGGTATATATGTAGAGTCTTTTCTTTGGAAAATGTATGGATGGAATAAATGTGATATAAAGAAGTTGGAAAAGTTGCGATCTTGTGTCTGCTGTATGTAGAGCAGAGGTTTACTAGTGGACTTCATTGGAACTAATCAAGAAAAGACAATTGCTGGAAAATAGTTCAAAAGATTATGTATTTATTTATATACACCTATTGCGAGCTAGTGAGTTTTGAAGGTAGATTTAACCTTCTTTGGGTAGTGAGCCCTCTCTTTTGTTCTTGACTCCTAACATGGTCTGTCCTCTAACAAGGACTATGTACTATAATGTTTCAATAAGCTCCTAATAGGGCTATATATTCTAACAAGGATTACTATAATCTCAGTACATCATTTGTGGGTGCTAATTCCCACCAGGGTTTTTACCTTTAATAGGGTCTCCCTGAAACAAAAATATTGTGTTATTGTGTTGGCATTCATTGTCGTCATTAGATTTGATATTGTGGAGCTTAAAGTTTAAAGTTTAATATTCTGTTATACAATTGATTCACCCCCCCTCTCAGTTGTATTGTGGACTGTTATTCCCAACACACACACACACACACACACATACACACACACACATACACACATATATATATATATATATCCTTTTAAACACACAACAAAAGACTCAAAGATCATATTGTCCCTACACCAAAATCATGTTTGAAAATAAGATATACATCTTCTCTTTCCTCTGTTACAATACTAAAACAAGAAATGTTTTTCCTCTCCTGTAACACACAAACTTCCCCAAAAAAGAAGAACCAAACCCCCTTTCTTTGTCCCCATTACCATTTATACTTACTCTCTTTTAGTTTTCTAGTTTCCAGTAACTTTTCCATAGTGTAAAGAAAATTAATTTCCCATCACCTTTCATCTTCTATTCCCAATGACTTTCTTATTTTGCACTTGATATCTTTATAAACTTTAGAATTAAAATATTATAAAAATAATGCTCTACAAATTAAAATGACATATATATATTTAGACTTGGACAGGTGGCAAGTCATTTGCTACACTTGACAAGGGAATAGGCCAAACATCTTTGTTATTGCATTAACTCCTTTAAAAGAATTGATTCTTTCCCTTATATGTTTTTGAAAATAGTAGTAGCAAAAGGGTGCTAACCCATGGAACAAGAGGGGATGACTAAGTGAATTAACAAAAAATTAATTCAGCATAGAGAGCAGCATTAAAGCACATAAGTCTACCATGATAAAAAATATAAAAGAAACAAAAAGTAAACCACCACAGCCACAGAGTATCACACATCCATGGAATAGTTTTGAAATAGTCTAACTTAAACCAAAAAAGGTGCCACGTATGGCTATAAGAAAAATTTACAGTTTTAAGCATAAGTAAGTAAATAAAGCCCATCCAAAAGTAAGGTGATGATTCATCAATAGTCTCCACCCTCCCATACATGCCCAACCACAAAATCACTTTCCATCCCGTAAGTGCTTAGACAGCAGAAGGTCAGCCCACTCTTCATTTAGGAATTTGAAGAGTTCCCAATTTCCTTCAACAACATCCTTGCCCTCCGAAGCCTTCTCATTGATAAGGAAGAGTGTGGTAGTAGATGCGTGCATCACCTTAAGATAAAACTTACTAACATCTATCAAACACTTATTAGTAGCATCTAGGTCCCAGGTGAGCTTAGTCACTATATTTTCCATAGAGGCAAATTGGTAATTGATTCTCCCCATCAGGTCATTTCCAATATGCTCTTTATCAGCAATGGGCTCTTTTTCCATCATCTTCTCCTCAGCCACAGTAGTGTGGATGTCTTCATTTGGCTTGATTTCCACTTGATCAATTTCATTGTCTAAGCCCTCTTTACTAGGAGAGCCCATAGAGGCATCCTCTTAGTTCATGAGTTCTCTAATAGCTCTTTTCCCCTGCTCTTTGGCAATGCGAGAAGAGTGATGAGTAGAGGTGGGTTGGGGCTTAGTAATTTGAGGGTAGTCCAGATGAATGATAATCTTCTTTTGCTTCTTGGGAGGGGGCTGAGAGAAAACACTAGGGTTAAGGGTGTGCTTCTGAGGACTTGGGGTGGGTTGGGTTTCTGAAGACTTGGGACTCAAAATAGGGGTCATACAACCTTTTGACCTAGGATGAGTGGGAAAACCATGGTTGAGAGAAACCATCAACGACAAGGGTTGCTGGGTAGCGAGGGTAATTTGCAGAGGAGGTGGGGGACATAGGGAACAATGGAAATTGTACAAATGGAGAATAAGAACTTGATGGAGATAGACCAGATTTTTCCCAAGGGAGATGGCCTCATTCACATCCTTCACATTGGCCTCCAAAGAATGCAGGAGGAAAAATGGGAATGAAATTAACAATTTAAGGCTAAAATGGTTCAGAAAGAGAAGATGGTAGTTGAAAAACATACCAAAGTGGCCCTCCAAGGTGAAATATTTCATCACCATCTTGCACATCTTTGGATAGAACTCTGGGAGATCAGAGATGTTGTAGCCACCATTTATAGGAGTTGGGGTAGCCTCATCCTTGAAGAATTGTGCAAACTCCATCTTCCCCTGGGTTTTGGCCATTTTATTCTATTTCATGCCAATGGTTGGCATCCCCGTGGCTTGGCCAATGACCTCTTCATTAATTTGAAAGGTGATACCATTAATGGTAACCTGCCTTTCATTCCAAGTTTTAGCAACCTGCTTGGAAATCATCTCATCATGTCTTGTGAGGATTTCCATAAAAGGTAGGATACCTCCCTCCTTGCAGAAATACATGATCATGGGGTCAGAAGAGAATTCCTCCTCAATCTTGTCAGGCTCCAAAATTTTTTTGTCACCTCCCATCTTCTTCTCATGGTGCCAGCTACTAAAAAACCCAATAAACAGAGGAAAACCAGAGGCAAGATCGCTCTCACCAGACTTGGCTATCCAATTTTTTACAGGATAGTAGGTGGAAATGCTAAAAAAAAGCTAAAAAAAGGATTTGAAGTCTTGTCAGACTACAAGTAGTAATTAGGGCTTTGATTATCTTGGGGCTTGTGATTCCTTACCATGGAGGCCACCAAGGTTAACACATGGGAATGGCATGTTAACTTTTAATTGTCATTAGTTAAATCCACTTCGTATCTCTTAACATACTCTGTAAATTGATTTTTATTCCGAGCCCATTTAAAGTAATTATGGTCTTTAAAGGGAAGTCTTGTGCTAATGTGCCACTTCAGATCCCTTTCAAAATTTAAAGATCCACCACAACAAGTCATGTGGCAAGCAAAAGTGGTGGAGGTAGAGGTCACAAAAATGTGCTGGCGCCTGGCCTCACCAGTAGGCACCCAACTCAAGCTCCCATTTTTAAACTTCATGGATTTAAAATTCTCCATCTCTCATTTCCCACTTAAGTAGGTCTTGAGTATTTTGGGGAAGCTGACTAAAAGCTCTCCAATACTGAAGCCCATCGAGATGCAAACCGGTAGCAACCATGGTGTCAGAAATAAAGTTTCCTTCTCTGTAGATGTGCATGATAGTAACCCTATGAGTGCATTCCATTATGCCATAGATATCACTTAAAATACTATCAACTTTCCAGCCAGTGTTACAAATTCCCCTAGTAACATCAATTATGATTTTGGAGTCTCCTTCGATAGAAATGTTAGTGCATCCCATGGCTATGGAAAAACTCAATCCCTAGAGGAGAGCCATACCCTCAGCCTGATTGACAATATGGTTATGTAGGGGCCCAACATAGGCAGCCACCAAATAGCCCTTGTGATCATGTATGACACCACCACCAGCTTGGAGATCATTGTGGACCGAGCCATCAAAATTGAGTTTGTGCCATGTAGCCTGGGGGGAGTCCAAACAGTGGCTTTTCATGTTGCAAGCTTGGTGTTATCAATTTTGGAAAATCCCTTATCAATACCCCAATTCATGGAAATTTTGTGGTCCCAGTTAGAAGGGGGGAGACTTGGGGTCTTCCAGTGGGAGACAAGTAAGATTTCCTATTATAATTTGAGACTGAGCTGGAACACCATCATGCTATTAAGATCAGTGTCCCTAAAAATCCTATTATTGCGTTCATTCCAGAGGGACCAACAAAAAATGGGCAAGGCTTGATTCCAGAGGAGCTTTATCATTGGGTGGTGGGAAGGAGAGAGCTAGTTGTGAAACTAGTCATGGATGTCCTTATTAAGAGCCCACCGAATGCATAAATGGGTCAGAATCTACTGCCATACCTTGGTAGCAAAATCACAATGAATGAATAGGTGATTTATACTTTCCTCCTCCTTTTTACATAAGCATCACTTGTTAGCCAGAATGAAACCATGCTTAGTGAGGTTTTCAAGTGTGAGAATTTTACCATGGAGCACCATCCATGAGAATAAGTTAACCTTAGGGATCACTTGGGGTTGCCACACTTTCTTCCTGTAAGTAGTGTCAACAATTTCCATGATTAGTTGATTATAAGCTCAGATGTTGTCTTCATATGTCAAGCTCATTTTTACATGCACTTATAGTTTTAGTACCCGCATTGTGTCTTGGTTACAAAGAATCAATAGTAATAACATTCCTCTGAGAAAAATAATGGAAACCACAAGTAGTACCAAGACTCAGTTTTACACCTTATCCTGATTTATTATTTCAAAAGAATAGGTACCTCAAAGCTTGTCTAGTTGTCAGCCATTTTGAAGGTTTGAACTTGAGAAGATTTTTTAACAAGTGAATAAGGAGACCAACCAAGTGATCAACATGTTGCATGATCAAATTCCCAAGCTTTTGTAACTTCCTTAATATTCGAATGCTACCCCTTAAAGCTTCCACTTCTTTCAAGGCTAAGAGTATTAGTCTTGATTATCAATTCATCTAATGATGGATATGCTTTTTTCTCTAGTGCTTGAGTCTTATCATTTTCTACTGTAAAACCTTCGAAGCTTAAAATTTTTTCCTTAAGAGTTCAAATAACTCATTTGTGGGTTCAATATTGAATTCCTCTACACCAGCAATTCCAATTCCATATTTGGCACAAAGATATGTGTTATGAACAAGCCCATCCCAAACTAGCTTTTCCACTTTCTTGTGTATTGAGTTCAATGGACCAATCTCAGTATCATGTGTGGCACCCAAAAAAATGACAACTTGGTCTTCAAATAAACTCTATTTCATATCTTTCAACATCAAACTAAAAGTTCAAGTAGAGATGCCTCAAACTTTAGCATTCAAACCATCGATTTTAATATTATCACTCCATAAAAACAAGTGTCTTGATGATCTTCTCCATGAGGTCTATGTATGCTTGAGATATTTCTCCAACATAGTCAATGAACTTCATTGGATTGGTGGGATTGCCAGTTCTATTGGAACACATAGTAACTTCTCCTACTATTTAGAGATTAATTTTTCAGCTGTAGACTCTTCATATTTATCCCAACACGTCACCATTAATCTTTGGGCTCTATATAATTTCAATAGCTTCACCAGTTATTGATTTATTGCAACTTATATTTATCGATGCCATTTTTCCTAGAAGTGCAGGTCACCAATTACTAGGGGACAAAGCTTTATGGAAAGCCTTAGGTTCTTTGGTTTATTTTTAATTCTCATTTCATAGATATGGTACCGAGCAATATTCAACTATCCTTTATACTTGACAATGTGCATACTTCTATTTCCAAGCTTTTATACTGGTGCAGTTATGAGACTCCATGTTGGGATGACATTGCAAAATTCCTCTACTATGAGAAATTTGCATTCCCACTGAACTATTTATGACATAATGGATTGGATGCATAACCATGCAAGGTAACACTAACCATAATAATGACTGGGTTGACTATATGCAACTTGATACCCCTAATTAATATAATTTTTTGTTTGATATAAATTTGATATTTTGGAAGTGATAATCATGTTCAAAGGAGCCATTGAAATAATAAGGGTAACCATCAAAGCGCCATAATCTGCAACTTTTTTGAGATCACTAGGATAGGAAAATAAAAATAATAACCCCCTTGGCTTTGAGGCATTTTGAATGGCTTGTATGGTAGAATTTTGTTTTTTTGATCAGTAAGGGGCCGAAGCCGAAGGGTTTGTATTAATATAATTAATGTTATAACATATCAAAAAAGGATTAAAGTTTGAGACCAATATTTGAATATGTCCATACTAATTTGAGGTGCATCAACCAGAGAGTTTCAATGCTCAGCACCTCCTCAAAGCCACTCCAAAATATGACACAATTACAGTTGAAACTTGAAAAGACTAAAATTAACACATATGAGCTAAAAACTGTGAAAAATCCTAAAAAGGAATTCTATTCTAGAGTTAATCTGAAGGGGAGGTGGAATCCTGCTTTGAGCTCTTTGTTGAGGAATCTTGGGTTTCCTCTTCTTCAGACTGGGAAAAGGAAATATTCTCCTGGTCCATTTGAATGACTGCTTCCTCATCCTCATCGTCAACCTCAGCTACATCATCCTTTGCACCCACCTCATCCTCCTCATTATCACCACCATCCTCATAGTCTACCTCCTCTTCCATGACTTCCTCAGATACATCCTCATCCTCATCCCCCACATCCAAAGAATCTAGACTCCCTAGGCCATCCAACCTTTCATCATATCGATATTTGTAAACCTAGTCCAGATTTACATCCAAATCATCTCCATATGGCGATTCCATGCCCTCTTGTATTCCAAGAATCTAGAAAGGAAGTTCATAGCCTTTTTCATTGAGGATAGTCTCAATGGATGGTGCTCCCAATCCTAGCCCCAGAGAATAAAGAACTACCTCGGGGGACCTCCATAAAAGTTCTGACTAGGGGAGTTTCCCAGCCCGGGGAAGGAAGAACCCGCTGACATAACAATGGGGAGGTCCCATGGGAAGAAGATGAATAATTCCTCATTATTCCCTACAAGTAAATTATGGAGGCCACTGAGATAACTTCCATCAAAGAGTCGATAGAAAATTTCTTCCGCATGGTTTTTATGTGTGTGTGCCACCAGAATGCTGGCTAAAAAATTGGAACAAATATTTGAGTTTACCCTGTATCTATGGTTGGTGAGCAATAAATTTGTTCCCAAAATTTCTTTGATAGCATGGAGGACCAGTTTGTGATGGAATAAGAAAATTTCCTTTAATTTCTTAGAGTAAACGGGAGAATCAAAGGCAATTTGATCCACACTAGCAATCAATTTGATAAGAGTATCCATTGAAGGAAGAAGAAGACTTGCTTGATAAAACCAGACTACTTTTGCAAAAATGAAGTCTGAATTTCCAAATATAGACTAATGCTAAAACAAGGTGCCTACTAACTGAGCCATCATCCATAAATGTCTCCGTATCACCAGTGATTGATGCCTTGAGATTAGCCTCTACCACCAATCCTGATTAGACTGATGTAATACTCCAGCAAATTGGCTAAAAATGGTAACTCGATAAATCCTTGATGTGAAAGGCCTCAGCTAAAAAGGTGTTGCTAGAAGGGGGGGCAAGATTTAGAGCTGGAGCCAAATTAGTTGGTTGCATGTAGAGTGAGGAATATAGACTATTATCTACTGAATACTAGCAACTGGCTCCTCCTTTCACAGCTGACAAAATATCATTTCTAACTCCATTCTGCTTGTGAAGAATGATTTTGCAACTCCTAAGGAGTCTAGCCTTTTCCACCTAGTGTCCTTTGTTGAGCACTACTTTCTCTATGAAATCTACCAAAAAAGATTTCCATAATTTTGAAGGGTTGGCAACGCAGGTGAAGTGACCAAGAGACTTGAGGGTATGTGCAAGATCATGAGGGGCCAAAAAGTGGCGATGTCAGTTCAAAACTTTGACAATGTAGTTGATGACTTTTTTTCACCCAAATTTGATAAAATGAAAAGGGTATCTTAAGGAGATTATCAGCTTTCTATCGATATAATTGCTGTCAAATTTTGACTTTGGTAAGTAATTATTAGTTATTTTCTAATTGAGCTACCTCTAAAGTGCTAAATTATATACTGATTGAAAAATGACAATAACTTTCAGATGGTATAACATTTTTGAAATCCGAAAAATGTGTCACATTCTATGCTTCACCTACTATAAGGAAAAAAAATAAAATTGAATTTTGTAAAGTTTTGAATGAGTTAAGGTGGTCAGACACGGGGTTTTTTTTATTCTGAAAATGTTGTAGCAAAAAATTCATAATTAATTATTTTTTTGGAATAAAATTACAAAAAAATATGCATCACATCCGGGCATGAGTCTACTACTTATATATAAAATCTTATAGCAAAATATTATCATTTGATTATAATTAAGGTGGTCAGACATACACCTACTTCTTATTTTTTTCCTGAAATTTTTGTACTGCTGCATTGAAATATATACTTTTCACCAATCATACTAACTTTTTCCCAAAAAAGGCCTAGTATTTTAGAAACTACATTCAATTTTCTATAGATTCTATTCTTACAACTTTTTTATATTAGGTTCATAGCTAGTTGAAATTTTCATGTCAAGTTGACTAACCCTGATTTGCTGATTTTTCATTGCCACTTAAGAGCATAGTTTGGCCCCTCATGATCTTGCACATACCCTTGATGTGATGCTATCCTAAATGAAACAACTTGTCCAAAATCCTTAGGCTTTGCACATCTTTTTAAATCTATCGACTGTTGCTAGAGGTAGGTGCAATTTTGAGTTATGAGGGATTTGACTGATCCTGCAATGATGTTGTTTTCATGAATATACTGTTGGCTGCAATATTGGCTAATTCATTAGCCTTGGAGTTTCCCTCATGAAAAATGTGGTTAGCCATTATAGATTCAATTTTTTTTGTTAGGTTTAATATAACTTCCAAAGAGGCTTGTAATCGTCAATTTGAAGTTTCCCCTATTTTGACTACATTTATCATAATCATAGAGTCTCCTTCAATTTCCAATTTGTTCAAACCTAATTCATAAGAAACATCTAGGCCATGTAATAATTCTTTGAATTCTGCCATGTTGCTGGTGCCTAATTCCAATGGTTTAGCTAATTTTTCTATGATCTTGCCATCTAATGAGTGAATAATGCAGCCAGCTCCTGATGGACCTGGATTCCCTTTTGATGCTCCATAAAAGTTGATCTTAAACCACCACGGAGATGGAGACTTCCAAACACAAGAAGCCCTCTAAAAATGATTAGCTTTACATCCTCTGCCAATAGTGGTTGGAGTTTTGAGACCATACCATCTTTTGATCATTTGGTCATCCTAGCTAGTGTAGAACTTGTGTTTAGTTGATTGAGATTGAATTCAAGAGTTCATAATCTCTACTATTACAACTTCTATTTTATTAAGAATAGATTCAATTTCCATTGATTTGTCTTGAAAGAGTCTCCCATTTCTCTCTTTCCAAATCTCCCATATTAAAATGGAGGGTGATATGATCCATAGATTTTTGCATAAGCTTTCTTCATAGATCCTAGGCCATGATAGTAGATGAGGCAGGATTTCTTGAGGGAAAGAAAAGAACCAATCTAATTTTGAACACAACCAAATCCAACATTTATCGGTGAAAGGACATGTTAATAACAAGTGATTATAATCCTCTTCACAATTGTAGCACAGTGAGCATTTAGATGGGCCAAAATATCCCATTTTTAGAAACCTATCTGCTATTAAAATTCTACCCTAAGACGCTGCCCAAGTGAATACTCTTTCCTTAGGTAAACAAACCTTATTCCAACATAATTGGATTGGGATTATATCTATCTTTGGATGAAGAGGCCCTAACAGAATTTGGTATCCATCCTTAACATTGTAGATTCTAAATTTAGCCCCATTCCAAATAATTTCATCCCTCCCCTACTTGAGGAAGAAGGATCTGACATTAAGAAGCTCTTTTAAATTGCTTAATTCCTGAGGATCTAATCCGAGGACTGAAAAATCTTTCCATTTCCAAGAGCCATCTACTAAGGAAGATGAAGAAGGAATAATATAATTTTTAACCAAAAGACCCCATGCAGCCAAGCAAATTTGACTGATTTGATTCTTTCCTAATGATAAGTTAATGCTTGGGAAGCCTCCCCAGGAATCCTCCAAAAATCTAGCTAGATTCCCTTATCTAATATTCCATGTGATGTTGTTTTCCACAGTGTATCTTGACTTGGAGATAAAATTTCAAATTGTGGAGCCTCTAGGGAAGTCTCTTATATGAAAGACCTCTTCTTCTAAACCATTATTGAGATATTTACCCCTTAAGATCCTTACCCATTTATAGTTCTGATTTTTCATGATTTTCCAATAAAGTCTGGCTCCTAGAGCTTGATATGCCACAAGTGATTTTTGATACTTATGCCCCCTACTAATGTAGGTTTGCAAATTTTTTCCTAAGATATAAGTTTGAATTTCTTGCAGGAATTTGTACCCTGCCAGAAGAAATTCCTTAACTTCTTCATAGTGTCCATTTATCCACTCATTAATAGAGAGATACAAGACATTCTAAGTAAATGGGAATTGCAGCCAATATAGCTTTAATCATTACAATTCTGCCCGCCCAAGAAAGCCATTTGGATTTCCAATTATCCATCTTACAGTCCATTCTTTCATTAATGGGTTTGCAAAACCTTGTAGTTCTTAAAGTTTTGTCAACGTGGATTCCCAAGTAGGAGCATGGTAGGGAGTTTGATTTGAAGGCCAGAATTGATTCTATTTTTTGTTGAATCTTCTTATTAGTGTGGAAGAAGAAGATCAATGATTTATCCTTATTAACTGCTTGTCCAGAGGCCTTAGCATAGTTCTCAAGGATTTCCTTGATTTAAGAAGCTTCCTTGATTGTGCCTATACCAAAAAGAAGAGTATCATCCACAAATTGTTGATGTGTGACTGGCCTTACTGAGGAGGTGATTTCAATCCCTTTAATACTTCCCAGATCTTGGAGTTTTACTAAGTTGCAGCCCAATGCTTTTGCCATGATGATGAAGAGAAAGGGAGATAGGGGATCTCCTTGTCTAATTCCATTTGAGCCTTCAAAGAAGCCTTGAGAAGATCCATTTACAAGAACAAAATATTTTGGGGTAGATATACAATAGAAAATCAATTTTACCCATGCCTTAGAGAAGCCAAAAATTTCCATGCATTTTGGCTAAGAATCTCCAATTGACTTTATCATAAGCTTTTTTATATCTAATTTGATGATCATGCTAGGTTGTTTGTTACATTGAATAGAGTGTATGGCTTCTTGAGCAATAATAATACCATCTAGAATTGATCTCCCTGGCACAAAACTTGTCTGTTCTTCCCCAATAATCTTGCGAAGAACCATTTTAATCTATTTGCTAAAGGTTTTGACAATATCTTATATATAGTATTACATAAAGCAATAGGTCTATATTCATCCATGAAATTTTCCTTTTCTTTTTTGGGAATGAGAGAAATGAAACTATTGTTGATTTCAAATAAGAATCTACCTAAAGATCTGGCCGATTCCAATGTCATAGTGAGGTCTTTCCCCAGGACGCTCCAATAGTGCAAGAAAAAGCTAGGAGGAAAACCATCTAGACTAGGAGCATTGTCTGGAGCCATTTGTGTTAATGTTTGCAAAATTTCATCTTCAAAGAACTCCCTTGACAAAATTTGATTATCAACACCAGTTATAATTGTAGGGATATTAGTCAATAAATCCTACTGTATCTTGAGAGGTGTGCAATCTGAATAATTCAATAACTTTGAGAAAAAACTAACTATTTCCTTCTAAATCTCCTTTTGATCTTTCAGAAGAGACCCCTCTAAGTTAACAATTTGTAGGATCCTATTAATATTTATTTGATTCTTGGTGCTGGAATGAAACAATTTAGTATTTTTGTCTCCTGCTGCCAACCAATTTTCTCTTGATTTTTGTTTCCAAAAGGTTTCATCCTTACTTAGGATATCTTCTAAATCTTTTAATAAATCTTTTTCCACCACAAAAAGATCTTGATCCATCCCAGATTGAATAATAGTTTCATTCAATGCCACAAGATTTTGTTCTATGTCTTCTTTTGATGAAAACATATTCTTGAACTGAGTTCTATTCCAAATAAGTAGATTCTGCTTAATAAATTTTAATTTGGACACAAAGTAGAACAACTTGGATCCCTTAACTTTAACCTCTATCCACTAGGAAACTATCATATCAATAGAGTTTTCCTCTTTGAGCCACATATTTTCAAATTTAAATAAACAACGATGAGGTTTGTCTTCCTCCAAAATATTCAACTGAATGGGAAAATGATCTAAGCATGAGGAGGGATAGATGGAAGCTTTTAAGACATGAGGGAATGTTGTTAAATCTCCCCTGAAGAGAAATCTATCCAATTTTTTTGATATGTTATTATATCCCATTCTTCTATTGGACCATGTAAAAGATCCATTATCAGACTCAATTTCCATTAAATTTTCTCTTTGAAGCCAGTCTTTGAAATCTGTTTGGGATTGGGAAACTCTAAGGGAACCTCCCATTTTCTCCGATGTGTGAATGATAGCATTGAAGTCACCACCTAGTATAAAATTACCTTCTAGCCAAGTTGGAAAATATCTACTGATCTCCTCCCAGACCTCCACTTTTCTTCTTCTCAAGATGGGTCTGTAAACATTCACAATGTATGTGCTCATATTTGATTGTGTGCTTGCAATTTTACCCCCCATCCAGTTTGAGCTGCTATCTAATTGGGAGAAAGAAGAGAGTCTAGAGTTCCATAAAATTTCCAAGCCCCCTAAAGACCCTATTGCCTCAACCCCTGAAGCTCGCCAATCACCCAGTGTCAGAAGGAAATTAGATAGCTACTCCTTGTTCATTTTAGTCTCTTGGAGTAGAACAACCTCAACTTTGGATGTAATTATGTAGCATTTCACCATCCGCTTCTTGTTAGGGGCATTAAGACCCCTAACATTCTAGGATAAAATATTCATTGATCCTTGGGAAGAAACTTCCCCTTCCCTACATTTAGATAACCTGTGATTTTAGTTTGATCATATTCTTCCCCAACTTCCTCTCCAAGATTGGCTAAAGACTTTCTACCCCTCCCTTTTTTCTTGACCAATCCACAATCCAAAGCATTCATGTGATCTACTTTCTGAAAACCTAGATTATTAATGTTCTGATTTGAGATTTTGTTAAAAGAACACTCCAATCCATTTTCCAAAGCAAGAACCAAAGATTTATGCTCCCTAATTTCAATACATCCTATTGGGGCTTCTATATCAAACAATCTTTCTTCATCCTCCACATAATCTTCTTCTAATATTCTGTCAACAAAGGAGGGAGGTAGAGAATTATTATAGTAGCATTTATCCTCTGTGATATTCTATATTTTTCTCTTTCTAATCTAAGTTTGAATTCAGCCTTGGTAGGGCGTTACATGGCCTCAAAGACCTGAGAATCAAGGGCATCTCTTTGGTAGCCAAATTGATTTTTAAGGCTTTTCAAGTTAATGAGCCATTGAAAATTTTAATCAAATATAATATTTTTTGGTTTATTCCTAAACATAATCCCAATAGGAAAGGCCTTCCACTTTGTGATCTACTCATTGGACTATTCTTGGTGAAGCTTGTAGGCTCCTTAGTTTTTGAAACCATTTGGAAAGCATGGGAGTTTGTGAGAGACCTCATTGGATATAATGGCATTATTAATAATAACATTATTTGTGGTGAAAGGTCCATATGGTGGAACCTAAAACATATGGACAAACCAGTTGCCCTATTGCAAGGGTGTTCTGCTAGGCAATGGATGAATAAACGTATTAGATACTTCAGTGACATCATTTTTGAAGGATAGTTGATTTCTTGGAATGATATTTGTGCAAAATTTGGCATTCCTCAATCTTAGGAGGACTTTTTCTGTGCTTATGGAATCTACTTCAGCCTTATCCCTCCCAAGACATTGTGTTAGCTCCTTTCACCATTTCAATCAGTATTTCTAGCCTAATGTCTCTTTGTTGGCTAATGCGAAAGAAAAATCTATTTACTCTTGGATTGTTTATAATGATGAAATACTTTCCCATTTGAATACCTCATGGCATTTCAACTGGGACCCTCAGTCCTAGCTTATTTCCTTTGGAAATTTTTTGGGCTAGACCAAGTGAACCCAAAATGAAGTGTTTCATATAGCTATGGGGGAAACTAGCATGTGTGTTGTCTGCACGCTCCCCGATACTATTATGCATATATTTTTTGAATTCCTTTTTGCTAAAGAGGTCTCGAGTTCATTTGATTTCATTGTGAATGACAATATTAGTACTTGGGAAATTCTAAATGGCTGTCTCTAGGCTTAAGAAAGATACTAACACTTTTTGATCCATTATTTCTTGTGAAATTCTTTTGCTATTATGGAAATACCAAAATAATGAAGTTTTTAGTGGTAGTAAATGATTTTTGATCGAGTTTATGAGGAGCCTCATTATTTATTACAATTTTTGGTAGGTTACAGTCACAATGAGATTGGAAAAGAGTAAATTTGAGAAGATTCTAAAAGATGACACAATGTGTATAGTCAAATGGGAAATTTCTAATGGATACACCTAGACTAGGAGGACAAAGGAAAGAACACCATTTGAGGTTGGGCTTGCTAGTCTGGTGCCCGAATTGGAGGAGGAGAGGAAGAAAGCTACAAGGGCACAAAGAGTAGTTCAAATCCATATAGTTTCTCATCCCCATCAATATTGTTCCACTAGGATTGGCTATCACAAATTTTACTAGAGAAGTATCAAGTAGTGAAAAGTATTAGATTTGGATAGAAGGTAAATTAGGGTGGACAACATGGATTGAGGGATCCACTTTGCCATAGTTATTTTCTTTTTTCCCATGCTATGATTTGATATATACTTAGAACTGAGATGTAATATGTAATTAGTCCTTCTACTATTTTAGAGATACTTTTTGTCTACAATTTTGTAGTGTAGTAATTGGATTTTATTATACTTAATTAAAAAAAATAATTTCTTTGATGAACTAAAATGGTGTTCCTGTGTATTAACTTTACCCCTTAATGTTTGTAGTGTAGTATTTGGATTTTATTATACTTAATTAAAAAAAAAAGTTTCTTTGATGGACTAAAATGGTGTTCCTATGTATTAACTTTACCCCTTAATGTTTATCTTCTACTCTTTGAATAATTTTTTAGCTAGTAATGTGTGCTTTTAAGTGGTGGGCCTATATTATTTTGGTCACTAGTTATTGACCATCTTGAGTGTGGAATGATAATCTTGGGTAATCCTAATATTTTTCTTAATGACTTGGAGTGTTTCACATAATATTTGTAGTGGATAATTTAAGGTGGGTGATATGGCATAAGTGCTAGGCTAATAGCTAACTTCTCGACAAATCGTGCTAAGGTGTCAAATATGGATTAGTTGAGGGAGATTATATTGGTATATTTGGTGTGTCTACATGGTTCCATTGGTACTTCATTTGAATAGCTTGCACATGGGAAGACACATATTCCACTAATTATATCTTGATGAGGGTAGGTTTTATTGAATGTTTTATTTTGTTCCAATGGTTTGATGTGTCCAATATTTTGTACTTAATGGTCTTGATATGTGTGATGGATTGGATGAAATATAATGATATATGGATGGTCCTAACTTAATAGGATGCAAAAAAACTTAGCTTGAGGTTCATACCAATGGACTAGGACCATTGATCTTGCAACCACTCTCTAATTTTTGAAGTATTATATTTCATTAGTGGTAACTTAGCATATTATAAAAATAATTATACAATTAATATTATATAAGTATTTATATAGGAGACAAGTGGCTGTAAATAATTTTTAATGGTCCTAGGGACAAATAAATGCCTTTTTATGGGGTTAAAGTTTCAATTAGAAATTATGAATAGAGCACATGGTCTTAATAATTAATGTGACTAGTTTGATCTCATTTGGTAGGGGTAATACAAAAGGAATACAAAATGAATTATATGATGGCTCCTTAAAGTAATGAAAAAATTGATAAAACATGGATGAACTTATCATACTTATTTACTCAATCCTTTACTATTAATCTTTGATATTTATTGCAAATAATCTAATTTTTAATAAAGTTGTGTGAACTTGATGGTCCTATAGTAAGGTATGGTCTTAGGTGGCTTTATACGTGAATGAAAGGTTATCAAGTTGTTTTGATAGCATATTTGGTGGGGTTATACTTTATGTCTGGATAGGTTTATTCATAATAATGATTCTTTTTGTGTGCTCATATGTTATGCCATGGTATCATGATCTAGCTAGCAATTATAAGGAAATATAGAAGACAATATCCTTATATTTTTTCTTATTAGTTAGAGATTGGAATGTCGAGATGAAGCTCCACATGAACAACATTCAATTATAAGGCATTGAGTGGTCTTTGTTAGTAAGTTTATAATCACACATATTCACATTTATGGTAAATATTGACATCCTTAATCAAATGTGCTTGATAATATAAATGAAGACTGCATGTTCAATAACCAATAAAATACTAGAAGTTAAATAAAAGTGTATGTGTTCGTCATTTAGAAATGAACCATCAATCTTAATATCAATATCTAAACTTGTAGCAATATTTCAAAGTTGTTAACTAAGATAAGATGATTTCATATTTTTTAATTTAAGACAGTAAATATATAAATATTTTTATAAAATATAGAGTTCAACAAAGAGAAAATGTATAATTTGTTGGATGACTTGATGATAGCTACACAATCCAACAAAAGATTTAAATATTTGTATGAAATATAAAATTTAATAAAGAGAATGTATAATTAGATGGATGATTCGATGATGAATATACAATCCAACAAAAGATTTTGATATTGTGTGTAAATTGTATAATTAGATGGATGACTTGATGATGAATATACAACCCAACAAAAGATTTTGATATTGTATATAGATTATACTCTTGTATAAGAAAATCACACATGAATTCATGCGTTATGGAAAGGAGAAATTGCTAGAAATAATGGGAAGACAATAATCTATTCTTTTGCAAGAAGAAAATTGAATGAAATGTTTGAAGCATTGGTTGTGTTCTTGCATATTTGTGAAAGCCAAGACCAATACAATCATATGATACAAGTAGTGCATATCATGACATGACTGAATTCGAATCCAATAAACACAGTGGGGCCAAAAGCCTGCTGACAGATTTGTAAGGTGGTGACAAATTGGGAATACCCATGTAGAAAAATATATAAAACTCAACAATAAATTTATATGTTGGTATCTCTTCAAAACAATGCAGGTTGTCTCTTCTCTCATTCTCCTATCATTTAGACTTGTATTTTTCTTCAGCTGGTCTCTTCTCTCATTACAGTGGAATTTAGTTCATCAACACAGCCACTGTTCACGTGAAAGATGTAGCAATATCAAGAGATAAGTTAGGGTTTTTGAGTATGGGAAAGGGTGTGGGCTTCAGCTACAGTCAACATCACTGCTTTAATAGCCCATGCCAGTTTAACGCTATGCGGGATACATTGTGGAATCCATGCTCACTTGCATTACATTGTGGTCAACTATGAAAGTAGATTTCTGGGGAACAATGGTGCCGGGTATTTCAAGAATCTTCGGTAAGAAGCATCCAGGGTAGCATGCTTATCACCTTGTATGGTTCTATATGATGAATACCATTCAAATTAAGTTACTTCATTTTCATTATCTAAAATGGAGTCTTTTGCAAGGTGTGGAATGAGAATAGATAATGGTTGTAGGAGCAAAGATAATCTAGTTATAAAAAAACTAGGGAAATAGAGTTTTTACATGACAATTTTTTCGTTATTCATTATATTAAGAGTCAAATCGCTATAATGTATAAGAAAATTGTTCGATTCAAAAATTTGTATCTAAAAGTTAAGATAGATATATACTTCTTTGTTGGATGCATATTTTCTTTTTTCCAAATGTTCTAATGGAATACAAGACTTTTGATGTCTGATTAGAAGAGAGGAACTATGTAGAGTAGCGTTGGTTAGTTGCTATGGTAACAACAACATACTAGAAAACTCTAATATTTTTTAAGGCTAACTATAAGTCTCTCAAGAAGAGGAGAGAGATTATATTTTATTGAATTTAGAGGTTTTGAAATATTTTCCAAAGGCTAATAGATAGTTCCTAAGTCTTATGTTAAAAATATTGAGAATGATAATGTAGAGAAGGAGATTTATTGTGCTCTTGGGGATGAAATCCAAACGGGGAAATGGCTCAATTCTACCCCACGTTAAAAGCGCTCTTGTGAGCTAGGAAGATGAATTAAATAAAGAACTACTAATTAGGTGCAAAACCATAAATATCAAATAACTTTAAACAATATTCGAGATGATAAAAGAGTTGGACTATAAGAACTAAAAGGACAAGTCACCAAGACCAACTAATAGGATCTGTGAGCTCTCTGCCTAAGATGCATGCACAAGTCTAGGATGATAGTGTAGATTGAAGACATTAGTGTAGTGTGCATGTGTTGTGTACATACAACATATAGGAGTTGTACACAAAAGGTACAAGGTTGACAAGATAACTAAACAAAGTGCTAAAGGAATTGGAAATAAGAACAAGAAACATAAAAAACTCAAATACAATGCTTTAAAGATAGAGAAAGAAGAGAAAGTTCTTACAACTATTGTCAATAAAGACATCCAATATGCTACTCCATTCTCCTCTCCAAATCTACACCGAAGGAGGATGAGGAAAAATGTTGGGCCTACTGTTTAGAGGCCTACCGAAGTTAGATCCCTATTTTGGTGTTTCCACCTCTACGAACAACCAAGATTGATAAATATTTGATAAATTAAAAGAAAACATAATATTGATATGCTACTTCATATTCAATAAAAGTAAATACATGCAATATGGAAGTAGCTCCCCTTCAATGCTAAGAAGTTGGAGCTTAGTGGAAAGAAGGAAAGATCAAGTTGATAGACAATGTGCAATGGAACATCAATTTTGAGTTATGAGTGATCAAGAGAATGTTGGAAGTTGCCCATAGCTATCAAGAAATACCAAGACATTATCTAATTGAACAAGAAGGCCAAAATGAAGCCAAAAGGAAACTCAAAAAATACTTGAAAGAATCCCAACATCGGTGGCCTACCGAATGAGATGTTACACTCCTAGAAATAGTAGGTGTAACACTCCAATAGACACCTTCATATTACAAATTTGAGAGATGAGTGTGCATTGTGAAAATATCTTTGTAGCACCCATGTGTCCCGAGTTAAAGTAGTTCGCATGGTCAAATATTTGGACAAAAGTGGTGACAAGGCAAGCGAATGGAACACTAGACTTGATTTCACTAAAGCGAAGACACTATGTGATGTAGAATTGCACGGGTTGTAATTTATGATTTTATAGATAAAAAATATTCATCAATTTTAAGTAAAGATGCATTGAGCACATCTCAAACTTTCTAGATTAGATATCCACAACAAATATTTGGAAAGGTCCACATCAACACTAACTTGTCAATAAAGATGAGTCAAATAACAATCTCCAAATTAAACAAAAAACCATAGAAAGTAAAGTGAAAGGCCTTTGGCTTTTAAAAAACATGATTGAAATAGTGACCCAAGGAACTCAACCCAAATGTGCACTTGAAGAGTTTTCATTGGATATTTCAAATATCAAGTATAGTATTTAAAAATCAATAAAGAAGAACAAACAAGATAAGGGTTATTGCTAAGAATAGCCCCAACATGATTGGCTTTTAAAAAATGAGAAGAGAGAACTATTTAGTGATTTTTTTATGATTTCAAGGAAAATCCCATGTATGACCAAGTGTTATTGACCTTATCTTTGAACACTCTTTCATCAGGACCCTTCCTACAAAATAACCTATCAAGGTAAAAATTCCTAACAATACGGATTTCCAAAGTTAGGAATGGGAAGAGAAATATTTAGGAGTATTTTAGGTGATTTATATCATGAAACACCATAGGGAAAAATTTCCTAGATCACTTAAATGAGGTTATCATTATTGATTTCCATTGAACCTTCAACTCTAATAACAACAACACAAAATTATAAAAACATGAGAACATTTTAAAAATATTATAATATATTCAAAACAATACTTTCTATTTTTGAAATTAAAAGAAAACAAAAAATAAGGGGGATGACCATTAAAAAAGAAAGGCCCAACAACAAAATATTAGGCCATAAAAAACACACAGGTAGCACAAAAGGTGTTGACTAGAAATACCAAAAACCAGTCAAAGAAAGTACAAAGGCTTTTGCTCGAATAGAGAGGGCCAAACTTATGCCACAAGAGAAGAAGGGAGAGAATTCTTTCTATATCATCAGACAACTATCCAGGTGATACTATCCTTAGGATCCCCAAAGAAAGAGATTCCACTAGAGAATCCATCAAAAGAGTGGCCAAGGGGTTGTAGAAGCTGAGAATTATCAAAAGAAACATGGTGCAAAGAAATGACATAAGTAGAGGAGAGAATATGTCCTGGATCAAGGGAAAAGAACCATCATAATTGTGGGAAACAACATAGGTTGTGGCCAGAGAAGACTTGGAACAACCACAAAAGCCTAAACGTGATCACTTGCAGGTGCATCATCAAGATTTTCAATAGGGGTTTCTTCTTCATCAATAGAAGCCTGTGAATCCTCAGAGAAGGACTCAAAGAGAGAGTCAGTAGCACAAACAATCAAATGAGCACTACTTTCAGCCTTCCACCAAGTAGAAACACCTTTGTGACACAGAAGATCATAATTAGTGATCATATGACCAGTAGAGAAGCAATGTTGACAATGTAGAGGAAGGCCCTCATAATCTAGTGCTCGAGTCCATGGCCTATTGCAAACCATAGGAACCACATCTACAAGAAGTGGCATAGAGACAACCACATCAACCAAAATATGGGAAAAATTAGAATGGCCCAAAGTCATCGTAGCTTCATCCACCTTCAGGAAATAAACAAGACAATTCCCAACAACTTCAAAGCAAGACATCTCCCAAAAACATAGTGGTAGATTAGGAAGATGATTCCACACTAAACACACATTAAGTGGTTTAGTGAGAGGATTGAATGAGATTATCCAAGGTTTGGAAAAATAGGAATGATTTCCCCAAACCAACAAATTGTTTAGAATCTGATCACGATCCTTAGAAGAAGAAAAAGAAGCAATAAAGAACCCCTTAGCACAAAGTTAGAGCTCAATGTCACTTGAGACAAGATGTTGCCAAGAGTTGCTAACCAAATAGTGCAGGTTCGCGAGAGAAGGACAAAGACCTACAAATCTACCAACTAGCCCACAAATTTGGTAGAAATCTACATTCTCCATCACTTTAGGGCCATAGACAACCATATGTGACATATTAACACAAGAAATGGGATGATCTTTCACCTCTGAAGGGATGGTAGTGGAAGATTTACCACCATGAGCATAGATCCTGCCACTAGCACCAGTAGATTTTGATGAGGGAATCCTTCCATTATTAGTATTAGTGCTAGGAATACCAATACCGGGAGTCAAAGTAGCAGGCTCCAAACCAAGTCAAGGGCTAGACAAAAGTGTCCCAGCAAAAGGGGGATCCTTGAGACAAAAAATAACACCCACAAAGAGAATGACATCATCCACAAGTAAAGAACAAGAAAAACCATCAACCACCATAGAAGCCCCAACATAGGGGCATGCACATAAGCCAATGCCTATGGAAGCCCCAACATAGGGGCCTACATAGTATTCCAACATATAGAACCTGAAAGATGAGTAAGACTTGAGGATCCTCTTGAAAATTATACATGGGATTATGGTGGTATAATTCTACATTTTGATAGGAAGCTAACCGATAGTGTGAAGGATGAAATTAAACTATTTTGACACTCTAACTCTAGAGTGTCACCAAATGTTAAGGATGTCTTGAACTTAATAATTGGGAATCGAGAACACATACCACATCCTAAACATTGTTTGAAAGTAAGTCAAACAATGTTTTTCAAAAAAATTTGTGAGACACATCCAAGATTGAAAATATCACAAAGGGCATTTGAATCCTTAAAGCCATTTTATTGTGTACCTCTTTAGATTAGAAATACTTGTTATTGCAAATATCATGTCAAATTTTTAATGCACCATTAATTATTTCACTACATTCATTTTGCTTTGCATAATAACAAAATGTTAGAAGATTCTAGTGTGATTCATCTTCCAAAGACATTGAGAGACTTGGTGCATTAATTTTTTATGTTCTAGAGATGATTTTTTCTTCTATAAAAGTGATTTCTTAAATGATAAGTGCTCACAATGTGGTGTCTTGTTGAAGTTTGTTGAATTTTTTCATGAGGGTAGTGAACATGAATTTGGTAAGGAAAATGTTCAAAAAAAAAATATGAGACAGTCAAATATACTAAATGAAGAGTGGAGGGGAATGCTCCAAATGTGATTTAGTTACAAAATACTGTAGTGTTGCTGATTTTATTTTATATTTCAAGGAAAATATTTTCTACAAGTATGCAAGGCATAGTCACAAGTCTCAGTGGTTGGATAAAAAATTTAGGATGTGTAAGGATTCTTTCCTAATTGGCACTATTATATCGATGGTTGACTTCACATTAAACTAAACATTGCAACCACAAAATGAGTTGCAAGCTCAAAATTATAATTTTATTCTTATTAGTATTCTTGTCCACATAACATATAGGAATTCTCCTAATAGTCTAGAATATGACAAGAAGATAATCAGAGAGTACCATTTTTATATGAGTGACAATAGATCTCACTCTCTGAGTATGTGCCACATTGCTTTGAGAATTTTTTGATTTCTTTTGGGAAATAAATATTGCAATGGATAAACATCTCATTTGGTCAGATAACTACATGGGTAAATTCAAGAATTCTCACATGTTTTATTTGTTGATTAGAATGTATGAAGAGAGGGGTTACCTCATATTTGGAGTTTTTTTGAAGTTGGGTATGGGAAAGGGGAGCATGATGGAACAAATGAATGTGTGAAGAGAGATCTTGTTAAGGAGAAATTGATAATTTCAATAGCTACAATTTGTGATGCTCATTCTATTATTTATTGGTTTAATTTAGCATTGTCATGTAGGGAGAGACACTTGATTCAAAAATACACAGATTCTTTTGGTTGGTTGAGGAGGGAACAATAGGAGATAGATTGGATTTATAGCTAGTTATAAATTCTTCAAAGATTCATTCATTTTGAAGCTTAGATACAAGTGTTCATCATCATCATCATTTGACATAGGATCACACATGTATCTTCTTATAATTTTATGTAGTTAGGGAATGCAAGGGACATCACCAATATGTTATATTGTAGAGCATTCTGGAATGTCGAGAGGAAAAATGAGACCATGCCTAGGGTAAAACTACCTAATCAGAGGTGATCACACTGTCAGTTTTTTCCCATGACAAACAAAACGTGATATGGGCTACTTGGAAACTTTGTATTGAGTGCATCTGACAATTATTGCATGAACAAAAAAAATTATTCCCTACAAAAATGAATTTGAGTCTTCAAAAAATGAGACAGGTTATTATAGAGGAGCCTCACATGACCCTATAGGTTCAAAAAACTCATGTACAAGTGCCACAAATTGCAAGAAATGGTTCGTCAAAGTTTGATAATTTTGTGCACTTAGTGAATTTAAGGGACATGTGGGGAGGAAAAACTCAATAATGAACAAAAATATTTTTTGACTACCTTGCAACTTTCAATTGAATGGATTTGGGACTTTTTGCATCATAAAAAAAATAGCTTCCTTACGAAAACCATGTATCAAGTCATAAAAAATCAATATAGGTTATTATAGAGGGGCCTAATATGAACCTATAGGTTCAAATGGATCATGCGTAGGTACCATGAATTAAAATAAATGGTCTATCAAGTTTTGGCAGTTTTGTGCACTTAGGGCACTTAAGGGACATCTCTACTAGGGTATGGCGCTAAGAGTTATGATGCACGTAGAGGAAAAATGGGATCATGCCTAGGGTGAAAATGCCAAACCAAAAATTTTTTCATTGATGTTTGACCCCATGATGACCACAATTCTTTTTGGGCTACCTTGCAACTTTTAATTGAATGCATTTGATACTTTTTGTGTCAACAAAAAAATTACCACCCTACATAAACCACATCGAGAATTTAGAATATGAGAGAGGTTATTGTAAAGGGGCCTCACATGATCCTATAGGATCATATGGATGCATTACAAGTGCCACAGATTGCAAGAAACCATTTGTCAAAGTTTAACAATTTTGTACACTTAGGGCACTTAAGGGATATCGGTAATTGGGTATGGCATCAAGAGTTCCAATGAATGGAGAGGAAAAATGGGACCATGATTAGGGTAAACCTACCCAATCAGATCCGTTCAAACTAATGGTTTGACCCCATGATGAACAACACTCTTTTTGGGCTACCTTACAACTTTCAATTGATTGTATTTGACACTTTTTGTATCATCAAGAAAATCACTGCCCTAAAAAAGCCACATTGATTATTTAAAATATAATAAAATTTTCTTGTAAATGGGCCTCACTTGATCCTATAGGGTTAGACAGATCCACCACAGGTGCCATGGATTGTAAGAAATGGTCTATCAAAGTTTGACAATTATTCTACACTTTGGATGCTTAAGAGACATTGGTGGTAGGGTATGACATCGAAAGTTACGACATGTGGAGAGGAAAAAAAGGACCATATATAAGGTAAAACCAACCAATTGGATGCACTTAAACTAACTATTTGACCCCACAATGAATACAACTCTTTTTGGGCTATCTTGCAACTTTCAATTGAATGCATTTGACACTTTTTGCGACATCAAAAACATTGCTTCCCAATGAAAACCACATCGATTCTTCAAAACATAATAGAGGTTATTGTAAAGGGTCCTCACATGATCCTATAGGATCAGCTGGATCCACAAAAAGTGCCACAAATTGAAAGAAATGTTTCATCAATGTTTGATAGGTTTGTGCACTTAGGGAACTTAAGGGAGATTGTTGGTAGGGTATGTAATCAAGAGTTATGATGCATGGAGAGGAAAAATGGGATAGTTCCTAGGGTAAAAACACCTAATCAATTGCATTCACACTGACAGTTTGACCTCACAATGAAGATAAATATTTTTGTGCTACCTTACAACTTTCCATTGAATACATTTGAAACTTTTTGTGTCATTAGAGGGGTCTCACACAATCCTATAGGATTAAACGGATCCACCATAGGTGCTACAAATAGCAGGAAATGGTTTGTCAAATTTAGACAATTTTGTGTGCTTAGGGCACTTAAGGGACATCATCGGTAGGGTATGACATCGAGATTTCCAATGCATGGGGAGGTATAGAAGGATCATGCCTATGGTAAATCCACCCAACCAAATGTGTTCATAGTAATGATTCAACCCTAAGATAAAAAAAAGTCTTTTTGGGCAATGTCTTGAGGGATTGCAACTCTCTCTTTAAAATTTTTTGATTATGAAAGGTTGTCACTCTTTCAAAAAGCATAAAGGATGAAGGATTTTGACTCTATAGAAAGGTTTTAATATATATCATTATAGATTATATGTATTAGATGTATAGATAATTATATAGCATATGTATCATAGATCATTCATTATATGCTAATTTTATTTGATTTTAACGTATAGTAATACATGCGTATCATTGAAAATAGAAATACATCAAATATTATGAAAACACATATAGAACAAATATTTTCCAAAAACATCAAATATTATTTAAACATAAAAAAAATGACACTAACATTATAAAAACCACACAATGATTCAATAAACACAATTAGTACATTTAGTGTGTGAGGAAAAAATTATATCAAAACTCATATTTTATATAGGAAATTGCTTAACAAGTATGCATGTCCATATACAATATGGCGCACTTGACAACTAGAACATAGTTTTATAAAATGTGGCATATGCCATCTCAAAATGTGTACAAAAAATATATATGATGACTGAATGTGTCTGACATCCTAGGATAATGATGGATCATCAACATGGAGCCCCTTTGAGGCACTCTTTGGCTTTGAAGGATCCTACATAAAACAAAAATTCAAATCACAATTGAGATTATTTAAATTATAAATTGAACTATAATTGAAATTTCAAATTGAAACATAGTAACTACATCTACTCTACATGTCCTAATGTGATCCAGAGTCCCATAATATGTCTTTTGTAGTGAAGAGATGTCGCAGAGGCTGAGAACACCAACCTATATATTTTCACAATAATAATTTAATAAATTATCCTATAAAGTTGTCATTGATAGGAACATAAACTTAGTAGGGTCTTGAATTAAAATAAAAAAGTACCTGTGTGGGTGTGCCTTCTCCTGGTACTCTTGGTGCAACCAACAAGGATGTAAATCCATACCGCTATACCTCCCTCACACTCAGTGTTACCTACAAGAATATAATAATATGTAAATGTTAGTTAAATAGATTTAAAATAATTACAATCTAAATGACAAGAATGTATAGAGTTAAAAAATGTAAACAACTAAGTACACTTGAATACATACAAGGAAACTATCAAGGCTAAATAAAATTGCTAAGAGGCAAGGATCTTCAACCTATGTCATGCCCTCCTCAAACATAAAGCCTTATTAAATAGATCACGCAAATAAAGATTAAACTAGTACACTCACATGATAAGTACATGCATAATCATTCTCAAACTTTTCATTACCTTTCCCTTCTCAGTGTACACCACTAGTACACCCCCATCACATTGCACCCCCAGGTAGTAGGTGACACCTATAAGAGTAAAATACGATGAAAATGTTAATTAGTATATGATTTAAATGACAATCATGTCTATTGATAAAAAAAAAGTAAACAACCGAGTGTAAAAATATATACCATAGAGCTCTCAAGACCAAATGAAATGGCCAAGAGTGTCACATCCTACACCTCTCTCATATCCTCCTTTGTCATTAACTAAACATAAATAGATCAATTATAAAAACATAAGTGTGTAATCAAAATAAGTTATCTAATAAAAATATATATTTAAAATTAAATGCACTATGACATTAAACATTAAGTCTTATTGTAACACAAGGAGTGAATGATGAATGTACCTCATCTCTCATATGCGAGGAATTTTCATGGTCAGCTCTAGTTCCCATCATCAAATATGACACATCACCCATATCACTAGCCTCATACTCCTCACTATCCATAGGATCCTCGATAGGGTCATCGACGGGAACCAAACATATATTTTGACATGTAGTGCAAGTATGAGGCACACATATATCCAAACCTAATGAGGATGCATCAGTAAAATCATGAGGTTGTACTAGTGTTGTAATGTGTGTAACCAAATGGTCACTCAAAGAGTGAATGGCCCTAATGGCTCAAAGTTTCTCTAGTGATGCATCAGTAGAATCAGGATGTTGCACTAGTGATGCAATGTGCATAACCAAATGGTCACTCAAAGTGTGAATGACCCTAATGGTCTCCAAGGAAACCTCTGCAATAACATTTGGATGATTCACTAGAGGAGGGGGATCAATTAGAGGGGGAAACATATGGGTACTATACTAGTCTCTATGCCCCTGGTATATCCTAGAGCTAGCCTCTGCCTACGTCCATGAAGGGCCTCATACTCCAATAGTTGACATGTTTACCCAGGAAAAAAAAACATATAATTTTTTTATGAAATAAAAAAGGGGTATCCATATTAATGTTGGGTGGTTTATCAAAAACCATCCACCAATGGTCCTAGAAATTGGCTTGTATGTGTGTACCATTTCATAGACAACTTCTCTCTTTAGTATCTAGATCTTGTCTAGTATAGGGATTCTGAAATAGGGAATATATGTCATTTTTAGTGATCCCAAGGGCCTTCACCCTATCATTATCCATCCCATCATCAAATTGGGGATGCATTTCATCTCACCATCGAAGTTTAGCATTATGTTGTATGGTGTCTCCATTAACTATATAATAGAATATGTAGTTCCAAACATTGAGGATAATCTAGGGATCCTATTATAAACATCTCTAATACTCCTCAATTGTTTCAAATTATTAGCTATAAGGTCTTCTAATGGCTGAGGGTTTGTCATTGGAGGGTTTTCAGGTTGTTGGTCTACACGTTGTGGGTTTTTAGGTAGTGGATTATTGGGGGGTGGGTTTCCAGGGTCAAGATTATTAGTATTATCTTCCATACCTAATTAAATTGCAAATTCATATAAATAAAATGAATTTTAAACAATACAAATAATTTAACATTGACAAAACCTAGTTTTCATCTAAAAATTAAAAATGAAACATAAAAACTTAAAAAATGAGATGAACATAATTAAATTCATACCTGGATATGAATCTAACAAAAAAATTTCCTCTTGGATTGGATATTAGGTATTATTTGATATCAGATATGAATTTGATATTAGATTTATATTTGATATTGGATATTAAAAAATAAATATGTTAAACACTTGCAACCCCACAGAGGGCTACATGTGTATTTACCATATGTTAAATTATTAATATATATGTTTTTGATAGAAAAAAGTAGCAAGAGGGTGCTGGCTCGTGGTACAATAGACTAGAAGAACATTAACAACATATTAATAGCACTAGTCACATAGCAGTTTAACAATAGAAAGTTAGCAGAAACAAAATTGTCTAGTCTGCCTCTATCAAAAACAAACATGTAGGTCCTTTTCAAAAAAAGTGAACCAAAGTAGCATAACCAGTAAGTAGACAAAATATTAACAATAACCAGCCACACAGGGTTGAACCAGTGTTTTAAGAACTTAACTAGAAAACTAGAAATTAAAAAAAGGGACCTGGGACAAACAGGCCCATGCTAGCACAAACACCTCATGGACCACAACAACTAGGATCTCCCACCCAGATGTTTGGACATTAGGTTCATGGCCCACTCTTCTTGCATGAACAAGAATAGGTCTCTGTTATCCTTGTCGGCTTCCAGTTTATTGCCAACTATCTTCTCCTGCACATTGCATAGGGTCACAACCGAAGCGTGCATGACCTTGAGGGAAAACTTGTTTTAATTAGAAACTTGGGATTTGATCTCTCTCATGTCTTGTTTGAGGCCAAGGATCTCCATATCCAACTCATTAAACTTCTACTTGAGTGATCCTTTAAACCTATCACTCTCCTCCGTCACCACCGTAGTGTGCTCAATGTGAGGGGATTTAGCCTGCTAGGTGTGAGGAGAGAGTGGGGGTGGAGTATTACTGTGAGGCTTATCCTCCATCTCCAGTGGGGGATTTAGGGGGGGAGTGTTGCCAGACCTGGGTGAGTTTAAGTGTTCAGCCAAGGATCCCCCAATCGAACCACTGGAAGCAGAGGTGTCCTTATCCTCCGATCGAGACTTGTCCTCCGAAGCCATTTTATTAATATATGTTAATATATATTAATATATACATATCTTAATATTATATATAATATATGTAAAATCTAATATATAGTATATTAATATATATATAATAAGTTATATATTAAATATTAATATAAGTTAATATATTATATATTAATTTTATTAATATATATAATATATAATATAATAAATAATATATTTACTATATATTATCTGTTAGTTTAAATAATATACTATAATATATAATTTATATATATTATTTAAAAATATATAATGTTAATATATATATATTTTCATTTCCGATACCAGATACCGACTCAATCTAGGTGTTTGCTTTGGCTAGATGTACTCACACCGAGACCTAGAAAATAGTAAACACAAATTTTGTGTTTTCAGGTGGATGAATTTTTTTTTGTTTTTACATCACCTCTTTTTGGTCCCCCATGATCCTTCTCTAACCCTCTACCATGATGACAAGTAGAGGAATTACCAATCAAGAAAAAAACTCCTTCCTTTCACCCACAATCATCTCTCCTTCATTGTAAGCAATTATAAAGAATATTTACATTGAAGATCTAGGAGTGGCATTCATAGATCCATGTATTTCTAAGGGCATCCTTGATTCCTATTCTACATTTCAAGGTCAAATAATTGATTCCAAGACTATTCAAACATCTCCATGTGTATGAGAAATTCCTACATTGTTCAATGAGGGTTTAAGCAAGGTGAATCAAACATTTACCTTTTTACATACTTTCCTTTATATGCAATTTTCTTTTATTTGCAAGGTTGATTCCTAAACAAGGGTTTGACCAAGGAAAACCACCGTTTACCAACCTTTTCCCCATTTTTCTTTGTGTAGGTATAGGTGACAGAGTTGTTAGAACTTTTTTGGGAAGATCAAGAATAGTCAGAGAATCTCTATAATTTTTGGATAGAAACAGATGAAGGGTGCTCCCCTTAATACCACAAACACATAACTGAAATAGAGAAACAACAACAATATGCAAGAACAGAAAATGGGCTTCTTATTATCTCCACAAATGTGGAATTACAAACTTTTAGAATTACAATATGCAAAGCCACATGGGCATTCCCTTAATATATTTTGTAGGACAAAGCCTCGAATCAATACCCAAATCTACTACCTAGAACTGCCCCGAACTGCCTAAGACAACACTACAACCTTCCTTATATAGGCAATTTTCCACCGTCTGGGAAGGTTCCAAAATTTTAGCCAACAAGGCCGACCAAACTTAGAATTATTTTATTTTTCAATTTATTACATCAAAGTTGGCTCAAAATAACTTTTGAAACCCAAACATAAATTTTGAAGGAAAATCATTTTCCGCCATTTTAGGTGACCCAACTTTTGAAGACCATAAGTCATCGCCAGTTGACCCGATTGACTATTATAACCCCATTCTGGAAAGGCCACGAAGCGCTCTATAGGCTTGACTCATGCAAGTGCCTGTCACCCAAATTTTTGACCTCATCTGAGGCCTCTAAAGCCTTAAAAAATGAGTTCAAAGTTTCTATACCCTATTGCCAATACTAAAAATCTTCAATATCTACAAAGCTAGACTTGATCTGTCAATGAAACTTTACTGGCAGGCTGATATAACCAAAATGAACCTCCAGGGAAGAAATCAGAACATTCTGAGATCGGATGACCAACTTACTAAAAATATCAAGTTTCCACAAATAGCAACTCTACACAAGATAGCCCTTATTGAAAAGCAAACAGAAATATTTTTGGGTGATGCAAGATTTCTCTTACACCTAGGATGCTCCTGCATCAAAAACCCAGGGTACAAAATGTTTCAACCACTCTATACCTAGGTACATAAAGAATCAGCCACCCTAAACCCTCAAGGTCCAACTCAAATTTGATAGGAAGACAAGATGCAACTTCATGATCTTAAAACAATGATTACAAGTATTTTTGAAATTTTATCTGTCTGTTATTCAGATCCAAAGTAGTATATTTCCTATTTTGGTTCTAGATCCATATAGATCTTTCCTAAATCTACATTTCTTATCTCATTATCATTTCCAATATCAATTTTACATATTTAGTGAAGGATCACTGCCCCATTTAGTGCTTAGGTCACCACTTGAGCCTATTGGGACATCTTACTTCTAAATGTGGAACTTTGAAAATGAGTGATCTACCTCTTTGCATTGCTTCCATTTCATATTGTTCAGAAATATAGGGTAATAATTCCCAACTAGGATTTGGAACAAAGATTGTAATGAGTATGATACTCACAAACTTCACATAATATTTATGTTTTAGTGCCCAATTATTGAAAAAGCAATTAAAGATTACATATAGATGATGAATGGACTTGATTGAATCCATATTCTCTATTTGTTGAAGCTACTTCTATATTTTTAATTATTTATATGGATTTATTATAAGATAATCATAATTTTAGAGGATTGGCTTTGACATACTTACAAAGATATATCATTTCTCCTTGTATGTTTTTTATATTTCACCATCTTTGTATAGAATTGATACCAAATTTTTGAATTTTGGAGGTTTCTTTGATTTATTTGATATTTCAACTAGTGTTGTCCTTGGAGAGTTCCTTTATGCAATTAGGTTTGGTCTTGTATGTGATCACCATCAAGAAACTATCAAGGAGATTGAATCTGTTGTGGAACACTCAACCTTTCCCTTAATGTCAGTTTCTCTAGATCGATTTCAATGAATATGCAGAATTTCCATCCTTCAAAAGTAAGTAGTAAGTCTTCCCATATATGTTCATCCTATTATTTACGCACCTCCTAAGATTAGCTCAACCTCTTGATGGTTAGATTTTGACATAGTTGATGGGTCAATGAGTTTGGGTTGATAACTACACAGTTCAATCTTGATAGCAATATCACAAGGGTTGATGATGTCAACGGGTATCTCTTTGATTCTACATGCATATATTCTAGCTTCCCCTCTCACACAACTCATTTTTT
The DNA here is from genome assembly GCA_027943335.1 of Chamaecyparis obtusa. NCBI lineage: Eukaryota > Viridiplantae > Streptophyta > Pinopsida > Cupressales > Cupressaceae > Chamaecyparis > Chamaecyparis obtusa. The sequence continues at coordinate 250,015 of BSBK01005235.1, read as the reverse complement.
ACAATGATTTCATGCTCTAGGAACCCTATTTTAATATCGACAACAATGATTTCTCTCCTCTAGGTTTTGGCTCTGCAAGCCCTACTCTTTTTTCTCTACTATTTCAAAGACTTTTTTTTTTATTGTAAATATATAATGCTAGTATTAGTGGAATCTCAAAATTTTGAGTTGGCATTTCACTTCTAATTGTGTATTAGTTAGTGGTTGGTAGGGAGAATCATCTTGAGCTTGACATTGTAAAACTTTTACTTTGTAATTCTCTCTTTTTTCTATTAATAAAGTTCATTTGGTGGCTTTGCCACTTTATTTAAAAAGACTAAGTAAAATTATTAATATTTTAATGTGAAGTGCTTTTTGGGTAGATCTAGAGACTTTCCTCAATATAGACAGGAAAATAGTTAGGTACAAAACAATCAATTCAAAGACTAGCAGTGCACAAAATTTATACATTCTATGATAGTTTCATTGGTCTTATGAAGACTTTGGAGATGCATAATATAAATATGATTATATGCGTCATGGAAACCCATACATAATGTAGTACATACATTTATCTTCATGAAATTCATAAGTTTTTCTAATCATGTTTGGAAGGATGCATAGTTGAATTGAGTATCTCACTTCTTCATTGAGACCTATTTTCACAAACATCATCATTTGCTAAATACCCTAATGCTTGAGATCGTGCGCTAAACCAATGCTGACAACAAATTGACAAAAATTTCTTCTAATCAACTTTTCAAACCTCTTCGGCATACCCATTGCACACCAAGGTGAAATTTCTAGTAAATACTATCCCTTACATATCATGTGCTTGCATTGAATTGAGTTACATTAGAAAATTTGGGGACATAATATGATTAATAGGTTTGACCTTATGAATCAGTGGGATTTGTGGTCATTATAGTAATTTAATTATATCCAAGTCAACTATAAAAATAGATTTCATCCCCGCTTTCATTCTCTTTATACAATTGTTATATTGAAGAGGCTACAAAATCAAAATCGATAAAATGTGCACACTATTTTACTGACAATTTCTTTTGGGCTGACTTTTAGAATAGTTTGTAAAGTGTTCATATTCAAATCTAAATTTTGTTCATGAATGAAAGGTTTACAAGTTGAATATAAATATAATACAAGTTAAATTATACATAATTATACTTATTATTATATATAATAAATTATTATATTTTATATAATAAAAACTAAATTAGCTTATGAATATATAATACAAAATAAAATATCATTATAATTATGATTATACATAATATTCTATATAAATTATATTATCATTATACAATATATTTTATAACAAAAATATTAAATATAAACATAATATTATTATAATTTATAATTAATATACTTTTCATATAGTATGAATCAAATTGGGTTTTAAAAATGGAATAGTTTAACTACCTTTAAAGAAAGAAATATTTAAAAGGTGAGATGTAATTATATAGATAGATAGTATTTGAATGAGTATATTTGGATAGAAAATAAGGAAAGATATTTAGTGCTTAGTTGAGTAGATATGATATTAAAATTTATATATCTTGATAAAAGTAAGTGAAATTATTATTATTTTGTTACTATTTGAAGTTGAATAGAATTGAACTTTCATTGCTATATATAGATCTATTCAATTATCTTTGTTAAAAAATATAATGAAGTTTTAGGAAGCTATTATTAAACAAAATGAAACAAAAATTTTGAATAATTTTTTATTTTTTTATAGAGTTAATTTTCATAGCTAGGATTTAAGATTGACACATTCACAATCTAGTAATATCTTCAATTCACATTCTATGTCATTTTCTCTCCATCTTTCTTTACCTCTACGTTTCTCACATTCTATATATAATCACCCACTCTCTATCTTTCTCCCTCCTCTCACTTATGTATATATGTGTACATGTGTGTGTGTGCATGTGCATGTGCATGTCCATGTGCATGTGCTTGTGCATGTGTGTGTTCATGCATGTGTGTATCAATACACACATGTGCACACATATATAGATAGATATATTCCATATCCATCTCCTTATCCCTCTCTCTACCTCTCATTTTTCCTCATTTATCTCTTCCCCTTTCTACTCCTACCTATCCCTCTATCTTCATCTCTCCCAATAACAAACATAATGTTATCAACTTTATGGTAATGGAGCTTGATTCCCTTACTAATTTAGAGGTTTTATTTCTATCATGTTCAAATCCTCTAAGAAGATGCACATTTGATTGAAACTATCACTAATCCATTAATACATTTGTTGGAGCATATTATGATGTCATCTAGTTCTGGATACATTCACTAGGCAGTGTATATGAAAGATGTGAAAGATATGCTCCATCTCCATCTCCACACACACACATGCGCGCATGTGCGCGCACACACAAATGCACACACACACATCTCTCCATCTCCCTTTAATATGTCTATCCCTTCACCTCTCCATACATCTCTCTCACTCTTCCTACTCTATCTTTCTCACTATATCTATCTTTATTTATTTTTCTTTCTATCCCTATGTTGCTCCCTCTCCTTGTCACTCTCTCTTTCTATATCTCTCTACTTTTGCTCCATCCTCTCCATATAATTCCCTCCCTCTCTCCCTCCCTCTTTATATATATATACCCCTTCTCTCTCTCACAAACACACACTAGGCCATTTCTTCCTCCTTGTCTTTAGATCTCTCTATCTTCCAATCCCCCCTCTCTATTACATGTATATATAAACCTCTCCCTCTCTCTCTCTCTCTTTACACACACACACACACACACACACACACACATATATATATCTATGTATGTATGTATGTATGTATGCATGCACACACACACACACACACACATATATGTATGTATGTATGTATGTATGTATATATATATATATATATATATATATATATATATATATATATATATATATATATATATATATATATATATATATATATATATATATATTTTCTTCCATCTCTCCTTGTATCTCTACCTTGTTATCTCTCCATCTCTCTCTACCACTATATCTCCCTCTCTCTAACCCTCTCTATATCACTTCCGATCTCTATCCTTCTACATCTTCCTTTGTCATTATATCCCCTTCTCTTTCCCTCTCTACATATTTATCTATTTCATTTCTATCTAGTGCTTTCTTGTTTCTCTTTAGCTACCCCTCTCCATCTCCATCTTCATCTTAATCTTCGTTCCTATCTTCTTCTATATTTGTATCTCCTTACCCTAATCACTTACTCTCCCCTGCTTTATCTCTCCCTTTTTCTATCTCTCCTTCTCTACCCTTCCTCTCTCTAGTGCAAACATAACATTAGCTATTCAGTAATGGAGCCTAATTATCTTCCATATATTTAGAGGTTTTGTTTTACTCATGTTTGATGGAGGAAGATTCAACACATTACAATAACAGAACAAAGTAAAAACAGAGTATACAGAGATTTAATAAAACTTTATATATATTAATGCCAAATATTTTTAGATTTACAGAGAGCTGCCAGTATGCTCACATTATCGCAATATACTTCTTGCAGAGACAGAATTTTCAGCACACAAAACTAAGAGAAACATTTCTTTTTGTTTTTCCAAAATATTCTACCAAGAAGCATCTAGATAAGCCTGAAGAATAACCGATCGAATAAAAAAGTCCGAGAAAAACTATATAAAAATACATTGCAATTAATATGGTGGTTGGTGGAACAAAAATGGCTGTCGCATGAGAGAGTTCGCATGATCGCATGAATAAAATAAAGCTCATGCGATCATGCGACAAGAGCATATCCGAGGGGACCCACGTGCTTGGAAACATAAGCAAAAGTTTAAGGATGTCACATGATCGCATAAACCAAATGAGAGTTATGCGATCATGCGAAAAGGTAAAGGGAGAGGGCCCCACACAAAAAGACAATATCGCAGGTGCACACATAAAAAACAAAACCGGGCAAGCTTAAGGTAGTCACATGATCGCAAGAATGAAAATGAAGCCTTGCGATCATGCGACAATGCATAAAGACAAAAAAGAAAGTCACGCAGGGGAAGGAAAAAATAGAGGTGGAAAGGGGCGAGGTCGCATGATCACAAGGGAGGAGAGAGAAGCCTTGCGATCATGCGACAAGGCAAAATGGTATGGCCGGAAGGTGAGGTATGTGTGCGGTAGATAGGGAAGATTAAAATGCCAGGCTGGAACCCACATCTGCAAACACGTCGTACATCAACAATGTTTGGATCTCTATAATTGGATGCATAGTTAATTTGAAGCTATCACTTTACGATTTACGCTTTTGAGTCACAAACAACATTATTTACCAAATAACCTACTAATTAATCTCATATACTACACAAGTGCATGCAAAACATAGACTCAAATTTTCTATAATTAACCTTTACACCTCTTCAACATAGCCAGCACACCAAGGTGCAAACTTCTATAAATACTTAGTTTCTCTTACACTTCACATGCTTGCACCGAAGAAAAGTTAGGGACATAAAATAATTATTAGCTTTGACCTTATGGGGATTGTGATCATTATGATAACTTAAAATATTTCAAGTCAACTTTAAAATAGGTTTTGCCATCGCCTTCGTTCCCTTTATACAACTGTTATATTGAAGAGGCTACGAAATCAAAATCGATGAATGAACACTATTTTACCAGCAATTTCTGCTGGGCTGACTTGCAGAGCAGTTTGTAAAGTATTCATATTCAACGAAAGCTTTACAAGTTGCGCAGTACATGCCAAGATTTTCCTCGACTTCTAGAAATTCCAGCGTATGCCAGTTGACTAGTAACGCTGCCTTCTCATTCTCAACAACCAAAATTTGCCATTTTTGCCAAAACGATTTGAAAGCAGGAGTCTTCAGTACGGCAAAGGATTAGCAATGTCCATATAAAAATCATTACATAACTTTAGTCAATGGCTTGCTACTTTATCAATACCTATTTTATTGATTGCCGTTTCTGCATGTGAATGCATTAAGCAACTATTTTAATTATAAAGTTTCCCACGGACACAGGTTGGAACTGGGTAAATCAGAGCTCGCTTAATAACTTTTTTCTTGAGGAGGATTTTATATATCTTTATGTTGGTTTCGTTATCTCATATTTTTTCCCACTACGAGTTAATGGAAGGATATCTATTAATTAGGGGAAAGTTACTAGTAATGGTTATAGCTAATTTCATTTGTTTATATTTTCTAAATGGTATATTAAATTTTGATGATTTTGATTCTTATTGTACTAATAACCGCTTACTCAAAATCACCAATACTTGTAGATAAATGTTTGAGTAGTGGTTCACAAATGAATTATTCATGAATCAAAAACATTACAAAGAGTTAAAAAAAATATCAACTACTAGTACATAAATAATCGACTATTGGTACATGTGAAATTATTTAAGTGAATGGTTATTAGGGGGTCACTATGACAATAAATGAGCAGTTATTGAACCTTTAGTCAGTACTGGTACCTTTCCCCTATATGATATTTCTTTAGTTAAGATTCAAGGAGAGAGTCCAAAATTGAGGTGTTCTCATTTATTATGAATGATATCTCTTGAATTAAGAGTCAAGGAGTAAAGAGTATCCATTCCATCAAAATTATTTGAGACATGATCTTAACCTCATCTCTTATATCATATCTCTACAATTAGAATCTTGATGAAAATATATTCTATTTTATAAAAATGATTTTAAATATGATTCTGACCTCATCTCTTATCATTTATCTAAAAATTTAAATTTTAATAAATGTTCTCATAAAAACTTAGCATCACATATCATTGAACTCACCAATTATACTCAATCAGTTAAATTACAGATCACGCTCATTAACTGTACTCAAACAATTAAATTAACTGTAGGTAATCTTTTTCAATCTTCTACAACATAATGGTAACTTGAAGCTTATGTGGCTGCTGTGGGAGAAATATTTGGCCCACTGTGGAGGCAGAAATTAATAATAATATTTAAAGTTCCAATGCAGATGGCCATGGCAGGTGCCGGCAACTTGTATATAACTTTATTCATTGAGAATTTGAAGAAATAGTAGAGGAACATATTTAGCTGACATTATATTTTAAAAAGGCCTGTCATCAGCCGTTGCTAATGCTGCCAAAATCGTGGCAGCTGTGTCTACACTATTTCTTCTCTTTCACACTAGGCAAATATTGTGCTCGATCGGCCGTGGCTAAGGTGGGCTTACACGTTAATTTGGTAAGGGAATTGTTTAGAGAAAAAAGGGTAGATAATCATGTTTTACAACTTAGTTGGAGAATCTATAATTAGGTTAGAGTTGAGGGAAGCTTTTGTATTTCATTTGTTTGTTGTCATCGTAGTAGATTCGTTGAATATGGTCTAAGAGATTATGAAAATTCATCTTGTAAAATGTTGAACTCTAAGATTAAATAGTTTGAGAGATTATAAAGAGGATTTATCATGTGAAGAAATAAATTTTGAAGTTATTGGAGGAAATGGTGTGAGAGACTTGTAGAGAGCTAAATTCAGAGATAAAATGGTTTGAGAGGTTATACAGAAGACTCGCTTTGGAGAGAGTTAAACTCCAAGTCAATAAGAACTTGTTTGTAAAGAGCTAAACTCCAAGACTAAATGGTTCGAGAGGTTATAAAGAGGGCTCACCTTGTAAAGAGCAAACCTTTGAGACATGGTTCAAGAGGTTACAAAGAGGAGTCATCTTTTAAAGAATTAAACTTTAGGTCACTAGACTCATAGCTCAAAAGATTATAAAGAGTACTCACCTATAATTATAATGAGGAGTTACCTCATAAAGAACTAAACTCTAGATCATTAGAATCTAGTTTCTTCCAGATAAAATAAAATAAAAAATTAAGATATACTGAAAAAATTTATAACTAAATTAGATTTGGATGGAGAGCTTTTAGTTCTAGTCAAGTTAGATCATCTGTGCAGTTGTTATTCTAGGCCCTTGACTAAATTTCAAAAAACAAAAAATGCAACAGATTTTTGTGAAATTTCCAACATGTGTTCTTCATGCTCTGCACATTTTGTGGTCGAAACATTTTTTTGTCTTTGGTGCATTCTATCTAGAACTTAACTTAACTGACGCCTTTAAATTGTAGGTTCACTAATTTTTTCCCAAAATGAATTAAGATCGGTTAGAAATCAGTTTACAAATAGGAAGAGTTGTCTTGTAATGAGTTAAACTCAGGGTCACTACACTCAATTCTAAATTCCTCTAAATTAAAAAATTTAAAATGTGGTGAGAGCTGAATGTATTGGTTACAGTTGTTGGGAAGCTTGTGGCTCTAGTCAACGTTAATATCAAGTTTTTGTAATTTGCCCGTTAATTGGATACGCCGACCACAAGTGAAGAGCGTTACAAAATTCCAATTTATCCTACTGAAAACCCAAAATCTACGCTCTTTGTTTGTGAATCTCGATAACTGAGCGAATAATATCTCGTCATCTCCACATATTCCACCGAGTAGTACGAAAGGCTATGGCCCAAATTCCTCACAACTTCAATTTGGCGTATTCAGTGGAGTTTCATAATAGTTACTGGTTATGAATTCCCCAATGAAAACCCATGTTTCTATAAGCCATCAGAAGCGTCAAACCTGCTTTCCACGTGATACGAAGGTGGTAAGTTAGGAGGTGAAAACAGTGTCTTTATTAAGTCCACTTTCGCCTCTTGTATTGGATCACTTTTTACCAGTGATCCTCACTGTATACTGGTGTGAGTCACAATGGATACCAAATCCCACACAGCTGCAGCCTTCCTGGTTTTCTACACTCTTGTGGTCGTAATCCTAAGCAATGTGGGATATTGCAGAGAAGGGAGATCTAGCTCTATCTCTCTGTCAAATGCAAATCACTCCAACTTTCTCAAGGCAAACTTTGCAAAGAGAAAGCATGTGTGTAGAGATGACCCAGACAGCTGTCGTCGTGCTCACATGCATGAACCAGGTAAGTGGGAATGCTGTGCCAAAAAGTACTGTGTTGATCTTGATTCCAATGAATACAACTGTGGAAAATGTGGGCGTCCATGCGGTTATGGCTTAGGTTGCTGTAAAGGGAAGTGCGTGGATTTCTTTTCTGACCCAAATCACTGTGGGAGTTGCTTCAATCAGTGCCATCATGAGAAGTGTGAATTTGGTATCTGCGGGTATGGTCAAGGCCATGGTTTCTCCACTCATAATCACACAGTTGAAGTATAGGAATCCATTTCCTTTTGCACCCAAAAATTTGTTGTTATGTAATAAGTAGAGGGCTAGATCTGCAATCATTATATGGCTAGCATTAGCCAATACTTTATAGAATAATGGTTTAGAAATCATCTGAGATTCTATTCAATGTAGTACCAAATTTGTTTATTCCTTCTTCAGCTTGCACAAATGCAGAAGGAAGGAAGTAGAATACCGTTCATGAAAGCTTTATGCTATGGATTCAAACTGAGCTGAGAGTCCTGTATAGATATGTGTCATAGCCAGAAAAATGTGTTGTATTAGATCAAAGTATTAAATAAAGTGATTGAACATAATGTTATCTATAATCATAAAGTGTACAGAGATTTGATCACAAAGTTCTTGTAATCTTTTGATTCAATAGAACAATTTATCTATACCTCAATTTTATATTTATTTCAAATGTTTGAGTGAAGGGACTGAACTGATTGCTTATGTGGGTATTAGAAGGTGTCATTATTTCAATTTTATATTTATTTCAAATGTTTGAATGAGGGGACTGAACTGATTGATTGCTTGTGTGGGTGTCAAAAAGTTTCATTAATATGTGCAATTCTATCACGAGTTCTACAGAGTTTAGTTACAATAGACATATGGTTTATATGTTGGAAAAACTAATTGGAAGTGAATAGAATCAGTGCTTAGCCTATATCAGGGGAGAATACAGTATACATTAAGAGTTAACCATTTTTATATATGAGGATATCATTGATAATGGAGAATTCTTTGCTGAGCAATACAAGTATTATTATCATATCCAGGCTACAGGAAATGCATTGAAAGATATGCATGTTGTGTAGATTCATAATTTGGTTGAGATGAAGTAATACTCCTGTTTCAACAGCTATAAGGCATGAGTGATTTGAATCGCCAACGGGATTGAACTGAGAACTCACAAGGTAGTCCATTGAATAGAGATATCAGAACAGATTATACACTGTTGTAGTCATTTCCAAGTATGTGGAAAGTGTGTAGAAAAAGAGAGAGAAGTTGATAAGAAGTCATTAAAAAATTATTGAGTTGAAGTGTGGCCACAATCTGCAAACAATCAGGTTACTATTGTAGAAGAAGTTGATATAATTGAATGATATGAATTAGGTTTCATAATTAATTATATGGAGAGGTCTTACAGAGTTAATAGGTATGGATGTAAGAGTTGTCTTTTAATATAAAAAAATTAAAAATTTATAAATATTATAGAATATTTAAATTGAAATTCAGTTTTATTGATTTTTTAAAAGGTTTGTTATATAAATAAGTTTTTTATTTTTTACTACTACAAAATAAACTATTTAACTTGTTCATATATTTACATATGTATTTTTATATATAATGTGTATATTGAATAAAGAATTTAAAAATTTAAAATATTAATTGATTTGTTATGGTAAATCTATTTTGCAAGTTGTATAGATTATGATCTTTATTTTTCTTCTCTTCCTTATATTATAACTAGAAAAATAAAAATAATTATAATTCCTGAAAATAATTTATTTTCAAATACATTTTTAACTAATTATTTTATTAAATTTATTGTTCAATTATTTTTAGTAATGTTATTTTATCATTATTACTCCAACAAAATAGTCTTTTCATTGAAATAATGTTGTTTACATGTTGCAACTTTGAATACTATTAACATATCTATCTTAGATCAATCTATGTAAATGATACCAAAAGATATTCCATGTAACATAATAGTATCCAAAAAGAAATGAAGAGAGAAGTTGATAAGGAGTTGTATTGAAAAAAAACTCAAAGTTGAAGTGTGGACACATTGTAAATAGTGGGGTTATCATTCTAAAAATTGACACGATTTACTGATATAAATTATATTTTATAATTAGTGTATATATCTTAAATTTAGTCTATAAAGAGTTTGTCCACATATATCCTTGTAAGCAGAATGGTAGGATTAAAAGTATGTTTTAAATGAAAACATGTTCATGTTGTCTACTTTGTTTACTATTGAGTTTTTTGTTTTTATTTCTCCTATAGTCGTCCACCATAGGTTACATATATCATCTATAAGTGTAATAATTATTTATGTGGAGAGGTGCTATAGAGTTAAGATAGCTCCATGTATGTGAGAGTTATGTATATATATAAAAATATAAATATAAAAAGATCACTTCACAATTAAACTAAAATTCACTTTTATCTTTTTTTTTTTTTAATAAGACTTTGCACTTAGATAAGCTCTCGAGGAAATAACTCTATCTTCTTTATATGTAGATAATATTTAGTGAAAAATTTGAGGAAAAATAAAATATTGGTGATTGTTATGGTAAATCTATATGGTAAGGTTGCATAAACCATGTTAGTTTGCATTTTTCTTTCTTTCTTTATATTACAATAAATTTAGGAGGCTAGAAACAAATTTAATTAAAAAAATTAAAAAAAATCTTTTGTATTTTTTTTTCTAATTTAATTTATTGCTTGTAACTATTTTAAGTAATGTTAGTGTATTATTATTACCCAAACAAGAATAGCCCATCATTTAAAATAATGATTTTTACATGTTGTAACTCTAGATACTACTAGCATATCTATGATAGATAAATCTATGTAAAAGACACCAAAATATATTCTTTTTAAGGTACCTATTTTTAATTAATGTACTATATAAAAGTGAAATAAAATTGATGTGTACAGTAGGATATAAAATTGATGTGTACAGGAGGATATCCCTTAACATCTTTTACATAGATAAAAGAAATGTGATAGTTTATATAGTTTATACCTCATATAAAGAAGACAATGTTGTAGCATCAATGCTTAAAACATATAGAAGAGAAGTTTCATCAAGCACTACAAATTAAAGGTCTATGAAAAGAATCATTAGTTGTCTATTGAAGTTTGATTTTTGTGAGTACTCTGTATTTGGTAAGAAAACTTTTGTTAAAATTTCTAGTAATGCACCAAGATCAAAAAGGGATTTTGTATTTAGTGTGTAGTGGCCTGCTTGGACCTACTAAGGTTCCATCCTTAGAAATTTTTGTATAGTTGTAAACTTTTATATATGATTTCTCCAAAAATGTTTAAAGCATTTAAGCTTCTTATATAAAATAAGGTATAATATTACTCATTTTGTGGGACTTGTGAGTAAATACATATTCTCAATTAGAAAACAAAAATGGATTTATGGGAAAATAATTTTAGATATTTCTATGGCACCTCACATTATGTCATTTGTTATCAAGAAAACATAGTTCAAAATTGCATATCCATAGATTCTAACTAAATTAGAGATCTTTAATATAAAGAATCTATTAGTGACAAAACTATTCAACACTTGTAGAAAGTAATTAAAAATATGTTATGTACTTTCCATATTTATAATCAATTATAATTTCCAAAAATATTTTATTAAATTTTCTATTATCACATATCACATATAATTTTATATACATTTTATAACATCAAAACCATTTTTATATGTCCATAAATATCCAAGCATAAATATTAAAAAAAATTACTATACTCGTCATCACTACAAATTTTCTCGACAGATTTTTATTTTCCAAATAAAATATTTTACACTACACCTTTTTAAATCTTTAATTTACTTTTAATTTAATATACGTTATTTCTATTGCTCAAATTTATCTAAATTTTCTGTTTTATTGACTTTCACTACGAGTGATAAGAGAAGGTAAGCCTTTGAAAGATAAACCACACCATTGTCGAGCAGTTTGGACAGCATGGCTTTGAGTCCAATAAGTTCATTGAGAGCAATGCCTTCACAGCTGGCAATGTTGAAATATCATGTTCTTTGTCTTGTTAGTTAATTATGGTTTTGTATGATGTGAAGTAGCCTCCAATTTCAGCCCAGACGCATGACACACGTGTGGGCAAGAACCAAATGCTAAATTCAACCACCCTTTATTAATTGTTAGAGACAATGAGGGTCCGTTTGGGTGCTGGAATACCAAATGCTAGATATAGTCAATTTTGGAAGATGTTGTAATTTTGGAAGATACAAATTCTGAAAATGATTTTCAAAATATGGGCTGACCTGTTTGGTTCATCCGGAAGATGACTGAGAAGATGCATAAAGAATTTTAATTCTTTATTTTAATTTCTTTGAATATGGTGTGTATATGTCTGTATATATACACACATACATGTGTGTATATATACATATATGCACACATGTGTATATATACACATACATACATGTGTGTATATACACACACATGTATACACATGCAAACATGCGTATATATACACACATACACATATGTGTGTACATGTATGTGTATACACACATACACATATACACACACACACACGTGTGTTTATATATACACATGTGTGTATATATACACACATACATGTGTACACACACACACATACATGTGTATATATACACACATGTATACACATATACATGCATGTGTATATATATACATAAATACACACATGTGTGTATATATAAATACACACATTTATGTATATATACACACATGTATGTATATATGTGGTACATGTATGTATACACACACACACACACACACACATGTATATATACATCATTATAGCAATATAATATACATCCTTATAGTCACGGATCCCACTAAATATTAAATTTGGTTTTATAAAAATTGGAATTAGAATTCGAAAATCCAATTCCACCTATTTGAGTGGAAGATGCAAATGCCCATTTTGGGGCAAAATTGGAATTTTGAAATTCCAATTCCAATTTTTTGGGTGGACACAAACATGGAATTGACATTATCTGGAATTAGATAATGCCAATTCCAATCTAATTCCAGCCCCCAAACGGGCCTTAGAGGAAGAGAGTTATCAAACAAGTATATGGTAGAACTTATGCCCACACTAACATTAGTTACACTTTGAACTTTTGATTTTGGTTTTCATTATGAGCAAACCAATGTAATTGATGAATTTCTAAAGTGTTTAAGCAAGTCAACATCCTTTCATCAATATTTATATTTTCTACCATTATTTTGTAGTTGGTTTAATTCATTCCTATTATATATTTAACAATTATATGTTACTACAAGGTATGAAGTGAAATTTGAGTGATCTAATATATATGTATAATGAAATTCAACATACTATTAAGGGTGTGGTCGACACTGATTTTTCTTTATTATTGGTTTTAAAGAGTGTTGAATTAAATTTTATTCTAACATCTTCACATTCAAATCAATGGTGATAAGATTTCAATGAGTTTTTTTAGCATATTTTGGTGGAAGAACTTAGTGATCTGTAAGGGAATCTCATGCTAGGTATGTGATGTAGGAAGAAATATCCTATGCCCTACAACCTCAAAACTTAAACATAAAACAAATTTACAAAATCTTTATTATTACTTTTAACATTCGGATTGTAAAAAATCAGCAAAGGCAAAAAAAATTGTTTTAACAAAATTTTGACATTTTCATTGTCTTCTCTCTCTCTCTCTCTCTCTCTCTCATTGCTAGCACACACTACACAACCTCCCTCTCCTTGTTAGTTTCTCTTGTATTTATTAATTGACAAATATCTTCATTGTTTTTCATTACTCCTTATGTACACATTCCTCTTTCCATTCTATAGTTGGTTGGGTTTATATTCAAACCCTTGTCTTTTCCCTTTCATTTTGTGAGCAACCTTCCACATACGATTGAGAGTCCAACATTTAATTTTAACTACCACAAATGTTATCCTTTCCAAGGCCAATGCCCACTAGCGTATATTTCATTTCAATAATTTTTTATTTATTTTGCTTGCTTAAATATTCCCATGCCGCTTCAAATTCATCTTCCACTACTCTTAGCACTTTCTAAACTCCTTTGGTTGATGCCAATGCCCTATCTTCTCCATAGATATCTCCTATTCTTCTCACCCTTTTCTGACCTTCCATATCAATAAGGAAGATAGAAAAATACTTCAATTTTAATTCCCAATTTGGTAGCTGATTAGGTTTCAATTCAAAATGACTTTTATTCTAATATCACCACAAAAAATAATTACTTGAGAAGATTTGGTTCTCAAAGGGAGAAAATTTTAATTTGGTGTTATAGAGATATTCTTTTGGCAATAGCATCATTAGGAGGAAGTTGACAAAGGTTTTCATAATGTAGCTTTACGCCTTCCAATTAAATTTTATTAAAATTTAATAACATTTTTTTCAACAATTATTTTTTGTGCATATCTTTCAATCATCGCATTCACAAGGCAACTTTGAGATAGTCAAATAGTCATATGCCATGTTGTGCTTCCACATTTACATACATGTATACCTGGGCAATTGCAAAGTTACAATATCTAACAAAATTTTTATCCTTTATACTGTGATGGATGTTCATGTGAAAGCTTTCTCTTAACAAACCATCAAAAAATAAAGGTTATATTTAACTTGCTTATTACAAGTATTAGAGAACTAAAGCTAAAGTCAAACACAACTAACTAAATAATATGAAAAATAATTTTTCTGGATGATGTTGATCATTGATTCACCTGAGATGATCTTACATTAGACACATTAGGTACAATTTTTTTTGTGAATATAAATCACAAAATAGATTTAGGTAGTTGGACTACCCTTTTAGGTTGTAAACAAACTACAACAAACTTCATCAGTTAGGTAGACAAAGATAACTTCTTCCTTCACCTCTTCCAACACTTAGCTAGGAAATTTGTCGACCTCATCCACCAAGTGTGTCATCTTCTCCTCTTCCCTCTAGTGGACTCATGTCCACAACACTCTAAATTCCTCCATCAATAGATCTGTATTCTTCTCCCCCAGATATTATCCACTCTTGTCTCCTTCGTGGAATCTTTCCCACCACAATTTGACTACCTCCAACAATATCTTGCGACATCCTCAACATGCTCTACATGCAAACACTCAACACCTATATGCAAATTTGCAATTATATTCTATGTTACTTGCAATCTTGTAAACAAAGGAAAATTGAACTCAACACTTCAGATTTTACCTCATTCTCTTTCACTTCCCCAACATCCTCTTCATTCTCATCTTTATCATCTACAACCTATTCACATTCAACTTCTATAGTGATATCTTCTTCATCCTCTTCAGTCATCATGGCTACAGTTATCTTGATTGCTACACTGTTCAATTCTCTTGAGGTCTTCCCCAAGTGACTCTACCTATTTATTAAGTTCCTAATAAAAAATTGGACCTTTATGCATCATTGGGCACTCTTTCTCAACCTTATTCTCATCTACTACATCCATGTCCTCCAAAGGACATTTCTCCACCATTGTATTTATTTCCCTTTTCTTATCTCCTTCTTTATCTCCTCCAAGGTATCACATGCATGCTGCCTCAATTTATATAATTCCCTCTCAAACACAGTTATCCATCTCTTCTTTCTCCACTTCTCCAACATGGGGATCACCAAAATCAAACCAATCACAAACCTATAGTTCTACTTTCTTCTTCTCCATCAATTCCTTTAAGTCTCTCCATATCTCAGTCTCTCCATATCTCATTGTTCCAGGACTTCTCCACACCTGCACTAGTCTCTTGAGATCCTCCAAGACTCTCACCAATTCACTCTCTTCACAACAACAAGATCTCAATCAATCAAGACTTTGCACACTTTTAATGATCCTTTCGATCCATTCACAACTACTTCACACTCTCATGTGAAAACTACCTCATAGTCAATGATATGTTCACATAACATCACCCTTCACTCGAAGGTTTTGAAACAATTTGTCTCATGTTTGAAATTATACCTATGAGCTTAGAACATCTATAATTGATACCACTTGTTGTAGGTAGAACCTTTCTCTACCCCACGACCTCAAAAATTAGACATAAAACAAATAGAGACTCTTTATTATTAATTTTAACACTTAGATCATAACAAATTCGTAAATACAATATTTTTAAATAAAATCTTAGCCTTTTCATTGGCCTCTCTTTCTCTCATTTCTCTTAACCCACTACATAGCCTCCCTCTCCTTCCTTCCTATTTCTTTTTAATTTATTAGACGGCAATTATCTTCATTGTTTTTCATTAATCTCTCTAGACACATTCCTATTTCCATTCTGTAGTTAGTTGGGTTTATATTTGAACCCCTTCGTCTTTTCTCTTCCTTTTGTTACCAACCTACCACATATGATTGTGAGTCCCATATTTTCTTTAAATTGCCACACATGTTAACCTTACCAAGTACAAATCCCAATAACATATATTGCATCTCAATGATTTATTATTTGTTTTATTTTCTTCAATCTTATCATGCCTCTTCAAATTCATCTTGCACTCATCTTAGGGATTTGTACATTCTTTTTGTTGATGCCAATGGTCTATCTTCTCCACTACTACCCCATGTTCTTCTCACCCTTCTATGACCTCCCATATCAGTAAGGAAGATATAGAAATACTTGGATTTTAATTCCCAATTCTATAGTTGATTAGGTTTCAAATTAAAATGACCTGTATTATAATATCGCCACCAATTATCATTGCAAGAAGATTCAGTTCTCAAAGAGAAACTGAATTTAAATTTGGCATTATAGAGAGATCTTTTGGCAAGAGAAATGGTAGGAAAAATTGACAAACATTTGCAGAACGTAGCTTTATGCCTACCAATCAAATTTTCTTGAAACTTGATAACATTTTTCAACAATTACATTTTTTTGCATACCTTGTAATCGTCACATCCACAAGACAACTTTGAGGTAGCCAAACAGTCCTATGCCCTACCTATGCTTCCACATTCACATGCATGTATACCCAAGCACTTGCAATTGCAACATCTAACAAAGATTTTGTCCTTTACAATTTGATGGATGTTCATGGCAAAGATTTTACTTAACATACCCAAAATGAAAGAGAACATTATATTTGACTTGCTAATAATAGCTTATAGAGATCCAAAGCTAAAGCATGAGTGATTTGAATCGCCAATTGTGTGCTAAAATGTTGTCACACTTCTATGAATCCTTACATGAAAGAAAACATAAGAATGAGCCCTCACAAATCGATCCATAGCTCTCTATGCATGGAGTTGCAAGATTTGTAAAATTGCTCTCAGCTGGAGCTATAAACTCATGACCTTGCTAGTCAACCACACAATGAGAGATTCCAAATGAATGCAATGCTATGCAAATCTATATGAGAATGCAAATTAATCTTATGAAAATGAAGATGCAATTAAGCTATGAAAATGGAAATGAAAGAGTTACAAACCCTCTAATTAAACTATGTGAGATTAATCTAAAACATGAAAGGAAATGATACCATGATGATGCAACTATGATGCAAGCTAAGATGTGATGTAGATGCAAGATGAATGCCAATGATGCTCCAAATCTTCAAAACTTGATGCAAGAATATCTCCAAAAGCTTCAATGACTTAGAAAACCTGTAGCATAATAATTCAAGTATGTATGGTGTGTGCAAATGAGGAAGAGAGCCCTTCTTTTATAGGAGGTGAAAAATTAATGGACCATGGAGATTAAGAGGCAAAAGATTTAATCAACGGTGGAGAAAAAAAGAAGCTTGATCCTTGTGAACAAATATCCTCCAATAGAAAAATTAGAAGCATTTACTTTATGTTGAGCATTTACTTTATGTCCATGTGAGACAAAAAGTGCTTTTCTTTTATTTTTTATTTTATTTTTCTTTATAAATAAGAATTAAATACTTTATTTGTGCAACATAAGATAAGAAGAAAAGTGGAGATTTTTTATTTAAATAAAAGGGAAGGAAATTCCTTTTAATTAAATAAAGGCTTAGAATAAAGTGATTTTATTATTTAATTAAAAAAGATTTTTAATTAATTAAAAGGGAGCATGTTCTTTTAATTAAATTAGATTTTTATTTTTATTTCTCTTTTAAATTAAATAAGACTCAAACCTTAGGAAATATTGAATTGATTATGATTTGATCAAGGAAATTGATATATTTGAAAAATGTTAATTTTTGAAAATATTGATTCAAGGATTTGATAAATTGCAGAAATAGGGGCCCAAAGTCTAGGCGACCATTTTAGGGTGCATACATTTGCCCCTCTTTGACTAATGTGTGATCGATCTAGGAACACATGCAGTCAAAGAAGAATTGAAATGTGAGATCGATTTGGGATCAAAAAACAACTCAGATGTGTGTTCATTTTGGGAACACATCAGGACAAAGATAAGCAAAAGACCAGACCAACAGCGTCGCTGCTAGGTGCAAATCAAGCCTTAGACAAAACTATCACCGTCGCTGCTAGGCAATAATCAAGTCTGAAAAAATAGGAGATAAAAATTGAAAGAAAAAATCACCACCATCGCCGCTAGGTGATAATCAAGTCTAAAAATAAGAATCTCAAACTGAGCTGAATGATAAAGCTAAATCAAAGATTAAAGCTGATAGGTACTGCCCCCTCGGAATCGAAATCAAAATCAGGTAGAGGAGAACAGCAAACTGATAAACGTGATCAAGTCACAATAAATCATAATCGAAGGATGGAGCATGATAGGATAACCATCAAATAGTGAAGATATGCCCCAGGTTGACGAGGTTTGACTGAAAATGATATAGGATAAAGATTAAGTCAAACCTCAGAGAGAGGAAGCGAAAGGGGTGAATGAAAGACTAGAAGTTTGAAAGACATGGAAAGGAAGAAATTCCATCAAAGATCGAAGAATTATGCCTCAAAAGGTCAGTCAACTGCGTAAAAGAATGAGAAATCTTGGAAATGCGACTCGGATTTCAATTTTGAGTCCGAAACAGATAGAAAATGATGTGACATGAAAGACCAGAAATGAAAGATATGATCAAGAAGAATGAGAAAATGAGCACAGTTGACCAACTAGTCCATAGATGATAAAAAGGAGAGCTCTCTCCATATGCAAGATGCAAAAACTAATCTAATATGAACCTAAAAATGCAAGCTACTATGAAAGTGGTTGATTTGCAAGGTCACAACGCTTATAGACATCTAATTATCATCATCGAGCGTTATTGGTAGCGTCACAAGATCATACAATGCACACTAGCATAACTATGTGGATATGAATATGATCTTTATCAGATAGAAATGTGGAAATCCCATCTAGGCATCAAAGACATGGAGGTCAAGATGACTAATGCAGTGGGATTACCTAAGTTTGATATGGCAAGATTATGCTTGTATCAAGACACATGAAAGTCAGGATAACTAGAAGCATGCACTCGCAAAACAGTCAAGGATAATACCTTGTCAATCCATAGTGTCAAGTAAGACTAGCATAAATGCTCATGACAGGTAGGACCAACAAAATATACCCACAAGCAGATAAAGAAATAAAACATGTTCTCATACCCTCAGTCTTCTAGCTATGCATCATCGAAAACTTCTCAGGGAGAGACCACTCATCAAAGAAATCCTCATAGATAGCACACAAAGAAAAGTAAAGCCAACATATCTCAAGAAGTTGATTGTTTAAGTTCGTGTGTGTTGGTCATAGAGTCAAATTTTGGTTATCACATCTACAAATGAGAAATATCGCATCATACTAGACTGTAGGGTAAGACATCTGATAAGTGTTAAGAAACACTCGACGCAAGGGTAGTGTTGAAAAACACTATTTGGGGTGGTGTTGAAAAACACCTGTTGGGAAATGCCCCAAGAGACAAACACACCTAAAGGACCAATGCGAACAATTATGGCCCCTAGACAAAGACAAAGACCAATTCCAGACCAAGTCAAATAAGGTCAAGGCATGATGGAAAGTGGCTAAGTGTTGAGAGCGCATGCTAACAAATAGGGGTGCAAAGGCCTCAAGTAGCGCCCGTTTCTAGGTTTTCACCACTTCGATTTATTGTAATTTTTTCTCTTTTTTTCATTTTTAAAGATTTTTTGCTACCAAGATGTCTGTTTCCAGGTTTTCACCAAGGCACTTTTTCTTTTTTCTTTTTTTTTGAATTTTTAAATTTTTTAAATTTTTTAAATTTTTTTATATTTTTTCAGGACTTTTTATGCTTTTTAAGATTGTTTCAACATCATATATCAATGTTTTTGGTATTTTTTCAGGATCATAAAATATGTACAAAGGATGCCCCCAGATAGATTGGGCATCAAACTCTTAAGCAAGATCACATCGTGTAGTCTCAGTGTCTAGCAAGGTGAGGGACAAGATGGATGAGCAAGCTGGTGAAAGAGATGGAAGACATGAGAATGAAGAGAATGGAGGGAAGAAATCCTCAAGGTCAAACTCCGCAAGAGTACCCAAGCTAGGGAAAAATTTGTCATGTAAAGTACATTTGGACAAGCAATGAAAAGCCAGCATAGGATAAGCCTCAAAAGTGTAATGCAAAAGAAGGAAAGAATGCAGTCCAAAGGAGTAGACATGTCAAGAGGCTTCATAGCATCGCGTTTTACTCTTTTTTTTTATATTAGATCAAGATGAAAGGGGAAAAGGATAGCGAAATGCTAGAATGAATGGAAGAAAATGAAGATGAAGGCTAGACATGAATGGAATGAAAGCAAGATCATCATAAGATAGCTCACAAGATAGCCAAATATTTGTGTATAGATCAACATTGTCAAGATCAAAGAGAGAAGATGGAATGGATGAAATATGTAGAAGAACTACACATAATGCCTGATTATCAGGTTTTCATCATGGTACTTATCCAAGGTGCCACAAGAGAGTGGTTTTCACCATAGGATGAATTTATTTCTCTTTACTTTTGTTACCAAGGTGCCTGTTTCCAGGTTTTCACCATGGGACATTTTCAAATTTTTTTTTAAAAAAAAATTTTAAATTTTTTTTGGAAGAAAGCAAGCTTTTTAGATAATGCTCCTTGAAAGGATAAACCATGATATGCCAAGGATTGAAAATGATATGCTCAAAGATGCTGATAGGGAAAGGGAGATGGAAGAGAAAAATGGAGGATAAGGTTTTATGTAAAGCAAGTGAAGTTGAAAGATATGAGGAATAGGAAAATGAGAAAAAATGATAGAAGGTAGAAGGATAATGAATGGAAGGATTGTGAAAGGGTAGATGGAAAGGAAGGAAAGATCAACATCAACACACACCTTGAAGGGTGGTGAGAAGGTGGAGGAAATGTGAATGAAGGAATACGAGAAAGAATATGGTGAATATTTAGCAGAGGTTGCGGTTTAGGCGCATGAAATGGAAGAATGTTTTTGGAAGAAGATGAAGTGGAAGCCTTTGGAAGCTTGAATGTCAACTTTACTTTTTGTTCAACATGAGACTCTTTCAAGAGAGACTTTGAAATCCATATAGCCTTAGGCTTTTTATTTCTTTTTGATGATTTAGAGAGAATATCTTCAATGATGGATTTTGGAACCCATACTTGTCTTGTAGTTTTCTTCTTAGATATCTCTTTTGACTTTATGTTTCCATGTCGATTAGAGGAGACATGGTGATCTTCTTTTTTTGATGGATTCTTGTATTGCTTCTTTTTCTTGTATTGAATATTCAAGTTACTTCCAAAAGACTTGGGACTTGTGGAAGGAGGATGATATGACTGGTTAAGATGGGTGGATGGATGAAAAGGATTCAAGGGTATGCATCTATGTTGATCTTGAGGAAAGATAGGAGATGGAGGGACGTAAGGACCCAAAATGGATGATGAATTAGGAGAATTAGAAGAGGAAAGTGAAGGGACATAAGGGCCCAAGATGGAAGGAAGACATGAAGCCCTTAGTATTGGTGGAGGAGGTCCAAGGATGGACGTGGAAGATGCAAAAGGATAATCATTAAGTTCATCAGCATCTATATGACAACCAAGGACATCAGCATCTTTAGAGTGAGCATTAAGATTTTTAATAGTATCATGAACATCTTGAATAGGAGCAACTTCATTGATAGGATCATTCAAAGCTTGTGAAGATTTAGGAAGAGTAGAAAGTGGAAGTGAACATGGAGCGGTAGAACAAGAAGGTGGAAGACTTTGATCTTGACAAGGATCTTTGGATAGCATAAGCGTATCAACTTTCTTTTGATTTTCAATAGGATTTACATCAGAAGTAATAACACCATTTTTAATAACCCTAATGGAAGTATCATCTTTGGAAAGCACAAGTGTGGTAAAGTTATTTTGATTATCAATAAGCTCAATGGTGTAAGTAGTAACTTGATCTTGCTTAGGAGATGGTGGAATGAATGCGGAAGAGTGTAGAGGATCAAAAGAACCATGAAATGGAGGAGATACATCATGAAGAGAATTGGATGATATGGAAGGTTCTTGATCTTGATCTTTCTTTATGTTCTTTTCTTTATCATTTTTAGAGTCCTCTTGACATGGAGCCACTTCTAAGGACAAGGAAGTAGGTTGGATTTGTATGGAAGACTTTGGAAAAGATAGTGAAGAATTAGTTGAAGTAGGTAGTATAGCAAACGAAGGCTTAAGATCTTTCAGTTTAGCATCATTAGAAGTATTTGTAGCAAAGTGAAGGTTAGCTTGAGTTTCTTTAAGAGGTAGCCCTTGAGGATAACTATAGGGAATCACATGAAAAATATTAGGATCTTTGTTGGATGAAGGATTTGTGATAGATTTGGAAGACTCGGAAGCTTTAGGAAATGTATGGGAATTGGAGGAAGTAGAGGATGGAAGGGAACCATCACAAGACAAAGGTTCAACATTAATATGATCTTTCTTGAGAGTGTCATCTTTATTTTCAGCATGAATGTTCTTAGAGGAAGGATTCTTATAATATTTATGTTTCAAATCAGCACAGTGCATTTTATATTCCTCAACAGTAGTAGCTAGATTATAATCAAGGTATTGTTCACAAAACTCATCAAAGTTTCTTTCAAAATCTGAATCATACGGATCACCATCATGATCTTTCCAATATGAGGACCCATTTCTAGTAAGAACAAGGACACGACTAGGAGGACTCTTAGGAATAGAGGTGTCATAGGTATCACTACATTGTCCATCATCATAGTCATCATAGTCATCATAGGTGGGTGTGTCACTCTTCATGGAAGAGGTATCATAAGGACTATCACATTTCTCATTATGGTATGTCTTCTGAAGAGAAGTAAGACTCTTTGAAGAAGTAGAAGAAAAATGAGATCATGAAGAAGAGGAAAATGAAGACCTAGTGGAAGAAGAATACTTGGATGATGAGGAATTTGAATGATGTTTAGAAGATTCATGATAAGATTTGGAAGATGAAGAATGTGAATGATGTCTGGAAGAGTCATGATAAGACTTGGAAGGTGAAGAAGAATGAGAAGATTTAGATGATGAAGAATGTTTGGAAGAAGAAGATCGTGATATGATCATGTTTATGATTCTAGCAAAGGCATCTGATTTAATCATCTTTTCTTTTATTTTTGCTATAAATTCATCACTCATGAGAATTTTGGAAGAACAACACTTTTTGAATATGTCAATGAGCTCAAGATCATCTATTTTCAATAAAGGTTCCAAAATCAGATAGTCAAGATTCATGGTTATAGAAGAGGAGAAATCAAGCATAGAAGAAATGAATAGATGAATAGAAGAAGGTAGACTAGATAGTAAGAGGAAAAGAATCAAGAAGAAGAAGAATAATTTCCCATGGGAATAGAAGACTTTAGAAGAACATGGGAAATGGAGAAGAAAGAAGAAGGCTAAGAGTCATCTTATGCAATTGATACCATAACGTTCATTAAGATGTTGAGCAACATGACAGCACCTAGGATCTGAGATCTGGACTGACCAAGGAAGACCAAGCTTCTAAGGAGAACTCACTACAGCAGGACGGAACTCAGTTTCAGTATTTCAATTAAATTTTTCAAAAGATTTTGCAATGATGATCAAGCACATAGAACATCAACCAGGAAATTCAAGCAAACAGTCTTCAAGCAATGGGCAAGGGACAAAGCAACCTTGTGCATGAATAGAGATAGTGACTTAGTATGCTACTCCTTAAAGATTCTACTTGTGTATGTTCTTGAAAATGTTTTATCAGACACTTAGAACACAACAACACCTTATCAAGCTGTCTACAAGGATATACGTGGCTTTCTAAAAGGAGTCTTCGATATACACAAGGTACGTGAGGCCCAAATCCATAGATGAGAAGAATCAAAAATCACACAGTCGAGGGGAGACGGTAACCCAAATCTCCTCCTTCACTTCTCAAAGGTATAAAGTTCTTTGAGGCTTAGCCAAGAGTGATATCAAACTCAATTCCCAAGAGATGTGTCTTTAGATTCACCTCCTGATATTTATACTCTGTCGGAACATAGGAGTTAAGGTCATCCCTTGAGGTGGTGTGTCCCCAAGCAGGCCTTCTAGAAATAAAAACTAAGTAATTCACTATCAAAAGTATTTAGAGCACTAAAGGTGGAACACTTAACTCTTCAAGTAAATGTAAAGTGAGTCCAAAAGTGGAACATTTAACTCTTTAAGATAATGTAGAGCGAGTCCAAAAGTGGAACATTTAACCCTTCAAGAGAATGTGAAGTGAGTCCAAAAAAGTGGAACACTTAACCCTTCACACAAACTCAAAGTGAGTCCAAAAGTGAAACATTTAACTCTTCACACTAACTCAAAGTGAGTCCAAAAGTGGAACATTTAACTCCTCACATCAACTCAAAGTGAGTCCACACCTTAGAAAACAAGTGAGTTCCAAAAAGCACAAAAGGGTTGCCTAGTGGAGCAATTAACACTTCTTTCCTGTAGACCCCTCTCCTTTAATGTGGCGCTGATCTTGCAACCACGGGGCAGAAATGAGGGGCCGATGGATTAGCAAGTCCAATAACCCAAGATAGAAATCTAGATCAATCACAAGTAATCTAAAGTTTCTTATCAATACT
Source organism: Chamaecyparis obtusa (assembly GCA_027943335.1). Taxonomy (NCBI): domain Eukaryota; kingdom Viridiplantae; phylum Streptophyta; class Pinopsida; order Cupressales; family Cupressaceae; genus Chamaecyparis; species Chamaecyparis obtusa. Next base: position 225,031 of record BSBK01005235.1, on the reverse strand, counting down.
ACTCACAAATGACAAAGGGTTGAATCAATGGAATATTTAACTTTCCAAGCAAACATAGAGTGAGTCCACAAAGTGGTGCATTTAACTCCCTATGTAAACAAGGAATGAATCCATGCCCTCAATCACTCAATGAGATATTTGATATTGGAACCAAGAATTACTTAAGGTTTAAACATAAGCATTCACTTACACAAACTTGTATGGAAGCAAATCTATGTTCATTCATTTTCCATTAAGAGCATCAATTGAAATGTGTTCTATGAAAGCGTGTAAACACTCAAGTCAAACATATGAGAGGTTCAATTTTAATCCTAAGATCCAAATGTTGTAGAGTTGTAACAAAATACCTCAAGTCCAACGCAACACGCTTAGTAGATTTCACCCTTTTTTTGTTTGTTTTAAGCATTTTTCATGAAAGCAAGCCATGGACCTTCAAATGAACAAGACAAGAAAACAAGCAAACAACATATGCAATGTATATCCAACTTATGCAAACCCTAGGGTTAGATCTGAAAATAAATTGTTAGGAGCAATGATAACTAGCAAATGATCTAAATGATAACTCATATCATGCAATGAACAATGAAAAATAAGTGCATACCCATCACAAAATTTTATTTTTTTTGCATTTGACCTAGTCAACAAGATCTGATTTTTACCACATGAATTCGAACCCCAAAACCAAAATACAGAAAAAAGACCTCTATCAAAAAATAGAGAGATTTCCAAAAATGTAACAATTTTAGAAAAATCTTTTCATTTGTGCCCTAGAGACCCATTTTACCAAAATAGACTAGTTTTTATAAATTAACCAAATGAGCTATGATATGATTTTTAAATTAAAAACAAAGTGAATGGACCCCCTGTAGAATTCCAAGACCTTTCCAGAAATGTAAAAATTTCCAAAAAATACACTGATTTGAGCCAAAAATTGATTTTTTTATGAAAAATCAAGAAAAAATCATAAAAAATACAAATCACCTCCAAAAATTCTGAAATTTTTTTTGGAGCTTCTTTGATATGTCACCAACTTGAAAATTTTTTTTAGACCAAAATACCAAGCCGTTTGGGAGATATGATCAAATATTTCAAATCTAAGGTTTTTCATCTCCAAACAAATCTGCACAAGGGTTAGCTCCAAAAATAATCAAAACCAGCATGCAAGAGGTGGGTGGCCCCACGGTGGGTGCCAAAAAATGTGTGCTAAAATTTTGTCACACTTCTATGAATCCTTACATGCAAGAAAACTCAAGAATGAGCCCTCACAAATTGATCCATAGCTCTCTATGCATGGAGTTACAAGATTTGTAAAATTGCTCTCAGCTAGAGCTATAAACTCATGACCTTGCTAGTCAACCACACAATGAGAGATTCCAAATGAATGCAATGCTATGCAAATCTATATGAGAATGCAAATTAATCTTATGAGAATGAAGATGCAATTAAGCTATGAAAATGGAAATGAAAGAGTTACAAACCCTCTAATTAAACTATGTGAGATTAATCTAAAACATGAAATGAAATGATACCATGATGATGCAACTATGGTGCAAGCTAGAATGTGATGTAGATGCAAGATGAATGCCAATGATGCTCCAAATCTTCAAAACTTGATGCAAGAATATCTCCAAAAGCTTCAATGACTTAGAAAACTTGTAGCATAATAATTCAAGTATGTATGGTGTGTGCAAATGAGGAAGAGAGCCCTTCTTTTATAGGAGGTGAAAAATCAATGGACCATGGAGATAAAGAGGCAAAATATTTAATCAACGGTGGAGAAAAAAAGAAGCTTGATCCTTGTGCACAAATATCCTCCAATAGAAAAATTAGAAGCATTTACTTTCTGTTGAGCATTTACTTTATGTCCATGTGAGACAAAAAGTGCTTTTCTTTTATTTTTTATTTTATTTTTCTTTATAAATAAGAATTAAATACTTTATTTGTGCAACATAGGATAAGAAGAAAAGTGGAGATTTTTTATTTAAATAAAAGGGAAGGAAATTCCTTTTAATTAAATAAAGGCTTAGAATAAAGTGATTTTATTATTTAATTAAAAGAGATTTTTAATTAATTAAAAGGGAGCATGTTCTTTTAATTAAATTAGATTTTTATTTTTATTTCTCTTTTAAATTAAATAAGACTCAAACCTTAGGAAATATTGAATTGATTATGATTTGATCAAGGAAATTGATATATTTGAAAAATGTTAATTTTTGAAAATATTGATTCAGGGATTTGATAAATTGCAGAAATAGGGGCCCAAAGTCTAGGCGACCATTTTAGGGTGCATACACCAATAGGATTGGACTGAGAAGTCAAAAGGTAGTCCATTGAATAGAGATATCAGAACAGATTCTACACTGTTGTAGTCATTTCCAAGTATGTGAAAAGTGGGCAGAAAAAAAGAGAGAGGTTGATAAGAAGTCATATTAAAAAATTATTGAGTTGAAGTGTGGCCACAATCTGCGAACAATCAGGTTACTATTGTAGAAGTTGATATAATTGAATGATATGAATTAGGTTTCATAATTAATTATATGGAGAGGTCTTACAGAGTTAATAGGTATGGGTGTAAGAGTTGTCTTTTAATATAAAAAAAATAAAAATTTATAAATATTATAGAACATTTAAATTGAAATTTAGTTTTATTGATTTTTTAAAAGGTTTGTTTTTTATTAAGTAAAACAAGTTTTACAGGGTGCCTGAAATCCACAAGTCTAGAGAAAAAGGAAGAGAACCAAATAGAAAAAATAAGAGGCAGGCCATAGAAAGGCCAGGGCTAGAAAACCATTGCAGAGTAGGACAGGCAAGGCTAGAGACAGCTAGGGCGCCGCCCAAAAAATGAACAAAAGGAAGCCAAGCAAAGAGAGATGGAAGAGAAGTAGCCACCCCCGACCACCGAGCGAGGGGCTAAGGTTGTAAAATTGATCCTTCAATGCACTGGATTCTATCCTTGTCCAAGATGCTCTTCACGTCTTTGGGAAAGTCATCTCCATTATTCCATATCTGCTTAGCATCCTTAGTGACTACCAAGTTGGCAAACCAGTCAGCCACACCATTGGCTTCCCTATACGCCTGGGAGATGAACACCTTGTCAAAGATGATGAGAATGGCCTAGGTTTTAGCTATGATGTTGGCTATTGACCAAGAGGGAGGGTGAGTGAGATTGAGGCAATTGATGATGTTCATCGAGTCTCCTTCCAACCAGAGCCACTTAACTCCTTAATCTTTCACGAGTTTGGTGATTTAAAGGGCCGCACTAGCTTCAACATAGTGATTCATCTGGGCTCCCAAGGGGAAGCAAATAGCTGCAGTGCCGATTCCAAAGCTGTTCTTGATAATTCCTCTGTTGCCAGATTGACTAGGGTTCCCTTTTGCTGTGCCATCAAAGTTGGCTTTGGTCCATCTAGTCGGAGGACTAGTCCACACACAGTTCCTTCTCTTATCTTGTGTAGCAGTTCAGGCAATTCCTGCAAAAGGGTTAGGTTTACCATAATAGAAGAAGTTTTCCTTAACTGCATGAGTAATTTTTTCAAAGACAATTTTAGGAGTATAACAGTCACGAAAGATATGGTTGTTGCACTCCTTCCAGATCCCCCAATAAAAATGAGGAAGAATCTAGGTACAGAGGGACCTGAACTTTTGATCAAACCTTTTGAAAGCCCATTAGGAGAAGAGATCGTTGAAAGACTGGGGAAAGCACCATGAGAGATTCAAGACCGTGAAGAGGAGATGCCAGATATGACTAGCATAGGAGAAATGGATGAACAAGTGATCCATAGTCTCCTCTTGAAGTTTACATAGAACATATTTGTTGGTGAACTGGAATCCACGCTTGATGAGATTGTCCACCGTAAGGATACGGTTCTCTAGCAGAAGCCAAAAGAAGACATTGATTTTGGGCATGAGACCAGTGATCCAAGCTTTGGCCCACAAAGAATTTAAGTCATTGATTTGGGAAGTCAATGAGGAATAGGCTGAAGCCACTGTGTAATTCCCATCCGAAGAGTCCTCCCAGATGAGCTTGTCCTGCTTGGGAGATAGGGTAACCGCATTGAGAGCAGTCATCAAAGGAGCCAGGTCCTGAGAGATCTAAGTAAGATCCACCCATTTATCATCCCTTCTATAATTACAAACCTGAGTTTCGAAGGTTTGAGAGCAGGCTTGTCTCCAAGTGTAAAAAGTATCAATATTTCTCAAGCTGCCCATCTGAAGCTAGTTGTCCTTTGAGAAATTGATAGAATAGCCATTTCCAATTTGCCACTAAAAATAAAGGGTTAGCATTAATAAAAATAAAAATAATAAAATAAAAATCCAGTAAATAAAAACAATAAAACAAGAACAAAGCATATAAAAAATAGAATGAAAAAACTTTTAAAATGGGATAACCCTTAGGTTATTTCAAATATGCTTTCAAATAATTTGGATTTCAAATTGTTAGTTGATTTATTACATGGTTGATATAACTGACTAATTTGTAGAAATTTCTAGAAGTTTTATTAATTGGAATTTGTGCTAATTAATTTCGATATAATTATCATTAGTTGAATTTGTTGACTTTTTCGATTTGAATTTGCTAGAAGTCTAGATAATTTTGTTATTTTAATTTGATAGTTGTTTAGTAATGTTAATAAACTTTAGTTGTTAGGTTAGTATGCTATTAAGGTGAAATTAATAATTATAATTGATTTAAGGAGTAAAACATAAATTATTGAATTAGATGATTAGAGTTTTATTCAGTATTTAATTAATGGATCAAGTTGTCCATTTAATTAGTAAATTCAAATAGAGTGAATATTATTTAAATTTTAGATTATTAGATTTATTATCATTTTGATTTGTGAAATCAATAACATTAGCAATATTAGTCCTTATATTTAGGATTATACTTATTAGTATAAAATTGGATTTAATTGAGATTATTAGTTGTATAGAGTTGTAATCATGTTAAAATAATAGAGATTTAAATCTATTAGTTTATATATTTTAATTATTCTTAAGATACAATATAGTCAATTTTACATTTATAACTTGATTTCCTCTTAATGATAATAATTGATGTAATCCTTATTTATTAAGTTAATTCCTTAGTTAAAGATTGATTAATGCTATCGAGTAGCTAGTAGAATAACATTCAAGTTATCGTGAAAATCTCCTTTAAACTTTTCAACCCTAGTTATTAGGTTGATAGAAACCTAGTTGACTTTATATGTTGTCGATAGTCATATGACCATGTATTTGCGTCTAGTGGATCCCCTTGGTCAAACCTAGTCAACTATGTCCTAAGTTTACTTGACCTATTACTAAAGTTGTATCGGTTAGCATGAAGAATAGTAATCATAGGGGCTTGTGTTGGTACAACTGTAGTTAAACATTAGACTTTAGAAAAAAAAATTGTGGTTGTGTTTTACCCAACTTTTTTGCATGACATTTTGGTATTAGAGCCAGGTTTGTCAACATTGGAAACCTAACCCATTGCATAGTAACCTAACTTTTCCTTTTGTGTAGGATTCCTCCAATCACTCGACAAGCCTATATACGTGGATGAGGTCATAAATGTTTCTTTGTGACTTGTGAGGAGGTGCAATCTGAGGTAGATGTTCATGGAGGAGACTAGGGTCCAACTCTTGAACCACCTCCTAATTTGAATGCATATTTTCTACAAGCATTTTAGAATCTGGCCATAATTATCCTTGACCGAATGCCTCTAGTTGTACAATAGAATGTGCATCAGGGTTTGGAAGGACGTGGCTCCTGAGCTAGAGAGAGAAGTAGGAGTCCCCCTCCTAGGTTTGTTGAGGGACAAGATGAATAGGAGGTTGGGTCCACTGATGGACCAGAGCCTCCACCCATGATTAAGGTTCATAGGTCTCAAAGAGTACCCTCAGATGCAGGTGATTAGATCAGAGAGTTGATGCAATTTCATCCACCTCTATTTTTGGGGTCTATAAATGGAATAGAGGCCGAGTCTTGGCTTCTGAGCCTAGAGAAGTGTTTTGGGTTGTGCCCTTAGGAGATAAATCTTAAAGAATTATTTGGTAATCATCTTCTTAGAGGAGGAGACTCCACTTGGTGGAAACATTAGGAATTCAAGGGATGCCTGGTCATTGACACCCTAATATGGGATACCTACCTACAGGTGTTTAGAGCCAGATATTTATCTGAGTAGTTCAGGCAGCGTCGCGTAGACAAATTCCATGACCTAAAATAGAGAGGAATTTCATTGGCCTGGTATGAGGGAAAGTTTATAAACCTCCTCCCTTATATCGAGTATATGAGCTGGGATGAGAAGCTTCAAGTCAATTGCTTCATTAAAGGATTGAACCCATTTATAACAAGCATGGTACACATGGTGCCACCAAGGGACTTCTGTTTCACTAGTGATAGAGCCTTGGTAGCTAAGGAGATAGTTAGGGGATATTAGTATCGTAATATCGCACAATAGAGTTTAGGTTATCAAAATCTCCCTTGGAAGGGGAATCAGAGGAAGTCTTCAGGGTCATTTACAACCCCACAGTCATCACAATAGCATAAGTGGTGCAGGAGTACCTAGGATCTTAGGTATACCCTAATCAATTTTGGCTTGTAAGTGACTTTGGCCAAGTTACCAATCAATAAGGACTAATAATGAGTCCAAAGTGTGTTGTAATGTCTTTAGAAGTCTTTAGGATGTGTGGGCAAAAGCATGCCAAGGTGTCCCAAGAATTTTTCTTCTAATGTCACAAGTTGTCATCATAGGGCATAGTTGGTCAAAGGTCAAATTAACCTCCAAAATGCATGGAAGTGGAGTGAAAGGTGTTAAATGGGTCTATTTATACCCATGAAGTCAAACTACACTCTTTTGAGTGGTTCATGTAGAAATGACAACAACAAATGCAAAAATTATCAATGACAATAGTGACAAGATTGTCCAAGGAAGGAAAGAAGTAGTTGAGGGCCAGTTTGGATAGTTTTGGCTCAATCCATGGATTTATTTAAGACCAATCTTGGTTTGTGATCAATGTTGGTGGATTGTATATACATTTTAATATATTATCTTGACTTGTTTTTCTGTAATTCTGGTGAGAGTCATTTTTAAATTCAAGAATCCAAGTGTAAATCGATTGACTTGAAGATGTTTCTTACATAATTAGGTAGGGTTTTGTTCATATTTAATTGGTTTGCAATTTTAGGTTTTATTTTATTTGTTTTTTTAGGAGAAATAAAAATCCTTCCTCTGTGAGTGGTTCATTGGTCCATACAGAGTTGGAGGACTTCAAATTGCTCTAGCATGAATTCCATCAATGGGAACTATACAACCTGTTGGAATATGCTAGGGAATTGTAAATACTTTATAAATATGGAGTTTGGGGTCAAGATTTTTAGGTTAACCATTTTTACCATCAAGCCCTAGGAGAGATAGGGTGTACATGGCTAGGAGGTAGATAACAGTTTTAGAGAAAAGATGGAGGGTTTAATGGATTGGAAAACACAATCCAAGACCATGGATGTGAAGATCAAGGACTAAAGAGGCATTTTTCAAGACAATAAGGTATGATGAATCCGTTTGTTGGGCATTTGAACCTAGAAGAAGTATTGCAGTCTAAACAAGCTTGTAGCCCTTAAAAATAGGCCTATTCTTAGGAAGTGTATGGACAATTTGGACTTGGTAAACCCTAAAAATAATTGAGTCCTCTAAAAAGGGTATTAGGAATTCCAATATGTTTGGGGCCTTGTTTGGCAAGTTAAAAAGGTATTTTCCAAAATTTAAATTAGGAGACCTAATTAGGCCTAAAAGGCTACTAGCCCTATTTGCAAGACTTTCAAGAGATTGTTTGCAAAACCATGAAAGTTGTGAACAATTTGACACCAAAACTAGTGGAAATGGTCAATTTGGAAGCCCCACAATCTCATTAGTAGTTGAACATGGTCATGGTGTGTTAGAAGGTGGACTTAGGGAGTTGATTCCAAGAAGGAGAAGGGGAGTAGTGCTGAGTACAACCTTGGTAGTGAGGTCTTAAGAGAAAAGTGTAATTGAGGGAAGAGTTCCTATTGAGTAGGGTCATAGAAAGAACCCTAGGAAGGTGAAGAGAAGGACCTTGTAGGATTCCATAAGGAGGTAGGGCGTAGAAGAAAAAATATCCCTATCAAATTGGTATCAGAGCCTAACAAGGTTTGGACTAGGTATATATCAGAATCATTGGATGAGTCAGCCATGGTGACAAATGCTGAGTTAGCTAGGGAAATGAAAAAGCACAGAGAGGAGAATAGAATGCTTAGGGAAGAACTGGTAGCTCTTAGAGACAAGCTAGGAGAGGTGGAAGGAAAGATTGAAATGGTGAGTGAAAATTTGAAAGAAGATGAAGATAAGGGTAAGGAAGTGGATGAAGATGATGAGATCCCTAAACCTGATCTACCTATGAAATAAGAACCATTCCTCAAATCCATAAAAGCAATTGAAGGTAAATCTCTTGAAGGGGTACCTTTGTTTAGTGGGAAGATGGATCCTGAATTGGTGATGGAATGGATAGATGGGATGGAGAACCATTTTGAGTGTGAAGGGGTTAGTGAGGCTCAAAAAGTGAAGGTGACCAAATCTAGGATGAGGTGACCAACAATGACTTGGTGGAAGTTCCTTTAAGATGAAAGAGAAAAGGTGGCAAAGAATCCAATAGCTACTCGGAAAGATATCGTAACAAAGATTAGGGAGAACTACCTACTAGAATATTTTGAGATTCAATTGCATAAAAAGAGACAAAAACTTAGACAAAGAGACTTGTATGTTGCAAATTATACCAAGGAGTTTCAAAATTATGTTTGAGGTCCAAGGTGCAAGAGGAAGAAAGTGTCAAGGTGGATAGGTACTTGAATGGGCTTAGGTGGAGCATTCAGGAAGACATTGGTCTATTAAGTCCTAATACCATTCTTAGATGCTATCAGCTAGCCCTCAAAGTGGAGGAGAAGAGAAAAAAGAAGCAAGAAACAAGCTCAAGAGGTAGAGGAAGAGGAAGAGACTCAAGAGGGAGTCATAGGGGCATTTTTGGTGGAAAAATTTATGAACCCAAGAACCAAGGTAAGGGTCAACCCACAATAGTGGGTTACACTTTTTCGGAGGAAGAAATTCTTCCCAAAACGCGGTGGAGGCAAAAAATGCCTTCATACTTTCGAATGAAACTGAAGTGCTACTTTCAAATGAAACTAAAAAGTTTTGAATGAAACCCAAAAATGCCATAGTTTCGAATGAAACTAGGTTTCATTTGAAACCTATTTTCTAGGAATAAAATATTCCATGAAACAAGGTTTCGAATGAAACCTAGGTTTCATTCGAAACCTTGTTGCATTAGGTTTTGGTGGGGTTTTTAACCCCACTTTCCATCATTTGGAAAGTGACGTTTCGGCTGTGGGGCATCCGATTCATCGACCGTCATTTTCCAGGTGGGTATTTTTTGATTTTTTATGTATATATACGTATTACATTTGTATATTTATGTATTTTTTTAATATATTTAGTATTTTTTAACATATATACATGTATATATGTGTATATGCATGTATTTATGTGTAAATATATGTGTATATGCATGTATTTATGTGTATATGCATATATTTATGTGTAAATACATGTATTTATGTGTGTATATACATGCATTTATATGTGTATATATATATGTATTTATGTGTATATATGCATTTATATGTGTATATGCATGTATTTACATGTAAAGATGCATGTATATGTGTACGTATGCATGTATTTACATGTATATACATGCATCTATGTGTATATGCATGTATGTACATGTATTCACATGCATATACATATATATACATGTATTTACATACATATATACATGTATTTACATGTATATACATGCATGTATACATGTGTATATGCATGTATGTACATGTATTTACATGTAAATACATGTATATTGTATATACATGTATTTACATGTATATATGCATCTATATGTGTATATGAATGTATGTACATGTATATATATATGCATGTATTTATATGTATATACACACACATATGTGTATATGCATGTATTTATATGTATATACACACGTATATGTATATACACATGTATATGTATATACACACGTATATGTATATACACATGTATATGTGTATATGCATGTATTTACATGTATGTACATGTATACATATACATGCATGTATTTACATGTATATACATGCATATATATGCATGTAGATACATGTATGTACATTTATATATGCATGTATTTACATGTATATACATGCATGTATATGTGTATATGCATGTATTTACATGTATATACATGCATGTATATGTGTATATGCACATGTACATATATGCATGTATATACATGTACATGCATGTACATATATGCATGTAAGTACATGTGCATATACACATATACATGCATGTACCTATGTATGCATGTGTGTACATGCATATACCCATGCATGTACACATGTACATACATATATACATGTGCACATACATGTGTACACATGCTTATATGCATGTGTGTACATGCACATGCACACGTATGTACACGTGTACATACATATGTATGCATATGTGTACACACATGTATATACATGTGTATACACACACGCACGTGCATATATACATGGGCACGTGTGGTCATAATGCATACATATGTATGTACACGTGTACATACATGTGCATGTGCATGTACACACGTGTCTACACATGCATATATGCATGTGTACACATGCACATGCACATGTACATATATGTATGTACATGTGTACATGGACGTATTTACATGTATATACATTTATGTACATGTATATATGCATGTATATACATGTAAATTTACATGTATACATAGGTGCATGCATTCAATGCATGTGTACAAGTATGTACATATATGCATACACATGTACATGTATACATAGGTACATGTTAAATGGGTATAAATAGGTACATGTTTATACATAGGTACATAGACCTACATGTTAGATAATAAGTCTCTAATGAGTTTAAATGTAGTTTTAAAAACTTTATTTTGATTGAATAATGTAGTTAAGCAGTTATAATTTGTGTTCAAATTTAATGTCTAGTTATTTACACTTTATTTTTATTGAATAATGTAGAAGTGTACTTTAATTTTATTTAATGAAGTTCAAAAAATATGATTTAGTGCATGTGTACATGTAGTTATTTGACACTGTAAATATAATTTCTTTCAGGTGCACATATCTTGATAGTTCATTTATACATCTAGATTACTAGACATTACACATGGTAGATGCACCTATCCCGCCTCAGGATCGGGAACAATCTGAGAACCTATTTGACCACACAAATAAGGAAATTCAAAAATTACAAGAGTCTATTGATAGTCCCTCCAGCTCCACTATTTATAAGAACACCTATCAGTCCATCTTGGTTAGCCTAATTGCTATCCGGAATGACATACAGAGGACTAGTGCATATTCCCCAGATGTTGTATAGTCTATTCTTGAGAGAAAGAGATGAGAGGTTAGCTCTGGTCTTTCTCTCAAGGAGGTGGCCAAACTGGTGCCCAAAGAGATTCTTAAAACCCAAGTTTGGCCATCGTACGCAGAGAAACAATATGTGAAGGGATATTAGGTTACGAAGTGTCAGGATCCAGCTATATCTGCACTGATATACCCTAGCTTTCTAGTTGCCCATGGTCGTTACCCAAATAACGACCAAATCCCCTTATACTTCGCACAACAGATCTATGCAGAGGTGCGATTAGGGAAATAGGTTAATTACACAGATTTGGCACCACATCAGGGGTAGGGGCGTGGGAGACTTACAGATAGAGATGCTTTTCGCCGACCTGATCGTCTGAGACCAACACACAGGGTTATTCTAGTTGAGAGGTCACAGGCTATTGCTCCATCGTTGGGTTCCGTAGTAGATGATGTTGTTTGTAGCACCCAGCTACGAGGTGTGATTGATAGTGTGGGGCACATTGCATCGGCTGCGACATCCATATCTGTAGATCAGGTTGGCCAGTATTTGATGCAGCGATGATGCTCCAAATCATCGTGTGGAGCATCTTCCAATAGGAGCTCAGATGACTTGTACTCTGTAGTAGGGATCCCTTCACTTTCTAGCCTTGAGGGACTTACAGGAGAGATGCCACGGGTCACCATGACTAGTTTGGCTGAGGATTTTATTGATGCATATGCATTTATAGCTCCTGAGCATGGTATCCCTATAGCGGATGTCAGAGATCATGTGGGTACTGTTAGATACACTCAGCGACAGGATCCTCATCACACACATCATGATAGTAGCGGTGCCCATGGTGATCTTCCTACGGACCAGTCTATTGCTACTGAGAGAGAGGCACACTGTATAGACCCTTCAGTGAGTGCAGGGCAATGATTATCTGATGTTGGTCTCGAGGATGTTGAGTTTGGCATGAGTGCGACCGGTTACCTAGATTTGCTGACACATGATGATCAGTCGGCTTCTATGCCATCACATCTGGTTTCTCCATTGCATTCATCTTTAGAGAGACGACTGTCATCTACTCATGTGGCAGATGTTCAGTTTAGCTTCGATCAGGCGCAACAGCATATTGATACCCTGGTTGATAGGATCGAGGAGAGGGAGTCAGAGCATGTTCCGGTTCCACCGTCTACACATGTATAATTTGTTTTAATGTCATTTAGTTAAACTTTGATTGTTGGAGATTCAAAATTTATATATAAATGTATATATAATTTTTGTCATTTTTTTAATCTAGGGGGAGATGCCTCTTATTACTCCTATAGGGAGTGATCGTGTATGACGTCGGGACTCACTCGATGATGACATCAGCAGTGGGTAGGTGAGTTTTTAATTTATTCAATTTGTGTACGTACATCTTTACATTTTTAAAATAGATGAGTATTATTTTATCAACATTTGAAAGATGTGAATATTAATTTGTATGATCTCACTTTGTCTATACAGGGTTCTGCACATCCCTCGCAACATGATAGCTACTCAGGGCCTGATCGTACTGTTAGGAGTCATCATGATGATTCTTAGGCTCTTTTAGACATGTTACACATGTAGGGATCTCTGATGTTACATTTGACATAGTTGGACATGCATCCATGTATATTTTTTTCATGTATACATTGCTTACTTCTTGATTGATTTCATATATTTGATGTTCATGTTTGACATATATGTACATGTTTATCCTTGATGTATGTATGTACATGTGTAGTATACTAAATTGATAGATCTCTAGATTGACTATACATTTGACATAGTTGGATGCATGCATGTATATTTTTTTCATGTTTACATTACTTACTTCTTGATCGATCTCATATATTACATGTTTATGTTTGACAAATATGTACATGTGTACTATTTGATGTTTATATTTGACATATGTACATGTAATTCATACAAATTTTAGTTGAATGTTAAATTTGAATGTAATTCATACAAATTTCAATATGCACATGAAATTTAAGATAATTAAGTTGCATGTACATTACAAACTTATTATTTTTAATATGGGAAGTAAAATAGGCAATATATCACAATCAAGAGTATTTATTAAATTTGTAAACAATTTAATCCTAACATAGCAATTTCACATATTGAATTAAGCTATCTAACATGCATATAAAGTATCCTAATTTTATAAATCCAAAATGAGATAGATTTAATTCTTGGCACATGCACACATATACATTTTAAAAAGACAAGTTAATTTATATATATATCTACTAATAAATTTGCTCCATTCACTAAGGGCACATGCCCTAAATTTTTTTTCTCAAAATCATTTTTCATACATGCACATACACAATTTACTGTACATCAAGTGGTTCATCTCTCTCTTTGATAATATTCACTAATTTCTCATGCTCTTCGGTATCAAGTCTCCACTTACGAATGCCATGTCCTGTCACTGGATGAAGAGATAGTTGTGTGGCAATTACAAGATGACTATATTGATAAACCTTGTTGTTTAATTGATAATCAATAAAATGAGCCCCCTATTTAATTACTTTGATTTGCCTCAAGTATGTTCCTTGCACAACAACTGACCCTGCACAGACAATTGAACAACAACATGCATTAAATAAACATGTGTATATATATGTGTACATGCATACATTGTATCATAATTTGAACAAAAATTTGAATAAGGCCATCAAATGCAAGATAAATTTATTCATCAAAACCCATAAATATAGCATGCTAACCTATAGGAAACATAATTCCATCGCTTGTTTCATTCTTTGTTAGCTTCATCCTCTCCTTCGTACAACGTAATAGATAGTAATTCACACCTTCAACATTATCAGACTCTGCTATTATTGCAAAAACATGTCTTGTAAAAGAACATTACACCATTGTAAGTTATATAAATTTATTAGAGATACATATGGGTACCCTAAGAATTGAAAAGTGCATATGTATATAAGAACACGTACCAATTTTGATCAAACTTGAAATATGGTTGTAGTCGGTGGAAATCAATGGAACATCATCATAGCTTTCATCCTCAACTTCATCATTTGTAGTGGTAACATCTAGTGGAACCAAATTCCATTCACTAACATATCCACTTTTTTGGTTAATACATTCACCGTAGTTTTCAGAAACACAGTCATAACAAAAGCATGAGTAATCTCTACAATACAATGACCACACATTACTATCTGTACTCATAACTGAATGCAGGGATCTTGTTTTCTCTACCCTCTTGTATCCATGGAATGATCTTCTATCAACACCTGAATAATACACAAACACATGTAAATTTTTAAGAGTTGTTAGTATAACATATATATGTACGCATAAATTGAAACTTTAATTTAGAAATTAATGCATTTCATAAATATACCTGATTTCTCCTAGAACAATCTAACTGGTATGACTCGATCCCGTAGTGAAGATGTGCTATCTTGATTTGGAGTTACAAAGTGTCTCTTGCACCACTCAATCACATCATGAGCATTATCTATACGATATCCCTGATAGTCCAATTGATACTTTCTTAAAGAACGTTTGATACAAGCTCTTGCACCATCATGCTCTCCCTTCCCGTGTCCACTCTCAAAGAAACTCCAAATCTGTGGTATCTTTTGGAATTGATGATATCTACATAGCGCATAAAATGGTCTTGCTAACTTGAATTGTGCTGCACATCCATCTGATCAAACATAATGCTTTTTGATTTTTATGCCTTTATTTTCTAAATATCCAAAATATGTTTTAAAACAGTGCTCGACAAAATGAGTGTCATGCTCTTTATCATCATTGATGTAAAAGTGATATTCTTTCTTTATGACTCATTCTTGAGTTGTACTTTCAATGCCATCCAAATCTAATTGTGCATGTCGATAACATACATGCACCATGATAGTGACCTGCTCTGTATAGTAGTATTCCGATTGAAGTGCTTTTTGAGAAACAAAAGAGTAATTCTTTGCAAAATCAACAACAGATAAAATTGTTCCAAGTGGAAAAGTGTCTCTTAGTAGTTGGAACTGCTTAGCTTGCCACTTAGCAAAGAAAACGTGTCATATATATGGTTGAATCAATTTACGAAAATTTTCCATAAATGTTGCAGCATGTATCTCTTCTTCTACATATTCCAACCTTGTTGATTCTTTCCTGACTTTTGTTTCAAACTTTACATACTTGTATCTCTTACAATTTACCATCCTTGTCATGTCAGTATCTTCATCCCTAAAAGGAAATTTAGCTAAATCCCCACATGTTTCACATGTGCCTCTTATGCATTTTATTTCATGTATCTCACTATCAATTGTCTTTTCACATAAGATCGATGTTATGAATTGGCTTGGTCGTTTAGGAAAATCATTCTGAGAGCCACCACTTTCTTCTATCATCTTTCTAAACCCTTGAAAGAAGAGATCGAATTCAACATGATATTGACAACAACAAGTCTCAAAAGTTTTATTTATCTTTACAAAATATGGTTTCAATCTTTTGAACATCGTTTGTCCAATCTTGACGTTAGGATTTGAATTGCAAAATGAGAGATACAATTCATGTTGTGTGGTGTCTAGCCAATGTTTTGTGTGCTGCAAATATTCCTTAGGCCCTGTCCTCTTTTTCATGACATCTCTCCTATTTGATGAAGGACGAGTATGATCAGTCCAAAATGTTATAACTAAGTTCCTGACTATTTCGTTAATCTTGTCAGAGCAAGGAGCTCAACACATTAGTGCCCAATTACCTTCCAATGTAGTATCATCCAAAATGTTTCTCCTTTTCAAGTAATGCGACATTGTCTTCCTACTATACCCGAGATGAGATGAAAGTGAGGAAATCTATCTTTTATGATACATGTTTTTATTTAAAATTGATGTCAATATCACTCTTCTAGAAATGGACCTATCTATAACTCTAGATGTTTTCCCAATGGATTGCAAACCTTCCTTGACACTTTCAACAACATTTTTTCCTAGGTCATCCAATTTTCTCTTTTTTGAACTTGCATCTACACCCAATAGTTTCAATGGCTCCTTTAACTCATCTTTAAGAAGTGTGATTGATAATAGTTGAATTTTCTCAAGTGTATCAAGATTTTCAAACTGTGCAATTATATCCTTAGACTTTTTATTCAATGTCCTCTTCGTAGTATTTGTGGGTTGTTTGGCATACTCTCTCAATTTGTTCACATCCATTTCAAGTAAATGATCAATGCTTTTATGATTAATTTTTCTTTTCAACTGTTGGGCTAGGCTGACATTGTCATGTGTTTCTTGTAATTCAACTGCAAACAAAATATTTAAAAATATCTTAGGATAGCTCATCTTAAGGAGAACAAGTGATTATTTATGTATAAGATCATAGTGTATGATAATCATTCAAATCTAGACTAAATCAAGACAATGGTACGTAACTTAAATAAAGAGAGAGATAGAAAGAGATAGAGATCTATGTGTACTTGTTTGAGATTGTAAAGGATGTTCTTTTTGAGCTTGTGATGACCCTTCTATAGCATCTATAGGATGGTCTTGTTGAGCTTGAGATGTCCCCTCCCCAGCGTCTACAGGTTGGTCTTGTTGAGCTTGAGATGCCCCTTCTCCAGCTTCTACAGGTTGGTCTTGTTGAGCTTGTGATGACCCTTCTCCTGCAAATGGAGATACAGGTAGTAAGTTTAATACTTACTAGATATTAAAGTAGACATGTGTAGATCTATTAAAGATATTAAAGTAGACATGTGTAAGTTTAGTTCCTAATAGGTCCTGATAGGTCTAGTAGACCTCTAATAGGTCCTAATAGGTCTAATAGGCCTTAATACATGTATAATACTATAAAAGTACATGTCCTAATAGGTCTTTTTGTCCTAATATCTGTCTAATAGGTCTTAATACATGTCTAAAAGGTCTAATAGACATCTAGTAGGTCTTAATACTTGTCTGACTAGGTCTTGATACATGTCCTAATAGGTTTGACTAGGTCTTAATACATGTCTATTAGGTCTTCATACATGTCCTAATAGGTCTCATACATGTCCTAATAGGTCTCATACATGTCTTAATAGGTCTTCATACATGTCCTAATAGGTCTCATACATGTCCTAATAGGTCTCATAGGTCTTAATACATGTCTAATAGGTCTCTTTGTCCTAATATATGTCTAATAGGTCTTAATACATGTCTAATAGGTCTTTTTGTCCTAATATATGTCTAATAGGTCTTAATACATGTCTAAAAGGTCTAATAGACATCTAATAGGTCCTAATAGGTCTAATAGGTCTTAATAGGTCTAATAGGTCTTAATACATGTACAATACTGTAAGTACATCTAATATACATCCTATAATGGGTATAATAGGTTACTAATGCATCCTAATAGGTCTAATAAGTCTTAATAGGTCTTCACACATGTCCTAATAGGTCTCATAGGTCTTAGTACATGTCTAATAGGTCTTTTTGTCCTAATACCTGTCTAATAGGTCTTGATACATATCTAATAGGTAGATAATAGGCCTCTAATAGGTCCTAATAGGTCTAATAGGCCTTAATACATGTATAATACTATACAAGTACATCTAATATGTCCTAGAATAATGAAACTAACTTTCCTAATAGGTTAGGTAATAGGTCTAATAGGTCATAATAGGTCTTTAAGTCTTGATACATGCCCTAATAGGTGTGATAGATCTTAATACATGTCTAATAGGTCTTAATACGCATGTCTAATAGGTCTAATAGACCTCTAATAGGTCCTAATAGGTCTAATGGGTCTGATAGGTCTCAATACATGTATATGATACTGCAAGTACATCTAATATGTCCTAGAACATGTATAATAGGTTCCTAGTAGGTCCTAATATAGGTCTAATAGGGCTTAATAGGTAGATAAATAGGTATTCATGGATGTTCTAATAGGTTTGATAGGTATTAATACACACATGTCTAATAGGTCTAATAGACCTCTAATAGGTCAAGTAATAGGTCTAATAGGTCTTAATAGATGTATAATACTATAAGTACATCTAATATGTCCTAGAATAGGTACATAATAGGTTTCTAATAGGTCCTAATAGGTCTAATAGGTCTTAATAGGTCTTTAGGTCTTGATACATGTCCTAATAGGTTTGACTAGGTCTTAATACATGTCTAATATGCCCTTTTGTCAAGTAATAGGTCTAATTAGGTACCAGGTCCAATTGATCTAATTGCATCTAAGCTACTTGGGTTATAGGTCTAGTTGCATCTATGTCGGTACTAATATGCCAATCTAACTTAATTAGGCCCTAATAGATCTAATAGACCTCTAATAGGTCTGATTAAGTTGACTAATACAAGTGTATACATGTACATATTATTCAAGTCCTAATATATGTAGCTATTAATAAGACATGCTCTTTATTGAATATATTCTAGGTCTAATTAGAAATTGCAATATCATGTGCTTACATGAACTTCATTAACATATGTCCTAATCATCAATTATGATATATAGTCACAGAGAGAGAGAGAGCTAGGGTCACACCTTGTCTCACATGATGATACCTTTCACGAGCTTCTCTTCATAATCTCTCTTTAGTTTCTGGTGAGTAATGTTGAGCACTCTTATTTTTCCTTCTTTTCTGATTCCCCATCACTTTTGCATGATTATTCCACTAAAATATCACAAAATGTAGGAAAATACACCTTCAAATGTCTTTTTTATATGTAAAATATGAATTATTTTGCAGCTCTGAATTAAAATATTGAGAAAATGGCTCTTATATTTATATGTGATCGTCGCTATCATGAAAAAACACCAAATTGGCCGACATGAGTTTTGAATGAAAGTTAAATTTAACTTTCATTCGAAACCAGTTAGCTTTCATTCGAAACTCTCTTGACCCAGATGTTGACGTAGATGTCAACCCGGGGTTAGAATTTTTTAGTTTCGAATGAATGTAGTTTCGAATGAAAGTAAGAAGTTTCGAATGAAACTAGTTTCATTCGAAACTTCCTTTCTGGGACTTTTTGTCAAAAGCCAACAGAAAACAGCACATTTCTGAGTTTCAGGGTTGAAGCGCTAGGGTCAAATGAAACATTCAGAAAATGACCTTGAGTCCATGCAAAAGTGCTCTGAGTCAGCTTTCTAACGACTATACTCTTGACCAGTTTTGAATTCATTAGGTGTATGTTGTTTGACGTGAAATGAATGTTGGTTTTTTGGCCAATTCAAACATATGACTTTGACGTTCAATAGAAAATAGTAGAAAATATAATAAATATTTTGAAAAATATCAGTGCCCTTCATCTTAGAGTCTTCTTTCTACCAAAAAAAATAAATTTGAAATCCGATATATACAAAAGAAGTTATGCATTATGCAGTGAAAGTAGGTCAAAAAACTAGCTTGGTCAACTTTGAGCATACATAAAATATGCAAAAAATGTGATAATGTATTGAAACCAATTGGATGCCCTTAGTATGGATGTTACCAAACTATATTCGAAAGAATCACATTGATATCTTTTATAGAAAAAAAGTTATGCATTACGCAGTCATGGTAACTCTTTGAAAATGCCATTTTCAGCAACATACTAGTTTTTGTGGGAGAAAGAAATTTTGATTTAAATTAATTTAAAAATAAAAATAAAAAATATATTTAGATTCTACACAGAAAATCTGAAAGGACTCTAGTTTACATCATTTTCCGATTTCGAACGGTTGAATGGCAATATGCATCGGAATGTCGAAGTTTTTCTGAAAATTGGAAGGTTAGTGTCAATTCAAGCCAAAAAGTGTAACCCACTATTGTGGGATGACCCATAAGTCAAAGTTGACTAAACAACACAATGATTCAAGTAGAAGTGGTAACTTCAATAGAGGAAGAGGGTTGAATAGTGGTGGAAGAGGTAGATTTGGAGGTTTTGGTAGGGTCTCTCATTTTTCAAGCATGCAATTATATCACTGTGGTAAGTTAGGCTATCCTGCATATAGGCTCCCTAATAAGGCATCAATCTCACAAGGAGAAAAGAAAGTTTCCTCTGCCCAAGAAGAGGTCAATAGTGCTAGAGCTCCAGAGGTGAAACTTGATTTAGAGAATGGTGAGAACTTTATGTTTAGGAGAGTCTTTCTTAAGGAGCCTATTAAGGAGGAACTGAAATGAAGAAGAGACCTATTCGGGATTAAGTGCAAGATTCTTGAAAAAGTTTGAAAGGTCATTATGGATTCATGTTCCACATACAATATCATCTCAGAAGAGGAATTTCAAAAGTTGAAACTAACCAAAATACCTCACATCAATCCCTTCAAGGTTACTTGGCTCAACAAAGGGTAGAATTTTATTGTTAATGAACAAGTGAGGGTTGATTTTTCTATAGGAGAGTAACAAGACAAGATGATTTGTGATGTTTTTCCAATGGATGCTTTCCACTTTTTGTGAGGAAGTGATGAAGGGTGCTCCCCTTAATACCACAAACACATAACAGAAACAGAGAAACAACAACAATATGCAAGAACAGAAAATTGGCTTCTTATTATCTCCACAAATGTGGAATTACAAACTTTCAGAATTACAATATGCAAAGCCACATGGGCATTCCCTTACAATATTCTGTAGGACAAAGCCTCGAACTATTACCCAGATCTACTACCCAGAACTATTCTGAACTGCCTAAGACAATAATACAGCCTTCCTTATATAGGCAATTATCCACCGCCTGGGAAGGTTCCAGAATTTTAGCCAATAAGGCCGACCAAACTTAGAATTAATTTATTTTACATTTTATTACATCATAGTCGGCTCAAGATAACCTTTGAAACCCGAACAGAAATTTTGAAGAAAATTATTTTTCGCCATTTCAGGTGGCCCAACTTCCGAAGACCATAAGTCATCACCAGTTGACCCGCTCGACCACTATAACCCCATTTCGGAAACGCCACGAAGCGCTCTACAGGCTTGACCAGCGCAAGCGCCCGTCACCCAACTTTTCGACCTCATCCGGGGCCTCTAAAGCCTTCAAAACTGAGTTCGAAGTTTCTGTACCCTGCTGCCAATACCGAAAATCTTCAATATCTTCCAATATACACTTGATCTGGCAATGAAACTTTACTGGCAGACTTATATGACCAAAATGAACCTCCAAGAAAGAAATCAGATCATTCTGAGCACATACGAAAATTACCAAAAATAGTAACTTTCCATAAATAGCAGCTCTGCACAAAATAACCCTTATTGAATATAAAAACATAAATATTTTTTTTTTTGGGTGATGCAAGATTGCTCTTACACCCAGGATGCTCCTGCATCAGACACCCGGGGTAATTTGAGAAGTGACCCTGTCACGACTCAGGTGTGTAGAGGAAAACCAAGACGGTTAACCTCCTCCTTTGTTAGCCATGATGAATCTTCAACAGGTCGTCCTTTCCACTTGACCAGATATTCTTCATATGTCCTGTTCCTTGTGCTTCTGCCAACACGACTATCCAGTATATCTTCAATCTCCTTAGTGTCTGAACTAGTTGCTGGAATACTCCACTGTGCTGCTGTGATCTCATCTTCAACACCTCCTTCATGATACTCTGTCAGATCTGAAATGTTAAACACTGGTGAAATATTTAGCTCAGTAGGCAATTCTACCTCATATGCGTTTCCTGAATCATGTTTCTTCAATATCCTGCATGGTCCAAACTTCTTCATTTTTAGCTTGTTATATGTACCAACTGGAAATCGCTCCTTCCGCAAATGAACCATGACTTCATCACCAACCTGAAATTCCTTATGCCTCCTTTTCTCATCTGCCTTAGCCTTATACTGTGCGTTCATCTTGGTAATATGCTTCCTCACCTCCTCATGGATGTTCTTCAAGTGTTCTGCAAAATCCTCAGCTTCAGCACTACTTATTTCTCCTTTATCTATCTTCCTCAATTCAGATGCATTTCTTGGACTACTTCCATATACAATCTGGAATGGTGATTTACCAGTGCTCCTGTTGATAGAATTATTGTATGCAAATTCTGCCTGTGGTAAAATCAAATCCCATCCCGTTGGCTTATCTCCAACCAAACATCTCAGCAAATTTCCCAAACTCCTATTCACCACCTCTGTCTGTCCATCAGTCTGTGGATGATGTGATGAACTGAACTTCAAATCTGTCTTCAACTTCTTCCACAATGTACGCCAGAAATATCCAACAAACTTAGTGTCCCGATCTGAAACTATGGTCTTTGGCAAACCATGAAGTCTCACTACTTCTCTGAAAAACAATTCTGCTACATGAACAGCATCATTAGTCTTCTTGCAGGGAATGAAATGTGCCATCTTTGAAAATCTGTCAACTGCTACAAAAATTGAATCATGTCCCCGCTGTGTCCTCGGTAAACCAAGAACAAAGTCCATGCTGATATCCTCCCAAGGCTTCTCTGGTACAGGTAATGGCTGATACAATCCTGTATTCTGCTTCACTCCTTTCGCCATCTGACATACTCTGCAACTTTGTACAAACTTCTTTACATCTTGCTGCAATTGTGGCCAATAATAATTCTCACCAACCAAAGCAACGGTTTTATCACGACCAAAATGTCCAGCCAATCCTCCACTATGCTTCTCCTTGATGAGATTCTCCCTCATAGAACTTCGTGGAATGCACAACTGACTCCCTCTGAATAGCATATCATCCTGGATGATGAAATCCAACCATTTCGTCCTGTCTAGAGTAACAGGTTCTGTACAAGCTTTCCAAGCTTCACCAAAATCAGGATCCTCTGGATACAAATTCTTGAGTTCCTTGAACCCAACCACTTCAATCTGCATTTCTGTCAGCAATAGTTGCCTTCTGCTAAGAGCATCTGCAACCCTATTAGACTTTCCACTCCTGTGTTTCAAAACAAATGTATAACTCTGCAAAAACTCAACCCATTTCAAATGCCTTTGATTCAATTTTCCTTGACTATTCAAATATTGCAAAGCTTGATGATCAGTATACAAAACAAACTCCTTAGGAAGCAGATAATGTCTCCACTTCTTTAATGCCTGAACTATAGCATAAAATTCTTGATCATAAACAGAATATTTTCTCTTGGCATCATTTAACTTCTCACTGAAATAAGCAACAGGTTTACCTTCTTGGCTCATAACAGCTCCTATTGCAGTACCACTAGCATCACAATCTACTTGAAACACCTTATTAAAATCAGGAAGTGCTAAAACAGGTTGTTCTGTAACTTTTTGTTTCAATAATTGAAAACTCTTTTCTGCCCCATTAGTCCACTTAAACTCTTTTCTATCCCCTCTCATTGTTTCAGTCAAGGGTCCACAAATACTGCTAAAATTTCGGATAAACTTTCTGTAAAAGCTAGCCAAACCATGAAAAGATCTTACCTCAGTAGCACTCCTTGGAGTAGGCCATTCAAGGATAGCCTGTACCTTCTCTGGGTCCATTTTTAGACCTTCTGCTGAAACTACAAATCCCAAATACACTAACTCTTTCTTCACAAAACTGCACTTCTTCAAATTAATCAATAATTTCTCTTCTCTCAGCTTCTCAAATACCATACGAATATGCATCATATGCTCATCCAATGTCTTACTAAAGATCAAAATATCATCTAGGTAAACAATGACAAACTTACCCAGAAATTCTTTCAGAACCTCGTTCATGAGCCGCATGAAAGTGCTCGGTGCATTGGTTAGCCCAAAAGGCATGACTAACCACTCATATAGTCCTTCCTTTGTCTTGAAGGCAGTCTTCCATTCATCTCCTTCTCTGATCCGAATCTGATGATATCCACTCTTCAGATCTATCTTTGAGAAATACACAGCTCCACTCAAACAGTCCATAATATCATCCATTCGTGGCAATGGAAACCTATACTTGATTGTGATCTTGTTTATTGTCCTAGAATCTGTACACATCCTCCATTCTCCATTCTTCTTTGGTGCTAATACCGCTGGTACAGCACAGGGACTCAGACTCTCACGGATCAATCCTTTCTGTAACAGTTCATGTACCTGTCTGTTCAACTCCTCACTTTCTGCAGGTGTCATTCTATGTGCTGCCTTATTCGGCAAACTCGCTCCTGGGATCAAGTCCATCTGATGACTGATCTTCCTGACTGGTGGTAATCCATTAGGCACGTTATCGGATACAATATCCTGAAACTCATTCAACAAATCTGCAACTTCTACAGGAACATCTTCTACTTCCTCTTTACCAGCTTTTGGAATTAAAGCAAAACATACATGCTCATGCCTCATACCATCTAGGAATTTCCTTCCATCAACAAATGTTATTCTTGCATTACCACATACCTTTTCTTCGGTCTCCTTCAATGGCTTTAGCTTATGTCGCACTCCATCCTTTGTCAGGGAATAGGTATTCGCACGACCATCGTGTACAGCACATCTGTCAAACTGCCACGGTCTACCCAATAACATATGACATGCATCCATAGAGATGATATCACATAGTACCTCATCTTGGTACCCGCCGATCTTGAACTTTACCAGGCACTGTTCACTGACCATGACCTTGTGGTCATCCTGCACCCAGGCAATCCGATATGGATGTGGGTGTTTCTGTCTCTTGAGCTTCAACTTTGTCGCCATCTCTTCTGACACCAGATTGTCAGTGCTTCCACTATCGATAATCACATCACAGCATTTACCCTCGCACTTGCATCTAGTGCGAAACAGGCTCCTCCTCTGTTCAGGTTCATTCTCACCACTCAGTAAGACTCTTCTGTTAATTAGCGTTTCTCCTCTTTCAGCATCTTCAGAATTTGATGATCTAGCATCTTCATCGACATGTGCAACTCTGGCCTGGCCTTCATTTCTCCTATCTGTTCTGCCTTGGCGCTGAGGACATTCAAATGCCCTATGACCTTCTTCTCCACAGTGAAAACATGTTCCACGGAAGCCACCTCTTCCAGATCCTTGTCCTCTTCCTCTTCCTCTCTGATCTCTATTATTCTGATCCTGGAAGCGATTGGAATTATTTCCTCGCTGGTTTTGACTGCTACTGGCCTCATCCTTCTTTTTCGGATCTTCATTTCGGCCACCATATGACCGTCCACCAGATCGTCCACCGCGACCTCTTCCGTTTTGTCTGCTCTCAAACTTCTTGTTCAGTTTTTCCTCCACTTTTAGGGCAAACTGGTATGCCTCTTCAATACTGTTCATTCGAACCAGATTCAGCTCCTCCTGAATGCTTGGCCTTAACCCATTAAGGTATCGGGCAACTTTCTCCTTATCAGCTTCTGCATGGCCTGTTCTGATGAGAAGTCGATAGAACTCCTCTGTGTACTCCTGAACAGATCTTCCTGCTTGCTTCAAACTCTGCATTTTCTTCAGTAGGTCAAGCTCATAATCAACAGGAATGAACTGTCGCTTCAATTTATCCACCATCCGATCCCATCTCGTGATTTTCTCCTTTCCCCTT
Source organism: Chamaecyparis obtusa (assembly GCA_027943335.1). NCBI lineage: Eukaryota > Viridiplantae > Streptophyta > Pinopsida > Cupressales > Cupressaceae > Chamaecyparis > Chamaecyparis obtusa. Next base: position 199,167 of record BSBK01005235.1, on the reverse strand, counting down.
CTATTTCGCTCCAACTGAATCTCTTGCCACCATATCTTCGCATGACCTTTCAGTCTGGCCTTCGCAAATTTGACCCTATCAGGATCCTCAACATCTTCATACTCAAAATATTCTTCACATTCATTGATCCAGTCGATCAATTCCTCTGGGTTAAGATTTCCAGAAAATGTAGGAACCTCAATCTTAGGTCTTTTCCCAATCTTGGAAATCGCCCGAAAAAGTCTTTCTTCCTCCTGGTTCACAATTTCAATTTCTCCTTCTTGATATTCTTCTTCGGCTTCATCCTCGCTTTCGTCTCTGACATTAAGATTCATTCCTCTGCGAATCTCTTCTTGCAATGCTCGCACTTGTCTCTGCAGCTCTCTAACCTCAGGTGTCACAGCACCAGGTCTTCCGCCACGTTCTCTTCGTGGAGGCATTTTCGCGATGCGCGCTGAAACCCTAACCACGGTCCTGGTGCAAACTGCCTCACAGTCGGTGATCTGTTTACACACTCAAGAACTCCTGCTCTGATACCACCTGATGAAGGGTGCTCCCCTTAATACCACAAACACATAACAGAAACAGAGAAACAACAACAATATGCAAGAACAGAAAATTGGCTTCTTATTATCTCCACAAATGTGGAATTACAAACTTTCAGAATTACAATATGCAAAGCCACATGGGCATTCCCTTACAATATTCTGTAGGACAAAGCCTCGAACTATTACCCAGATCTACTACCCAGAACTATTCTGAACTGCCTAAGACAATAATACAGCCTTCCTTATATAGGCAATTATCCACCGCCTGGGAAGGTTCCAGAATTTTAGCCAATAAGGCCGACCAAACTTAGAATTAATTTATTTTACATTTTATTACATCATAGTCGGCTCAAGATAACCTTTGAAACCCGAACAGAAATTTTGAAGAAAATTATTTTTCGCCATTTCAGGTGGCCCAACTTCCGAAGACCATAAGTCATCACCAGTTGACCCGCTCGACCACTATAACCCCATTTCGGAAACGCCACGAAGCGCTCTACAGGCTTGACCAGCGCAAGCGCCCGTCACCCAACTTTTCGACCTCATCCGGGGCCTCTAAAGCCTTCAAAACTGAGTTCGAAGTTTCTGTACCCTGCTGCCAATACCGAAAATCTTCAATATCTTCCAATATACACTTGATCTGGCAATGAAACTTTACTGGCAGACTTATATGACCAAAATGAACCTCCAAGAAAGAAATCAGATCATTCTGAGCACATACGAAAATTACCAAAAATAGTAACTTTCCATAAATAGCAGCTCTGCACAAAATAACCCTTATTGAATATAAAAACATAAATATTTTTTTTTTTGGGTGATGCAAGATTGCTCTTACACCCAGGATGCTCCTGCATCAGGAAGACCATGATAGTATGACAAAGATGTAGTCCATCATGGGAAGAGGAACCTATATACCTTCAAGAAGAATGGATTCACTTACAAAATTCAGTCACTTGTTGAAGAGAGAGCATATAATTCAATAGATACAAATGTACTCCTATTGAGTTGAAAAGAGTTATTTCATGAACTTAAAGAGGAAGAAGGAATTAGTGTTGTAATTGTTGTGAAGCCCAAAGAAGGTAAATAAAAATAAGCACATGTATCTACAGAAGTGAATTAGCCATTAGAACAGTTCAAAAACATCATAAGTTATGGGAAACCTATTACCTTACCTCCTCAAAGATCCATTAATCATTAGATAGACTTCATAAAAAGGCATACTTTCCTAACAAAGTTTCTTACAAGATGACACTAGAACAAAGAAAGGAAATAGCAAGACAAGTTCAAGAGCTTCTTTACCAAGGACTAATAAGAAAGAGTATAAGTCCATGTGTTGTTCCAGTTGTCTTGGAACCCAAGAAAGGGGGGTAAGTGGATAATATGTACTAATTATAGGGCCATGTTTCATATCCCTAGAATAGAAGACTTGATGGATTGTCTTGGAGGGTTTAGCTACTTCACTAGCATTGACCTTAAGAGTGGGTATCATCAAATTAGGATGAAACAGGGGGATGAGTGGAAGATATCCTTCAAAAATATATAGGTCCTTTATGAATGGTTAGTTATGCCCTTTGGGCTTACAAAATAACCTAGTACATTTATGAGATTAATGAATGAAGTCGTGAAGCATTACGTAGGCAGGTTTATAGTGCTATATCTTGATGTCATCCTCATCTTTAGAAAGTGAAAAGGAGAAAACATGAAGCACATATAAGTTCTGTTAAGGAGGTTGAATGAAGAGAAGCTAGCCATTAACCTAGAACAGAGTGAGTTATTGAAGAAAGAATTAGTTTATCTAGGATTTTTAGTTTCCCAAAGTGATTTGAAGATGGACCCAAGTAAATTAGAAGTTATCCTTAATTGGCCCACTCCAAAAATAGGAACTACTGTAATAAGTTTTCATGGGGTGGCTCAATTTAATAGGAAATTTATTAGAAGGTCTAGTGAGATATATGTGCACCTTAATTAGATACTATCAAAGGTGTAATCAAGACCAAGTTCAAGTGGACAAAGGAGGCTGATGAAGGGTTTGAGAAGCTGAAACAAAAGGAAGCTACACAACCCATCTTAGTGTTACCAATTTTTAAAAATTTATTCATTGTAGAATATGATGCAAGTAAAATAGATGTGGGTGCAGTCCTTAATCAAGATAGAAGACCTATGGCATTTTTTAGTGAAATATTGAATGAGGCCAATTCAAGGTACTCAACTTATGATCTAGAACTTTATGCATTGATTCAAGCTCTTAGGAAGTGGACACTACCTTTTTCCTAAGGAGTTTGTAGTCTACACTAATAATCAAGCCTTCAATTATGTAAACACACAAGAAAATTTGAGTCATAGGCACATCAAATGGATGAAGTTTCTTCAAGCCTACACTTTTACTATCAAACACAAGAAATGACTAAATAAAAGAGTGGAAGATGCACTTAGCCAGAGGTCACTCACTATCCAATAAATTCATTTAAAAAGCATTGGCATTGAATGGTTTATAGATCTATTTGAGGGGGATAAATACTTCTCAGAATCCTACAAGGTATGTGTTGATTTCAATAATCAATTTTGAATAGAAAGTTTGTTGACTACACATTGCATAATGGTTTATTGTTTAGGGGAAATCAATTCTGTGTACCTAAGTTGTCTCTGAGGGAAAACCTCATAAAAAAAAACATAATGGTAGTCTCAGTGGAAATTTGGCTTAAATAAAATATTAGATCTGGTCCAAAGGTTCTATTATTGGCCAAAGATGCCAAGGGATGTAAGAAGGTATGTGGAGCAATGTTTAGTTTTCCAAAAAGCTAAGGGAAAATATTACAATGTAGGACTTTATGATCCTTTACCTACTTCTAATAGGCCATGGGAGTGCCTTAGTATGGAATTTATAATGGGTTTACATAGAAAAAATATTGGTTTTGACAATGTCTTTGTGGTAGTTGACAAATTAGTAAAATGAGCCATTTCATTCCTTGTAAGAAAAATCATGATTCTAGATATATTTCTCATATATTCTTCAAGGAGATGGTAAGAATTCATGGCTTACCTATCATCATAGTATCTGATAGAGATGTGAAATTCATTGGGCATTTTTGGAAAAATTTGTGGAAAAGACTAGGCACAAACTTAGCATTTGGTTCTTCATATCATCCACAAACGGATGGTCAGACAAAGTTAATATAAAGAGGGCTTGGAAACCTTCTTAGGTATTTAAAAAAAGTGTATGGTTAGATGTGGGATCAAGTGTTCCCTCAAGATGAGTTTCCCTACAATGATAGTGCAAACATATCTACTAGTAAGAGCCCATTTGAAGTGGTCTATGGCATCCATTTGAGAGGAGTATGTGAACTCAGAGAGTTAGGGAGTCATGGAGAGATCAATGCACATGATGAGGACTTTTATTATTCAATAAAATAATTCCATGAACAGGTTAGAAGGACTTTGGTGGAAGCATATAGGAAACTTAAGTCTAAGGTGCATGAAAGGAGAAAAGATCTACAATTTGAAGTAGGAGATCGGGTGATGGTACATCTCAAAAAAGCCAACCTTCGCAAGAGAATTCCAAGAAAGTTACAAATGAGGAGAGTAGGACCATGTAAACTCCTAGCCAAGTATGGGAAAAATGCTTACAAAATAGACCTTCCCA